>CM040753.1:17872383-18472383 GCA_022829145.1 Albula goreensis | reverse complement strand
AAACGAATATTGATGAAACACAATGATTTTTTAGAATGTGACATGTTCATTCTTGCTGATGAAGTATGAATTTATATATTTATATATCTATATCCATTTTTGGTTTTACATTTCCTTTTGAAGATGTTTCATGGCAGTTTCTGGCTGGGGGCATGAAGTCTGTGGGCTATTGCAAAAAAAGAAAAAATAAATCACACACCATCCTCTTAAGCACATCAATCTTGATGTGGGGGGGGGGGATGGTGGAGGTATTGAAATCTAAATGAAAAGTCCTGCTGAGATTAAAAGCTATAAAATAATTTACTGCATGAGAAGGTTATGGCACGTGGTACACAGCAGAACATTTAAAATCTCATTAAAAGATTACAGATTTTGCTGCACTTCACAGCAAATTAGCAGAGGTTTCCCTTTCCATTTTTCACATCAAACTTCTTGAGTGCTCGCCCCTTAGACTCCCATTATAAACACAGCGGTTTTAGTGTACTACCCATGGTGAGAGTCAGGGGATTGTTGTTCTTGAATCTCATCTCATACCACCATATATTGGACATACATGGTGTAATGTGGAGAATTCGAATTTCGCTGCTGTGCTATTGCTGGGTTGATCTTGTCGTTTTTGCGCATCCGCCAGCACAGCATGTGCGAACCTCGAGCTACAAGTCTCTTCCTCTCCCCATGGATGCCTGAAGTTTACCCGTGTAGCAAAATGCTATTGCTTCCCTAAGTTCTAGCTCCATGAAGCTGTGAACGTGGGCGCGCATTACCCCACTCACATCTCTTGTAATTTTCTCCGGGGCTCATCATACCATTAGTGGCTGGGACATACTTTGCCTGATCAAGCATGTTTTTTGGGTGAAACAATGTAACAGGAGAGAGAGAGAGAGAGAGAGAGAGAGAGAGAGAGCATGGCTGAATGAACAGGCAGTAGAGCACTAATTTACAGCAGCACTTAAGGAATCACTCATAGAAAGCAAGGGGTTGGGAAAACCCAGAGATTTCCAATGTCTGGTCAGGGTTATAATGGGAGAGGGTTGTGAGTGTAGGAGGCTGTGGTTTTGTAGTACAACAACTATGTCATTAGCATGGGATTGAGAACATGCACTGCACTATCCTTTCCCCGAACAGTCCCTTACCTCCTAAAACAACAAACTCTAAAACACACTCACACATACGCACAGTGACATGCAAGAATGAGAACACTACACAAACTCACACACAAACTCACACACACAAACACACACACACACACACACACACACACACACACACACACACACACACACACACACACACACACACACACACACACACACACACACAGTTCCTGCGTTCTTGTGTTGGATTCAGCCATGTGATGGCACTTATCCTGTAGATTGTGTGCTTTCACTTCATTAATCTCTTTTGCTGTTCCACTCCAGTGGTTTTAGCCCTTCACATTAAGACAAACAAAAGTTCCACCTGACCCACTTCACAATTAGAGCCACGCTCCCCCCATTCAGGGACATTACCCTTCGGCTAACTGCAGGAATGGGGCATGCTCCCATTGGACTAACCAGGGTTTCATTTCAGATCCCAGTGTTTCAGCAGCAACCCCAGCCAACACAAAACATTCCCAGATAACTGTTAGATATTTGGGTTAGATCCCCTTTCAGCTGTGGAACTAACTTTAAAACCAGAATGTTCCCCAAAATATTCCCACAACATTATTTATTTCAATTCGAGCCCCATTCGATTGTACAACCAAAATTATGACAAGGTTATGAGCTAAAAACCTTTTAAAAATGCACTGAATGAAAGTACTGATATGGGAGATTTTCTGAACATCAAGAAAATTCCTGATTAAGTTGTTTAACTACTCATACTATTCATTTTTAATTGGAATTAAAAACAGAATAACAGTCTAAAGCTGTTCTTGCCCTACAATATTCAATGTGACATAACAATGACACTCAGGAGACATCCAGAAAACACATTCTTGGGATATTTACCACATTTTTCTGGGCCTCACTTGGCATGCATGCCTGAAGTGGAGACTGCAGATTTCTTTATGTTGTGGGGATGCTTGTTATGTTGTTAGCTGAAGTGCTTTTTGTCCTGCAAGGCCCCAGTCCAGATCGCCACACTCAGCCATCCCTAAACAGGGGACCTCCCATCCTGCTTGGACATTTTAACCACCTCATCCTTTCAACAGCATTACTTTGCGAAGTACCCCACCGGACCACAGACGCTCTAATGAAAAGATTCAAAGCTTTTGCACGCACACCAGTGCGGGAGGGTAAAATCACAGTTAATGGGAGTCTGTGACATTACAAGTAGGAGCATCATAAATCACACAGATAATGGCTGTCGCACACGAAATAAAAAGAGGTGAATTGCAAAGACTCTTTTTTCCAGTCCTATTTGACCCTGAAATTCAAGCAGCGTCTCATGACCCCAGAGAGTGAACATAATACAAAAATGAATAAACACAACAATTTTTTTAATCACGAAAATATGAAATGCAGAAAGAGGAGAACAAACACGCAAGCAAAACAAACAGAAAGTACACAGTCACTTTTTTGTTTTTGTCATTGATTCATATCAAACAAAAAGTACACAGTCACGGCTCTTGTTGATTTTTTTGTTGCTGTGATCATTTCAGTGCAGTTGCTGCTTTCCCAGAATGAGAGAGCAGGATGTGTCAGTGCCTCAATAGGAGTGGGTGGGCTTGTTTTAAAGTCTCAAAGAGCCATCCCAAACCCCAGATTACCTGTAACACTCCTCTCATCTGAAATTTGTGACTGGCATAGTCATTTGTGGAGAATACAATGGTTTCCTCATGTGGGATTTGGCTTTGCAGAGATGGTAAGTTCCCTCCAGGACCTTCAAGCCATTCCTCACCATTTCCCCCATAACACACATAACCGCAGGTGCAGTGTCATAACAATGGGCCAGCCAGGCAGAAGCTTTTGGCCTTCATGCAGTACGGCTGTAGGGTCTCAGCATTGCACCGCCGATGCAGAGGTGGGGGTGGGGGGGGCGCGGGCGTGGGGTGGAGTCAGGCGGCTCAGGCCAAACGTCCGGTAAACCCCCACCACCCCCCCTCCTCACGTTTACACAGAAGTGTGGTATAGACAGGGGAGTGGAATAGGAAAGCAAGGCGCTCCTACTGTCCCCTCTGCTTCCTGCCATATCTCACTGAGCCCCCCTGTCCCGCACCTCTCCCCCTCCTGCCACTGATGTGGGGTCAGCTGGAGGGAGTGCTGCTGAGAAGTGGGCTGCAGGACAGTGCCGGCCAGCTCTTATTACCCATACATCTGCTGTAAGTCGGTAAGTCACAGAGCTCAGGGGACACCTCCGTATCATATAGATTATATCTATAATTTCTCCCCCCTGGGATTGCCTTCAAACACTTTTTAAAATGTTGCTGCTATTTAATACTTAAGGTTTCCTTTAAGAAGCTCCAGTGGGTGTATGTGTGTGTGTGTGAGCGTGCGTGCGTGTGTGTGAGAATTATAACTCTGTGTTCACATTAAGACAGGAAGTCAGGGCATGATTATCCCCATTTTTACCCAGTTCATAGTCAGTTAGGATATCCATGCCTGTGGGCATTTCTAATATCTACTAAAACACAAGCCAAATGTTTAGAAGCCTGCTTGTAAAATCTGGGAGAATGCACATGACTGTCTGTTGACTGCAGGCATGAAAGTGAAGCGGGAACAAACGTCACATTCCAGGTTTGCTTGGCTGCTAGCAGTGGGGATCTTACTTTCCAGCTGGAACAGAATTGGCTCTGAAAATCTTGAGACGACTCCTGAAGGAGGTTCTCTCTCTCAGACCATTCTGGGCTCTGTAACGACGCCCCTTTGCCCCCAGCCCCACTGTAGCCAACAGTGTATGTCTCTCTACAAAAAAGACCAGGGCACACAACCGTTTGGTCTCCTCTCTCCTCCACATGAACACACATGGTCTCTCAGTCACAGTCACTGTGATGATGTTAGAACATTGAATGACAAGTGAGACAGGGTGGGCATGGACTGAAAACTGAGCAGGGTTGTGAGAGAAAGAGTGTCTGAGAGTTGTTTCAGTTGCCAAGGATATGGGCACTTTTGTGTGTTTTTTGTAGGGGGAGGGTTGGGGACATATGTGTGGGTTCTTTTGTTTCTTAATTTCTTTCCTCATTGGCCGCTGGTTGTCCGCTCTCCCGTGCCCTTGTTGAGGAGGTGGCTGAAGTCGGCCATATCTCCGAGCCCCCGGTGGGGGGGAATACCCCCCCGCATAAGGGCAGAGTGGTGGGAGTGGGGGCGTGAAGCGAGGCCCCCCGAATAGTGGTGATGGTGGTGGGTGTGATGACCGGAGGAAGGGGTGGCATTGTTGCTGTTGAAATTGAGGCCCTCTGGGGTCCAGCGAAGGGGTTCCCCAAAGTCCAGCTGGGTATTGGGAGCGGACACTACTCTCCTGCGGTCAGGGGAGTCTTGGGGGGTGGCGGGGTAGTTATACTCGCCTGCAGAGTTCCGCATGGCCCCCCCTGGGCGCCCTCCCTGCTCTCGATGGGCAGCCAGGGAGAGGTAATGCTGGCGCTCCACGGACTGGGGGGGTTCTCCCATCTCCTCACGCCCACCCCCATTCCCATTTCCTCCTCCTCCTTGCAGGAGCTTGGAGCTCAGGTAGATGACAGATGAGTTGGGTCCAGAGCAGGGTGTCCCGGTGGCGTTGAGGAACGTCTGGCTCTGGTCCCAGCCTGAATCAGTGAGCCTCATCCCAGGTGGAGCCCGCTTCTGCTGCAGGGGTGTCTGCTCGGGGGTGGGAAGCAGGTCCAGATCCCCGGCCTTGGCCCAGCCATTGGGCATCACGAACAGGGTCTCCGCCTGTGACCTCCGCCCTTCAGTGCCGCCGCCACCAGCCCGGCTTACACTCACCACCGAGCCACTGCCTCCCTGTCCCAGCATGCCTTGTTCCTTATCACCCTTGCGGCGTCCACCGGAGCCTGCTGTCCCCCCCCGGGCCCGATGCCGGTGCTTGTGGCTCATAACCCAGCAGACCATCAGGCCTGACAGCACTGCCCCAGTGGTGAAAGCCGAAACTGCAGACACCACCAGCATGTTGATGGACACCAGACCATCTGGCTCCTCAATGAAGCTCTCCTGCAGCAGACCTAAGGGAAGATAGGAAGAGGGGGGGATGGAGAGACAAGAAAAGGGGAGGGGAAAGGACAGGAGGAGAGGAGAAGAAAGAAGAGGGGGAGGGAAAGGAGAGAGAGACAGACAGGAAGGTCACTACACAAGAAACAACACACAAAGCCATTTACTACCCACTGAACTTTCCCAAATCTGTGTCTCAAAAACCTCCTTTTTCTCCAATAAAAGGAAAAACAAGTGGACTAATTTACTCCCTGGAGACACTGTGGCAGAGGTATAGGCATTTTGGTGTAAGGGTTAATTATGTTCATTATCCAAAGTGGACGGTGATTTCCTCCTAATTTTTAATGGCTTGCAATAATGGTCCTCCTGATTGAGGATATCTCACAGAGCACAACACTCTTTTTCAGTCCATTAAACTACTCTCCACAAAATACCTGTCTTAGAATCCATTGTAAGCTAAAAGCTGAAATATGGAATGATTTGCATTATTCTAAATCAAAATATTACATTATTCTTCTTCTCCAAAAAGGCATTGGTGCAAATCTTCTGAAGCAGAACCTAAATGAATTATTAAAAATGAGCAAACAGGAGACTGAGAAACTGGTGCAATGGATCAATTAAGAAAATGTCAGGAGAAAAGGAGGTCTTTGTAGAGCCAGCTCAGGGGACCAATATCAATAGAAACAAAGAGCTTACACTCTGCCAGAAGCATATATCAGAGAAAAGAGAGATACAAAAAGGGCCAACGGGGAAACACTTCAGCTGGGGCCAAAACAAACACAGTAAATGCTCCTGAAATTACTACAACAGCTTAAGGAGCAGCACCATATCTGAGAGAAGGAAGAATACATTTGGATTCAGATGGAAATGGATGTATGTTATTAATGGATATTTTCCAGTCTTTCTTTTTTCTGTTTTTCTAGAACAGAATGCCTGAACTTACATAGCAAGGATCCCTAAAAAAAAAACATAATTTGCCTGATGATAAAACTGTGTTTGTTTTAGGGACCTGTGCTATGTAAGTATGGCTCTCATATGTATGGCTCCAGATCCACTAGATCCAAGTTCTATCTTAGTCCCTCCATAGAACTTAATTAGTGGATTTGGAGCCATACATATGAGATTGCTGTTTTCTATGGTATACACAAACTGGGTCAGCATGTCCTGATTTTTCCCAAACAGTACCCCTATTTGAAATGTCTTTATTAAAAGAACCGTGATGTAGAAGGCTGATGATCCACTTTGAGCTTGTCAATTTGCCAAAATACCAGAGCCCCCAAAATGACAGGGGGCTGATCTCTCAGTGCAGTGGAGAGAGGAAAGAGATGCAAAAATGTTTGTCAGGAATGTTCAACTAGGAATGGGTCTCCCAAGAGCCACTTCTCCAGAAATGAAAACGTAATTTTTCAAAGCAAGACCCGAAGAGGCTGCACCTTGGATTTGAAAAGGCTGCTCTATACTCCGGACAATCCGTGTCTGACAAAGTGCATGGAATATGCATTTATTCATTTTCTTGGCCCAGGCTTCCTGCAATCTTATTGGTTCCGGCAGATCTCTGAGGATGGATTTGATGTAGTGATTTATCATTTTGTACGCTCACCCGAGACTCATGATTCATTAGGAGTAGCATTCTAACTGCCTGTCCCTTTGTTGTTAAATCACATCCCTGGTTGTTGGCCTGGGCTTTTACATACAGCAGTGAACAGCTATCAAAGCTCATAGTTCTGCCATGGCTATGAGTCTGGTGAATCTGGCAATGGAAGGGGCAACCCCCACACTACGATGTCATACCATGGAAGGTTAATCCTTCCACTGGATCTCACTCCCTCTCCCCCTCTTCCTCTATTCCCTTGTTTCTCCCTGGACCTCTGTGAGCCAGGCTCAACTAAAGATCCTATGTATTAACCAGATATAATCTGAATCCCATTACTCCTCTGACAGGCATGTCACATGACTCACAGTCCAGGCCATTTTCTCAGATTGAATCTCTCATCTCTTTTTCACACTTTCAGTTTTTACAGACTTGACTTGCAAGGCCCCTGGCCTTTTCCTCCATACCCGGTGAGAGAGACATTTGACAATGTTACCATAGAAACTGGTAAACGTACAAAAAGACAAGCATGTGACCAGCTTGTTAAACATGACCAGTTGAATGAATGCAAGAGCAGCCAGGTGGCCATAACATATTAGTATATCTTAATATTTGTTAAGACACAAGAGAGATACTTTATCTCTGATAGGGCCACAGGGATGAGACACTCATCCCCCTGAACCAAATACAACCCCCCTGCCCTTGCAGTTATAGGCACACAGTGCTATACAGTGTGCCATCATCAGACGAGATACGAAACCAAGGTCCTGTTTCACAGCCATTATTAAAGATCCCATAGCAAAAGAATAGGATGTTAACCCTCATGTTCTGGTCTTCAAAAACTGGCCCTTTGGCCACCTAATTATCCCCTATATCTGATTGACTAACAAATATGTTGAAGTCCCAGCCCACTTTGATTCTTCAAGTTGTCACTGCAAAAGTGAACTGAGCTGTCAGCTGACATACATGGTTAAATAAAGATTAATTTAAAATGAAAAAAGTCTGGCACTTTTTATAATGAGCTCTGAGTGTACCATACATCTCTTCAGAAAACCAACACAGCAAGGTGTTAAATAAATACTGAGTATAATCTTACTTTCAAAAAGTAAATTATATCCAATTTAACTCATATAAGCTCGTAAAAGTGAAGGGCTTTTAATTACACAGGGTATGTTTCTGTAACACAGACAGGACTTTGGGGATGTCATAGCGACGCCAGTGATATCACAATCTGATAGTAATTTATGTGTGAAATGTTTTCCCCTCTCCATCTTTGGCTTCTCTCTCTTTTCCAGAAGCACAATGAGCTCTGGATTCAGCAGGGTTACAGCTGACCAACAGAGCAGTGCACATTCCTCACTGCTGTGTTTGCACAGCCATCCAACAAAAATTCCTTGTGTCTTTTAATTTATTTTCATTGAATTTGGTGTTCGCTTGGTGACACTGAAGCCCATTCCAGGGAAATAAACAAACTGTTGCCACCATCGTGAAACCAGCCTAAACAAAACAATGATTCCCACTGTATGAGTTTTCTTTTTTCCACCCAGCATCTATTTTTTAAAAAATCTCACTGTCTGCAACAAGTAGAATATGCTTTTGATTTTCCTCGTTTACCCGATTCTCAGCCCAGTTCCTTTATTCAGGGAAAAGACACCGATATATAAACATCACTCTTGGATTGCTGAAATGTCTGGTTTATTTATTGTGGCTAGGGCTTGGGACAGAATGGGGTGATGTAATGAAATGGTTCACAGTTTGATGTTTCTCAATCCCCTGCTTTGATCGATTTTGTAAACAGCGATGGCACAAAAGAAATAAGAGACATTCTGACACATTTTTTATTAATTTTTGTATTCGTACCTTTTAAAGAGACAGAGCGGGGTCCGGCATTCTGTCAAGTTTTCACGAAACTCAGCATGCCTGTTTTTAAGGCTACTGTCTCAGATCAAAACCAACAGAGAAAAATAACTGCCTGTCTTCAAGCAGGCAAATGAAAAGGTTTTTTGTATTTGATGGGCGGTTGTGATACTACTGTGCGACAGCTGGTGAAGGCGAGGCGCCTGCAACACTTCAGGTCATGTGATAAAAATTAAGCATCGAAAACAGTGACCCTGCCCCCCACACACTTTGCAGTCAGTCAGACTGCTCTCCATCTCCAATGACAAGACAGAGCCATGCCATTAGCAAGTATCATCTTTGCCGCTTCTTTTTGCAGCTTTTCTTTTTGTCGCGACAGGCTCAGAGGCACAAAGCAGATGGAGGTAAGGGGGTTGGGGGGTGAGAGTGAGGGAGAGAAATGATCCAGGGGGCTCAATGGTCCCTGTTGGAGTGTCCCAGAATCCCTACTCCCACTCCTGACTTATTTGTTAAAGCTTAATGGAAGCTGCCTTTGACTGTCTACCTGATGACATGGAATACGCCTTGGGCCTGCGGCTCCAATTACAAGTATTGCCACGATGAAGGGCCAGCATGATCAGCGTCAGTGGCAGACATGTTGGGAGAACTACCCTGGCTGCAAACCCAAAATGGCATGGCATTCTCCAGGCAGCAGCCATAATAGTTTTCCATGTCCTACTTGCCAATTAATCTTGATTGTATCCCTCTTTTTGTTTTGCACTATTCTTTTTGGCCCCCCCCCCTTCTCCATATCCTCTTGTTTCCAAGTCCTTTCCATTGCTGCAGAATCTCAACCAATCTCTGACTTCCTCTTGGGAATGGTTTTCCATTTCCTCTCTCTGCCCTTATCATGCCATCTCTCTTTTTCTCTCTCACTCTCTCTCTCTCTTCGCCCTCTTGCAATTCCCTCCACAGACCTCTTGAGCTCTCGACAAGCCTGATAATGAAACAGCCATCGTTTCGTGGCTCTTATTTAAGGTTCTCTTCATTAAAACACTGGCAGTGTATGGATTTTGCTCTGCCCATGCTCACAAATTGGCAATCTGTTTGGCAGTAAAAGTTATTGATTTTCACACACCATGTCAGTAGGACAGAGTGGGCCATAGATGGAAGAGCAGTTATCTGCTTTGCTGATACAGCGGTGAAGGAAAGGCTTTAATGACCACAGCCATCGTTTAATGGGCCTGTGTACCAACTGATTTAAAAACGCTAACCCAGGTGAACACACATTTACACTCACCCAGCTAGAACTGCAATGCCCACATATAAATGTTACATTTCGACATGTATTTCTTCTAATTCTTTTGTGTATGTATATGTATAATGTCTACATTTGTATGTGTGACTATGCACAATGTAGTGTGTATTTATAATGTGTGTATACACTGATGATATGTGCATTTGCAGGTGCATAATGTTTATGTATGTATTTGTGTGTGTACATGTGTGTGTTTGCATGTATGTATGTCACACTTGTGACTTCATCAATGTGTGTGTATGTGTGGGCGTGTGCCTTTGTGTGCTGCCTGTATTTATGGTTCAGTGAATCTGCTCATTATACCCTGTCCCTCTCTCTCTTTCCCCCTCTCTCTTCCTCTAGTTCTATGCTTCTCTCTCTCCCTCCCTCTCTCACCCTCTCTCCCCCTCCCTCCCTCCCTCTCTCACCCTCTCTCACCCTCTCTCTCCCCCTCCCTCCCTCACCCTCTCTCTCCCCCTCCCTCCCTCTCTCACCCTCTCTCTCCCCCCCCTCCCTCCCTCCCTCCCTCACCCTCTCTCCCCCCTCCCTCCTCCCTCCCTCACCCTCTCTCTCCCCCTCCCTCCCCCTCCCCCCTCCCTCCCTCCCTCCCTCCCCCTCCCTCCCTCCCTCCCTCTCTCTCACCCTCTCTCTCCCCCTCCCTCCCTCCCTCCCTCACCCTCTCTCTCCCCCTCCCTCCCTCTCTCACCCTCTCTCTCCCCCTCCCTCCCTCTCTCTCCCCCTCCCTCCCTCCCTCCCTCTCTCACCCTCTCTCTCCCCCTCCCTTCCTCCCTCCCTCTCTCTCCCTTCTCCCCGCCCCCCATCTCTCTCTGTGCTGAGGCTCTATAGTCTCTTTCCCTCTGATCACACATTCCCTCACTGCAGGGCCCCTCAGCCCTCTGAAGGAGTACCAGCTGCAGTGATCTCCGTCCCACTCCGGTGTGGCCACCACCAGACCTGGGTCAAACACGTATTGGAGGTACTTGAACTCTTATGATGCCTGTAAAATCTGAAATACTCTCCAGTGAATACTTGAGAAATTTTCAGCAAAACATCTACTAACCAAAAACATAGCAGTAAATAAATATTAAAGAATAACTCTCTGAATGTTTCTTTTTGAAATGGTGAGGTGCATAAGCCTATACATATATACATATGTTTGAACCCTTTTAGGCATTCCCATGGCATTGATTCATCAGATAGCTCAAAGCAGTACCGGCAGAGTTAACATGTTTTTCATAGAATCCTTTCATATAGTTACACATATGTTGTTCAGAACAGGTACCTTGCTTGGGTTACAACAGCAATGATCTATGAATTGAGCCTGTAACCTGTGAGTTACGAGCCAAGGTCCCTAACCACTATACTACATGTCCACACCAGTAGCCCCCTCCCTAGTAAAGACACTAGAATTAATGTACTTGTAATCAAAAGAAGTCATTCACATGCAGGCTTTTGGGTGGAACTAATACAGACTAGAGCAGGAGGTCGATAGCAATGAGGCAACAACAAGCTCAACCAAATTGGGGTAAAGTAGTGGGTGAGCCAGTTAAACTGACATGTCGGATTACTCAGTAATTAGTCGGTGAGTTGTTTCTTACTTGGTGGGTTGTCTCATTGCATTCCCTTAACACTGAGGAAGTACCAGCAATGAATATGTACAGACTGACACTGTGAACTTCAGATTTAGAGATAATATTCGTAAAATTAAAATCATATAAATAAAACCTGCTGATTTGTACAGCAGTGCTCCACAGATTTACAACGGTGAAAACAGAGCTTTAAAGGCATCGCAATTTGAGGTAAGTCATTAAAAACCACAGGCTAAATTAAACCCAATGTCACCCACAATTCAATAATCATGAAAGGCTTGGGCATAGAGTATCAGTGCATGCATGTTTGTCTTGCTAGCGGTGCTCTCCCTCCCTTATGTAAAAAGGCTGCCGATGACATTTGTGATTCAGCAATTACAGCAGATGGGCTGAGTTTATATTTGCATTCGCCTATTGGTGTCAGAGGTGGGGGCGGCATACAGCTTATTCCACTGCAGACACCTGTCTGCATTGATGCTTGCTTGTGATACAAGTATTTCATGGAATGTATTTTCAGATACTGGGATGTGTGGAGTTTTAATCTCCAGATGAAAGCTAGTGGCATGTGAGGTGTGTGTGTGAGTGTGTGTGTGAGAGAAGGAGACAGAGAAAGAAAGAAGGGAAAGTGACAGGGAGTAATATTAAAGTTGAAATTTACAGCATGTTACTAAGTGTAACATACCAGCCGTCTCCTGTATGGCGAACGCTCAGAAAGGCTATATTTCTGATGACGTGAGCCCTTTCGCCTGCAGCCCAACCATGCATTAGAGTGTTAGCGGTTTCAACACCATCAAATCTGACTAATGGGACAGCTGGACTGCGGACCCTTCAGAGGCTGTGTGCAGAATACATTTCTCCCATAATGTGTGATGTGAGGGAAATGGTCGCTCTCTCTGGCTCTACCCTCGGGTCACCGTGGCTGCAGTCGGGTAGTAATTGATATCCCCAGTTTAGGTGAGAAAGAGTAATACGCAACGGAAACTAATAATAAATATCTATAGGATGTGTCACAGTCCATATACCCAAATAAGGCGGCTACATTGTTATTTTAAAGATCCTCTTGGGGGTTATGTTCACTTGTTCCAAAATCATGTAAACCCTGCAATTTAAACTTAATGTTTCTCACATGCTAGGAACATAAATTCCAATGTGTCAGTGTGATGCTTGCTACAATATATTTTACAGCTAGTCGGGGAAAAACACATTGTTATTTGCATTCAGTTAAAACCACTGCATTAGTGTTTCTGATTTTTTGGCCCTACTCCCCCCATCTCCCTACTTCCATTACAAATTTCTGGAGGCTTAAAAGGAATGGACTGCAGCCCATCTGGTATACACAGAATTGGGGGTGACTGAATCTGCTCCCTGACTGTTGCCTGATTTATGGGACATGCTTAATGAAAAGTCACAACTGCGCCATTACAGCCCAATGGGTCAGAAAGGCCCCCCTCTCTCCCACTCTCCCTGGCGAAGAGGACATTCCTCACATAGCCGAACACTCGCTCAGACACCCCTCTAATCTTCTGTGGTGGATGGGACATGATCCCCCTTTTAGATGATATATGTAAGCTAGTTTATTAGGACCCAGAAACCACTGGGGTATAATGTAACCCCTTTGAAGTGCTACCTGGGAAGCCCCCTGAAATAACAATACCGCTTTGGTAGAAACAGAGCATGGTCAGATTTCGAGGGATCTCAAGGCACTATCGCCTTACAGTCGGGAAACAGGCTGGCAGCTCAGCCATTGATCAGACTGTCAAAGGATGGTTAGCGGCTGGCCAGCAGATTTGACACACACCTACTCTCAGCACAGTGTATGTCTGAATCACAGTTCAGCTGCCTTCATCTTAGACTGGCCTTCACTACGTTGATGTGATTCATTGGAAAGCACTGAAAAATGCACAAAAAAATGAGCGGGTCTGTCTCCCTGAACTGCACTGCTTTCTCCAGACTCATGGCAGTGAGGTATGGGCCTGCAAAGTGGGGCTGCTTGGAATGGTGACGGTGTCACAGCTGCAGGAGCGAGGACTGCTCCTCTGGGCCTCACAACGCAGTAGAAAGTGAAGCTCACAGGTGATTTTCACTGTGACACACTGTGTTCTACAGCCCTGTGTGTCATGAGTTTGCTACTTTTCCCACTTCAGAAATGGTGCTGCCCTCCATTTAAATGCTTACAGTATGGCTGAGTGCCGATTGGCCAGAGGTTTCCCTGAGGAGTAAATCAACACGTTTGGAGCAACTTTGTGACTTTTATATCCTGTCAACGCTTCTGTGGTGCAATTCGCCATGGGGGTGGGGTGTTGGTGTGTGAGGGGGAAGGGTATGACGGCATGTGTGAAGCACTTGCTGCCACCCCAGACAGGGCTAACCTTGACCACTGCTCTCTCACGTAAATCTCTGATGACAGCGACATCACCAGCTCACATTCTGCTCTAACCACCTGCACCACACCCCCGCACAATGCACCTCATTAGATGTTTGCTCACATTGCTCAAGTGGAGGGAGGGGGCAAGGGGGGTGTCATTCCCAGGAAGGAGTGAAGATTCTGCTGGATCTGAGTGTCTAAGTTCTCAATAACATGTAAGCAACACATGATATTCCACACTGCTCTGGGCAGACTCAGGCCTCATCTTCAAACATGCACTCTCCTACCACCCCAGGAATCGGCAAGTCATGGATCAAGCATCTCACCTCATCCCTTTGCTTTCCCTGTCCCTGCATGCTGGGATATAGGGTTGAATGGTGGAATGTAGTCTGGAGCATGGGGGGCCTGCCAGGGGCGCCTCTGAGGGTGCCCAAAAGGGGTGCCTGTGCTTCCTCATTTGTGTGTCTGTGTAAGTGACAGTAGGAACGGCTCCAACCCCTCGGCCACAAACAGCCTTTGAAACTCTCAAAGCAGCTTTGTAATGCCCAGACAGAACATAGTCGATGCTGCCCTTTTGTGCGATGAGGCAGGCCTCTTTGGTCAATGTCAAAACCCCCTCACATCTTACCCCAAGGGAGATTAGCAGTGCTTTTCTGTGAATAACACTTTTAATGTAAATATTTAGAGTCTACCTTGATAGTTTCTTTTTTTCAAATAAAGCTCGGACCAGCCTGAACAAATGAAAGTCTTGCACAGTAGCCAATTCAGCAACATGTCTTCTCTCACTTCCTTGCAGCAGGGTCCTTGTACTACGGCTGTCACCCAGGAAATGCGACAATGCTAAAGTGAACCTCTCTCTCTGGAGTTTCCTTGATGTGCTGTGGACCTCAATTAAACTGTGATTGCAACCCACTGTTCCCCTAGTCAAAACACAACCTAACTTCTGGAAATATTTTCACAACGCCATAATTGCTTCCATCTGTAGCGAGCGCCGCTGCAAGGTATGTCATTACGCTCAAGTGCTTTCACAGCCCTGCTCTCGTACGCTGCACTGCCTTAGCACAGAGCCAGCCATTTCTGCCTCTGTTCTGATTTGTGAGGGGGCTCAGAATCACCTCTGATTCCCCAGAAACGTTCATTCTCACCGGGACAGATTTGGGATCCAATTGCTCGGAACAACGGCAACAATGACAACGTGACAGAGTGAGTAGCTTTTCTCCCGCAGTGACAGCATCCTCCCCATTTGACGCCTGGTTTAACTAAGCTGACTTTGCTGATGAGCTCCTCTCCGCAAACAAACTCCCGCTGTTCCTCTGAATCTACATGTGCATGTGAAGCTCAGGGCTCAGAGCGGGAGGTATGATGTATGCGCCAGCTCCTCACAACAACAGCTCAGCTCACTTCACTCCAATCTATTCACCTTCCTTATCCCTTGAAGAAAACACACATTTTAATTTCACCATTGTGCCAAATGGTCAATCATTCTTTCCAGGTCAGAGGTTCTGACAGTAAAATGAATAGAGAAACTCTGTTTCTAGCTCACCACTTAGCTGAGAGAGAATATTGCTGACACTGAACCCACAGGCTCTATGAATGCTTAGGAATACATAATGACTCGAACAATCCATTCTGCCATTAGAGACTCATCATTCACCTAAGGTCTAGAGAGAGTACAGCACTACATCAGACCTGGTCTTGAACACCTCTATTGTCTCTGCCTCCACAGCATCACCTGGCAAACCACTCCAACCACTGAAGACCCCCAATGTAAAACACCGCTTGACATTAGTGCAGAATTTATTTTTAATTAACTTCGACATATTCCTCCTAGTTCTGGCAGGAGAACTGAAACCATCATAACAGACCCTCCAACCACAGACTGCATTACTGATACACAACCCATTCAACCTACAGATGCTGTGATTGGCATGGGCCATGGGCTGTATGTAAGGTGATTTTAAATTACTGTAGTGCCATAATTTGAATGAAAACAGGCATCAGCCATGCATCTACTTCAAGCCATTTAACAGATGCTCTCACCCAGAGTGATTTACACAGCTCAATTTTTACATACAAAAAGCTCAACAAACTGATGACAGTTCACTCACAGAATACACAACAGTTAAAAATGTCATACTGGGTCCCCGGTTGACCTTAGGGCCACAGGTCTTCAGCTGTTATTTATTAGCCAGCCAATAAATGTAGCTAAAATATCAGATCACGTAAATGATCAGGCTGTTTAAACATTAAGTGCTGCAGTGCACGGAATTTAGAAACAGATACGGCACTGAAGGAAAAGAGTGCCCCGCCCCCTTTTAAAACACACAGTACACTAATCTCAGAGCAAGTACGAGAGTGATTCATCCCTCACACAGACACACAGACACACACACACACATATTATGACTGTAGAAGCCACATCAATTTTATTTTACTGAAACACAGTTGTGTTGTGGTGGCAGTTTAAAAGCTCTGTTGCCACAGCTGCACTGTGATCGGTAAGACAGGCTGAAACAGGCTGTAACGTAAGACAGTGCTCGGAAACCAAGCCTCACACCGACACGCCGTTCATCTCTCTGAGCAGGGATCTACTCCCATGGTCACTTCAATTAAAACGTGTGATGTCTCCTTCTGCTTTGATCAAGTCAGATGCAAGGAGGACTGGCATCAAAAAGAGGGCCCGGCTTCTGAGGGCAATCGCGCAACTCACTGTCAGCCACTACAAACACGGCCTCTAATTAAGATCTATGCAATGAAGAACAAGACGGGGGATGGCAGAGCCCCCAGAGGCCTCCCCCTGTTTTAAGCAGGGTCAGGTGTGTGTGCTCAGGGGCCCCCGCCTCTCTGCTATAAGCCAAGCAAAAGCAGCTGTTTAGAGACACAACTCCCACCCACATTATGAGATAACCAATCTTTTCTACACTCATAAACTTGGCAAAGGCATGTCTATCTAAGGAGAGGACACTGACTCAAGCATAAACTACAGGACACAGTTTACTATTGAGTCTGACTTGGTACTATACATCACACTCCCACAAACTGTTCTAAGAATCTGACAAATGTCTGAACTGCCACATTGCAGATGTGGTGACCATTGAACAGCATGTTTTGTCCTTGGGCAGTAAGGTGAGAGTGACCAAAGGTCAGGTGTGAATGCATGAGAGCTCCCTGAGGTGTGTGGGAGCTGAAATGACCTCCCTTTTCCACCACCGTGTACATAGCCAGAGCAGACAGCTTGTGTGTGTGTCACCACTCGGTCATGCCTTTGAAAATAAGAGCAGCGACAGTTCAGGAGACACTGGAGACATTCACGGTCTATCTTACTCCATTCGTCACATGCTTGGCCTATCCCTGCACCCCAGAGACCCCGGCCCTCTTTACTCCCCCCAGCCCCCCTCATACCCTCTGCTGCCATCAGTGCTGTCTTCACAATTTACTCCCCTATCCACCCTCACCCCGACATATGATATTTATTCCATCGCAATTGAGCCAAGTCCGGGCGAAAGAAAAAAATCGATTCCGCCTCGCTCCACGCTTTTTTTGCAGCC
Organism: Albula goreensis; assembly: GCA_022829145.1. Lineage (NCBI taxonomy): Eukaryota > Metazoa > Chordata > Actinopteri > Albuliformes > Albulidae > Albula > Albula goreensis. Next base: position 18,455,037 of record CM040753.1, on the reverse strand, counting down.
CACTTTTCTCCCTGGTAAGGAGACGCAGTCGTTTCTGCTGTCCATCCATCTCCACCGTCTCAGGTTGATGACAGTGCGTGAGTGTGGACCAGAGCGGAGCGGAGCAGAGCGACTGTGGTCTCAGCTGGCTGAGCTCTCCCCACCTCTCTCCCCCTACCACCCCCTCCCATTCCCCTAGCACAGCACCCTGCAGCTGGCCAGGAGGGCTTGCTCACACCCCCCCAACCTGCTGTCCACGCTCAGCTCCCAGGAGACAAAACCAGCCACCCTTAGAAGGAGATGGATGAGATGCCACTTTCACAGTACCTGGAGCTCCAGGGGGATCTCACACCTGTTGCTTGCATGTGAGAGAGACGATACGCACGTCTGGGAACCCATCCAGTGTTGAAAAGGAACATTCTCAAATATGCGGGATAATGCAGCAGCCCGTTCTGCTAATGGCCTCATCTCATGCAAAAGCAGCTGCTCACAGTGTTAATTCACAGCATGTGAGATGGAGCCGTTCAGCAGGATGGAGCCCATCCTTTTTAACCAAAGTTTGTATAAATCATTGCAGCATAAATGGATGTATCCCAGAAAAATGTCAACTTAAAAAAATAGTAGAAGGTTCACAGAAAAATGCTCCAATTCTTTTAAACTTTAACATGGTTTGCATGAATCCAATATGCATCATGTACTCTCTATCAGAGTAATTTATCACAGATTATTTAGAGTTGAACATTTTACCGTGGTACTGTGGTATTTGTATATTTACATATTTACAAATGAGGAGAGACAGGTGAGGAGAAGTATGATTTGTTGGTCCTGGGAGATGCTGGTGTAGAGTGAGCAGCACCTGCTTTCTGAATCTGAACTCAGAGGGGAAAAACTATACCAACCACAAGATCATATTCATTTTGTCATAAGATCATTTCTGACCTTATGATTGAACACTCTATTGAGAAAAAGGTGCCATTGAGCATATTAATTACTTTTTTCTCTGTGACTTTACGTAACTTTATGCAAAAGGGTATTAGCCAATGGCCCTGCCCTCAAGTGTATTTTCCTCCACAAAGTTTATCTACATTCAAATTGCCTACTTATGAGAGTAAGGTTAATCACTGCTGGAGTCATCACTTTACTGAAATAATTTTAAATGGAAAAATAATCTTCACATAATTATTGGGTGAATAGCCAAATATAAAGGCCAATTTTATGTGTAATTGGAAAAAAGTCAAATAAAAACAGATAGGCATGTATAAATCACACACATCTGGGTAGTAATAATGTTCTCTTGATCATCATCACATTTATGTTGTGCATTTAAATATGTTTGAATTAACTATGCTTGCTGCAACCGCCTCAGTGCTGGCTCAATGTATTCAATGTGTAAGGCACAGTACATCTCAGCCTTTTCTAATGAAACTGTGTTATTTCCTTTCCTGTTACAATGGTGATGAATGGGAATTAATGATGCACAGCGAACCAATCCAAGCATGTACAATGAGTGGGAGGCCGCAGTCGAACATATGACCTCATTTTGCCAAATCTATTTTTTTTTTTTTTTTGGAAAATTGTTGAACCAAAGAACACTCCACCCCATAGTGTGGAAATTATTGTCCAACAATTATCTATGAAGTGCATGCCAAATGTTTTTTTATAACACAAAATCAATACTTCATGCATGATGTGGCAAAGTACAAAGTCGATACTATAGGGTATATGTGCATGAGTGTTGGGAACATGAAACTGAGGGAACTAATGTATACATGTCAAGGAGAGCATAATGAAGGGTCGATCTGTTCCAGAATTTCATGCCAGCTGCTGCTATTAATTATTTAATTAGTACAGTCATTGGTTTTATCTGATATTTTTGATGCAGTCACAAGCTGCTTAAGCTACAGACTCAATGCGCATCCTTAGTGAAAATGTACTATAGATCAATTTAGGAATGGACCAGCTTTGTGTATATAGTTGCTTAGAAAATAAGACTGCAATAGTTGGTTGGAATAAATATGATGTCACACAGTGGCCCTTCTGGCCTAGAGCTGTGCACCCTAGAGGTGTCTTATTTTAGTGCACTCCTGTGGGATGATAGTGTGGTTGTAGTTCAGTAGTGATATTGTTGACTGGGTGGGACACTTTCTTCTTAAAAACATATTATTTATTATAATTAATTGTTTTTCTGTGTCCCAGTGTTGAGGTTTAAAAACCACAGAAACCCCACAATGATATTTTGTAATATTGGTAAGTTCAAAAATGTCTTTTTGGACCAGAAAATAAAACATCTGGGAAAAACCTCAATATATGGTAGCCATATGCAACTCTGATATATGTGACCACAAAGGGCATGTGTATGCATACACAATACTGAATACACTGATAGATAATATTTTACTGATATGCTGTGTTTGCTTGTGCAATAGTGGTATGTCTGCTGCCTTTACTGGCTGCTCCCTGTAACAAGCACTACAATTTGCTTGATGAGCTAAAGATCAAGATCCCCAACTAAGTGAACTAATCTCACTCTTACTGGTTTTCCAGGGGTAATGTGCCATTCTGTAGTGGATGTTAATGTGCCATTTCATGTCTCTGAAGCTACATTCTTCCCTTGCCACAATTGTCACAGCAACTGTAACCGAGCAATAGGCATCAGTTGAGTCACTGGCACCACGGAAACAAAGCTGGGCTCATGTGGGTTTGAAAGCACAGCCCTCACCAGCCATTCCTTCCTCTCTGATCTCTGCTACGTTCTCCCCTACTCAACTGTGCATGCATAAAACATTCACAGAACTTGCTCTTACCATCACAGTCTCCCAAGTGAGACGTGTTCCCATGCTCCACGTCCTGCTCGAATGGCAGTCTAGAAGAAGAGAGGGGAGCAGTCAAAGGACAAACCATAGAATCCAGAACAGGGTTTAAAAGGAATAAAAAGTCATCTAATACCACTTAACAGCCACTTAACAACTAACTGCATTTGTGGTTGTTAAAATATCAATTATGACATCACTAAATTCATTAAACCCATCTGTTAGAATTAAGTCAAAGACCCATTAAATATCTCTGGCATCATTAAAAAACCTCAAATCTCCAAAATGACATCTTTTCAGGAAATGAGCATAACTATTTTGTCTTTACATTACTTACATTAGTCAAGTTTAATTACAGGGTTTTTTGGGCAAAATGCTATGAGTCACAGAACCATGAACATTGACAGTACACAAACTTTTTATTCATTTACCAAATCAAAAATGGAATAAAATGTAGACATGAACTGTTTAAGGCACCAATAATGAAACTTGAAAAACAGAAATGCATGTTCTGTTCCCTATAACATGGCCTTGAAGTCTCCATTTAAGCCATTGCATTAACACAGAAAGCCATGAACATTTAATAATTAATGATGGTTTTGTCATATGGGTGTGGTATTTTGTTGGGAAAGAAGAATATCAAGATATTACGTTTTTGAATATTAACAATTCACCACAAAGACATCGATAGCTTTCTCTAACATGGCTTAATCAGAGACTTCACTTATAATATTTGTCAACATAAATGTAATGTAAGAAATGATTAATATAGGTAATTGTTCTTTAATATAATGGCTAAGGTACCCTCATTGTAAAGGATGAAATTAAATTCCTCACTGTTCATCTGTTTTGTAGCATTTCATATGTAACAGACAGTAATAAGATGTGTCTTCATCACTACTGCTGTTACAATTGTTTCATTGCATATATTTGAAATTAAGTTTTACCAAAGGTTTTAGTTTTTAAAGTGGTGTAAACACAGAGAAAAGAATGTAAAATATCTTCAGGGCTCAGCTTCTACTCTCCTGAAGACTTTACTGGAAGAGACAGCACCACAAGAACAAACAGAAGAGCACTGAGAACATGCAATAGGCGAAAAGGGTCAACATCCAGGGCTCTTTGTTTTTGGTGTGCTAAAAATGTGGACAATCCTGAGGCACACATATGGTTTGTTGATATGCAGCATAACCTGGGAAATTTTACATTCAGATTTACCTGTTACACATTTTTCCTCAGATTTTTTTCCTAAGTATTTTACATGAACATTCTCTGTGCCCAAAAGTGAAACATGAGGATGGTGTCATAATTTACAGAGTTAGGGTTTCATGCAAGAAGTGTTCCTAGTTCATCCAGAAATAAAGACCGAAAAAATGTCGTTTGGAACTTTAGTGTCCTGTGAGAGAAATAAAGACGGACTTAATAATTGGCTGGGCCAGAGGCTGGTAATTTATTTCTCAGTACTGTCTATTTTGTACAATATTTTTTATGGAATATTATTCTGAGTTAGTGGACTTTTCTGTTTCATAAAAGCAATTTACCCATAAACGGCTCTCTCAGTGCCGCTCAATAGCAAATTGATCTGGAGGTTGACCACACATGCTAAATCAAATGAGGGCCGGTATTCACAGCTCTAATTGCCTGTCTGTAAGAATGCAAGGTGCTCTTTTAGGGAGGCCGGGCCATCTGTTCTGGCACTGCTGCTGTGCTTATACAAAGTATTTAAAATGTTCTATTTCTTCTTTAAATGTGTTTACATGTGAATATGTGAGTGAAACTCAAAAATTCCTCAAAAATAGAAGTAAGGTTCATGAACTAATTGTTTCATTCATTCATTCATTAATTCATTCATGTTCTTCTCTATAAGGAGATCAGTTATTTTATCAGATTGTCTAAGCACTGGTGTGGACTCTCAGAAAAGGGAGCTGTTTGTGGACAGAGAAGGACACAGGGAATGCACAAATACTGACAAAACACAAAGATGGATAAACATTCACATGATGACAATTACACATAGACACAGCCCATCCCACATAACCATGAAGATAACAGAGAACAATGTGGTGTCATATATACCTGTATATCCCTTTAAACTACCTACATCTACATTTCATAGACACTCTTATTTTTGCATAGATTGAAATCTAGCAGCTTTCCCTATAATCCATTTATAGAGCTGGATATTTTTTCCCAAGATAATTAACAGTAAGTACTATGGGTGTGCAGGGAGGTCATTATCTGTATCTGTATTCATTTAACCACAAAATTATCTGTACCTGTATTCGGTATTCGGATAAAAACCGGAGGTGGGTGTGGTCTTAATAGGATGTTACTATTAATTACAAATGTATAGGTTTTTCATCTCTTTCTGGAGGCAACTGTCAGTCTTTTACAGCCTTAATGTGTCTTTTTAATTACACCTCTATTTCCTTTTAATGAATGAAGATAATGTTGTTGTACAAAAGCCCTGTTTTCAATTGATTGACTGAAATATTAAATTTCAATTTACTGCAATTGTGGCAGACTGAATAGCTACTATTGTTGCTGCAAGGTGTGTTACAGCACTAACATTGATATTGTTTTCTTCGTGGATCATTGAGTGTTTTGCTCTCTGTTAACAGTAGTCTACTTACACAATATGTCTCATGAGTTTGCTTGCTTGCATATAGGGTTTTTGATTGCTTGTATCTGACTGACATCAAGTCAATGTTTTTTATTTTTTATTTTGTAGGCCTACAACAAAGCTAGATAACATTGGCTACTACATGGCTACATTATCAAAGATACATAGCTGGTTATGGTACAGACATTTAGTTCTTGGTATTCAGCTGACAAGCCTCCCTGTCAACTTATATTTCTGCCTTGTTGATCTTTTACTCATTAAAGGTATTACCTAAATCTTAGAATATGGTTTTTTGTTAGCTGTCGTGCTAGTGAAGAAACATTATTGTGAATACTGCTTTAATGTGAAAGCTGCAACATGTAACGGCAAAGGCTAGGCATCGTTAGCCCCAAGTCTGTCTTGCCATGCTAGGACAAACTTTTTCCTGCTAAAATACTTGTATTTGTCTGCTAATAGTCAGCTGTTTCCAAGGACCCCTGTTCAGCAATCAGTCAGGTTTGTAGGTGGCTTGAGAAGAACATTGAACTCTCAGCTATTTAAACTTAATCGGTGGTGAGGCTTTGCTCCTGAAGGCGCATCTGAGGTAACATGCGTTTTTGGGGTAGGCTAACATGCTACACCAGAACATTCTCTCAGCTCAGTTTCAGCTCAAGCACAATTTGGAGCACAAACCACCTTGGGAACATGCAGTCTCAAATCACTGGGTTCATAGCTACGAGCTGCGCCTGTTAGTGCTGAACCCTGCTACTGTACTGGATGATCATGGACGGGAGATGAGACTGAATCGAAGTTACTGCTCTTGCCTCGATTTGGGCCTATATGCTCAGCACATTGCTCCCATGCCAGCAAGGAGGATCACAACAAGTTGAAAATAATTGTAAAAATAATTATACATTTTTATCTGTAGAAAAATGTTCAAATAAGCATTAGTCTACACTGAGTTTTTATAGTACCAAACCGATTTATTTAAAAAAAATCTGAATATGAATACAAGGGATGATATTTGGACAATATTACTATCTGTTTATGGTTCATTATTTGTGCGTTTCCAAACACTGTATTCAGCTTTGGGTACACTCTTAGTAAGTACATTGCTCAAGGGTATAATGACAGTGCCCAACCTGGGAATCAATCCTGCTGCAACCACTGCATTACTAGCAAGGTTGCCTAACCATTACACCACACTGCTGCCCTTGGGTGTTCGAGTCTCAGCTGCCATTCTACTACAGCATCCTTCAATAAAATGTTTTACCTCAATTGCTCAACATAAAATCTTGTTAAAGACCTAACATCATCCTCGCTTCAAGTCACACATTCCAAACAGAAGCCATTTACACCTTGCACATATCTATATTTAATCAATATTTGCTTTGAAACTCTAGTAGCTGTATAAAAAAGTGTTATTGCATAGACAACTCCCCCATGTTCCTCTGAAGGTTCCCACTGGCTCTGTTTAATTCCACCTTAGTCTCCTCTCTAGAGGCTTCAGCCTTTGATAGAGAACCAGGATAACCCCATGAAGTTTTCTGGCATCGGCTTTCTGCAGTTTGATTGGTTCCAGCAGATTATTTGTGATAGCTTCAGTTACCTTACATTATTTCATGCATCTCCACTCCATTGAGGGTTAATCAAGAGTGGTAACTGAAATCTGGTTCATTACATCTGGGGTTTTCCCTTCCTATCAAACCTTACAGGAAAGTTTGATAGGAAGCTCCATGCCTAGGTAATTTTATTTCTTTGGCTTTATCCACAGCAGTGGTTGTGGACCCACATGATGGACTACCACAGCAGGAAGCAAAAGTGTGTATGTTTATGTGTGTGTATGCATGGACCTGGAAGAGGGTTCTCTCTCCACAAGTATGTATGTGAATGTGTAGCAATTTCTGAGAAAATGTAATCCATGAAAACATTAGCGAGCTAACATATTTCAGATTTTAACGTTAGATTAAGTTTGATAGCTACACCAGCTACAGCTACAGCAGCTAGCTAATGTGTAACCAATATTTCATTTTGGCCAGCTAACATTAGGTTGTATATAAATCCAGTTAATGGCTCAGTTGATTTCATAACAAAGTAGAGTGATTTTTTCAGTGAGAATTTGTCAAATTTGCGACCTCACCACAGTATTTGTAATCAAATACCCAAAACCTGTTACAGTTATGTTTCTACCTGGGAGAAATCTGCTGCCCAACTTTCAAAAAAAGCCCAATGTCTAGGAAAATATGATGGAAAACTCTGACATTCCCAGAAAATGGGTTATGTTTACACAAGAATAATGAGGCTGGTCTCACCTTGTACCAGGCCTAAGGAAGGAGCAGGTACTCCCTCGAGTCCAACCACAGTAGGGGTCCCGGGAGGCAATGCAATTCCTGTGAACACACAGATCCAGCACTCACAGTCAGATAGAACACTGCTAGCCTCTCCTGATGGTGGGACATTACATGCTTGTATGATTCACCTGGTTCAGTGAGCACAATAAAAGCACAACATGTGTTACTGTGAACAACGCGTCATCAAGCTGAAAAGCATCAAATAGGTGAGGGGGGGGGGGGTGGGAGTGCTGGATCAAAAGATCATGGGGGAAAGTGCAGTTTGGTGGAGCACAACTGCAGTCCTGGAAGGTCAGCGTGAGGTTGCCATCTGAGGGTTGCCAGGTACTGACAGGCAATAAACAAGGTAAGATTCAGATGTGACTGTGTGTGTAGAGTAAGGGGCAGAGTAAGGGGCATTTGTCTGACAGTGCGTGCAGACTGAGGTGGAGTGAGGGTTGTGTGTGTGACAGTGAGTGTAGATTGGGGCAGGGTGAGGGGCGTGTGTGTGATGGGTGTGTGTATGGGGACATCAGTGCCTGGTGGGTGAGAGGCAGGCCGTATGAGGCAGGAGGTGGAAGGTGGGAGGAACTCACTTCATGCAGCGGGAGAAGAGCTGGCAGCGGGCCACAGGCACGCGCACCACGCAGGAGGGGAAGGCCAGCAGCAGGGAGTGGCTGGGACGGTCCAGTGTCAGGGACAGCAGCTGCCGGGCCTGGGCAGAGTCCTCTCCACACCTAATCAAGCAGATTAGGTGTGCCATTAGAGGAGAACAACTCTCTTTGTGACAATTTCATATGTTTCGTCTAACCAAAACAATTACTGCGAGTTATACTTCACATGTGCAAACCGAGCCTTGTGTCTACATCTGCAAAAGACAATGAAGGATGAGGCCTAACCTGTTCTTTTCTTGGATTTGAGAATTTTGTGAATATTGAGTTATTGTTTTCTTTATAATCCTCTTTTATCCATGATTCCTCACTTTGCTTCCAAACCCAAGCTAGCAATAGTACGACTGAGACTTGGAACAATAATCACATCACAATTCTGTAAACATTTTTATCCGACATCGCAATGTACTGCTGTTATATATTGTAATATAGTGAAAATCAATGGATTATCACTCAATCATTAAAAACAGTGCAAACATTTGCTTGTAATTCTGTCCTAATGTATTTAAAAAAATTGTATTCACAAAAAGGTTACTCTTTAATCTTGGTGAATCTATTTCAAGTTTTAAAAAGTGAAATAGCTTCACAAAAATGAAACAAAAAATATCTTGATATCACAAACTAAAGAATCTCAATAAATTGTGGAAAAAAATATAGCGATATTCAACTGCATTGATTTTTTCCCACACCACTTATTACAAGCGGGTTAGATAAATTACTCTTAAGGCAAGGACTAACACATTAAACAATGATTTTTGGTTGGACTTACCCTTTAAAACATCCATTAACATTCCCTCACTGTTATTTCAAGCTCATTTCCATTTATCATGTATTTTAAGCGTATTGCCCTTTTTACTTCCTGCCATTTGCCTATATCAATGAAGAAACTGAGTTCTTTTCAAATCATCAAAATCCATCGATTGTCATAATGTCATCATATAGATGTACACAGTACTGTTGAGTTGTCTATTGAGCATTCAAGAGTGTTAAAGAGCATGGCTGTCTTGAACTGCATTTGCTTTCATTGCCTTTTAGTGCTAACATATCATTCATAAATGTGCCTTACAGTTTTGGTGTATATAGTGGGTACTCAAGTGCACAGAAATATAAAATACCTTCAATCACAACCATACTGAAACTTGACATGCTGATTGGAATAATCTCTCTCTCTCTCTCTCTCTCTCTCTCTGTCTCTTAAGTAGGACTGTGAGGAGAATGAATCATTCTAATGAACATTCTAGTGAAAAACTACACTTGTGGCGAGGAACAAACAAAGACAGTGGTTGTCACAGCAGGAGCAAGAGAAAGAGAGAAAGGAAGAAAGAGAGAGAGAAAGAACAATTTGGCTTTTGAAACCCCATAACTTTGGGGAAAAATGCTATATTCCTATTCAAAAAAAAGAGACAGAGAAAAAGCAACAAACAAAAAACATGAATCACCATCAACCCAAAACAAGCCCAAAATACAAAGAGTGCGAGTTGCAGTTACACTATTATCTTTTCCTCTGGCATGCAATTATAAGTTTTTCCTTCTACAACTGCCTCTCAAAGGACCCCATTTATTTCCCATTTTCTGTGGAGTTCAACTAGATTATCATTCAATTTATATACAGCCAACTCCAACTTAACACAGGGCATAATCATTGTTCTCATCAAACACACTAAGTCTCAAGCTCCTCTGTGTTCCAGCTCAGCTTTACATTTCTTGAAAATGGCGGGTTTAATTTGTACAAAAATGTAATTAATCAGCAGGGAAACGTGCTCCCATTGTCATGCCTATACTTTTCCCCAAATCAAAGACATTTTTGAGAAGATTCCCTCCAATGTTTATATAAAGTCCTGTAAAACAAACAATTTAACTCAAAGAATTTTCTTCCAAAAAATCAAAAGATAGTGATCCAAAGAGGTACCTTCCATCATGTCTCAGGGTAAAATACCTCACCATAGCTTTGGCAGCCACAATGTTGTAGGAAAACCTCCAGTAAATGTCAGATGTTAATTTTAGGATCATCACTTTTTGCTGAACTCTCCATCTTGTGTCTGGTACCTTTAATCGTTTTCCAACAAGGATTAGATATGAGACATGGAAATGAACAATCTCTTTCACCAGGGTAAGACTGGGAGCCCTGAGATTGGGGGGGTTTGAGTCCTGGTCTCGCCATTGGCAGCTGTGGCCGGAGGTCCACACTAGCGAGGCCCAGTCTCGCCGGGGGGTAAGCTGGCTAAGTTCATTGGCCTCATCGCTATAGCACCCACACTGGTCATTCTGGGTGCCTGTGGTGGCAAAAACTGAGGGTACACTGACTGCATCATCCTCTAACGTCATAGGCAGTGTGTGATTAGTGGTGTGGCTGCAGAATGAATAGAAGCGAGATTGTCGTCACATGAATTGGAAGAGTCACCTGTTCGGCCTCTCCTCCTGAAGCTGGCAGAGCAGGTAGTGTGGTGAAGTCAACAGGTTCAGTTGAGTTCAGATTGGGAAAAATTGGGGGGAAAATCGGGGCAAAAAAAAACAATCTCCTTCACCACATTTTGAGAGGTCATGGCTGCGATCCAGTCAATGCTCTCAGTTATGTTGAGAGCACTCGCAATCCAATCAGAATGGAATTTACAACGTATGGAAATTACAACGTATGTTTATTTGAGTGTTTTCTATTTTATTGAACACTAGCAAATGTCCTTTGGAGTACAATTTTTTCACTGTAAAAAAGAATAGCAAATACCCTTAAAAGACAAAATTCCATTGTGATTTGCCCTTAAAGACTCGTTCATTTGATCGGGTCATAACCTATGGCCTCTAAAACTCACCCTGGGATGGCCTAACTCATTATACTTAGGCTGTCACAGTGTCTCCAATGGTTTCTGGTTTAAAATTAAACTTGGGAAGACATTGTTATACTCTACAATTAATCTAGCTTTAAATTGCTATATGAAAAATATTGAGCATATGAGCATTCACAGTGAGTTCTTAAATACCACAAAAAATTGCCTTTCTGTTTGCTACACATGCACTTCCCATCTGACATTACAGTGATCTATCAGGTGACAGAATTTGGTGACTCCAGCATAAACAACTGAGAGAAGACGATACCTGATGGGGAAACATTCTGCAAAAAAGAAAGATTAAAAAACTGCTGTCACCTTCTTTCACCTTAGTGGTATTGACCACTGTTCAAACATTTAAAGCAGCAGAGAACAAAGGAGGACAGCCAATTCTATTTCTGAGAAGTTCTGCTTTATTGTGTGTGTGTGTGTGTGTGTGTGTGTGGGGGTGGGGCGGGGGGCGTTGGAGGAGAGACAGAGAGGGAAGCAGACTGAAGAAAGTGCCTATCCTAAGAATGCCATGTAAAGCGGCTGTGGGCATCACCAGCCACATCAATAAACCCCAGGCAAGTGATGGAGGGGCCATTAGCATCCCTTTGTTACAAGGTTCTTTTCTAGTTCACACTCAGCAGGGAGCCAATCAAAATCCCCTCAGCCTGGAGATCCAGGTGACCCTATGTCTGATGGCTTGTATACCTGTCTGAGGTAAATTAGAAGAGAAAGCAGGGGCTAAATAAGGCCAAGCTCTTGTAGACTGATTTTATTCCTGTGTTCGCCTCTGTCTGATTGGCTAGATCCCTGCTGAGTGGCTGGCTGCCAATCTCCCCGACCAGGGGAAGCACAGATAAACGACTATGGATCTCAGCAATCCTTTTTCAATGGCTTTGATCCACATATACCTATTCATCCATTAATGCAGCACTCAATATAGAACTGAATGACGTCTTTTTTTTGACATGCAGTCCACTTAACTTACCAAATTTGTCTAGAATTCTACTGCAAAAGTTTATGTTTGTTGTTTATGTATGCATGCTTTTTTTAATTCACAGGGATCAAAAATAAATGAATGACTGCATCAGGATTCAAGCCATTTTCAAAACGTAACACTCCAGACAAAGCAATCCATATGGCTGCCATGGTTAGTAAACTCTTGCTTACAAGCCAGGAGCTGGAAAATAATGACCAATTAATACCCCCATCTGTTTGAGCACCTTGCCATCCCCCCACCCCCATGATGTTACCAGTGCATTTTGACAGAAATACTCCCCTATTAAAATGCAATACTCACCTATCTGGGTTGTACCCTTCTAGCTCCTCCAGGAAGACATTGCTGTTGGACACGGTGTTGTCCTTGTTAGGCATGATGAGGAATTTGAGGATGGTCCCTCGGCTGGAGCCCAGAAAGACAATGGTTCGGTTCCTGTACGGCCCCGCCTCTGTGTCCACTACCATTTTGTTCAGCTGGTATCTGAGAGAGAAAGAGAGGGAGACTGGTCACAAAGGTACTTCTTCTATTAACCACTCACACAGGAGATGCGAGAAAAATTTTAATAATGTCCAACATTCTTTAAATGGGCTTGATGCTGTTATCCAGAAATTGTTTCTGGGAATTTTGTGGGGAATTTGGTTTGTGGAATGTTCCTTTCATTATTGGAATGTTCTAAAGCTTTCCTAAAACATTTCTACTGTTTGTCGGGCTGGGGCCATACCTTCTCTGCCCACACATGCTCTCAAGGCTACATTCATTCCTCTAACAGACACAAATGATCCCAAGACAAAATGTTCCATGTATTTTTCTGTTCCTGCTTTTCCCCCACTCATAGTTCAGGAGCTTTCATTTAGTGAATATTCTAACAGCCAGAATAACTGTTGACTTGAAAACAGCAGTAGCTGAGTGATTCACAAGAATTCTTGCAAAAACTGGCCTTTCCCATAATCTGATGCAGGCCTTCACCCCAGCAAAGGTTAAACTGAACACACAACATAAAAGAATGAAAGGATATTTTATCCATTTTTAGTTCTAGCATGTTGACCTTTGAATATTCATGTTTCACACATATAACAATTATTCCAGCTAAAATTAACATAAGGGAATTTCTTCTTCTCAAGAAGTCTTGTATGCAATTTACATCTCTCTTCCAGGCAGCCATGGCAAAGCCATGCATTACAGTCAGGATAATGTAATGAAACAGCTATGTTGTTCATGACAATGTTTGCATATCCAGGACAAACACTTTGCTTATGCATTGCACCAAAATAAATAAGAATCTCTAAAACAGACTGCATATTCAGCTATCCATGCATTTTTACAACTCTTCCATGACTTTCATTTACCAGATGTTTCTCATTTGTGAGAAAAAAAAACTCTTAATTCTCCAAAGAAAATCTAATGTAGCCTACATAAAACTTGTCTTGGCTGCCTTTTTTTGTCATGTATAAATAAGGTTCAAGTTCCTCTGGACTGCCTACACATGTCTGAAAATATCTAGGTAGGGTTTTAAACACGTCTGTTGGGTAGCAATATAGTCTCCCACTCAGAAATACTCCCTGACCCCCTTCCCCCAAGATGAGCAATATGGCTTGTCAATATGAACGACCCCCCCTGTCCTCAACCTGATTTTACTGGTCAGTTAAAACTAGTGCCACATTGCAAATGAGATGACTGCCTTACCTGACCATGGTCCTCACTATCCAGGGTCTTTGACCTAGAGAAGGTACAGCTTCATCCATCAGGGGGTGGGTCTTCACAAAATTCAGCATCTCGTCTGGGAAGGTGTTGGAGGAGTTGAACCTGGAGCCTAGAACAGCACAGCCTCCTGGCCTGGAGATGTGACAGGGAAATGGATAGAATCAGAAGAATACATCCTGACCTGAGGGATGGACCCAGAATTCACACATGGCCCCACTACGTTCCTCATTGTGGTTTTTGTGGCTTACTTTCAATAAGCAGCCAACTTAGGCCTTGAAAACAACACCTGTGGATCCATTAACCAACCAGTGATTTTTTTGTCTAATAATAACTGAAAAGATTTACTGAAAAATACTTCCTAGTTCTAATTAGTAGAGGTGGAAAAACTGCTGCTTCAGAAAGTAAAACCAATACCATGTATTTTATTCTACCTGTGCACAAAAACAGGTAATTTCACTAATTAACTCATCTACCTAGCAGAAGGTTTCTGTTAATTAAAATCAGATGGTTTAGTCCATGGATGGAGCAAATATGTGGTAGTATTTTTACTTTCAGAAGCTGGGGCTTCCACCTCTGAGAATCAGTGAATCCTGTCTCCCTGTGGTCATCAAAGCATCCATGGCAATTCTGTAGTGAGCAGGGTGGCTATCCCCTAAGTCCTGGGTTAATTCTCCCAAAAACCTGGATTTCGGCATCCAGCCACCTAATCACCCCTGCATGTCTAATTGGTTCCACAATCCTTTGCATTCCTGAGACTTACCCCGGGTTGTCACTGCAAAATGTAATTAGGATTTCAGTTGATCTACGCAGGTAAAATAAAAACAAAATGAAAAAGAAATCGGTGTATGTGTGCCTGTGTGGTAGATTCTGCCGTATTCCCTTTACCTGGGTTTAGGGATGAGCTCGTCTGGGACAGGGGTCCAGATAGATTCAGGGGACTTCTGCTCTTTGAACCTTCCCTCAAAGACCCTGGCCAACTGCTGCATGTCAAAGGCACACACCGCTGAACCAGGGATACTGTGGAAGAAACCAGGAAAACATTTCCACCTTTTAAATGAATGATAAATAAATCTTATTTTGTATCTTGTGTAGTTGTACCTTTAAAGTATGTCCCTATCAATAATTTGCTAAATGTGTAATACTTCATAAACTAATCCCAGTAAATATTTACTGTCACAATCATGGAATTTAAGTACAGGTTACAGGATTGTGCACACTATCATGTCTACAAGAACCAATACAAAAATACAGTATGCATTTAAATTGCACTTCACATGGAACACACATAGAGAAGATGGATATTATTAGGACATCCTGACCCTAAATGGTATGGAGAAATACAAAATAGCTGGTGCCTTTAAATGCACATTTTGGGAAATATAAGTGCATCCATCCATGCCAGCAAGGCCAAATGAATAGTTGGCATGGATGGGGGCACTTATATTTCCCAAAATGTGCATTTAAAGGCACAAAATATTTTGTATTTCTCCAAATACATTCAGAATGTATGCCAGTTATACTCTAATATATATATATATAATCAAATGCATATAATGTACATGTATGTCACATATTTTCACTCATATAAAATGGACATTTGAAAACAGCAGATGTTAGCAATATCAGCTGGATAGGGAGCAACAGAGAAGGCAATAACTTCAACAACTGCAGAAGTAACAGCCGACCATGTCAGAGCAAGAGGACTTTTTCCAACTGCTTTCAGCTTTTTAAATATTTACTGCTCAGTGGTTCAGAGACTAGAAGTACAGAATAAATGCATGTAAATTGTATCCAGCCAAAGAGAAGATCTTCGGCAAAATATTGTATGCAGAAATATGAAAAGGTGAATTTCAAGATGTTAAAGTCGTTTAAAGGTTTATTTATACAAGGCAGATTTCAAACCATTACTGAAGCATATTCCTAGTTATATACCAAACCCTGATAAATATTAAATCCAGATTTAACTTTCAGATATATTATCCTTGGATTCTTCTGGATATCATACATGGTCATTTCCCATCCCCAGATGTTTCTATGAAACCTAAGGCAGTGCAGCGATTTGCGGAGGTCAGATTTGATTCATGGAGAAATGTTCCCATTTGATACATAAGACACTCCCATATAAAATCAGTGAAAGACACGTTCAGACCATGCAAACTCTGGATAAGTCTCAAGCCCAAGAATACAAAGACCAGGACACTTCTATGCATTCTCCCCAGTCCTGGTGTTTACAAATTGCAGCATGCATACACAGGGCAGAACTTCTCTAGGGTCAGGAAAGAGTAACCTAGTCCTTCCTTTCTCTGACAAGTTCCCGTCTCTTCATACCCTCTCCTGTGTCTGACAGAACAATGTTCTCCTCTGTGTAACTAAAGGTTCTCCCCTCAGCAGTGTGCAGGAAAAAATAACTATGAATGTCAAAGGATGACTCAGTATCTCCTGACTATCACCCACCCACTCTCTCTGACAGTGCAGAGACACATCCTGAGCAAGACACTGCTGTGCTTTCGGGATCTAAGACCAACACACAGTCAGAGTACTGGGAGACATTGCTGTAATCTTTTATACAGACACCCAGGGAGGAGCACAGAGCTGTTGTTTGATGTGCTGGCAGCTTTCGGGGTTCCAAGATGACCATACAAGGTGAAGTAGAACCCAAAAGATCCCCTCCCATGCCTGCTGGCAGCATGGTGCAAGGACACATTGTACTGTCCATCAATGATGTCACTGCCCAATTACTCTCCGTACGTGTAAGGAAATCATCACCAGTGCTTAAACAGAACTAAACCTTTCCTACACAGTGTTTGGCAACATGCCTATCACTGTCTGTTGTATAACTTTGGTGTAAAGGTACGTGAAAGAACATTCTTTACAAATTTTGTGCAATGTAATGCTGGTTAAATCTGTTCGCTATTGTTTTGTAATGTGTGTTGAACTGATTGTATTGAGCTACAGTTTCCAAAATGCAACTGTTTCCATTGCAAATATGAGATGTGCTATTCCTTCAAGCATTGGGGTCATCAAGGGCCTTATTTATTTGATGAAATGGGACTGAAAATTGATGATCTGTGGTAACATAATGCTTTGTTTTTTCATTGGCTCTGCACAACTCTGCAATGCACAGCATCACATTACAGTAAGGGATTTAGCAGACACTCTTATGCAGAACAACTTACACAGCTCTTATCAGCTGCAAAATTCTATGAGAACTGGATATTTCTTGAAGCAAATCAAATACAAAGCTTGCAAAAGGGTACAACGGCAATATCCCACCTGGGGATTGAATCGCTAATCTCTCAGTTATAAATTCAAGTAAAATGGTGTGCAATTACAACCATCCCATTACCTTTTTTAATTATTAAATAACACTAGAAAAGCATTCCTACGATAACAGTGCAGATTCTACAGAATGCCTATTGTCTTGACTTAAATATGCAATTAAATAGAAATTAAAATTACAAGTATGCTGGTACTGGGGGGAAAGACACATAGCGGAATGTTTCCTTTTTTCTTTGGATTTATTGGCGTGTCTGAATGCCGACCTACCACGAAGAGTGTAGACTGCAGCTCGGCCTGCTCAGAATGCATTCTCTACGGAAACCATTTGCCAGTCCACCTCTCCCCTGGGACAGGGCCCAGAATGTGAATGCTTCCGATTCACCCTGAGATTAGCCCCCAGTGACTGCAGTCTGGGCTCGGAGACTGAGACAGAGCTGCAATTGAATTCCGACGTTACGTGAAAGGGCCCTTATCCAATGCATCCAATGCACCGCCACAGAAAAGTTTCGGAGCATGGTAGTGAGGCTGACCCAGGATCCTTTGGCAGGTCACATCTGGGGTTGGTACTGCCCCGCCTCCCCAGCCCCCAACCCCCCAGGCCTCACTCAGTCCACTCTCAGCTGTCAGGCTCCACTTGAACTCGAGGTGCTGGGAGACCTGGTGCGATGGCAGATGTAATGGGCCCACCAGTGGCTCAGGACGGGCAGGGTTTGAAAGTGGAGGTCCTGCCACATGCCGCCAGACTGAAGGCCTGCCGTCTGCTCTAAAGTCTGGAGGCCCCAGTCATGCTGTCAGCCTGCATCCGCTTGATCCTGCCATCAAAGTGACAGATCTCAATGGCCAGGGTCTGCTGACAGATGATGGAGAGGGAGATGGAGGAGGCAGGGGGCTATTTCCCTGCCTCAGGAGGTGGCAAAGATTTAAGATTGCTTGCTGCAGCTTCTCTCTATTTTCCCCCGCTCAGTATTTCTCTCCATCGATGGCCAGCTGTGACAGGACCTTGCTACTCTATATGCCCCTCTCTATCACTGTACTGCTGGAGGTGAGGACCATCTGTGGCTAATGTGACTTTACTCCAGTCTCCAGAAAAGAATCTCCACACAAGGGTGACATGTGGTCAGGGTAGACACCAGCCTGCCCTCTGAAATTTCAGTAAAAATAAAAAAAACTCTTTATGACTAATTCTTCACTATCTTCTATATTTGCAACACATTTTCTGCATTATGACCACACATTTGTTGGTCATATAAATAAATACCAATAACAGGCAGAGACGTGGTGTGGAAGGCAGTGAGTATGAAGAAATCTGTCAAGGAAGAAGTAATGCGTCTTTCCATCACCGTTCTTTTATACATGAGGTTTAGGCTGTTTTCATCATTAAGATCCTAAACTTCTGCACCCGCCTGCCTCTCTGCTGTGGTCAGCAATGATCTTTCTCACCTGCGATCACAGGCACTCTCGCCAATTAGAAGCCTCTACATTTTCCCTTACATTCCCCAAGTTTTCTGACTGAACAGTGATGCTTTGAGTTTAAGAGACTCATCGGGGCGCTGGGATTAAATCAAAGGCGCTTTCATTGCTACATTTGAGTAAGGGGCCAGGAGCAAGAAATGATGAAATGGTAATAAAAAGGGAAAAAAACACAGGAACAAAAGCACACTTTGAACAGCCAGCTCATGACTATGAGAACAGATAGACAGCTGTTCACAGAGCTGCGTTTACTTTTACGGGGGCCATAAACATGTTAGGTGGTCACACAGAGAGGGGAAATGGACTTGCCATAAACCCGAGAGAGAAGATAAGATGAAAGGGGGGAAAACCATACAGGAATGGAACAAACTCAATGGATCCGTGAGCCAGATTTGGGGAGTCCTGAATTCCTATCTGTGTTTTTGCAGCATTTATATACTGGTGCATTGGATATTTCCAGTGCGGTCAAAAACAACCGCCCCCACTCCGCCCCCTTCCATGTGCTCTACCCCAGAAACAAGAGACACAATTTGTCTGGTAGGCCCATAAAGCAGCTGACCCCACAGAGACCCTGGGGTTATCGTCTAGGGCGGGTCCCCAACTATTTCATCCATGGATTGCGGTGCAGCATGGCACACAGACTCTGACAGTCTGGTGACAGTTACCCAGGAGCTGCTTCTGTGCCATGTAAAACATCCCTCTCCCCTGGGGAATTTCCCGGATGGCTGTGCCCTTGGAGGTTGGGCCCATGCTAATAAGATGCAGCTGATGAGATGGTGCTAATGGGCACAGTACAGCCCCCAGATGTTGTTGCACATTATTGACTTTCCCCACATCCTTTGGTGAATCTCTTCCCCTGTCTCTCTCTCTTCTGCCCACCCCCATCTCTCTCCCTCTGTTTTGCCTACCCCCCCCTCCCCCGAAAACACCCATTATGTGTGGAGGATGTTATTAGAGATGGCATTTACAGGGGCTTTGCCCTCCACTGACATAAATCCAGCTTCCTCATCTGCATGACAGACCCGACGCTCCTCCATTAGGGCTTCGTCTGCATTCTGTGCACGCGGATGGTCCCGTGTCATCCCCCACCGCCCCCCACCCCCACTTCCATACAGGTCTCGAGCTGAGAAGAGCTTGCTTCTCTTTTCTATTCTCCTCCTTCTCTCCTCCTTCATCCTCTCTCAGATCTGCCTCTTTTTTCTGTGTCCTATGACTTATTCACATTCACATTACTAAACTGGCCCCTCAGCTGTACACCCCATGCACATATTGCTTTCCATCCTTTCTGTTCTGCTTCAATCTCATGTCCCCCCTCTCTCTAACCTCTTTTTTTACAGGTTCCTATGAGCCTTTTCTTGTTCTTCCCAAAAATTGCCAGTTCTAAAGTATGTAATCTCACACAATCCCTTTCAGATTTATTGCCATTGTTCCCTCTCTTGAATAACCTTCCATATACTTGTGTGCAGATATGGTGGTGTTGCATACCTGTGTGCTGGTGTGAAGATGCCGCAATGTGCACTTGCTGTGTAATTGTTGTCAGGTTCAGACATTGCATGTGTACCTGTGTGTGGCTGTGAAGATTCTGTGTATCCTTTTGCAGGTGCGGAGTTGCTGTTTACCTACAGGAAGGCATGGAGGTACTGTGCTGTACCTGTGTGCTGGTGTGTAGATGCTGTGTACCTGTTGGCAGGTGTGGAGAAGACTCCCAGGATGATGTCCCTGCCGTGCATCCTGAGGATGGGGCTGGTGGAGTGCAGCATGTTGAAGTAGAAATGGGAGTCTCCCGGGACAGAGCAATTGAGACGGGCCTTCAGGAAGGAAGTCCACTGCTTCTCCAGGACCCGCTGGGAGCCACCCAGATCTCTCTTACACACCCGGGCTACACGCGACACCACTACCTGAACACACACAAACATATACATACACACAATGCACAAACACACAAATAACGCAGGTAGGCATCACAGGCACATATGTACACATGCATACACACAAACACACACAATGATGCACACAAACACGTACAAGCATACACACAAGCACACACACACACACACACACACAGGACACAGTGAGATAAATATACATGAATACACTGTTTTGGCCAGAGGTGGTGCACTGATTAAATGCACAGGCATGGTGATAATAACAAATGTACACACTCATATTTACTGATTCAAAAATGTAAAAACCTTAGAGTCTTTGGAGATTACTGCAACTGGCAAATTTGCCCATGGCTATGTCAAAGATTATATGTATAAAAATAAGCATAGTTAAATATTTATTTCAGTACAGTAAACTGCAGCCAATAATTAATGAAAATGGAAACCACAGCTTTGATCAACTATGATGACAAAACTGTCCATATCTGCTTTATTGCAGTCTTCTGAATGCTCACTATGATGTGGCATGATCGATGTCACCTGAGCATTTATAACATTTCTGCAAATTTAATTCAACTGCAAGACATTTTATATTCCTCGCTTATTAAATTAGTGCTCTAGGATGCCGCAAACACACAAAAAAGGTCATCTGAACTAATATGCAAATGATTATTAGTGACATTTAAATAATGACACCTTGTGATTACACCTCATTTCAATAAGAGCTAGATCTCTGTGCTTTTACCTTCTCCAGGTAATTGAACTCCATGGCCATTTCTCTGAAGAAGAAGTATATGTGTGGGCCCCACTCCACAGCACTGACGAAATAGGGCTCTGTAAGATTAAATGTGCCTGTCACTATTACAGATAGGGACACAGACAGAGGTATAGACCAAGATAAAGAGCCACAGACACAGAGGTACATACCTACACAGATATAAATGCAGACAGAGACAGAAAGGTGTAGAAACACAAAGATAAAAACATTGATACTGGTCATGAAAAGAAAAACAAACACTGACAGACACAACATAATCACAGGTATAAACATAAACAGATACACAGCGACAGACATAAAGACCTATATAAAGAGTGATACACATGCAGACATCCACACAGGTACAGCCAGAAAAAAAATGAAACCATACCATGGGCAGATAGGAGAAAATATGAAGAAAGAGAAATTGACAGAGACAGACTGAAATATATAAACAGACAAAGATACAGACAAGGACATGAACATGGACACAACAGACAGAAGGGAGAGCACAAAGACACAAGCTTCCTGCCACAGACTTAGTCGGTGAAACTGACACTGGCAAAGAGGGACATAAGACAGAGGTTCTGACATTGCCTGTGACAGCAGAACGAAAAGGACCGCTGAGAATGACAGAGATATTGATCCTGATGCTAACACAGATGCACCGCTATAAAAACAACAATAGCATCACCAATAACACAAAGCGCGGTAATAAAAAACGAGTGCAGACATTATCATATCGAGAGCTGTGGGATCGTATTTTTGGGTCACTTAACAGTCAGTACCTCTGAACCACTTGGAGTCGTGTTTGACTGTACGGAGGGCCGGGCTGTCCCCAAGGCTGCGGTAGATCACAGCATCAATGGCCAGGAAGTCTGTCACAGTCGCTGTGAACAGGTTTCCCTCTATGAAAAAAGTGTACCGTGCAATTTATTAATTTACCCCCAACATGCTCAACTTCCAGCCCTGAGCCACAGGGTCTGCAGGTATCTACTACAACCATCAACTGCACCACTTGATGTCACTAATTAGCTCACCTCCCAAAATAAAAGAGGTGAGCTAATTAGTGGAATTGAGGTGAGGTTATGCTTGTTTGGAACAAATACCTACAGATACTGTGGCTCTCTGGACTAGGAGTTCAGTATATATGATTTAGCACATGCTCTGGAAAAATCACTTTTCTTGGATCAAATGTAACAATATATGGTATACTTGAGGAAATTCAATTCATTTCAGTTCAATTCAATTCATTGGACTTTATTTAAACTCCCAAGGGAAATTATAGTGGTTAGGCATTAAAAACAGAAATGTAACTACATACAAAACATAACCACAAATGTAAGACATGAAATTTACAGACAGGAGAGTGCAATAGCAATCAACATGAGCTCAAGTTCAAATTCAGTGCGATGATGTGCAATAAACACATGGTGTGTGTAAATCACATGAGAAATGTACAAAAACCACATGTGATTCGAATATGCTCCATTCATGTGATTTTTCTAGAGGAGTAACAGTATGTACAATACTGCTGGGTAACACAACAGCTAATCACAACCAGTGTCCATAGTGATGGTTGAAACAGTTTAATGAGCTCCTGTTTATGCAAAGCCGCACTCATCGGTCTATCACTGACTTGTTTAAACCATTCAAAAATGTTTGGAGTTTGCACTGCACTCATTGAAATCATTGAGTTGTTGACACTACATGGTAGCTCTATATGATATTGTAAGGTTCAATATTTTTAATTAAAAATGTTTGGTGTGGTGAAACCCCACTCCCTGAATCAACTGTATATAAAACTTTACTTCAAAAACAGCTACTGGCATCACATACAATTCATATTTTCAGATTCAAAAGCAATAGTGTACAGTTAATGAGAATTTGAAGGTTTTAACCTACTGCATGCCTGCGTATGAACTATAAGTTAAAGAGACTCAGTATGAAATGCAACTGCTGTGTAAGAAATAAACCACAACAGACCATGCAATGGAAACAAAATAAACCACATTATGGTGGTGTGAGGCAGTCCTGAGGCGAACCCAAATTTCACACAACTGCAAGTGGTTTTTGTGCTTATCATACACAAACTTGCAAAAGAAATAATTGAACTTTCAAATGCAATTGAATAAAATTGTGCTATATTGTTGTTAACTTGTTTCTTTCTAGATGTTATTTTCATTTGTAAATTGAATGTGTACTTAAAAGAGACTGTTGAAAGGGATTTTGTATTGATTTGGAGCCATGATCAGGAAAATTTGGCTAGACATACCTTATAGTCAGCTGTTATTAAATATTTCTGTACGATTCACAGAAGAATAATCAACATCCTCTTGACCAAACAGATTCAAGCTGAGGTATAAAACTGAGTAATAAATTGAGTATAAAATCATTTAATAGGTGGCTTCCATCAAAATAAGCCTCAGTTATGACAGTATGGTGTAGTGTGAGGAGGATATGTTACAGATTAACACATAAACTAGACAGAACCACACAAGTGCACACACGCACACACAGGGGTTTCGTACCAGCAAACAGGGCCACATTAGCATGTTTGGGGTCATAAGGGCATCGAGCCATTCCACTGACTGCTTCTCCAACCATCTCCAGAGTGTCTCCCTGCAGGAAACACATAAATGAATGTATCACTGATACCTTACACTGTACCTGTCATCAAGACACACACAGAGACCATTGACACACCACACTGTACAGATCATTAAAGAATACACACACACAGCACTAATGCACCACATTACAGACCTATTGAAAAAATTCACACACGCAAAAACACACAGTGCAGCTAGATGTGCACTCACACTGTGACAAGCAAAAAAAATCTTGCAATCTTACACCTGCAGACTGTAATTTTGTGTGCACACAGATACGCGAAAATTTGGTGAATAACTTCCAACACTTATGATATTTACCTTTTAAGCCTGCTCTGAAATGAAATCGCAGAGAGCTGTCACTGCCATTATGAAGAATCAGCTATAAATAAGTCTACTCTCTGACTCGTCTCTGGAGAGTCACAATGTGAAGCAAACTCTTGCAGGTGCTGCGTTTCATCAGCAGTGCATGATAATGGGCCAAGCATTAAGACGTGCTGCCGCTTGCTCGAAGACGTGATAGACTGAATATCACGCCGATTTCTGAGAATGTTTTCATTCTGAAAACTTTTACTTTTTCAAAACCAGGAGTTTTTACTTAGAACCCTGAGAAGTTAGACAGTGAGCCTTTAGGAATTTACAGCTGTGCTTTCATTTATTTTTCTGAGGTTACACACCACCTGTCCAATTCAGCCTAGGCAGGATTCGTTTACAGTTCGGAATGGGTTCAGAAATGGGATTTCGACAGTCAAAGCTCTTTGGACAGAATGGAAAAGCAGTTCAAGGCAAATAGAAAGCTGTTCATTAGAGCGGCAGTAGCTGGAACTACTCAAGCTGTCACCCACTTAAAAACTCAACATTTTTATCCTGGAGGCAATATACTTACCAACCAGATGAATGATAGCTAACTTACTCATGCATCCTCTTCATTCTGGAATGTAATGTTTTCTGATTGTCTGCTGAACTGTCTCCCTATTGGACAGCAGTTTAACGTATGGGCTTAACCTTGGTGTGACAGCAGCACTATAAACAGATGGGAACCAGTACTAGGTCTAGGTCTTATAAAAGGTCCGTTGTGTTGCAAAGTGTCTCGATGCACTGTATGATAATTCCTTACCTCAGGCAAAAGAATATTCCAGAAATGAAATATAGTTTAATTGTTGAAGCCTGTTTGAGATAGAAAAGCTGGCAGGGACAGAATTTTATGTGGTTTCTGACATCTGATGTAGTGGTGGCAGCACAGACTCTATAGACACACCACATGCTCAGCTTTGTATCCTTAACACTGAAAGTTCTGTCTGAGATTTCTAGCAATGTGCTGTTTCAATTCTGTCTTCAGTGCATGCATCTGTATTGTTCAGTATTTTGGGAACACAGGAAGAATAGTCGATTCAAAACTGATGGGTTACTATATAAACTTAACCATTGACGTTTATGGTAATCTAGCACTACAAAAACAGTCACCACCCAGAAGCTCACATAATTAGAAGCAGAGACAGAAAGGATGAAGGAGTACCTGAGCTATACCTGAGTATTTGGTGAGTTTAAACAAGCTATAGTTAGAGGTGGTGTATAGTAGTCTGCATGTGGGTGGGGCTTGGTCAATCACTCATGGTGCTGACTGGGAACACAGACAGTCAGACCTTGAAAGATGACAGTCTCACCTTCTCCTCACTGTCTGGGAGCAGCACGTAAGGGAGAAGTGGAGGGGTGTGGCAACTTAGAAATTGGTCAGACTCTCAGAACCTTGTATTCTAGGGTATGGTGTACCTTGGTCAAATTGATCAGATTCTCAAAAGGCACTTTCCAGAAGCATGGCCCAGATTTCATTGCTATTTTTATGTTAGACCTATTGAGCTGATTGGTGAATATTGGTCACATTCTAAAAAGCTGGCATGGGTTTACTGGCCAGCAGCACTGCTTTCACCAGGTTTATGTGCATTACATTAAATTTAGGCAAATAGCAGAAGCCTTTATCTAGAGCTTACAGTTTCACATTGTGTCTGTCAATGTGGCTCAATATTTACTGAAACAATTTAGACGAAACACCATTGCTAAAGGGTACTGCAGAGCACTGCCTGGGAACTGTACTTGCAAGTTCTAAATGACGAACACAATCCCCTAACCATTATACTGCACTGTCACCCTACTGAAGTGTCAGCTTAAAAACTTGGCCATATGTTTAGTGGAAAGGTGTAAACCTGCCATTGCATTGTGGTTACTCACAGTGTAGTTGGCGCACAGTGGATTGAAGGCGTTCGTCCCACACACAAACAGCCCTCCTTGCCGGCTCAACAAGACCTTCATGAAGTTCCGACACTCATCCTAGAACAACAAGGTAGAAGAAGGACAGAAATACAAATGAAAACAAGGAAAATGTGAAGGTTTAGAATTGGGGTAGGGAACCGGATTAGGAGAGATTTGCCTTGAGAAAGAATAACCTGATTTTGCACAAATATTTCAGTTGTTGTTATTGACACCTACCCTAAGGCACATCACTCAACTTCCAGGAAGAACAGAAAAACACATGTCAAGACATCCCATGGCCACCTGTGCCTCATTCCCTGACATCCCCCTGATGCGAGCAGCTGCACAGTGATTTGTTATTTGTTATCACTGTTAAACATGCCCCCCCCCCACTCACAGACACTAGCCCAAGCCTACACACACACACACACACACACACACACACACACACACACACACACACACACACACACACACACACACACACACACACACACACACACACACACACACACACACACACACACACACACACACACGCAGACAGAGAGTGGGGATTGTTTCCATTACACTGCTTGTCTAACCCCAAATTTCTTCACACCACAGGGAATGTTGTGAGAACCAAACGCTATCAGTTGGGTCAGCTTGGTGAAGCAGGGTCAGGTGACGCCCACAGGGGATGTAGGGTGATGTCACAGGAGGGAGCAGAAGGGATCGTAGGGAGAGAGAGTGTTATTCCAGATGGCTCTGCCGCCTCCACCCCATCACCAACACCTCATCACCCTACTCAGTCTCGGGGGGGCTCTCAGTTTTCTCTGGGTGAGCAGGAGGAGTGAGAGAATGTGAGAGAGAGATAGAGAGAGACTGAGAGAAAGGCAGAGTGTGCAAGACCAAGAGAGAGAGGAAGAGAGAGACAGGGGAAAGGGAGATTGAGATAGAGACAGGTATGAAGAAGAAGGGGGGAAACAGAGCAGAGCGAGACAGCTAAAGTGAGTATTCCAGTGTGAGGAATACTCACTTTAGCTGTCTTGCTCTGGTCTGTGCATGTGTGTGCATGTGTGTGCAAGTGTGTGTAAGTGTGTGTGACTGTGTGTGCAAGTGTGTGTGAGTGTGTGTGTGTGTGTGTGTGTGTGCTCATGTATATTAGCCATACATTTATGTTTGTCAGCCTTATCTTGATACTTTTCTTTTAAGCTGGTGCCGTAACAAGCATGGACAGACTTTGAGTGAGGAGAATGAAGAATGGATCTCCAAATGAAAGCCTATGTGTGGTCTGTAAATACCAATAAGAGGAGCACATAAACTCACATTTATATTTACACAATCAGAGACACAGCAAGGCCCCTGGCTGAGCTCAGAGACACAGGACATTTGGAACATAATCAGTTGGGATGTTCCTTCTCCAATGTGCCCTAAATCTCTTTTATTGTCACCCAAGTATTATGTTTGGATTTATGCTTTCATTTCAAATGAGCAGCATTATTCTGGGCCTCCCCTGCCACTCCTAAAGATTACCACTTTCTTTATAGACAGTTTTTTCTGCAGGTTCCTTTCTTTATCTGTCATTCCTCCCCCTCTGTGTTCCTGTATCCTCCTCCCTGAAAACATTCTCAATCGCTCCCTCTTGGGTCTCTTTTTATTTCTTTCTTTCTGGTCTCGAAGCTGCTGTTGTAGGCCCTCATCTGTCTCTTTTTCTCTCTCTTTCTCTGTTTCCTCTCCCTCATTCAATGGATCCCTGGGTGCCCCCTCCCACCCTTCAACAAAACACCACCTGTGTGGATCGTTGTCTGTGCCACTCACCCTAAGGATCTCTTCACTGTCAATGTCACCAGCAACTTACTCAATTATTCATTCTGAAAGTGCTAGAAAAAAAGGACTGGGCCCATTGCCTAGGAAAGGAAAAGCATGTTTATCTGAGTAAATGGCCCATCTCAGAACCCAGCAATCCATTTCTAATTCCCTGAACATTCCCAGAACGTGAGGGATTAACATTCCCAATACATAAATTTGGGTCCATTGTACCTTGGATCAAAACATTGTTTATTTCAGACGACAAAGGTGTGAATTGCTGCTCATAAGCGCTGTAAGCTGTATTATTTACTGCAATTTGCCTGGACCATTTTTCTATAACTTTCATAGACCATGTCTGGAACATTACACTGCCTTGGGTGACTGTTGAGGGATGTTCTTGACAGGATGTAATCTCTCATTTAAATGTGTCTGAGATGCTCTGGGGAAGTTCTGTGTTAGCTGGGAAGTGGTGGTGATGGTTTGGGGTGGGGTGGTTTAGGGAGGGGTGGGGTAGGTGGATCAGGGCGTTGTTAAACATGTGGTCTAACACATCTCTAGATCTCCTGCTGCCTCTCTGCCAGATGTTTTCGACTAAGCAGTGTAGCAGATGTCGCGTATAACAAGTGCATCACCAAGAACACACACACACACACACACACACACACACACACACACACACACACACACACACACACACACACACACACACACACACACACACACACAAAATGCACCCCTGCCCTAAAACTTGACTCTCTATGTCTCACTCACGGGTGCCACGCCACATCTGTTCAAACCTCACTGTGGTCTCAGGAGGGGCTGATTGCGGCTTTCTCTATTTTCCGCCTCTCCCTTCCCCTTCCAACCTCACATCTGTGAGATGATATTCAGACTGGCTTTTGATATTACTTTGTTTCCCGGTAACAGATAGTGAAAAATGAAAGCCTGAGTGTGGATATAGTGGTGCAAACATTTTTCAGCTGGAGTTTATTAAATGGACTTCAAGAATAGCGGGGTTCTATTAAATTTCTCAATGGGCAGAAAAAAAGCTTTTAAAGCACTTGCTTGATAACCTGTGCTGGCATTAATGCAGCTCGTGCTCAGGTGTGATCCCACATAATGTTTCAGACTCTGTCTTCCCTATTTATTCATTTCTTCATTTATTTGTTAAGGACGAGTACAATTAAACATTGATACAATGCCTATGCAGTACCTATGTAAATAGATACTGCTATTTCCAACAGCTTTCCCTTGATGGGCATTAATAGTTTATCAAAAAACAAGAGAGATGACACATAATAAAAATGCAAAAGAATAGTGTAAGCAGCAAATTAACAAAGATCTGAGCACAGCATGTAATAGAATTGGGAAGGGAGCATGGAGATGGAGGGGTATTATCTCAGTGTGGATTAGTATGTGGAGGCAGAATCAGGTGAGGGTTTTCTTAACTTGGCTAAAATTAAGAATGAATGAATGACACTGAAACTGTGTAGTATACAGTACTTAATCTGGCTGTAATTAAGGATGAATAACACTGAGACTGGGTAACATCAGGAAATAGTTGCATGAAGACTAGGTACTGGAGATGAGAATTAGTAACACTGTGATTGGGAAGAGAAGAAGAACTTCTTATCAGTTCTAAATTAAAAACAGTGCTTAAGAAATCAGCAGCCTAAGGCTTTTCCTATCTTTTTCCTCTGTTATCCTGAAGGAAAAAAGGAAATAGATGCTTTCCCACATTTTTTTGTCCCTTTGAGAAATGACTTGATGGTAATCTACAAAGAAAGCACCAACAGCAAGCAACATTTCCCCTAAACTGAGGAGAGATTAAGGCACTCACTGTAATATCGTTTTGGTGTTGCTGATGATTTCTAACCTGCAACGTTGTTTAACTAATGTACACTGTTCCAGACAACTGGATCAGCACAGCTATAAACCAAATAACATTGCTACATATAACTTACTATGCAAAACCTTATTATGTATTTAACTGAAAACCCCTTTCCTCAAAATGAATCCCTGTTAATTTCTCTGTGAAAAGCCTCCTTGTTCTCCAACTCCAAGAGGTCTCTAAATAACCCCATGCCCCCAATGCCCTCAAATGTGCCCTCATAAAGCACATTTCAACATGTTTCTTCTTGACCTCATTCGCTGTGTAATCATCTGCATCCTGCATGTTCATACAGAAAGACATCTGTAATCACCCATACTCTTCAATTTTGGTGCACCCACATGTAATTACTAATCCATTAGCATCCTCCTGTCATATCCAAAAATGTCTTGTGAGTCTTCAAAATAACTAAATACCTAAGAACACACAACTTGTTCACAGAAAATCAATTTGGCTGAAATAAACAAACAAATCCACAAAATATATTTCTGTTGTTGCGCTCCTGTCTCATCCGCGTATCTGGGTTAATATGGGTTGAACGAATGCCAATGAAAACATCTAGTTAGAATTAAACAATAGTCTCCTGGGTCAGAGACCAAACACATTTGTGTTTAAGGCTGAACAACAAACTGACACTTTTAGGGTTTGAGATGAAGTTGGAAGGGTGGGACTAGAATTATGATATTGAATTTCCCTATTCCATTTATGAGAACATGTCCATTAAGTTTAACCAACCAGAAACACTTAATTACCAAATCAATTACCCCAGAGGCTAATAAATCACATGTGACAAAATCATTCCAGGGGCAGAAATGGACTTTTTCAAAAGGTAAAAGGAAGTGGGGAAGGGATGGAGGGAGGGGAGGGGTGTTGGTTGACTGATTTTACAAAAAAAGGGAAAAAAGGCTTCAGGTAACTGTACTGTAACAGGCCTGGGGGCCCTGCTAAAGAGCCATCCCTCTAATCTCTTGCTTCGTTCTGAACCGTTCCTCACATTAACAGGGTCATTAGGAGACAGTGGCATGTCTTTTCTCATTCAGATTGATGGAGGTTCCCAGGAGGTGGCAGGTGGGGCTGGAGTTCCCTGTCTCTGTTTTGCTCTCCTCTCTGCCCCTTTCTTTGTTTCTCCTCTCACCCTCCTCCCCGCTCTCCCTCTTCGAGTCTTTTGTCTAATGCTGTCTCACACAGATTTGGTGTCAGGTGTTATTTTTCGGTACTAAACAAGTCATTTTTGCCCAGAGGGGATTAACCAGGTCTCTCTCACCCTCTTTCCCACTCAGGCACCTTTCAATAACATGCCCCTTTTCCGCATGCTGAGGGAACACGAGGGGCACATTGGGTGTGTGTCAGATAGCTGAAGTATCAATGAAGAAGAGAGGGGGTTGGGGGGATTTAGCAGGAAGCTAAGAGGTGACAAAACAGTTCACAAGCACTGCCAATGATTTTCTTGTCACTTTCCTTCTCAGACGAAATGCAACAGCTCAACTGTATTTTGAAGTGAAGGCTCCCTGAAAGTGGACCAGTCTGTCAGTGGAACCCTTATTCAGCAGCCACAGAGAGAGACCCTGAGATCGGATCAGCAAGTTGATAGTCATGTAGGGCTGACGAACGGCTGATAGCATTGAGGGTTCGCTGCTCACCTCGTGTTTGCCCTTCATTCTGCAGATCCGGATGTCATTCTTATTTGATTCCCAAGTTCGCTTCTGCAGGAAGAGACACACAGAGTGAGAAAATACCACAAAGGCAAAAACCTTTCTCCATGTATGCAAGCCCAACCTCTGAAAATCAATGTGCAACCCTACGTGTCAACATACAGACATAGCAAATCACCATGTATGATATCCAGAGTGATCCAAGGACAATATATGTCTGAAAGTTAAATCTGGATATAATATTTATCACATTAAGGTACTTGTTAATAAAGTTACAAATGTGCTTCAGAAATGGCCTGCATGGTTTTAGTATATCAAAAACAGGAGAAGGGAAGGTGCCCCTGAGGTGGACTGTTTTAATGGTCATGCTCTCATTGCAAATATGTTATACAAACACTTTTCTGATACAGGATGTGCTTCATGAAACAAGCAGGTCTGACCTTACTGAAGAACATCTCATCTCCCACTACATTTTCGAGCTCCACCCGGAAAAGGTCATCCCTGACACAAGAGAGAGTGAACATGTTTAGAAAACGTACCCAGCATGGCAACCACATTAAAGCTA
Source organism: Albula goreensis (assembly GCA_022829145.1). Taxonomy (NCBI): domain Eukaryota; kingdom Metazoa; phylum Chordata; class Actinopteri; order Albuliformes; family Albulidae; genus Albula; species Albula goreensis. The sequence goes on along the minus strand of CM040753.1, from coordinate 18,422,990 downwards.
TTTTAAATTCAAATTCTGAAAAAATGGTAATAATTCTTCCTGGAAAGCCAGTCATGCAATATCTTCTGTTTGGTTAAACAAAACATAAGCTAATAGAGGAGGGGAACGTATATTAGAGAACACACTTTCAGAGGAAATACCACAGTGCGGTTTGCATTTGAATCAGCAGTTTTGCACGTTGTTTTCATTTTTCATTTATGAAAGGAGTTTACTTGCACAGGAAACATTTCGTATCCTTGTCATAGTCAAGGTGCCAGCAAATACATAACTAGACTTCATGATGTACTCCACCTGCGTTCAGAATACACACCCATGCTGCCAGAAACCTTCATACATGTGGACTGTGATGTGAACTGATACATGACCATGCGTTCCAAGGTAGTACAATCTCATAATGCCTATAAAAAAGCCCTTTGTAACTTTGAGTTAAGAGTCACAAGCTGAAGAAATGGTGTAGCTCTTGGTCCTTTATTGATTAAGTACTACAAGGGGGTGGCTGGCTTTTCTTGGCTACAGTGGTCCTCTCAAACAAGGAGCCCTCAAAGTTTTAATCTGCAGATCTAGCCGTGGCTGTATGTTATTGCAGCGCTATCGATCTTATCTTGGGGTATCCAGCGCCATTCCCCATCTGCGCTGCCTTTCTGGGGTCCAGGGGCTCATCAACAGAAGCGAGGCAGCGTCTCTGACAAGCAATCGTCTAACTCCGGCAGACTGATAAATTATTCACTCTCAAGCTCCTCTTGGATTGTTAAAAGAATCCCCCCCAGGTTACTGCTTTAGAAAACAGGATAGTGCTTAAGTGGTCTGGATTAGTTTACCTGTAAACCCTGCTCTGTTCTCCACAACTTTCCTTGAATTTCAGGAGAGGGTAGAGGATCAAATGAGAAACAAACAGTCGAGTGAGGGATAAAATTTTGTTTTGTTCCATCCAAACCCGCTCGGCACGGTGTTGCATTAACATAGTGAATATTCTCTACAGTTAATATGGCCAGAGTTGCGGTGCCTCCAAGGTAACTGCATAATAGTTTGGCCCAGCTTGACGTTCAAATAATGAGAATTCCAAAAGGCCTGTTTGCTGTTGTATTTAACCTTGTGTATGTTGCTGTAATTTTAGAGGGCAGACTGAGCAGGATAATCTCTAGACCAGTGGTTTCCAAAACCTTTTAACCCTCTCAGTCTACAGTGAATACATTTTCTATGACCAAATGTGGAGACAGTTCTCTTTTCTCTGGCCAAAATACTTTTTTCTGCAAAATGACACCTAACATGTTCAGACATGGAATACAGAAGTATTTTCAACATTATGTCCAAACAATTGTGTACACTGTAGCTAATGCTATGCCTGTAACTACACTCTTTGAAAAACGTTCCTTAGGGGTTCTTTGTTTATCCCCCTGGGGGAACCCTTAAAAGTTCTTCTTCTACTGATATTTCTAAAGTGTTCTATGTAGAATTTTCTATGTAAATTCTAAAAAAACCCTTTAGAGATATTAACATCCAAGAAGATGCTGTAAGGGTTCCCCTAAGGGAATATAGAAAGAACCCTTAAGGGTGAGAACAAGATTTTTGCTGTCAGTGTAGTGTACCGTTTAATCTGGTTGGTGTGAATGATTACAGAAAGTACATGATCTACAATGAACTTTTTTGTATGTACCTTGCAACCACTGTCAGTCCCTGTTACAACCCATCAGTAGGTCGCAAGTGACAGTTTGAGAACTCTAGGCAGCTATCCAACCAACTTTTTCCATAGTACTTGATAGAGGACAGTACCTGCACATCTTCATTAGTACATTGTGGCCCTTCTCCTGGTCAGTATGGGCCTATTACAGATTCTGTAGCCTCCCTTGTCAGGCTCATAACCTATGGCACTATGAGCCTGACTAGGTCTCCCTTCTGATGTCAGATAAGTCCAGCCAACTTTCATTAACGTGCTTTTCTAATAATCCAATGTTCAGTTAAGACTTCTGACAAGTCATTGTTTTATGCAGAAGGAAAAGATCAATCTTGATAGAATCTTGTACTTTTACAGATTTTATCAAAGTTTTATAAAGTTTCATAGTCTAAAGACAGTGCTACTGCTACTCTTTTACCATTAGATTGTCCAGAGATAGAACTCCTACCATTAATCTATCATTCGACCATCCAGAGACAGGACTCCTTCCATTCATCTACCATTGGACCGTCTGATGACAGAGCTAGAACTGAATCATGGATGAGTCCTTGCTCTGCTTCGTCTGAAGCCTGCGGGCTAGAGGCCTGTGATCCTGTCCTTCCTTTAGAAAGAACTGCTGAGTTCACCGCCATCGGACCTAACAGCAAGGAACAAATCCTCAGGCTCGCCTCTTCTTCCCCTCCCTGAGACTTGAATCGAAATTCTCTTTGGTCTGGGTTAGTCCAATGTTTAAATCATTACTGGCAGACTCCAGAGCTGCAGTAATGCCCTTACTTTCTCACTTTTTCAATCGTACAGGTGGAACCAAAAAAAATGGCTTTAGAGGCTGGTTTAATATTGCAGGATGTGCCTACTCATCTGTCATGAGCCAAATATTTTGGAGAGAGCGATATACCTGCACAGGTGCTTGGGGCATCAGCTTTAATAGTTATAGCTGCATGAACACATATGCTAATACCAACAGAATTTCAGCTTAGATGTGCTCTTATCATCCCAGGCACTCAGCTGCTGCTTTTAGCAATCAGCTCTGCTTCTTCCCCCTTGGGCGCTTGGCAGCCTTCATATTTTAAGTTTTTCTCCCTGCTGGATCTTTCCGGGACTGCTCAGCACTCCCGATCCAGTAAATAAATCCCTTCAGAGTGAGGTCATTTTCTTCTGTCAGGAAAAAAGGCCAGAGGAGGTGGGGGTGGGTGGGAAAAGCACCGCTGTTACATTTTACAACACTTTTTTAATCATTGGCTCTGGGTTATAATGTATTGCGATGTATTTCCCATTCACTGCATTTGTGACGGTATTTAATAATGTTGGTTCTGAGCTGGACAACATCTGTACGGCCGTGTCGTGTTCTGCTCGTTTATTATTATTGACCTGCTGGCTGCTGTGTCTGATGGCAGGCCACTTTAGACCTTTTATTATTAGGCTGTACAGACCGAATGTCTGGAGCCCCTATTGCTGCTTTTGAGATATTTATTATTAGGATTTTGCATTTCACTCTGCATTTATGCCAAAGGCCACAGACCTGGGCATTTCCTGACATGAAGTATGCAATTCCTTTTTTGAAATCTCTAGGGGATAGGATTTGTTTGAATAACTATGACCACATGTTTACCCTCAGAGGACTTATAAGTCTATTTAACTCTTACCTTTGGAGGAGCAGTCAAAGTAAAAAAGAAAACATATTTTGAGAGAGTATGCGTGGGTTCATATATTTGTAACATAACTCTGCTTCAGTGCTTTTAGAGCTGCCCTTTTGTGTGACTGCTGTCTGCGTTCAACATCGGGAAAAGCGTTACACTTAAAACCAATATGTTTTCAAAGTCCTCCTTTGATGAGCATGTGATTGATTCACTAGCTCTGGGGCACATTAGAAAGCTCAGCCTGAAAGTAATTGTGTGATGAATAAAAAACTGTATCTCAAAAAAGCCATCTTGACAAAATAGGAGAAAATTTTGCTTTCCATACAGCATTACTATATATTAGATAAGTGTTTATTTACATGATGTCTATTAACATGATGATGTTTCTTAACATGATGATTAAACATAGGATAAGGCTGGGATCCTACCTGGCTCCAATGTACAGGGTCCGGTTGACCTGCAGGATTCTCTGAATATGCAGGGTCTCCTGTCTCAGTGAGGAACGATGGGCCCGGCCCAGAAACACGGGATACCGCCTGGACACTGTGAGGGGGGGCACAGGAGAGAGGGAGAGAGGGACGGGTTCATCACTACTTTATTACACTCAGAGAGAGAGGGGGAAGAGCAATACGTCAGAGGGACTGGAGAGCGAGATGGGAGCTTGTCTCCCACTGGCCTTGGCTGTGAAGAGTGATAGACCAATGGAATGTGCCTCCTCTCCCAATTCAATTCAGTTCAATTCAATCAGCTTATTATCATAAAAATAGTAGACTTTTATTACTGAAGAATATTTTTGACAACTGTGACAAGCAATAACAAACACACACACTACATTGATTAAAGATATATGAAAGAAAGACTGTAAGAACAAATTTACTTCTAAAAGGCACATACCACAGCTGAGCCCTTGAGCCATAAGTTACTGTCTCTCAGTTTATGACAAATGGCAACATGCAGTGCTGCCAAAGCCATCTTCTCCCTCCCACTCTGTCTCCAGTCACTCCTCTATCTCCTCTCCTTCCAGACAGTTTGACCAACCTTTCTTGCCCCCTGCCCGAGTAGACTTTTCTGCTAATCTCACAGGGGCTCTTTCACAGATACCCTTGTCTCTGTTTACACAATGTGGCCCCTTGAGACTCCTGAGCAAGGGCCCTGGCTCCATCCCCTTTGGGACACATTCATCAATACCACTGAGGCTACCAGCCCCATCAGTCACTGTCTGCTCCATCCCATTGGTCTGTGAGCCGCCCTCATATGGGCGTGAAGCTACGGTATCTGCACACAGAGCCTGACCTTGACCTGCCGTCTGGCTCCCCATTCAGTTTAATGCAGCTCTGCTTAATTCAGCTGCATTGCCAAAGCATAAAGATAAAATAACAGCAAAAATAAACAAGCTACCTGTATAATTTGTATTGTATTTTTGTTTTATAATAGACAACATATTAAACAGACATAAAACAGCTGTGTGTGTGTATTTGCAATATATGCACACCTGCATATATGCATACATGTTAAGCATAATGCATAATACAAGTAAATAAAATAATCATACAATAAATAAGTAATAAATTGGAAACCCCATGTGTGGAAAGAGTAACTCACCCTCAGTGGGGGTGGAGCTTAGTGGTCCTGGTTCCTCTGGAAAAGCAGTGTCAGCCATTCGGAGCACCACAGACAACAGTACAATGGGAGTGACCAGGGTCATCATGGCAGCAGAGCACTGTAAAGACATAATAAAGAGAAGACATGACTTGGTTGCAGGTTAAAGACAGTGTAGTGATTACTCATACTGCACGCTGATTTGTAAACTCAATTCAACTCACTGGATTCAACACACTGATAAACAAAGCAAACTAGAGGTTTCCGAAAGAAAGCTTCCCACATTTGTGGACAAGAACTACTGTAAGTACAACTACAAATTACCTACACACTACATCAATGTTCTATATTCAAGAGCATAGGACACACTCCCTTTCAAAGCTCTGTGTGTGTGCTCTGCCTTTGTTCATGGTGGGGAATTTGCCAGTGATAACACTGTAACTCCTAAGAGGCCCAGTTTTACTTAGTGTGTGTGTGTGTGTGTGTGTGTGTGTGTGTGAAAGAACGATTGAGAGAGAGAGAGAGAGAGAGAGAGAGAGAGAGAGAGAGATGACTCTGGAGGGCTTTGACTCAAATTGAATCCCTGCAGTTTGCATAAATCATTTTCTTTGGCAGGTCAATAAACAGCAGGTAATGTTTTTATGAAGCAACCACCGAAGCTAAACAGGGGCCAAAAGAGGAAATGTAATGAAGACAAAAGCACAAATGACCCCAAAATTAGGTTAGCATCTTTCAATCCATCTTCAACCCCTACACTTTGCAGAATGAGGGCCTTGGGATTCACCACAGACCATTACGAAAAACCTCAAACCACCCTGTTACTACTTAAGTGTGTGTAGAACTACATGATGATGTATGCTAATTTTATGAGCATTTTATCACATCACGGTATTCACACAAATATTTGCTTTTGCATATGTCAGCATGTGTGTTTGTGTGTGTGTGGGTTCATGTGCATACAGTATTGTGTATATTGTCTTTTGTGCATCTGTGGGTAACTGTTCCATTTGTGTGAGACTGCTCCTCATTTTTCATACAAATGTGAGCGCACATGAATAATAATGGAACACATCTAAAAGTAAAATTGTAATTCATAACTGCACATAAAAGACTTTGAACTGGTTGCATGAATCATTTAAAGTAAGTTAAGCATTAACTCAAAGATCTTGTTACATATGGCTGTTTTACATTGCGGCTATCAGTTCTTACGCAATTTGTTTTGGAAATGACAGCATTCACAGACACAGTCGAGTTGCTGTAAAATAACACACAACCTTATTTGAATAACTTCAATCATACAAAATGTATGCAAATGATTTCCAAGTCTACCTCTGTTTGTATTATTCTATTTAAATGTGACAAAACTTTTCTGATTTCACTGTGGTTACAATCCCATCCAGCAATGCAATGCAAATGATGTCACTTTGTACGTACACAACATTTATCTTGCTTTTATTTTCTTTCTCTTTTGCTCTCTCTCGGCTGGAATAAAACACATATATATTAAATATTGTTTAAGTCTAGCATACTGTATGTACAAGTACTATTGCAGAAACACACATATACATTTTAACTGATGAACAGAGGTAAACACAATTATGATAATGCAAATAATGGTACTTTCATATTTTCCTCTCTCCCTTCCTTTATCTCTCTTCATCTCTCTCACACAGTCACATTCAAAGTGAAATTGCTCACACTATTTTATCATGAGTTTTAATCTTAATGGGGACATTTCTTAAATTCCCCACATTGATGTCAGAACAAGGGAGGCACACACTCTCAACTGCTCACCACCCACATCAGAGGAGAATTAGCAGAAGACATGAGAAAGGATAAATGTAGGCAGAGGAGTACAGGTCAAAGGAACAGGGAGAGAGGACAGAGGGAAACTGGGGGAAGGAAACTAGAGGTTGCCACCACGGCTGTATTACTACGGATTCCATTGTGTCTGCTATTAATAATGTATGACTGAATGTCAGGCTTCACGCATTCGATTAGCATAATAAGGCACTGTAGACTATAGGATTTCAGAGGACAACCAGTTAAAGAGATGCAAGAGACAAAAGTGACAGATAGCGTCAGCAGTTCAAGAGCGCAGCCTTTTCATTACCGGACGGTAATTATCACGACAGCTTCCCGATAAGATCAATCCAATCAATAAAACCTGCTATCTAATGAGTGAATGTCAACCCTGACCACTACAGCTGGAGCAAGAAAATTCACCAAACGATTCCCACTGAAACCACAAATAAATCACGCTCTTTACTCTTTGTACTTTAAAGTCTTACCCAGGTAGGATTTACACTTAACACATCAGTTTCTATTGACAAGGATCAATGTAATTACAGGGACTTAAGCAGGTAATTTGCTAAATAAAGTCATTAAGACCTCATTTAGGAGAATGGAGGATTGGTGGTTGGGGAGGAGAGAACCCACTGCTCTAAATGACCAGAGAGGCTTTTCCTGATGGCTTGAATAACAAATCATGGGACAAATCAATGAATCCTCTCGAGCCTATACAGGTTTGTAATTAAGAATGATGCTCAAGCAAGTATTGTGAACAGAACACTGTCTGAGCTGACCCAAGTGAAAATTGCAAGCAAGCAGCATACTGTCATAAAACCCAGGAAAATAACAATGTGGAGGAAATTCTGAAAGCAAACTGTCATGTCTCATGTTGTTTGTCCCTCAGACACTATGGTTTTTATGATGCTTTGTTCATTAAAATGTCAACTAGGCACTTTTAAAGCCTTAAGGAAAAGAATATGTTGATAGGGACTTGAAGGAATGTGGTTTCATTACATAGCCCCGAGACACTTGTACTGTAAATCGGACTTACATTTCAAAGTAAACCCAGCTTATGCATGTCCTAGATAGAGCAATGTTAATGAAAATGAAATATGCTAAGTGATTCTATAATGTGTCCCTCAGCCATTAGGAATTGTACATTTGTAAGGAGGAATACGAAAGAATGCATCTGCTTTTTCTGTTGCAGTTGACTTTGCTTCTGCAGCTACAGACTCTGTGTTGACAGAAAGGAAGCAATGAAAACCAAATATTTTTATCAGAGACCTTTCTCATCACAAGAAGACATACTATATTGTGCTAATTTGTTTTTGTGATTTATGAGTGGTTTTTATGAAGCACCCTTGTCTCGCCGCAAATTAAGTTGTTGTTTTTCTGAAGAACTATGTGTTTAAAGAGCAAATTTCTTTTGTTTGGACATAATTTGGAGAAATCTAAAATGTTTTTTCTTCAGATAAACAAGATAGACTTCTACTTTTTTATTTTCTGCAAGAGATTTTGATGGGAGGTCAGGACTGAGTGTTTCTTTCATCTTTCCCAATATCACCTGTGATGGAGGAGAATTATACTTCAGATCCAAAAGCCCTTTGATTTCAGATATGAATACCTGAGGAGAATACAGAGAGGATGAAGGGGGTAAAATACAGAGAAAGAAAGAGAGACAGGTAGAAGTTTGGGGTGGAGGGGTGAGAGGTACTGTGTGTAGATAACAGTAGACTTTTCAAACTGAATACTCCAATTCTGAATCTGGTCCAGAATTAGAATCGGTGATTCAGCCAATTGTCCTTGCAGTCATAAAAGTTACAGTACTTAGGACAAACATCAAAATGAAACCGTACATACTGAATTGGCAAAATCATCTAGCATAATCAAAGAAAAACACCTAAAATGCATTCAGGTCAGAATTAGGCAGGTTCCCCTTAGTAATAAACTCTGGATACTCCTTAAAATTCTGGATACTACTTAAATCAAAAGACAATCCCAGGAAATGAACTAGCTGGTACTGTAGCTTACTAATTGTGTAACCTCAGAACAGCACAACTGTTCAGCCACAAATCAGTGTTACCCAAATTATGCAGCTTCTAAAAAACTTCTATTTTGAACATTGGGTACAGGAAACAAAAGTACAAAGCCAACTAAATTGCTGTCTGACCCTAAGTAAACTATACCCTTGCAGAGTATCTCTTCTTTGTTAGAGATCCTAAGCAGAGACACAGCATGACTGAGTACAGGCACAGTGACCGCATGCTCGCAATTGAAAAAGGCAGACATGAAAAATTATGGTTACTAAAAGAAGAGAAAATATGTAGTCACTCTGAAACTGGAGTAGTTGAGACACAGATGTGGTTCTTTATTGCACATAATATTAAAAAATAAGACAATTATTCTTCAATACATTTTCTCAAATTGTAAGTAACTTTATTTTCTCATCAAAAACAACCAGTCTAAAAACATCCAATTCTATTTGGAAAGGGACCAACTACTCAATATGTAGCCTGCCATAAATTGAATGGACCTTGAGTGTCCATTTGCATACTTACTTAACTACTGCCACTATTACTACTATTACTAATAATGAGAATTATTATTATTATTATATTATATATTATTATTATTATAGCTGTTGTTGTTGGTGGTGGTGGTGTTGCAGCTATTACCATAACTTTTTTTGATTGTCAAATTGCTGACTTTTATTATCTTTCATATTACTATTGACTTATTTAAAATAGATTATAACTTTTTACACAGTATTAATTTACATTGCCTTAGGAAAACTTATTTTATGCTGTGGCAATATTTCCTGTACATGTATTTCTTACTGAAAACACAACTTGAATTTGAAGGAGAGAAAGGGAGCATGACAGAGAGAGAAAGAAAGAGAGAGATGGACAGAGTGATGAGAAGGGAAGGAAGAATGTTTTGGACAGAGCACCGGAAAGCATGTGCAGGATATGTGGGAAGTGGAGCCAGGGTATTTGCGGAATGCATTCATGGGCCCTGACTGGGAACAGTATGGAAACCGGAAGGAAATGGAGCCAAAAGACGGCCGTCCTCTTTTCAGGGCGCACCCAAACTCAGCTCCACTAACTCCAGGACCCCCCCTGCCACCTCTCTCTCCCCTTCTATCCCCAACTCCGACTTCCGACGAATTTCACTGACTTCTACAAGGATTCCGCATCAAATTTTCATAAAATGTCATCACTCATCCTTGGCTGGCAGAACACATTCCTGTCCTTACCAGACTTCCATTCAAGAGCTTTAATTAATGCATGCACAAATCAGCTGTGTAACTTTCGCAAGCAAAGGGAAGGGTGCAGTCTACTAAAAATTACAGTAACAGCCTCATAAGAATAATACTGCACAAATTCTCTCTCAGCTTTAACAAAAGGAACTGGTCACAAATTTTCAGAAAGGCAGTTGCTGGGTTTTGGTGCCAATTGTATCAATATTTATTCACTTCACTTTTTTACTGACTTCAGTAAAAAAAAATGCATAGGAATGTTGAGTTTATGTTTTAAGATGACATAATGGTGAGGAATGTAGGACATGTTTTGGGTTGTCATTTGAATCCCTCTCTCAAGAAAAGCAGCATCAAAAAAACTTCAATAGCACCTGGTGCTGGACTACAGTTGGCTTCACTTGAGTAATGTTGAGCCTGTCTATTTTAGCTTTCAAGTGTGGTAAAACCACCAAACTACAAAGGATGGACTTTAGTTTTTTAAGTTACCTAAACAGACTAGTCACAAGTCATGTGCATTATAGATATGTGAAATGCTAAAGCACCCTAAGAAACCATGGAATTCTGAAACCAGATTGCAGGGAGCTGAGGACAAAAGAGATAAGACCGCTGTCCAGATAAAGCCATCCTTAAAGTCTGTCAAACATTTAGTGACTTGAGTTGAGACTAGGCTACAGTAGACATACAGCTATTGGCTGGACCATTCAGTCCTGACAGACAGCATGTCTGGGCCAAGGACTTGGAGTTGAGGAATGACCCCAGTTAGATATACAGCATCAAGGGCTCCTTTTTTACTTCTCATCAATCTAACAGAACCACAGACAGCCTGCTCGCCAGCACTTCAACATTACTGAAGCCCTAAAAAACAGAGACTGGAAGCTCAAGCCTGATGAGAAACAAACATTTTGTCTGGATTAAAACCAGAGGGGTCAGAAGATCTGCAAGGGTTGAAGATTCTCAGCTTTGCAAAAAGACCTGGAAAACTCTCACAAAGTATTTCTAATGACCTCTAAACATTGCGTGAGAGAAAAACAGTGTACCAGTGGCTCCAGGGCATGCTGGCCCTGAAACCCCCCTCCCTCCCCAGTTTATTGCTGTGGTCATTATCAACCCAGGGTTCAGGCATCTACACCATAAAAAGATGTGGGATAGCAGCAGAGAAAAACGATTTACACCAAAAATAAGGAGGTAAACAAGAGACAGGCGTGAGAGTCAGGCGATTGCATTCATCATTTTTAACGATAAAACAATGGAGAGAAAATAGACGCTGATAATCCCTCCAGTGAGCTGTAAATAATAGAAAACGCACCTTAATGGTCCTGAGGTTTACAACATCACAGAGCCCCTTGATGTAATTATTTTCCCCAAAAATTCCCCCAAGGCTCCTGTATTATCTTACATAAATACACAGGGAAACTTAATATCTAAACTGGCCTCTCATCCTGCAGCCATTCACCCTTTTCCTCGTGAATCATAAGGGAGAGATGGATTTATTGTAATGGAAACAACGGTCTGTGTCTTTGGCTATGAGAGGAGTGAGGGAGAAGGGGGAGATGGGCAGGGGTGGGGGGGTGTTCAAGGCTGTTAAGGTAAGCAATTCCTCTGTTCTTTGGTGAGAAGTATAGGAGGAGGGGAGAGGGATAAGATACCACGGAGAAAAAAGAGAAAAGAGGGAGGAGACAGAAGAAGGGGGTGATGAGTGTACATATTGGGAAACTGTGAGGACATTTTCCCTATTCTCAATGTGTTCTACCAATCATAACCAACCACCTCATTTTCCCCTCCCCCCTCCATCTCTCTCCCTCTACCCTTCCTCCCTCCCTCTCTGTATTTGCTGATTGAAGTATTTCCTTCTCCCTCTGCTGAATTTACAACAGCTGAATGTAACTCACACACCCGAAAGGCCCACAGCCACAGTGAACAATAAATAAATACCCACAAACGCAAACAGTTTACTCACAGCATCCCCATCACAGCTACCCCTCTTTCAGCCTGTTCTGTTTCATCGAGTGGGCCAAAGAACGCAGCAGGAAAAGAATCAAGTGCAACCAGCAAAGGCACTTCCACAGCTGTTATACAGCGCATAATCAATGCCACAAAAAAGAGACATACTTATTTTGCTTACTGTCTGCAAATCGACTTTAACACATTAACAAACTCTGCACCATCAGTTCTGTACTGCTAATACTCTGTTAACAGACTTAACATTTATTCAAAACACTACAGGCTCTGTTTTGACAGAGAAAATTTGTGGCACAGTGAAACACAGACACTGCATAGAACTGAGAAACTGGTGCATCATGTATTAGGAAATAGAGACTTGTGTGACAGGACAAAGTTCATTCAGCAACAACTGGGAATGTAACTGTCACAGCTCCTGTATGTAAATATCACACTCTACTAGTGTGAAACTAAAGTCACAGATTTAGATTTGAAATAATCTAGACAATTAAGCAATCCCTCAAGGCAATGCTCTCTGTTTGGACCACTGGACCATTAGACTGATGCATTTTATACAATGAAGCCTAAAAACAAAAAACTTGTATAATGTAATGTGATTTTTTGATATTTTTCTCACATTTACTGAAACATCATCATTAGTTTGTTTTACAGTGGTAACTGGACATTTTTTTTTCTACACAAAGAGAACAAACAGTCTGTCCTTTTCTAAAGCACAGAAATGACTGTTGTGGTCGCCAAACCACTCTCACTATTCACTAGCACCCTTATATTACTGAGTGGTGTCTGTGCTGATCTTTATCTCTCACACAGCAGGGCCTGTCGCAGCCTCACTGCCCCAGCCCGTGTCAGCACAGTTACAATTTGGGTCTGCCCCAGTCTGTTTCAGCACAGTCACACTGTGGGTCTGCCCCAGCCTGTGTCAGCACAGTCACACTGTGGATCTGCCCCAGTCTGTTTCAGCACAGTCACACTGTGGGTCTGCCCTAGCCCGTGTCAGCACAGTCACACTGTGGGTCTGCCTCAGCCTGTGTCAGCACAGTCACACTTTGGGTCTGCCCCAGTCTGTTTCAGCACAGTCACACTTTGGGTCTGCCCCAGCCTGTGTCAGCACAGTCACACTGTGGGTCTGCCCCAGCCCGTGTCAGCACAGTCACACTTTGGGTCTGCCCCAGTCTGTTTCAGCACAGTCACACTGTGGGTCTGCCCCGGCCCGTGTCAGCACAGTCACACTGTGGGTCTGCCCCAGCCTGTGTCAGCACAGTTACACTGTCTGGCAGGCACACATATTTATTCACCACATTATCTGTCCATCTGCTTTCTGTCACTCTCTCACATCAATTATAATTTTTATTGTGGTACCATTTCCAAAGCACATACAAAACACATGAATTTTACATTGGTGAAAATTCTCTCTCTCTCTCTCTCTCCCTCTCGCTGTCCCTGGCACTGTGAGACAGGCCGTTTGTTGATGTGAAAGTCTGAAATCTGCCACCTGCTAGCCCTGCTCAGGAAGCTGAATCCTAACAAGATTATTTCCATAAAGGTGAGTGCATACCTCTCTATTTCCCTCAGACCTACCTCTCAGTGTCCATAACTCTATTTAATCTCATTCATGATTTGAGATAAGGTAATTCAGAACACACACAAGTGCTTATAGCTCAATTACATGCACACATGGTCTCACCCACATGCTAATCAAACTGACACATACTCAGCATCTGACTTACACACAAATAAGCTGCAGTGCATGCATAAATATGGAGAGGCTGTTTAGGTTTTGTGCATGCATGTGCACACACACTCACGGACACGTGTCTGTGTATATGCGCAAGCTGCAGGGAGAACTCCCAGCTCTGGTGGTGTGAGGCTGGTTTGATTCCCTGCACCAGCTCTGAGAGGCATGCTAATCAGGGTGGAGGAGCTGCCAGCGCAGTCAGTCAGATCTCTGTCTACCTCCCTGTTCATTCTTCCCTTTCTCCCTCCCTCCCTCTCCAGCCCTCCCCCCACCATGTCATGGTGCAGGGTGGTTGAATTTGTGATTGGAGGAGTTCCACGCAGCTTGTCTTGCAGGACTTTGACTGTGAGATCCCACGTTTTTCTCTTTTGGTCTGACAGGTTTATTGCTCTTTCCTTCAGCTCTCCTCACGTCCCCTTGATCAAAGTCCAAAACAGCCGTACTGTGGCATTTACACCACTGGTAATAGATATTGGGTTACCTCAAGAAAACCTGTGTGTGTGTGTATGAATGGGGGGGGGTGTTGATACCAAAATACATAGACGAGGGTTTACAGACTGAGCCGTGTAAACTTACATTTGTTGTGCTGGTTGGGGTAGGGTGGTGGGGAGGGGGAAATGAATGATAAAAAAGATAAAGATGATTTTAAATCATCAGGTTTGGTGCTTACTGAGCTGGTTGCTAAGGAGCTGAAAACCTAGGGACAGATTTAGTCACAACAGCGCAAGGGCGGATAAAGCATTAGCCATCCAAACAGAGTAACAACCAGGTACATGTGCAGATAGACAGACAGCGAAATGAGAAGGGTAAAAAAGCACAAGAAATGGAGAGGAATGCAAGATGGAAAGGAGAGAAAAAGAAGAGAGAGGAGGCAAGAAGGGATGTGACAGAGAGAATAACTAAGAGAGTGAGACTGGGGTAAGACAAAAGAAGACAGAGCAGAGCAGAGCAAGAGAAGGATGCAGCCAAAAACAGAGAGCACGCCATGCTCTGAGACTGTCTGAGACTCTACCAAACACATACACAGTAGAGACAAATGAGCCCAGAGAGAGAAAGCTAGCTGAATGATTGAAAGCAGTATAATTTAGCTTGGTGTTAGACGTACATAGCCCAAACACACAGACACACTGCACTGTGTCACTGTCTGTGAGCAGCCAGTAGGTATGCAGACTCATTTGGGCCATAATGCACACAATCCTGCACAACTGCACTGAGAACACTGATGCACTGAAACAACATTGTTTCTTAGCCCTGGCGATGAATGGCCTTCTCATTGTACATAAAATCTCTTGTGTTCATCCAGGTCTTGTGGATTTGAGTGTATAAAACTGTATTTGTTCTCCAAATTACAGAGTAAATGATACACAATTGATTGGCTTTCCCGTGGTCTTTTGAGCCAATGAGGGCATTGTGGAGCTATTAAGAGGCTGGGGCTTGACCTTACCTCGTCTGAAATGGTGTGCACAGTCTTTTATTTACCTTGAAGCAAGGAACAGAGATTGTGAGTACAGGTATGCTCACCACTGTGCAAAAACAGTCAGGTTTGTCTTGAACTGACATGTTTTTGACAAAAATAAAGACCATTTCAAATACACATCTGTGGTATGGTCCATTTGCACCATAACCAGTAAGATATTAAATTCAGATTTAACTCAATATTATCACCCTTGGAGTTTTCAGGATATTGTTCATAGTAAAATGGATGTCAAAGAGAAACACAATTATAGTTGTGATTTTTAGAGGTTGATGGATGGAAAAATATCCCCATTCCTACATGGAGATGTTCTGTGTATGAAATTACTGGCACACATGGGGGGAATTTGTATGTTGCTAACCATACCCTAAAATGTTACCAATTTCCAAATGAAAAGAGCACAGAACGTCTGTATATTGGACAACAGCATCAAACAGTCAAGATGCTTTCTTCCATCCTTCATCTCCTTTCACTTCAGTTAATCCATCAGTTGCAGCAGAGAGCCCCTGGCTGGTGCACTAGGTCTGTTTCCTAGTACAGTCCACAATTTTTCTTATCAGTACAAAAAACTCAACATCAGTTTAGCCAATGGAACAACTAGAGCCTAACAACATACACCACGTGTATACCAATTAAAAGTGAAGCTTTGCACAAGCTCTAGTAAATACAATTGATTAAACATCTCCTCCGGGCTGCTTATCGACCGGCAGGATTCAGCCTTGGCCACATCCCGGGGGCACAGGGACAGGGGCAGCGCCTGCCACTCTTGCATATATGCACGGAAACAGTGCCCTCAGATCCAAACTCCCAGCAACGTTACAATTTATTACCATATGTCCACCGTCCTTACGGGCATTGACTCACCTGAGGTGAAAACGTTCTCTTGGTAAGTCAGCCATACTAAACGTCTGACATACCAAGAGAAAATGAGAGAAAAACAAATGGAAAAACAGATCCTGGTTTTGTTGACATTTTACTTCTCATAAAGCTTTGCCTCCAACATGTTCCATCTGTGCTTGGTTCCATTATGTAGATTTGGCTTAAATAAATGTCTCCAGTCATGCCAATGCTGTTTTATTTGAACTAGGAAGAAAAGCCATCAACATACACACAGAGAAAAAAGAAGGGAGAGAGTCTAAATGACATTTTGAGCAGAAGAAGAAGATTGACGGCAAAAGATTAAAACAAAATTAGCGAGAGAAATGGAAACAGAAGGAGACAAATTAAAAGTCAGAGGGATGGCAAGCTACCATGGTACTCAGGTAGCACTGCTTTCACAGAAAAATTTCTCTACAAGATCAAATCTTTGAACGGCCATTAGAACCATCGTTTTCTTTCTTTCTTTCTTTTTTTATTCATCCAAAGAGGTGAGGTGAAATCAATGCTCGAAAAAATCTCTCTGACTCTAACGGATATATGCCTGGGTTTCCTGAAAGAGAGAAACTCATTAGGTGCACTGCTCAGATTAAATGGAATTTAATGAGCTTTGTTGTAGGGCTGATACAGCACGCCAGTTTACAAGACAGTACATAAGAGTGGATGTGGTTACGGGGCCAGAGCCTGTATCCTTCAAGGGTTCCAGAGAGGCAGCCAGGGTCCTGGATCAGCCTCCTGTGCCCATTCCTTAAACTTAAACCTTTCGACTGGCGCTTGTGCTCTGAGACTGTTTCAAAGGATCTGTCAAGGTCTTTATTGAAATAGGTGGGTTCTCTCGCTGTGAAGAGCCTGTGTGGAATATGAGATCTCTGAAATGGCTGATGACAGAGAGGAGATATGAGTGGAATTTTTTCCATTCAAACAGATATGTGGTAACAACTGAGGAGCAGTAAAAGGAGGATGGAGATGGGGTTGTGGGGGTGGGGGGTGGTGATATGTCAGTCCGAATGGCTGTTATAACACCCATGGCGTAATGAATGAAACATGGAACCATGCCCCATAGAAAGATCCAGAAGTGAGTGTGCGAGCCTCCCTCACTTTTCTCTGTCCTTCACCCGGGCTCCAGGCGTCCACATAGCCTGCGGGCGCTATGGCAACAAGACATCCTCACTGTATGTGTGTGTGTGAGTGTGTGTGTTTGTGTCTTGAGTTTGTGTTTCAGCACTAATGCATACATTAGTGTGTGCTTGTATCTTCTTGTGTCTATGTGTGTACAAGTGTCTGTGTGCATTTATAATCTGTAATTTCTTGCAAATCTGCCTCTGCACAGAACACATTAATAAAATGCTATAAATCCGGCATGTATTAGTTTCCCTCATAGCAAATTCTGATCTATGAAGAAGCTATGTCAGCAATGATAAACATATCAGGCAACCTCTTGAGGCAAGGCCGCGTAGTGCTGCCTGCACAGAACCCAGCCAGTCCCAACTCCAGCCTGAGCCACTTGCACAGGAATTTCCTAAGCTGGGGAGCTGTCATGGGCCCTGAGAGAAGAGCAGCGGGGCTGATCTGGCTGGAATGAACTCGTCGTAATGAGGCTGCTGCGATGGACCTTGGCAGGAGGAGTGCTGGGGTCCCGCGGCGTGGAGCAGAGGGTGTTGAGGCTGCAGTAAGAGGGAGTCAGCTTTTGGCTGGTAACAGTGTGGTTTATGCAGTATTCAGCATTTACAGTTAAATCATCCAGTCCACCCAGCTCTGAAATGGGGAGGAGAATGACGTCAAGGATTGGTCACATACTCAGGTGTGGGAGCTTAGGTAATCTCTAAATGCTGTGACATCACTGCAGGTGGTACCTGGTCCAGGTGTGCAGACATGGCAAAAGGGCAGGTAAAATAAAATAGTAAAATGGTCTGTGACAATCTTTCTGTATTTCAATTGCTGTAGTGTGAATGTTGAGTACATCTGATGCTTACTAACACACACACACTGTCAGACACACACAAGCAAATATGTGCACACATACATACACACACACACACACCAAAGCACACTCCCAAGAAGCCCTGCAACACAGCGGAGGGCTCTGTATCTCAGCTCAACCCTCTCTCCCCACTTTCCTCACACACACACACACACACACACACACACACACACACACACACACACACACACACACACACACACACACACACATACACACACACACACACACACACACACACACACACACACACACACACACATGTTCTGCACACGTGCTGATGATGCGTGTGTGTTACCGCTTAAAAAATCTTAATTGCCATTAAATATATTGAAATGCCAATCATTTAACATGGTAGAATTGAGGCACTGGGGGCCATGTTCTCAAGCCTGTTATGCTACATGAAATCCAGATGACAGTTCCCACCCACACCATACACTGTGTATCTGGACAGCAGCACGCTACAGAGCTACATTTAAGGGACATTTATGAAAACTGAACAGAAGGATTATTAGCACAAAAATGATCCCTTACATGCATATTTACATTTAATATGCAGCATGTGAGTGCTGCCATTTGTTGGGACCATAATGTGAGACATTTCAATTTTCAGAGCATTTGCTGGGATGGCTACAGAAAAAATCCCAGGAACAATTTTTTTGTCCTGTGTGATTATTGTTAGGGTCAAAGTTCATTGGGAACCCCCTCACCCCCCAAGTCATGATTCTCAGTGGGTGTGTGATGTGTGACCAGCTCACTGACATCAGCCCTGCTGTGAGAAAGAGTGGTGAAGCAGCCAGCTTTGAGGGGATCCACTCCCTCCCACTGCCATCCCCAAAAGGATAGAGACAGTCAGTCTTATACACGGCCAAATTCTGCACGTAGCACAGTGGGACAAAATATTCAACCGCTCAGGACTCTGCTCTTAGATTGAGCTACACCCCCCTCGCTCAAGCAGGGAGACAAACATGTGCAGCGTGAACACACGAGCCACATGCCTCACAAACACAGAGAGGCACTAATGCTGTCCGCGCCTATTATAGAGGATCTCTATTGATCATCCCATTTCCTCTTTATCTTTAATCAAAAGCTCCCAGAAAACTCAGATGTTTTATTAATGAGACTGCTCTGAGAGAGGGCCCACTCACTGGCTCTGAGACACGTCTTTCATTCATTATTAATGAAGGGCTGCTAATTATCCACACGCTGCCGTTGCTGCTTTCACGGCTGCGCTGTCATACGGAGGGAGGAAGTGTGGGTGAGCCCTCGTCACCCGTCCTCTGTTCATCTGCAGATGATCTAACCGCTGGCTCCTGGGGGGAGGGAGGCGCAGCACACGACTGTGTGTGCAAGCCTCTACAGCTACAACAAACCAACTTCTTTATTCCTCTCTCTGAACTCCTCAAACTTTTATTGGCTGAGGGAAAGCTGAAACTGGGGGAAAAAAGAACCAGAAAAATTACAAACGAAGATAAAACAGAATAATCTGAGCCTGAACGTGAAAGCATATACGCGTAAAACTTATTTGGCAGTCTTAGAGAAACACTTCTGAGACAAGCTCAATATCCTCCAAATTCAATAAGAGTACTAGTCCCATCTGTACATACAGTGACTGGCTTGCCAGACCCTAATACCTATTGATTAATGTGAACTATGTACCGAAGTGGTGGTGGGGGTGGGGGGCTACTGGGAAGGTAGGCCATAGTATATCTATAACAAGGTGTACCCGTGTGTCAGTGTTGCTGAGTGCACTCGCCAGTCTGAGCTACAACCATTTGCACCTGTGGAGATACTGGGGTAGACACACATATGAAATCCCATTATGGGCCAGCTCATATCTGCTCAACCCCTCACCAAACGTAAACATGCCTCGCTACATCTTGCGTGGCAATAAATCTTCCCTCTCTTCAAACAATCTGTCAAACCTGCCACAGGAGGAGTTTTTTTTCTGACATTTGGAAAACATATTTAAAGTGCTTGCATGTAGATAGTTCTCTCCATTAAATCCCCGACTCCAGTATAAGCAATTAAAGATGATATGATATAGCATATAATTCTTTGCATAGTGGCTCATGAGATGGAGCAGAGTGCTGTAGATGGCACTGCTGTTTGATGTGACAGGGCCCCAGTGTGTATCCCTCCATTCCTGACTCCCTCCTTTCCTGCTGCTCCTCTCTTCCCCTCATGCACTGCAGTGGAGAAATGGAGGAGATGTATTGTAAATTGCCCCTCTGCTTTAGATCTTCACCAGCTCGCTGGCCTCTGCCAAACACTCTGATTTTCAATCTATCATCCAGTCCTCGGCTAACAACCCCCATAAAACATTCCCTTCCTCCCCGTCCCGCCATTGCTGAGCTCTCCTCCCTCTATCCCTGTCCTGCCCTTTTTCAGGCCCCCTCCCCTTTTATACCCCTCCCGCCTCACTCCACTGATGATTCCCTGTCTACCATGCAATCTCTTCTCCATATCTTCCTTTTGACCTGCACTTAAAAAAAAACATTGTGACTAAACAGGTATGAACGGTTGTCATTGTAAGATACATCCGTAGTCTTTAGTCAGTTTTTGAGAGGAAAGGATACAGGGCAGCACTATGAGGAATCATTACAGTGCCTCTGAAGGAATGATTGAAATAGTCGTTACACTGAGAAAAGAAATGTACTTAACTGTACCCTCTTTTCTGAGAGTGTCAATACCTGACCCCATCCACCATCTCTGTGTCCCTCAGGCTTACCTCCCTCTCCCCCTTCACCCCTCTCTCACTTCTCACTCTGCCTGACCTGACCTCCGCAGTAGCCCAAGAGAGGGGCAGATTAAATCAAAACTTCGGCCCCACTGCTTGTAATCTCAAATTACAGACTAATGGGGCTAATGGAGGACTCCTACAGGGGCAAGAGGAGCTTAAGGAACCAGTATTCTGTGCAAAGTAAAAAAAAAATTGGCTGACATCAGAAGAGTGGGGCTGGAAATTTACGAGTGAGGAAAAGGTCAAGATGTTAATTCGATCCTGGCCAGTACTGTTTCAAATCCTAGCAACAATAAACAAAACACAACATACACAAAACATTTGTCAAATCTTCTGAACTGTCGACATTTATTTGATTCGCATATATTATATATATGTGTGTGTGTGTGTGTGTGTGTGTGTGTGTGTGTGTGTGTGTGTGTGTGTGTGTGTGTAAACCACAATTATTTTGCTTTTCTGTTATGGTTTTCATTATTAATTTTTTGCTACTGTGTTCATAAACATTGTTTGCATTCCTGATTTGTAGCAGCTAAGACAGGCAGTGGAGGGTGAATCGCCTCTAGCCACAAAGCGTATCTTATAAATGAAATAATCTGATTGTCACCATTAGCAGTTTAGCTCTGCACTTTACTAAATGCATTGTTAAAGAAAAGCACGGGGGGAATATATATTTCAGTACCAAGACTTGGAGCTGCAATGTGACTTGCCGATTTTGAAGATTCCCTGAGGAATCCTTTGCTGTAGAAATTATACAGTGAAAGAATTTGTGATAAACTCTGTATTTCTCCCTAGCCATAATACTGTGTTTGTGTTTTCAAGTTCTAAAATGCTTGCATAAAAAATGAACCAAATAAAGATCAACAGAACATTCAGTTCATTCTTTGACATTTTCTTTTCTTCAAAATGCAAAATGGTATTTTGAGATTATACATAATAACTCCACATTTTATTCAGCTGAGACAGCTCATCGATTCACTGCTACAACACATTAACCAGCCATTCTGATCAAATCTTTCATTGACAAACCATTTGACGAGGCTCAGAATTTAAATTAGATGCACAGGTATCAACCCTGAACATGTATTCAAAGCCAATTCCAAAAAAAGCTGTAAAAACGGTGCCCTTTTCCCAATGAAATTGAAACGGGCAGTTTTTACGGCTCCTGGTAACTGGATGCGGCTGTTTTATTTCATTACAGCATGACCAATGTGTTAGAATAATCAGGGGCTCTCTGCCTCCCTCCCCCTGGCGCTGCCATGGCACGACCCACACTCCCTCCATCAGGGAGGTTTGAGCAGTGGGGAGGAGAGAGTGTTTGTGACAGTGCTACACTCTTATACAATTAAAACCTAAAGTACCTGATCCATGACTTTACATTACAGCTGTGAGCAGCACATTCTCACCTAATTCAAATCAACGTCCACACATTTTAGTTTTTACATGCAATCAATTTGTATAGCTTGATATTTACTATAGCAATTGAGGTGAAGTAACTTACCAAAGGTTACAATTTTAACACTGCAGTTGTAGAACTATAACCTGCAGCTATATATTATACGACTTAAACTAACAGCGCCAATCGACATACCACATCTATTGTTACATAAAGGCAATGGGAGACGAGGGAAAGAGGAAAATAGCTGAGGGGTGTGCAAAGGAACTTACTCTGCGGTTACGGTCAGTCCCTCAGCTACAGCTGAGAGCACACCGCTATGCACTCACCAGTAAACCCCAGAGACCAGAGGACAATGAGGCAGATGGTCCAGTAGGGTCGCACTGCAGAGACCAAAAGAGGCCTCCCCACAAATTTGTGTTTGCTTTGTTTGCTGTCAATAAACTCTTTGGCATCTGCAGCTGTTCTTCTATGCCTGCAAAAGGGACACTATGCACTTAGCTAGGCATAGTCAAAAAACAAACAACATACAAACTACAGTCCATGAAAAAACAATGCCCTGTATATACAGCTGTTACAGATGTCCCCGCATTGTTTATTAATTTATACTCCATTTCTTCCCCACTCATCTCAACATGACAATATCTTGACTCTCTCAATGTCCAGCACATAATCAAAATGTGTTGCCCAAAACTGTCAAAGAGGAGACTAATCTCTGTTCTATACTGGTTTACAAATGTTTTAATTGTTCCTTCAAGGTACAATAATAATTCCTCTTGGTACTCATCTGTACCCCTCCCAGAAACTGTGACTAAGGGAACAATGAATGTATCTTGCAGGGTTCAGCACCAATGACAAGCGTTTGTACATACAGCCTTTACATACAATATGGTACCTTGTTTTTTGTGCATAATACGATCCTACTCTTTCTTTCTGTTCCCCATAAAAAATGACATACTGCGTTCACTCTCACGTGTCCAGCGTGTCAAAATGTGTCCACCCCCTAAACACGGGCCCAGCCCAGGAGAAAGAGTGGAGACAGCCCTTAATCCCCTCTCCACTGGGGCCATAACACTATGGGGGTTGGGGGTGGATAGTAGGGACTGCACTCTAAATTTAGCGGCTGGCTCTAACCGTTGGTCAGGGTTCTGCATTATCTGCCTGCTGGCCTCTTGTATTCTTCCATGATGATTCGGGTGCACCTGTCTCCCTGCAAGCCCCCCTCCCCCCATCGTGCAAACGGACAGTCAGGTCAGGCTAAATATAACCCCATGTCCCTGCCCCTCCCCCCCCCATTTAGGAGATAGGTAGTGAGCTGGGTTAAGGTTACACTATCTCTTTCCCCCTTTACCTTTTATAGAGTCACTATGACATTATACTCTCCAGAAATAACAAATGGCCCTGCCCGCTGGCAGCAGTGAACTGCCATCATCCAACTCCCAGCCGTGCTAGAAACCATGCACTTCATTTTCCCTTTAATAAAGAGGGGCTGGTGCTTTCATCTTTCCCTAAGATGTAACGGAAGCGAGGGGTGGTGATTAGTTAGTTATGTTGTGCACGTGTTTCAGGATCCTTTTCCTCTCTTCTTCTGTGGCTTCACTGGGGCGGAAACGCGCTTCACTGCACCATGCTGTATCGACAGGAGTAAGGGAATTCAGTGGGGAGTCCGCCCCTCAGCACAGAATTCCAAAGGGTATCATTTGGGGGAAGTCGGAGCACAGAGCAGCCCAAGTACTACTGTTTTATTGCTCCTCAGCTGTGACTTACAGACATTCTTATATTTTACTCCCTATCCTTTAGTAAACCTGATAGTTTCTGAAGTAATTCAGGTGAAATACCCTGGCCAGCGGTACATCAGCAGTGCCCTACCAGGGAATTGAGCCTGTAACCTCTTAAGCAGCAGCTCACCTCCATAAACATTCTCCTACACTGCCGTCCTCTGTATTGGAGTTTGATATTGTGGAGTGCTACAGTTTTATGAGACTAGCAATATGTCTGATAAAGAGAGGAACATCTGCAGCACCTTACAGGGAAAATTCCAACATGAGTTTTTGAAGCAATAAAAGATGAAAATGAGTGGTTAATAAAATATAATAGAATCAAAGCAACACATTGCTAGTCTCATTGGTCATGCAAAACCAATCAATGTTACATTACATAAACAAATTATCATTATTGTTTATTTCAAAAGATAATTAAGTGATTGAAGCATAATTGAAGCGAGAAAGTGCACTAATGAGAGATAACGTCAAATGCCCATCTTGAATGACACCAAAACAAAGACAGGAGGAATGCCAGTTTTGCATAAGAGCCGTGCGGTTTTACTATTTTGTTTGCAAACCAAATCATGATAATGCGTGTTGTAATCAGAAATGGCCCAAAACATCAGAGTGATAAAAATGTCTAAACCAATGCACTCACCGCCTATTCTCCCCTGTCTCTGTTACCGTGGAAACTGTTAGCAATGTTGGAAAGACCAATTCTATTACAGCATAGGGAAAGATAGAGAGAGAGAGAGAGAGAGAGAGAGAGAGAGAGAGAGAGAGAGAGAGAGTTTTCGCTGTCAGCAAATGGGGGTTCAAAATCTGACGAAACTCTTCGAGAGATAGAGAATGCACTAAAAGACAAGGGCAGGAGAACTTAACCATTTACACTGCAGAAATAAAAATTTATACAATAAAATACCAGTTGGAATATAGTTAAGACAATTGGCAGTTTATTACAGCCAACTGCACCACACAGGGGTAAGGCAAGTGCCCTGCTTAACCATCAAAATAATCTAAAATGGAACAAAAATCCAATTACACCTTGCATGTGAAATGCCATAAAGGTGTAATTTAGGACTGTGGAGGAGCAACATATCCCTCATACAGAGCAGAATGAGACCACTAAACCTTACTCAACAGATCCCAAAATTGCATTACATTTTCAGATTATCCTAATCTTAAAGTTACAAATGAATTGTCTGTAGGTTCAAGGTCGCACAATGCCAGGACTTCAAGTGAAAGTGCCTTTTGTCTGCTAATCCTGAAAATGCACAAACAGACCTCTGCTAAACACTGTAGTAAAGAGCTCCACCAAACATCAAAGCAAACACTCTTGTTTGGATCTTGGAACAG
Source organism: Albula goreensis (assembly GCA_022829145.1). Lineage (NCBI taxonomy): Eukaryota > Metazoa > Chordata > Actinopteri > Albuliformes > Albulidae > Albula > Albula goreensis. Next base: position 18,397,752 of record CM040753.1, on the reverse strand, counting down.
GAGACACCAAAACATGAAAACATGGCTGAGGAAATGACATGGTGGTTTAGCGGGGTAGCTGTGAGTTCATTGGCCAGGCTTTAGTGTGAAGAGCAGCAAACCATTGCCTAGATAACTCTGATACAGAAGAAAAAGAAAGTGAAAAAGAAGTGGATTTTTTGCTTTTGTCATTTAAAGGTATCTCCACAAATGGAGACCTGGATCTCCTCCATCAGGTCCAGAACCCAGGGCCAAGCTTTTCTCACACTGTTGAACCCTTGTGTTGCATAAAGGTTTTCAACCTGCCAGGGAGGGGGCCACTTTTGTCTACACAGTGCAGACCCGGTCTCACACTCAATAAGGGAGGGTTAAAGACAGACTGCTATGGAAGATTATTGCAGAGACTTGACTGAGAACTTGCCGGAAAGGAAAGAGTGACATAGATCAAATGTTAATCGATGCCATGCACATGCTCTCATGAGGCTTTTCAGAGTCATGCGCTTTCCTTCATGTTTATGTTGCCACTTGGCCCCACTCGCATTGTTTCCCACCACTGGCACCAGACCTCTCCGATTTCACGGGCAAAATCAGCAAGAGTCGAGCCACGAGGACAAAGCCAGCATGGCCCTGTCACAAAGACAGAGAGAGAGGGGCATGAACGGGCATGTCCACCAAGGAGATATGGGGTGATAATGGGTGAAAGAAGGAAAGAAGTTTTTCATGGAGCTGAAGGAGATTGAATAAGATTGTGGTATCACGCCAAACCACAAAAGAGCCTCCTCTCTGAAGAGCCGTTTTCTTTCCCCTTGATTTCATTTCAAAAGGAATATAGCTGTGGTTGTGTGCGTATGCTTTGGTGTGTGTGCATGTGTCAGTAGCATGTGTGTGTGTGAGTGTGTGTCTGTGTGTCCGCATATGCTCTTGTGTGTCAATGCATGCTTGTACAAATGCATGTGCGTATGTGTGTGTGTGTGTGTGTGTGTGTAAGTATATATAAAGTAAGTAATGAATAAAGTGGAAGTCAGGTTCTGCTCTTCCATTCCCCTAGCTGGAGAAAAATCTCATTGATCCCTATGCTTGAGAGTCACATTTTACTACAGAGACACCCTCATCTCTGAGCTACAGCTGCTACAACTATCCACATCTGAGTCAAACCTACATACCTAGCAAGAGGCTAGATGGGGATTTAGCTGAACCTGAGCCAGTACCACACACCTGTCTGTACCTCACCTGGACTCATCTGAGTCATCCTCACATATCCTAATGAGACCTGGGTCCATATACAGAGAGCATACAGAGTAGGAGTGCTGATTTGGGATAAGATCTCTCCTGTCTATATCCTTGATCCTATAATTGTCAGTCATACTCTGAGACGATTCATGAACACAAACCTTGAAAATGTCACACGTCCATACCAGGACTCACATCTGCCTGAATGAACCCCAGACCCCTGGCTCCACCCGGCTATGTACATCCCTTCAGAGACTTATGGTTGGAGAGGGAAGGGAGATTCTGAGGTCCGTCTCTAAGGACCTTCCATCTGAGAGTAATTTGATGTTCCACAGTACAGCTCTATAATCAGAAGCTTCATAGGGGTTTAATCTGAAAGTTCTCCATGTTAAAAAGACCTTGAGAAAAAAACTGCTGCCGCCAACCATTTTTCTCTTTTCTTACAGTGAGGGCACACCAAAAAACGGTAACATCATCATGTGGTGGAATCAGACTAGAATACAAATATGCATGAGTATACCAACATCCTTTTCATTTTAACCATCTAACACCCAAACGCACTCAGCCTCAAATCTTCCCAAATAAAATGCTGCACATGGCTTGGGTTCAGCCACCATACATACAGCTAAACAGCTCTTTCTTCAATCCTCACATCTTCATTTAAACATGACGACTGTCTTTGCCACAGGTGCTAGGTCTCAAATATTCTTAGCTTATTTCTCCATTTATTATTATTTTTATGCATAAGACATGTTCTTCCTCACTACAGTCTCTACATTTAGGTTCAGACTGATAACAACTCAGAGGGAATTAGCTTTATTTAACAAATAATGTTTTAAATGTTAATCTGCATTCCATTATAATCAAGTTATTGTCTAGTAACAAGACCCCCGAGGCACAGTAATTGGAGAAGGAGGGATTGAGGGGAGTGAAATTGAATGATTATAGCTAGCAATTCAGGTTTTACTAAATAATTAAGTAACAATTTATGAAGGCATTTACACTGGCAGAAAAAAAAATTCTTGATCCAGATGCATGCAATATACTATGACTTGTTACTTATTTACGGAGCTTGCATAAAGCAAGATGTAGCATACACAAAAGACAGGGAAATTCATGAAAACTAAATTGAACTATATACTGCATGATGGTAAAACTGTACTCATAATTATCCAACGGCATTCTCATTGACAGTCTGAGCATTTTTGGTTTCTGTAACTGTAATAATATATTAATTGCAAAAGTGTTCATACCTATTTATATTCATTGAATTTGGGTTGGATCATCCATAATGACATTGCATATTTCAACATTTACTGTACTGTTCATTTATTATAGAAATGCATTTTTTGACTTTCAGTCAGTCACACTTGAAAAATATAGTGATGTATGTAGTGATGAAACTATTTAAATACTTTGGCAAAAGAAATCAAAAGCCCAGATAAATGCTTGAATGGCATGCCCTTTTCAGGACACAAACATGTAATCTCTATGTATGTATGTCATCTACTGAACCATGGTTGATAATCACATCTTTACAATCTAATTAGGAAGTCACCAAGTATTACCTTTGGTACTTAGGTAATGATATTCTAATTGAATTTTTTGCCCCACTGAAAATGCACTACAGAGCCAGTTGAACTACCCAGTAATTGCATTATTATGCACATAGGAAACGGGTGATTTCTCAAATGCAAAAACACACAGATTCAAATTGTACAGCAAGTAAACAAGATGGATGAGTGTGTTTGCCAAACTCTGTGATGAAACGTGAATGCATCTAAGTGGCAGTTTTACTAAATACCTCTTCATCCTACTGCCTTTATCAATGAAAGCAAGCCAAGAACACATCTCATTCACAACTATCCTACAGCTAGGGGCCCTGGCAGAGCACAATGTTCCAGTGCTATGTACTCTTGCCTTGTTTCAGCATTCAACAGCGTGTGATTTGGTGAACGTGCTGAGTATCCACTCCTAATTTCCACACTTTTCTGCATTTTTCCATCTTCTTTCTGCACCTGAATTGAATTACAGTTTTACAGCCCCACAGAGCAACTGTCTCCCACAGACTCAGGAGGAAGCCATGTCCACATAACTCCTCAGATTCATGAGATGACCAGCCATTGCTTCTTCTACACACTGCAGTTGTGACACCAGTCACATACTCCCCATTCCACCAGAGGAACACAAAGTCAACATAGTCACAGTTGTTGCCTTGTCATTTGCCTTGCTGATCCAATTGTTGCCTTGCCTTGGACATCCAGCCATATCAGACACAGATTTCAGCATCCAACTGTGGGATCCACAGTTGCAGCATGAACAGGCACTTTTATCCCATAAGCCACCAGAAGGTCTGATTTCTACACTTTTACATTACATTGCCTTATTTAAATGCTCGGCAGATTCCCCCTTATCTACAGTGACTTACATACAGCTTAGATTTTTTTTGCATACAAATCTATTTATCCAGGGGGAAATTTACAGAAGTGACTTATGTTTAGCATCTTGCTAAAGGTCTCAACGACAGCACTGAAACAATGATTTGAACTTTGAACCTGAAACTACATGTAATAAAACTTGTGCTTGCTCCGCTTCCAGTTAGCAAGATTCATTTATCACCTCATACAGAGAAGGGGAATGAGCGAGTGAAAGAAGGGTGTAGTTGAAAGGAGTCTGATCTTATCCAAAGAGTCAATGTGGGTGCAGGCTTTTGTTCTTTTCCACAACTTAAACATCTGACTGAACTAATTAAGGTCTTGATTGAGGACTATGATTAGTTGCTTGGTTGAATCAGGCATTTTAGAGTTGGGCTAAATCAAAACCCTGCACCTATACCAGCTCTATTCAGATAAGATTGGATGCCCCTGGAGTACATTAATCCAAAATAGACTCCCAAATGAACTGTGTATGGTGTTTGGGACAAGTTTATCCAGCAAGCACAACTTTGTGTGGTAGCAGGGCCTGGGATGCATTGTGGGACATTTGGATGGGTTGAGATAGTGTGGAATGCAAGGGGTGGAATCTGTATTCATCACGGCTCAGATCAAAGGCCTCCCTGCTCCCCCTGCCAGGGGCTGTGTCTACATTAACGCCAGGTAGATGTGCCTTTCACTTGCCACACAGACACACCTGTCTCACACACACACACACACACACACACACACACACACACACACACACACACACACACACACACACACACACACACACACACACATACTCACACAGTACATAGACACACACACAAACACACACACACACACTGCAGACATGGTTAAAGTCATTGAATAAAACAGAAACCCCCCCCAGGCAGAAGAACCAACTGGGTCACATTCACCTCCGCAGCACTCACACAGGGAACCGCTGCCAGCAGCTCACTTTTTCTGTCAAACAGTTAGGAGCATAAATGACAGCTTTACCCAGAAACATGTAGGAGGGATTAGCATATCATATAGATAATGCGACTATTTCATTCTGATCAAAGAAAAATTCTGTCACAGTTCTCTTCTGACATAATGCACAGCCCTCTCAAAAATTACTTTGAAACTAATATTTTTCATGGAAGCCACAAACGCTCTGATGGGTGAAAGGACTGTTTTTCACAGCAAAATATAGATTCTCCAGCTGACCTTGTTTAAATATGTATTTTACTGAATCCCAACATCTGTTTATGGCAAAATTCCATTGGACCTTTTTACACAAATGCCCAACTGTGTCAAAGCCTGTAAATTAGGAGTTTGGGAAGCCAAAATGGAGACTGTGGAAAGAGGCAGGGGTGTGTACAAATCAAAAGTGACTGTGCAGAGACACAGAAACACAGAACAGAGGGGAAATCAATCAGGCCAGGTCTTTATCTTATCAAGGAGGAGGTATTATTGGATAATATCTCCCCCTTCTCAGGGGCTTTTCCCTGCTCAGAGACGGGTCCCAAAAGAGGGTAAGGGGGAATATTGCATTTTTTTTTCCTTAAATATAGTAATGCGCTTTTCAATTTACAGGCAATTTATATGCTAATGCGAACGTTAGTAACATCTCCATTAAATTTCCTTGCTGACTCTTGGGTTATCAAATGACAAACTGAAGAAATTCCTCCCTGTGTTTGCCCAGCCAGTGCATCTTTGATAATTACAAAAAAAGTGTATCTCTGACAGCAAACACCTTTCTCCCAATTCACACCCCCCTTCCCCTATGCTCTTCCTCTCTCTTTGTCTCACTTAATTTCTCCCAAAAGTCCAAGATGAACCTCAAAGTAAAATGGAATTTTTAATGAGCTTAACTGGCATTAAACTGTGTTTCCACTATATACATATATACACAAAGGCGCAATCACGCACACATTAAGGAACATGCTTCAAATCTCCCTCTATCTCTCTCTCTCTCTCTCTCTCTATCTCTCTCTCCCTGCTCCCAGGATGCTCAGCCCAGAGACATGACTGTAGGGAAATGGGTCATTTTATGTGTAAACACCTCCTGACACTGTTTATACTCTCCTCTAATGGGATCAGCCAGCAGGAGAACCACACAGCTCAGCACCTGCAGAGCCCCATCACCAGAGCCACAGGGATAAAGTTTCCATTATCACCAGCACACACACACACACATGCACACGCACACGCACACGCACGCACGCACGCACACACACACACACACAAACACTCTCTCTCTCTCCTTGTAGAGTCATGAATGAGATGGAAGTCACCTCTGGCTGGTGGCACCATTCACACATTCTGTGAGTATACCTGGCATCTGGAGTGAGAGGTGCACGGGTCCGAGTCCCAAACTAGTGGGAGCACCTCCACCACAGGAGCAGTGTGTGTGGGAGCCTGTCTCTGTTTAAAAGTGACATTTTCCAAGACCAATGGGCTCAGCTGCATGAACACACAACATCCTCCTAAAGGGATGTGCAAGGCGAGCAGCTGCCATACTCACACTGCCCACAGCCCATCTGCAGGAAGAGGCGGGCCATCCTGTTCAACATCCTTCAGCACCTCAGTGTGTCCCACAGCTCACACATCAGAACTAGCTTCACTTGTCTGACTCATAACTCTGAGCATGTCTTTCTTCTCTCTATGACACTGCTCTTTGTCCAGAGATTTGCTTTTCTGATCACCATTAAGTCAGCCAACAAATTCACTCTCCAAAAAATAGACTCCAGAAACTCAGCCTTTTGAAAAGAGTATTTGGGTAGCCTTGTTAACTTCTGGTCTTGCTGCCATCTGATTGGTGCTGACAGATTTGTGAAGATGGAATTGATTGGCTGGGAGGGTTATCAATTTTCAAAACCACCACTCCATTGTTGGTTTCATTGAATACAATTGATTGACCACTGGTTTGTTAGCAAAAGTAAATCCCTCTCAGAGTTATACACACTAAAATGGGAAACCAGTCAGTCTCACAGTTAAAGCTATAAACCTGGGCAGTGAGTCAGGCTGACTCTGTTTCCTTAATCATCATCACGGCTCTGCAGGTGAGCCGAGTCACACGGGTGCATTGTTTCACACAAACGCCCTATTCGCATAAATGCTCAAGACATCAGGGCGACAGGAAGGCCCAAGGCTTCCGTCTGCCAACAATAGCACTTTTAGGCAGGAACACTTTCATGGCTGCATGGCTCAGCCGATCTCATACAGGTTGTCTGAAGCGTCTCCTGAAACATCTCGACAGCGTGCCGCTGATTGCAGGCCCCACGGTACAGCCTGCACCGTGGAACTCCTCCCAAGTGGCAGCCCCTGCAACTCCTTTCAGTGCATTTATATTTATAGAGTCATAGCCTGTTCAGCATATTTATGCTCCCCCATCACAACTGGGAGGCAAGAAAGAGCTTTGGATGGGAATGAGCCAAGGTAAAGTAAACATACTCCCAGAGATGGAGAGAGAGGAAGGGAGAGGGAGAGAGGCAGGAAATAAAAGAAGGTAAGAGAAGTGAGAGAAAAAGAAAGAGAGGATGAGAGGGAGACAATGAAGGGCAGTGAGAAGTAAAGAGGGAGAGAGAAGAGAGGGGGAAGGAGTGGAAGTGAGGCAGCAAGAGAGAGAGGTAGACAAAGAAGACAACTTTTATTAGCCCCTCTATTTAGACAATTTTTAGGCTTAATTGCAAAAATATTACAAACCATCTATTAACTCATGACATCTGTATTTTGAAATAAGATTAAAACCATATATAAATGTATAAATATACATAAAATGTTTAAAAAAAGAAAACAGAGAGGGAGGGGTGAGAAAGAGTGAGAGAGAATGAGACAGAGAAAGCTGGGTAGAGCTCATTATGGCATAACGAGTGTAATATGTCTCCATCAAGCTCAAGACTTGAGTCAACACATTCTCTCGTCTGCTGTTTAGTCTTCTAGCTGCGCGCCCATCTGAAATTTGCATGCAGTTCGACGCACATTTGTAATTGTCAGGGAACAAATGTGTGAGCTTGCTGGGAGGGAGCGCTACATGGATTTTGGTAAGCGAGGAGATTTGGGCTAGCAGAGCTGTCTGATGAAGAGATTATGGCCAGCAGAGCCTGACACAGACAGAGTGGGAGGGCCTGCAAATGCAGAGCTGCCAGGACCTGTTTTTAAGGGCCAAACTCTTTGCTTCTTAGTTTTCCCTCATTATTGTATTCATTGCATACATGCAGTCCATATTACAGAAACCTCTCCCAAAGCAATAACATAGGGGTGGCAGTGTATTATGATGGTTAGCATAGTGGGCTTGTAACTGTGGGTTCAGTTCCTAGGTATATAACCTGAATTGTTTTAGCAAATATCCATCTGAAAGATGAGCTCTGAAAATGAGAGCCTGTGAAATGTCTAAATGTAAATTTAATGCAAATCATACAGGGAAAGCAAATCCCTGACAAAGACCCATCATACATCACAAGGAAATCCATCTCCACCCATCAAGCATACACAGGGAGGTAAAGGCCCAAGCTTAGCACACCTGGGTTATATTTGTATTTGAAATACTTTACCTTTTTAGATACCCATAAAATGTGACAACAGCTCTTCAGATAAATGATGGGTGGAGGACTGCAAATCCAAAATTGTAACATACGTGGGTGCTGGGTACAAATGAATGTATACTATAATAAAAGAGTTATAGAATTGTAAAATTGAAATACAGTACCTACCTATGCTCTGCTGTTCAATGCTCCCACTGAGTTTTACTGCAAAAACAACATTTCAACCAAACAGATCCTTGTCAGGTGCAACACAGAAGAATTGAGAACATAATATGTAACTAAATCATCCAAAATAAGAGCTTTTTCTGAATATTGGTTAAAGCAGATGATTTTAAAATTGTCTACTATATATGAACAGTACTGTTGTCTATGGGGTTATATCATGTGAAATTACAATTTTAAGCACTTCATTGCACTGAAAGAAATATTATAAGGGCTGAAGCATTTGCATGTTTTACTTTTTCCACCTCTCATTTTCAAGCTTCTGGATACAACACACCTAAACACCTCACTCCCCTCACTAAGGGAACTGATACTCTGTATTTTCTGTATTTAAAGCATATCTTTTCACATTTTTTGAGTTTGATAAATGACTAGACAGTTCATATCATCAGTGTTCTGTTTTTGCTTTTTGGCTATTTTTTGTTGTTTTTTTGGCTCTGTCATAGATTGGCCAAAACAAGATGAAAGCAACATTCATCCACATCAAGTAATCATGAAGCTGTTTTTCTGAATTCCTGAAAATTAAATAAATTGTGTAAACACTTGCACTCTCTTACTGCTGTTCTCCCCGAATGTTTTCACTTCCATGGTAATTTGCAGCAGCTCATCTAATGACATGGAGTACACACCTCACTGATGGAGGAGAGCACAGCTGAAGAGCCCTTCACAGCCTCCTGTTCATCCTCAGATTGCTCTGCCTTCAGCAGGTGCTCCTCTCCATTTACAAACAATACGAGTTCAATGAAAAAAGCAACTCTGAGAGGATAGGCTTCTGTCTGTGGTAAATATGGCTTTGGGTAGAGCCTTGGAAAAGAAGATATAAACACTCGTCCCCCTTGTCTCTCCATAGTAATCAGCTCTTTACCTGAAGAGAACACAATTACAATGCCACAGGCCACAAGACTCCCAGAGAGTGACAAGCAAGGAACAGCCTGAAGACAGAATTCTCTTATGGAAATGGAATACACTGGACTATATTAACCTTTCAGAAAATATAAAAAGTACATCTCTCAGTTATGATCTTGCAAAATCTGAAAACCAGTTATCTGTATATTGGCCAAGACATTTAGAAGTGTTGCAATATCTATTCTGGTCTTGATATCATATCTTATTTTGACATATTTCAAGATATTTGCTTTCCATAAGGGTGTAGAACACATTTTCAGCCAAAAACATGCACAATACATTTACAGCCACGGATGCAGTTTCATTGTGGAACTGAGTACTTGGCATACACAGTAAGAAAAAGGAAGAATGGAAATCAAGAGCCTATTCAGAGAAGGTTTTTTTGGCTCACTGAACATGTGTACAAAATAAGGAGCCCAACATACACAACATACTGAAACATACCATTAGCAAAGCTAGTGTGGTGATTTTAAACAGGTCAGTGGATGGGTTATTTTACAAATAACAACTAATAGTTAAATACATATATAGTTCAGACAATAATGGCTTCAGTCATTCAAGCCAATACCTGTAATTGAATGGGAAGGCTTCTGCTTGGCACTGAATATGTGACGCTGGAAAGAGTTCTCTCTTCCCCTGATGCTTTCAGCCCTGTTTCAGAGAGAGAGCAGGCAGCGTGCGTTTGAGGCAGTGTGTGTGGGGGGAACAATGCCGTCCTGGTGTTAATAGTGAGAGGCCACAGCCCAGAGTAAACAGCAGCAGGTTCCCCTGTCATCACTCACAAAGACAAGAGCAGCAGCAGTGATCCGGGGAGCCGTATCCCCTCTCACATAGAGCATTACTCAAACCATCAATGATCTGGAGCCTTTTCTGCTTTACACTCCTTAGGAGGGAATTCCCAGCATCATTGTCCTTTCTCTCTCTCTGTCTCTATTGCTCTCTCCCTCTTTCTCTCTGTAATTTCAGTCTTCATGATGTCCTTTGAATATTTGATGTCCTTTGCTTTAACTGAAAATATATTGCTTCAATCATTCATTCTTTATAGTCTAATTAATTTTATTTATAAGTTTGTTTGTAAAGGGGGAGGTTCTTTAATTAATATGAAGTCATGAGGTCAAGTGAAAGTGTTTATTTCCTGTATTCAATGTTTTCAATGACTTGATAAAATGGGGAAGAAAATGAAAAGAAGTCCCCCTTACACTTTGTCTGGACTAGATTCAATGACACAGACTTTGTCTGTTTAATGGCAAATGCACTTCAATCTAAACAGACTTTTCAACATCATTCAACATGCATGTAAAAAGGGTAGTTCTGAGTATGTCATTGTTCTTTCATTGATGACAAGAAAACATGTCCTTTGGAACTTGTTCTTTTCACTCAAAAATAGCATATGCCCCTACAGAGAATAAATCTGAGTACAGAATTGCACATGCCTTTAAAGAGACTGGATTCATTTGATTGTGTCACCCTATATGAGTTTAATTGGATCTAATTCTCTCTCTCTCTCTGTCTCTCTCCCTTTCACTGGGAGTGGGTTTGTCAGGCGCGTGCTGCAGTGGGTCTCTGTGTTTTTAAGCCACCTGTTTCTTCTCTATTTTTAACCAGCCCATTGTTCTATAACTGATCATCTCAACTGAGGTGAGAAGGCAGATTGCAAACGACTTATTGTCCAGCTCTGTCATTTTCAAGGAGCCTGCAAGGGCCCACGCTGAGCGACACTCAGATCAAACTGCACAAAATGCTGTCTAATAAAGGCAATGTTTACTCTGAGCTGGGCATGCAGTCATGCACAGAAGGGAGAACGGAGCATTTTTTGGACAAAAAAATATCAGTGGTTTTCTGGGAGTGAATAGCAGGAACGCAGGGTGAATCCATGCTTTGTGTTCAGAGCTGTGAGTGGCTGTCAGACTGTGTGAGCTTTTCTAGTCAGGTCCACCTGACTGTATATGATGCGCTTTGTGTCTCTGTGTTACTTGTCTGAGCTGAGAGAGAGAAAATGGTCAACATCAAAGGAGTATTTTCACCTGACATAATTTTGATATGCTAAAATATACAGACTTTTCTGAAGAATATTTGTCATTTTGTAGATACACACTATAACCTGATAAAATGCTAAATCCACATTTATCTCACAACATGCACTATCCTTGGATTACCTGAATATCACAGTCTTTTCTTATGTATCCACAGCACACAAGGTAATATGGCAAGTTCTGGAGGTTGGATGGAGAAGTTTTCTAATTCCAGGCATAACACAGGTCCGTATGTGAAATTAACAATGGATAGGGCTGGAGCATGTGCTCTCCGGAAATCTCCCAAAATATTTCCAATACAGAATTATACAGACAAAGGAATATCTCTACATGGGACATTTCTGCCCAATGACGATGGCTCTGGGAAGAGGAGGGAATGTTTTGCATTTCCCGAAAATAAGCTGCTGTAAAACAATGTGTTCATAACAAATGAGGCCTATTAAAACAAGAGGAGGTCTTTTTAAGGAGGGAAGAGTATTAATTATTTCCACCAGCAGATTATGGGATCCCTCTGGCTTAGTGTGCTCCAACCACTCTTCAAATTATTTACTGATTCATCAACATTCAGGTGCAGCTTTAAAGAGCCACGTCTGCAGTCTGTATCCCTACAATTATGTATAGCTAGGATTAGACAGGCTTTTAATTCATAAAGGAAATTTACAAAGTTAACAAAGAGGGTTTTTTCAGGTTGAATTCCTCCAGCAGAAGAAGGAGGCATAGGTGAAAATTTGGTAAAATATGATTCACACAAAGCAAATCCTGCGAGGTCATTTTGTACAGGAGAAGATCCTTGAAATCCATGTCCAACATTTCAGTATATTCCTTAGACTGTGGGTTAACCATGGATTGGCTAAATGGCCTGCCCTCATAATAATATATTCTCATATTCTTGTACTCCACAGTGCAAAGCAAGCTGGGATATCTTGATGCTCTCAGTAAATCAAACATTCAGCACTCACCTTCTACTATTACTACCAATATGTTATAACCAATATTGTGCTCAGCCCTTTGAATATGGCAGTACCAACAATCTTCTCTGCTGCTAATACCAGCATTCACACATTGCCTGTATCAAATCCTTTTCTTTGCTGTGAGAGGGTTGTGAGAGATTTCTTGGGTACTGTTTATCACCCTGGTGAATCAGTCTAATTTCTTGGTTAATTAACTAACCGTCGTCTCCAGGGCTTGTGTGAGCGGGAGTCAGAGCCAAGGCCCATCAACCCACCCAAGCAGCTCTGAACACTACGGACTGCTGCCAGTCTGAGAACGTGCTCATTAAAATAACAATGTCCCCGCAAGAAAAACACACAAAGAGCCATGAGTAAACACACACATACATACACAGTGCAATCTCACTAGTCTCACAAGTTCCAGTCTTCCTGCAGCACCTTCTCAAAGACTCATTCATGTCATACTGGAAGTGGTGTAATGATTCACTTGAGTCCAAGCCAAAGTCATCATTTCCTCCCTCCTGCCCCACACTGTGATTCACAGCAACATCCCAAAACACCTCCACTTCCCCCATGTCTGTTATTAAATCTGGCTCTCCTCTGATCACTCCTGCTCCTCCTCATTACAATCTCTCACCAGTGGGTCGTTTCTATGTGAGCGTGTGTGTATGTGAGAGTGTGTTTTTTCTTCCTTTCCCAGGAAACTATCTACATCATCCAGTATCTATTTAAGCACTGCAAAAGTAAAGCAGTGATGAAAACTGCTCAGCAAAACATTCCTAAGTTTCCTCCACCCCTGAACTGTCACCGCAGCTATTTTTTTCATTGAGGGGTATTGACCCAATGCTTGTTCAGTATTCTGCTCATGGGTTGCTGCAAAGGGGACTTTGTTGATGTGATGTATATAATTGGCGGTAATCATCACCCTAGCTTGCTGGAAGTCCCCCAAATACCCACACTGGATTATGTAGGTCCAGCCATGGGCATCCACATTTCAAAGGAGGGGGTCACACAGACTATTAAAAGACAGTGACTGTGTTTCACCCTATTGCACCCCTCATGTACACTAGGGTAGTTCTATTTGAATGAGAGCCTGGTCTCCCTCTATATTAAGCAAGGTAGTTAATGGGTGTGTGGATCGTGTTGAGCTCTATATTAAGGACGTTTATTAAAAGTAATACCGGCACGTGATTCTATGGATGGTCCCAGACCAATTTCCGTGGAGCTATTCTGAGGCTGACAAACAAAAGCCCTGCCTGAAATAACAGAGCTATTTACAAGCCCGTGGAGTAAGAAAGTCTGCCTCTCTCCACCAGCGTCAATACAAACCCCTTGTTTTCCCATCTCTGCTGATCAAGCTGCTTGTCTCAATTTTAAACAGAGCTATTTTTCCTTGTCCCAATTACCATAAATTTGCTTACTTCAAATGCTGTGTTTATATTTTTGTTTTTTATCCGTGTTTGTGTTGGTGTCATCATTTAATGGTGCTCCCTTCAACAGAGACAGGACAGGGCACATTCCATTTTCCTGTTTGTTTTCCTCAGTTAGTCCCAGCAGTCGACTGGCAGTTCATTGTGTGGCCCTGGGCCCACATTCACAAAGTGTTTCACAGCAGCATTGCTGATCTAGAACCAGCTCTGCCTTTATACCATAATGGACAATTTCAGGGCTTAAATGAGGAAAACCTTATTCTAAATCAGCACTTCAATGCTTTATGAACTTCTGTGCTTCTATGCTTTATGAATAATGTGGCATATATAGGGATGACTCAGATTAGCATGGGCCAGGTCCAGACAGGTGAGTGGCATTGGCACAGGTTCAGGTGAATCCCAGTTTAGCCAGGTATGTAGGTCTGACTCAGACATGTGGAGGGCTGTAATGGAGCAGCTGTAATGGAGATCACTGTGGCTGTATGAGACTGTGACTGTTAAGGATAAGAACAGGGGAAACATGATCCTAGACGAGCATTCCTATGTTGAGATGTTTTATGATTATGAACCCTAGTCCTGAAAACAGAAGCTTTGAACATATATTTGCCCAATTAGCAGTGTTACTGCAGTGTTGGGTGATGACAGCAGAGTAGCCAGGCGTGGTCATAATGAGTGCTATTTGGGAAGCTCCCACACAAAAAGCACTCCTCACAGCGGGGGTCAGTGATGTGTGGTCACATGACCAGCTTTATGATGACCCACAGAGAGATCAGAAAGCTCTTCCATCCAGACGTGCCCATAAAAGCACCCTGGACACCTGCTTTCACAGAACAGCAGCTGAGCCCATTCACCCTGTCTGCAGCTAACACAAAATATTCCCACACCAACAAAGCCATTGTTTCTAGATAACGTCATTAAGAAATTGTTCCAAAAACATTACCTCTTACAATTTACTGTTCTAAACAAATTTTGACAAAGTAAGAGAAATACACTGCAGACACTTCTCATCCAGACTAACTGGTAACATTAACTGTTAATCATTTAGTCACTACTTATCATCTAATCATAAAAAACAGGATATGTGTAAAACAAAATGTCAGAATGTTCTGAATAAATGGCTGAGTTGTTAAACATTGCCAACACTCCCCATAAACTTAATGAACGACTATCCGTAATTCAGATTCCTTTTTAAATGGAGTATTCGAATCAAATAACATTCTATGGATATTTGTGCCATGTCCCTTGTGACTTACAGATAATGTTAATGGGGCATCAAGGAAACTGGATGAATGTCATGGCTAGAAATGTTTTACTGCTGATTCTAGATCAGCAATGTTGCAGTGAAACACTTTATGAATGTGGGCCCATGAATTGCCAGTTGACTGCTGGGACTAACTGAGGAAAACAAACAGGAAAATGGAATGTGCCCTGTCCTGTCTCTGTTGAAGGGAGTACCATTAAACGATGCTACCAACACAAACAAGGTTAAAAAAAATATAAACACAGCATTTGAAGTCAGCAAATTTATGGCAATTGGGACAAGGCAAAATAGCTCTGTTTAGAATTGAGACAAGCAGCTTGATCAGCAAAGATGGGAAAACAAGTGTCCAATCTGAGAGCCATAAATGGTTAGCTGGGTCATTGCTAACACAAACCTTGAGATATTCCATCCACTGTCCGATGCAATGCTAAACTAGTACACTGAGTGGTAACCTCTGCACTGGAATTCTCTTTTTCCCAAGTAACTGGCATGTAGAGAAGCATCTTAGCCATGCTGTATGTTGTTGGTGAGTATTATCCTTCACATTAATGAATATGGTA
Organism: Albula goreensis; assembly: GCA_022829145.1. Taxonomy (NCBI): domain Eukaryota; kingdom Metazoa; phylum Chordata; class Actinopteri; order Albuliformes; family Albulidae; genus Albula; species Albula goreensis. Next base: position 18,382,232 of record CM040753.1, on the reverse strand, counting down.
ATTGAGTGTGGAAGAATTACGCCAGGTCTGGGAGGCTGGTTCCCTGAGGCTTTCTGAAAACTGGCTCACTCTCAGGTCACTGACTTTCACGATTACCAGTGCACGCTTTTTTTTTTTTTACCCTAGACGCCTTACAACAATAACATTGTTCATGCAAGCAAGAGCTGAACTGGATAGCAATATCTGCCTGTGGAAAGAAACACTTCTGATGGGTCCAAAAACAGGCTAATGTTAATCACAGCTTTTCAGCAATGCCTAGAGCTGGGGCGGCTGTGTTTACAAGCTGCAGAATTTCCAGGACTGGCTCCTCAAATGTGTAATTTATGTATTTCTCTCATGGGATTTAATTTCAGGGAATTAATCTGAGAGGTTCACAAAGAGCTAGTGCGGCAAAAGAAAACACAGCAGCTACAACAGCCACTTCCATTTTTGGGGAGTTGCAGGGCTAACAACAGTATTTTTCCCACAGAACTACTGTCCAAAAACATGCAGACAGGATAAAAACAGGCGACCATTCTCTCATCAGCCCCCAAGCGAGGGGAATGGAAGTTTTAGGGGCGGAGGGGTACCTTTGGCAGCAAGATGTGGAGTCTGGCTTGCACACCCTCTGTTCCTGATTGGCTAATGGAGGTGGGTATAAAGTGGGTCAGGGGGTCCCAGTAGGAGCATAATAAGCCGCACAGTGGAACAGAGGCCTGACGCAGAGTTATGCCTCTTAGACACCATGTGATTCCTTGCGCCTAAGCAGCTCATTAATGCACCTTAGTGCTGGCAGTGGTGGCGCTGGAAGAGAAAACAGGCACTGTGGATCACCGCGCTGCAGCAGGTAGTTTCTTTTCCTTCAGCATGCAGAGCTAGGCACTTGCCCATGATCGCGGGCCCTGCCATACCTCCATTCACCCTCCAACCACACCCACCACCCCCTCCCCCCACCCACCCATCGTATCCTGGACACTGGTCTGAGCCGTGACTCATTAACACCTGTGCTCCAATTAACTGTGCTGAGTGTGAGACTGGTGTGCAGATGAGTCTGATTAGGGCTCCTGAGAACCCCCACGCCTTTCATTCCGCGAGCTCGCCACACTAGCGCTCAGATGCTACTGTGCCTCAGCCGAGGAAGAGACACCGTCTCATTTGAGGGGGAAAAAAACAGAGTGGTATTATCCAGCGCAAAAGCACCTCCAGCAACAGTCAAGACAAAGCCAGCTCTGATGTAGACTCTCCATGTGAATAAAAAGACATCTCAAAGACTTCTTCAGCTCCAGCACAGAGTGAACTCTCCAGGAAGAACACAGCCGCAACAGCAATTATTTCTTATCTGCAATGAGGATTGCGAAGAACAATGCGCACAGAATACTCTGCCAGTGGTGAATAAAATACAAGCCGAGGTAGATTGCAGTCACAATAATCAGCTTTTCCACTTTCCTCATTGCGAATGGGACAAAAAATGCTAAATGGCATAAAAATAAAAATAAATAAATAAACAAGAGACAGCAGGCAAGACTGCCATTAAAAAGCATGGTATGGGCTGTCTGGCTGGCTCAGTGTGACAGTGGGCTCTGTCGAATAATGGAAGGGTGTTATTATATTAATGAAGGGCTCTACACAGCTGCTGAGCCTAGGATTTGCATGGCCTTTCTTTTCACCACTGATTCAAATCTCACAGGCAAATCTCACAGACCGACCGCCTGCTGATGCTGACACATGAGTCCAGACTCCAGACGGGAATGACACGCAAGTCCACATTCACCAAAACAGGAAATACATCATTTTTATACTAAATCAATGACAGTTTAACTATTTTTACAACAGTGGGTTAATGTACAGATGTTCCTGATCATGTTTCAATTGGGATCCAGTCAAAATTGGAGATATAGTGTCATTAGGTCTTTTCTGTCAGATGTCTTGCTGGTCAACCATCCAATGACCAGCTTTTCATTCATTTGCTGTCTTAGGAACAGTAGTATGCTTATAGTATGCCTCAGTTCCCCTCAAATGCCAGTAAGAAAGATGAGAAAGGGCCAATTTTCCATTCCGCTAGTCATTGTAATTACATTTATTAAAATCTGAATAAATTCCCCACTGTATCATTTTGGAAGTCTATCTAAATGGTTTTCTTTCCACCTATCATTGTTCAATAAAAAAATTATATATCTAAAAATTGAAACTCAACTCAAAAGACTCAGATTGGCTCTGCAAAATATTTTTTATCATTTGCCTTTGGGGTTATACACTTTTCTGGAGAAAGGATAACCGCTTAATTATTTTTTGTGAAAATTAAAAAAAAATGTAGCGTATGAAAATTAAAATTATAAATCAACCAAGAGAAAATCAGTTGGCCTTGTCAGCTGTCTCAACTAAATTTGCATCATGTCTGTCCTAAAAATTGGTGCAATTTGACATTTGAATTTTCTAAAACATTTCCCTGCATTAAAAAGTGCATGTCAGCAGGGGGCAGTTCATTAGTAGGTTTTTTTCACAATTCAAAGCACACACTGTCCTTCACGGCCATTTGTCACCCCCGGCCCCCCCAAAAAAAACACACACACACAAACCATATCAGGACTCATATCAAGTTCAGAGTGGGCTTTGTAGCCTCGGTTAAAATTTGCTTAAGTTCTGTACTTGACAGTCAGAGAGAGCCAGAGAGAGGAGGAGAGAGACAGAAAAATAAAGAGAGAAGCAATAGGGAAAAATACAGAGAGAGAAAGAGAGATGAGGAGTGTGAGAGAAAGACAGAGGAAAAACGAGTGAGCAAGAGAGATTGAGTGATAGGCCCTGCTGCCCTTGTCTTATATAAGAGGACAGAAATCTGAACTAAGGAGCAAACAGAGTCGCCCCTGGGCTGTCCCTCTGTCACGGCCTGAGCGCTTTGCACTCTCTGCTGCTTCAAAGCCACTTTGTTGCGGCTGTTAATAGTGCCGATGACAGCGGCGAGAAACAGCATGCATGAAATACAGGAACTCGCTGAGCCCAGGAAAACAGAGAGGAACGCCCCTGTCCAAAGAGGGGGGCTGAGGGCGGTAGGGGGTGGGTCAGTTGGAAAAGCATTCTAAAATAACTGCCATCTTTAAAAAATTTGGCAGGAGCAGAACTAGTCCCCAGAGTTGCTGAAAAACTGAGAGCTCAAGCCTGAGGCTAAAAACAATTACATACATACACACAGGGCTATCAATAAGGAAACATTGTAAAACTAGCATTACTCATTTAGGAAATGTGTGTTTAGACTCGGACCAATTAAAAAAAGGGATAACATATTTATATGATTATTTTACTGCTTTGCCACAACCCAGCAGGCAGAGAAATTCCACATCAATATTTGGCTCTATTTATTTTCTTAATTGCACTGCTTTTGCATGGTATTGTGCTGTTGACAAGAGCACGCAATTGCGACAGGCCACAGGTCTACAGACTCTCAGATATTTCCTGTGCGCTTGACAGTCACAGTAGTTTTGGACCAAGGGATCGAGTTTCCTTGACTACTGCAATGGCTGTAGAGGGAACAAACTGGGATTGAAATAAAACAGAAAAGGACAAGCTATGCTATTTATATGGAGCGAGCAGATAATTGTTTAAAGGTTAGGCTACAAGCGAGGAATAAATAACTCTTAAAAGAGGGCTGTGCATTGAGTGTAGCAGGACACTGAGGGAGAGCCAATTTCTTAGCTCTCAGCCAACATTCAAGTCCTAGTGATTCAGGATCAGCCCACTTGTCCCCTTGTCCATATCCTAACCTTCTTCATAATAAGCTAAAAGACCACACTGATCACACTTCTACAGGGCTCACAGCCTGAGAGCCTGAGAACTGCACACCAGTGTAAGGTGGGGAAGACCCTCCATTAAGGAGTGACTAGCTCCAGTCCTGGAGGGCCACCATGTCTATGAGTTTTTGTGGCTTCCAGCCAAATAGCAGTCAGTTTAGGCCTTTGAAATAAGGTGTGCTGATTGCCTAAAAGTATGTCTCCTCAACCACCCAGTGACTTAAATAAATTACCAGTAGATACTGCAGCCATCTGAGACTTCCCCACACACATTCAATGCAACCACTGGGCCCAGACCACATCTGCTACTGGAACAACCACGGAAAATAATGACTAGCTGGACAAAAGTGCGCACCATCTGCAGTCAAAGTGATCACATATGTTTCGCCTTGCTAGCAGGTTTACTGATAGCACCTGCTATTTTTTTTCTTTGAAAGCCTTGTCCACAGATTAAGTGCATCGATGAAATGGGAAACCCATTAAAGCTCGACTTTGATGGCCAAACCCACATGACCCAGTGCCTGGCAGAGTGTCTGTGTGTGTGCGTGCGTGCGTACATGCGTGCGTACATACGTGTGTACACGTGTGTGTACAAGTCAAACCAGCATGTGATTAGAGCAGCCCTGCAGGAGTGTGGGGGAGCGTTTGGCGCAACTCACATGAGCCTTCATATCTGTCAAACTCACTGCCACCAGGCAGAAGAAGGTCCAGAACGCACAGATTTTATGGTCTTTATATGTCTTCACTGGAAACACTTTAGGAAGTATCAGGTATGAGTGTGTATGCTTGGGATATGCCTGTCATTCATTTTGTATAGGGAGCTGGACTTCAGTCTGGACTGGGAAAATTTCTCTACACATCAATTCATTTTCACAGAAATGTCCAGACACAGGAAATGGCCATGTGTGCTACTGAGAGGAACTTCCAGATATTCTATGGGTAAAAGTTAAGTCTCTTCTCATTTGTTGGGTTATGGTGCACTTCAACAAAATATGCATCAGAAATACTCTGTATTTTTCAGTGTATCAAAACAAGTCAAGTCAAAGTATCCTTGGATGTTGATCATTTTCTCTGGGGGGGGTGCAGCTTGAATGGGGAAGTCAACAAGCCTGTCAATCTCATCGGCACCAGTGTATCACCTAATAAACCAAACATCTCTGAAGTGTGAGGGGAAGGCGGGGGTGAGCTCTGAAGTTCTCGGGAGCTGAGTCATTAATAAAGGACGACGGGCATGAATATTCACTGAGACAAGCGCTGGCTGAAGAGCACATCAAGGAGAGAAAAAAAAGCCTCCACCGCAACAAAGCCAGAGCAGGCCAGTCTCCCAGCCAGTCAGATGCCCTGATCTCTAAGTGATGTGGATAGAAAGCCATTTCGATTTCTCCACCAGCCAGAAGAAGGAGGCGGGGGGTGGGGGGGTGAATGAAAAACATTTACATGCAAATACAAATGACCTACTGTTTATGAGCATGCATGTATTCACAGCACAGACCAGGAAGGACCACACGCACAGGAGGGGGAACGCTAACGCTTTGAGCTCCGAAGCGCAGGACCGTAAATCACATTCGTCTGCACGTACATATCAATTATGCCTTCACCTCAAGGGGTCACAGCTCCAGTTAAAGAACCTGACAATTCATCAGAGGTACAGACGGATCCTGTGGTTAAACCATTGCCGTGCTGATATTCGATAGTGCAAGCGTGCTGGAAAACTGTTTTTTGCTCCAAAGTGGTTCCAGATATTTCTTTATTCAAATTATTTCCAAAACAAAAATACAGCACTTTTTTTGGCTGACAGATTTTCCATCAGTAAACCTGAGCTGTCCTTAGCTCAGGTATGTGGTGGATTTTGATGATGGGGCCACAAATTCCCTGCATATGACACTGTTCTAAAGAGTTTAGCCGTAAGGGCAGTCACATCAAAACTGGTGCAAGGTCTTGCCTGTAGGCTTTGCCCTCTGTGGCGAATGTACTGCAGCTCTGTTGACTTGAGCTAGCTCGTGCACCATCTTTCTTGCAATTTTCTCCCACCGATTAGTCATTCGTTTTCACATTCACACTATGCAGATTCTGTTATTCAGAGAGACTCACAATCAGGCATGCAGGACGATTAGGCAACAAACAGAGATGGCAGGTTGTTAGTGTCACATCCAACAGTATTACTGAGTACTACAGTAGGCACAAAAGGGATGTTGAGAGAAAGCAGGCTTTAGGATACAGTTATAGATGATAGATGAAAGGATGACACAAATATAGTCAAATCAGAAGAGGTGCTCAGCATTCACGATTAGCTGCACCAAGATGCATTTTAAACAGGTATGTTTTCAGTTTGTGGTAGAATATGGAGACTCAGTTGTCCTCACTGTCGCAGGTTTAACATCATCCAACTGACTGTCACGTACGAGCCAAGTAGATACTCCTCCCAGCAAGAGGCCCACAGTTTTCATGCTCCCACGACATGGAGTCCATATGTAATCAGGAACTTTGAAGAGTTGATTTTGTATTTTTGTTTGCTCTGTTTCTCCTTTTTCAAGAGGCCTATCAGCACAAATGGCTGTGATTCAAGATTTAAATTTTATGTCCTTTGCAAGAAAAAATTCATTTCCAGAGGTCACCCTCAACAGAAACAACGTATACAGAAAAAACATAACAAGAAAAGACAAGGAGTGTTTACAAATGAAACAAGCACATGTAACACAGATCATAGAATGTAACTTTAACCACTCTTGTAGAAGAATCAGTCAACTCGTAAGCATAAATTCAAGTTTGACCTCACACCACCCAATACCCACCCCCCAACCATAACTCACCCTCCCACACCCTCTGCCTCCCTGAATCTCATCAAACACATAAAACACATTACCTCTCATCCCTGGTTTCCTTGGCCCACCCCCCACCCCCACTGCACCTTGTTCCTCTTGCTGGCTCGCTCCCTTCTCGTGCCCCACCATTTCATCCACTATAAAGAGCTCCTTTTATATGGCTCTCTCATGCATGACTGGATCCCCGGGGTCGTGGTATGCAGTAAGCCGTTAATTGCCTCAAAGCTGAAACAAGTGGCACAGTGCATGAAGAAAAATAAATACATAAATGGAAAAGAGGAAAAAGAAACATACAGGCCAGGTGGGGGCGGTGGGGGTGGAGACAGTAAAGTCATTTGTACTTTCTAGCCAGGCCAACCATCCACAATTGACTTGTTAGGTGTTAAGGGTGATGGGTAAGCTGTAACCCCCCCAAAATCTAGAGATGAATGGAAGGGACAAGTCCCCCCCTCCCCACCAGGCCATGTAAAACTGACTCCAAAAGCCACATCCCCCACAAATTATAAGGCGCATGATGACATAAATTTAAGTCTTGCTTTGCACCACAAACCACAAGAAAAGCCTCGTGCTTGGAGCCAACTAAGAGAGGATGACCTCTGTGGTGGCTGCAGGAGTTTAAAAAAAGACAAGGAGTCTCTGTGACAGAGTTACAGCGGGGAGACGAGACAGGCCGACCCCTCAGCCTCGGCCTCTGGACGGCCCTGGCGAGCTTCCCCTCGGCTCCTTGCACTGGCCCCTCATTAGTCTCTCCTCTCGTTAACAAACTCACAACAGCGGAGGTTCTTCCCATCTACACACCCCCCAACACAGAGATGGGGGGGAGGACCACAGAAAAGGATGTGATCAAGGCTTCTGTGACAGGCAGACAGGCCGTGAAAATGCATGCCGCTCACATTCTTGTTTATTCATGTTAAGGGAGTAAATGCCATATTTTGTCTTATCGTGTCTCTGCCTTTTCATCACTTTCCCTGCACTATACAGCTCTCCAGCTGAGAGAGTGGGATTATATTCATGAAAAGAGGCACTTGTTTAAAAAATATTTTCTTTGTTATTTTTTTGTAGGATGGATTCTGTAATCTTCATATAACAAAACAATGTATCACTGTATATGAGACCCTTCATCCTGCCACAACAGCACTGGGCTGTATCAATCAGTTCTTATATAACACCAACATTAGACATTCTTAACTAGGGATCTACCAGAAGGCCAATAACAAAGTGCAGTAGAAGTGAAGAAAATCTCTCTCACATACCCACTCAGTTAGACTCCAGGTTTCGGGTGGTTGTGGGGGGGGCAGGGGGTTTGTGAATCAAGTTACCTTAATTTAGTTTGCAGTAATGCCACTGATCAAAAACAGAGGGAGTAAGAGCCAGAGAAATTGAGAAAAAGAAGATAAAGGGCAAAGCAGAGGGAGAGGCAGAGGCATGTTAAAAGATTGACAGATTGAAAGAATGTCTGGGTCTCGGTCAGGGGATACATTTTATTGCATTTTTACAAAGGAGAATTAGTGCCCTGCAAGGGGAGTCAAACAATCCTCCCACCAGCTCATGACCAGCGCACCTAATGGTAGGTCAGAAGCGTTATTGACCCCCTGTACACCGCGATGAGACCCAGGAGAGACCAAAGGCCTAGCTGGGAGGGGGGACTGGTGTTAGCTGACCCCGAGTTACTCCCAGCAACCTCACCGCCAGCCTTCAAGCAGGCAGGAAGCTAACAGAAAGAAGGACTGCAGTGAGCACTGGTTCATGGGGAGAGACGAGGGCAATACAGAGGCTCTCTTCCTCTCTCTCTCTTTTTCCTCCTCTCCCTCTGCACTCTACTATACAGCACTTAGAGAGAGGGGGTTCCTCTCTTTTGCCTTTTGCATTCTGCGAACGCCACATGCTAAGTGGGAACATTGTTACGGTCAATTTATCCCATTCAGAGGTCCCAGTGGGCAGTGCCCTTTCCTGACAGTGTATAGGGGACTCTCACTGGCAGGAAGGCCTTAACATGAGGTTCCAGTTGAAGGAGGGCATATTGGAGATTGGGGTAGGGGGGTTGGAGTGGGTGGGGGGGCAGCAGGTTAACAGGCACTCTGCAGGCCACAGGAAGCACCAGCAGTGCTGCGTGTTTGTGAGGCACAGATGGAGGTGTAGACAACTGCAGGACTGACGTACACAAGAGCCTTTGGTGCTTGCTGGCGCACCAGGGCAAGAGGGTAACACAGTCCCCCTGGCCCTGGGGCACCTGTTCTTTCTGCGCAGCAGTTAGAACACTTGTCCCTCTCTGAAGGGTGCCTGGCAGTTGCCCGGTGTGCAGCGGTGTTATACTAACAGGGCATCTATTCAGGTCTGGACCATCGTCTCCCTCTCTTTTGTTTTTTCAATCATCCCCCTCTCCCCCCTCCTATCTCTCTCTCTTTTTTTCTCTCCCTGTCTTACTATCTCTCGCTCTCTGTCTCTCCATTCAAGTCAATTATGCTTTATTGGCAGGACAGCTGGGTCAGTACTGCCAAAGTATATACAAAACTCACAAAATTTGAAATATGAAACATCTAACCTTGCAGTTTAACATACAAACATGTCATGGTGAACATTACAGTAATTATATTTCCCTCTCATGCACACACACACACACACACACACACACACACACACACACACACACACACACACACACACACACACACACACACACACACACACACACACACACACACACACATCCTCCCCCTTTATGGTGAAATTCCACAGTAAAACCAGCAGGGATCCAATGGCACTATGTTGAGGGAAGTTGTGGATTTCTCCAAATTAAGTAACTATGTAATAAATCACTGTGCTGAACTAGCAGGGGATTAGCATAGCTCCAGTGAGCAGTTTATTAAGCTGTGAAGCACACTGGAGAAAAAGAAAAAATATCACAAAGTGAAGAAATCAGTGAATAAGTATGGAAGAAACCTTGTAAGAGCAGCAGCATGAAACAAGCAGCCAGGCAGAGATAGGGTTTTATTCAATGCACTTATAAAATACCACCTCCTGAGATCTGTGCAAATTAGGGAGATGGAAGTAAAGAGCCCACAATGTCAGTCTGGCACACAGCATTTCCTTCCCCAGTTTTCTCACCTAATTTTTTCCTTATGATTTTTCACATTAAAATCAGGAGCGTTTGCCAGAGGAAGTCAGGCACATTAGCAGCCAGAGCACCATGGGACAGGAACTCTTATGCCCCTGCGAAAGCAATACCGATGATGATTCATCAGCCGCAAATGTCAGTGTTCTCTTATCCCAGAACAGGAAAAAACAACCACATATAATCTAAATACGCATCCCGGCTATTTCTGCAGCTCAGACTGTTCATAGAACGTCAGGAACATTTGGGGAAAATGTTTGCAGAATGTACATTTCCCATATGTCCGGTTCCTGGGGGTCCATTGAATGTTATCTTGAAATCACAAAGAACATTGCGGAAATTGCCTTAGAACATCATGCAATTTTCTAAGTCCAGTTTCAAATTAAAATATAACTTGAAGAGAATGGCCATGCATTACATTGATCATGTTAGCAATGTTTGACAAAGAACTGTTTCAATACTTTGAGTCTGAAAATATATTTGACACTATTCTCCATCCCTTTTACTCCTGATTAAATGGTAACCATTGTATCCCACATTTCTGCAGCATTCAGTAACTATGAACAGAACTTAATTGGAATGATAAATGTTGCAACAAACTATTTAGCAAACATTCTCATCATAGCACGCCATCCCACAACAAAATGAACATCTAAACCGTAACATTCCCAATGCCCCCCCTCCAAACGACTCCCTAAGCTGGGATTGCAATGGTATGTGTGAGAAGATATGTGCTGCAGAGAGAGAACAACAGGGACAACCTGTGGCAGAGCGCGTAGTGAAAAGGGTTTCTGCTATTAGCAAAGTCGTCCTTTGAGCCTGACTGACACAAACAACGGAGGGAGGGGACCCATGTATTCCCTTGGCTATATCTTAGTGCTACTTTTCGCTGAAGAAATCTGTCCCCACTCCCTTTGCCCCTCTTTCTCTCCGGCTCCCTCTTCTTCTCTCACCCTTTAGCTCTTTATTGGAATGCTCTGACCCTTGGGGACTTCACTTACTTTTCTGCCTTTCCAGTCCACAAACCTCAGAGGGCAACAAAAGCCCTGCTCGATGGCTATTTGAATTTGAAACAGGGCCACAACAAAAGCTGGAGTTCCAAAAAAGAGAAACTTTAGGAGCTTAGAGCCAGCAATTCAAGCCCTACCTCTAAACAAAACAGCAAATTCAATTCTGACACAACCCCAGCTAGCGAACTCAATGTACTGTAAAGGGGTACAGCTGCAGCGGAGAGGGGAATGAACGCCCAGAGGGAAACTGGTGGGACTGGTGCAAGGGGACACCCAGGAGCGAGAGTACCATCACAGTCAGACACCACCACGACTACAGCTGAGAAGATAATGTAGACCTTTCCAGTCAACAGCCCTAAGACAACTGTGCCTGAAACTATAGTGAGAGAAAACGAGGACTGGGGTTGATTTGCTTGATTGTCTAAAAAAGGGTGGCTAAATTATTTTTCATCAAAAATACGTTCAAGGAATACAGCCAATTTTTAATGTTGAAAAAGCTGCCAAAATATTTCTTACTTTAGTAGCATTAAACAGCTGTTTATGGGTGAATAAAAAAAACTACATAAAATATTCTAAAGAGAAAACATCAGCAATAACAATAATCATAATTCTTATCTTTGATTATTATTATTATTATTATCATCATCATCATCATCATTATTATTATTAGCTTTTCATTGTGCATAATGAAGAAATGTGTAATATTTTAAGCGTATATTTTAAATAAATTATCATTATTTAATTATTGTCTTTCAAATACTCATCAGGGAACATAAGATATTGAGGAATATCAGCAAAAAATTTCCCTATCATAACACAGGGCATGTATAGAATATGAATAACAGAAATTATGCGTGAATGAACTCCACTGGTGTTTATCTGAAAATCAGTTTTTACATTTTCACGTACAGTTTAACAACACCCACATCTCCTTGTTGGCACAATCAATTACAGTCCTTTTCTAAGGGAATAAATTATATTACATTATTTAGTGGACAAGATACTTGGAGATGCAGTATGTCTCAAATGATATCCATGCGATTTGTGTATGTTTATGATACTTAAGCGGATAAAATCATTCCACCGTGTCCAAATTCAAACACAACAAAACATCTTCGAACAAATTCGTTCCAATTAGGCTCTTAGTCTGCTAATCCGGGTTCAATTACAACGATCTTTTAATATTATGCATGAAGCCACCATGCAACCGAGCGCCTCAGCATGGCGCGGAAAAAAATCCTGCCCCAGAGCGTACAACCTACACCCTCGCTCGGACCCTTTCTGTGGACAGCTCGGCTCACTCACCAGTGACTGTCGCGGTGAAGGTGCGCCCGGTATACGGGGTTTTTGGGCAGTCCTCGCCTCTAAACAGCCGCGCTTCCAATGGACGACAATCCAGAAATGCTGAAGAAGGCAACGTGCTGGTTTCTCGTCAATCCAAATTTCAATGCTGTTCCACCCCCGTCTGTCTTTTGTAAACTATTCCCTCTCCCGGTCGCACCTGTCTCTGGCCAGAACAGATCCCGCACGGGAGAGTGACATCCTTAAGACAACTGTCTCTCGGGTTGTATGTCCTAACCGCCTCTCCCCCCCACCCCCGGACACACAACACCACCTGTCCCCGGTGGAAAACAAAACACAATGCTCCTCTATACCCCTTCCCGACACATGGCATTCCCGTGTTGCGCTGCAGCGATATTCCCTTCACAGCCGCACAGAATTCCTAAGTAATTTGGAATCGCTGGTAGCTCTGTTTGTTGTTAGATGAGTGATAGCGATAACAATCCATACAGAACGCCAAAGAACTGAACCAGCTGTACGGTACTTGGAAAAAATCACATCTGTCTCGTCTGCCTTTCTTCCGCAATAGCAGTTGTATTATCAGTCATCTGCCTCTACAATAGTTATTTTGTGCTGGGTATAGCTGCGCACGGCTGCTGCTTTCGCCAGTAGAATGTCATTGCTGCGTCTTTTCACTTCTGTTCCCATTGAAAGAAAATGCTGCCCGTCTGTTTGGACTGCGTCTCTTCACCAGTGTTGTCCAGTTTTAGGATCCTTCCCTGAAGGAACTCCCATTCATCCGTTGATAAATAATGTTTCCTTTTTCTCTTGGCTGATCTCTTGCGCTTTGTCAAGGTAGGAAGATCACGAGTATCTTTCCGCTAGCGGTGAAATACAGCAAGCATCTCCAATACTGCTCACTGTGTCACCCACAGCAACTCAAATAAAAAAAAAAACGGAGCCGATGCCAAAACCTGAAGCAGAATTACTCAGCAACTGGAATGGAATTAATGCATAGTAATTAATTGTTTGTTAATTCCATCAATCTTTTTACATATACAATTTGAGCAGGAGAAGTTTTGTTTTGGATAATGTACATATATATATATATATATATTTGCGCGAGAAAACAGAACTTAAGTACGAGAAACAGAAAGAGGGTAGTGGTTGTTAACTTCGACACGAGGACCACAACTGTATAAATGCATAATGGATTAAGAAAGAGTAGAACAAGGATATGGATATTGTGCTCTCTGATCAAGTTAACTTAAAGCAAATTAGACAAAATTAGGTTCAGTCCGTTTTTGGCACTTTTACTTGGCAAAGTTCCAATGCAAGTCACAGTTTCAAAGAACTGAGATCCCATTTGCTGGCTAATGTTTTAAGTTATAGCAACTTACTTAGGACAATGTTTTCCGCAGAAACAACAACCATACAACATGGTGCCCTGTGTTTTTACTAAGTTAAAGTTTCATCTCTATAGGGATGTACAATATAGGCTTTTCATCCCAATGCCGTGCACATCCTGATTCGAGCATGCTTGGATGTGCCAAACAGATGTGTGACAGAGGCTGGTCCCTGAATGCTGTTCTTAAATGTACATGCTATTGTTTTCAGGGTCGTACATAATTAATGCATCATATTCATTTTCAGTAGTTGCACGCAACCTAGAAACAATATATATCTTAAACGGTGCAGTCTGACATCCCATCATTAGCTGACATCCCATCATTAGGGTCCCCACACACATTAATTTAATGTTTTATGACAAAGGTTCTGACATCAAATGTCAGGTGCAGACATTTACAGTGTCAGTATGAGTGTATGTGTGTGTGTGTATGTGTCTGCATGTGTGTGTGTGTGTGTGTGTGTGTGTGTGTGTGTGCATGTGTGCATGTGTGTGTGTATGCGTTTCTGTGACTGTGTGAGTGTGCATGTGTCCCTGTGTTGGGTGGTGGCGGGGTGGTTAAAATTGCAGATGAGCCAGTACTGTTGTCAGCCACCGCCACACTGATTTCTCCCACTGCCTGTCTAACAGCCCGCAAGTGAAGTTAATCTTAAAGGAAATGCAGGCTGAGCTTCAGCATGCTCCTCATCAGGAGGAGTATCTTTGAACAGCACACAGAGGAGAGTGAAAGCAAGCGCTGTGGCTCAGGCCTGGAAGGCTCCAGAGCTGGATAAGAGACTGTGTCAGCCTCTCACCCACATAAAGACTCTACTCTGCTGGGTTACCTGTGGTGAAGATACATTTTAACCCAAATACTACATTTCTGCCTGGATTGCAATTTTTTTGCACCCCTGAAAAAGAGGCCACTTCTCAGTCGCAGAGGTAGTAATCATTACTCTACCTGCATAATTAGCTGGTGCACAGTTACAAAGTAAAGATACCAGACTGGTAATGAATGATTCCTCTGCCACACAAGCTGAGCTGTACCAGGACATACATCTGGACATTCTGAAACTACTCCACAGCATACCTCCATCTTGATCATATCCCATTAGGTGTCCTACAGGTGCTCCTCCAGGATTAGTGGGAAGGACACAATGAGCCCATTTCAGAGAGACGTTTACCCGTATTACAGTGTAATATATATTACATATACATTATATTATATATTAATATTATAATATATAATATAATATATCATATTATATTATATTATATATTAGTGGAGCTCCAGTTTCTGTACGTTCTGCTGAATACAGTATATGCTATGAAAACAGAGGTGGAACACAGATTATTATTTGACGTGTTGAAAACCCCCAAACGCTACAGTTCATTCTCCATTTCTAAACAAGTTCATTTCAATCTCATTCATCAAGGTTATCATTGTCACTAGAAACACCAGCATTTGAAGTAAGATCTCTGCAGGGCTGTAAATTATTTGGTTCCTGCTCAGAAGAAAAATAGTCATCTTTTTTGCAAATTTAGTTTTATTTCAAAACTACAATCAACGACATGAGAAGCAAATTGAAAAGAGAGAAAAACAACAAAATCATTTTTTGGGGAAAAATCATTTTACCAGTACAGTGAGGGGATGCATTATCACACAACAGTCCTTAAACCCTGTTTATAACATCTTGAGTAAGGAAATGCAAAGTACATTTTTGACAATGTATTTTTTAAAATCCTCATGTAAGAACAGAGTGTCTACATTCTGTGGTATTATATATTATATGTAGTATGTTGTATAATAACCAGACTGTGCTCAAACAACCAGACATATACAGGTTTACTGTAACAATATTAGGTATTCAATTTTAAGCAGGTTGGTTTTGGGGTGGACCAGAGTCTGAAGGAAAATGTCAACCAACTGACTTTCTTTTAGTGCTAAAGAAAGCATTGCTGTGCTGAATGGGTTTATACAGTGTGCTAAAAATGAAATGTAATAAGTAAGAAAGGCAAAGAATGGCATTTAGCTATTTTAATGAAGACAGATCCACATGGAGTGTAATTGCAGCTTCTGCATTCATTTTTAAAAGCAAATTGACTAATGATAATAAATGATATCTGTGTGTGTGTATGTGAGTGTGTTAAGTGAACTCTTCCGGCTCTAGCTTTTAAAACTGATGGGTGAATTGTATGAATAACTCCTGTAATGTTTAGTACTTGTATCCAGTGATTGAACCAAGCAATCAGTCACAGTCAAACTAGAGGGTGTATGAATGCCTATGAACCCAGTCTATTATACTGTATCATAGTGGTTATGGTGGTGCATAATTAGTTACCACGGTTAAACATTATAATTATCATGGCACACCATACTTGCAATTACCCTGCAACATTCACAGCAGTATTCCAGTGTTATGATTTCTGTGTTACTTTCTCAACTCCTCAAAACACTCGGTGATACTTTTTAATATTCTTTATTTTTGTTTCAGACTTTGAAAGAAATTCATCATAAAATTTCCTCTTCTGTCTTGTTCATTTTTTCTGTTTGATCCTTATTCAAGCATTCAACCAAGAGGTGGATGGGGAGTTGACGATAAATAAATAAACAAAAAAAACTTGCGTTCTGTTCTTTTTTCTCTCCTTTCATCCCACACAGTGTTGAAGTGTGGTGAGATCACCATAGACCTGGGCTAGATAACAAGTAGCAGGAGGAAAGGGTGGTGGGGGGGAATGAAACAGCTTAGACAAAAAAAGAGAAAAAGTGTGACCTTTGATGGAGATGACTGCAGTTTTTAATCTTTGAACAGCGGTAGGGAGAAGGTGGGGTGCTGCAGTCAGATCTCATAAGAACAGCTGCAATTTGAAAGCTGTGAATGTCTATGTGCTGTTGTAATTAAGGGAGCTCAGAGCTGTGTCTGACAGAGTCAAGACCCTATGGGTGCAACACCTGAAGAAGGATGAAGAATGAAATGAAAGACTTTGACATACAATTACAATAACAATTACAAATTGGCAAAATGTGCCATTTTATATTCATCTACCCTTATTTAACTAGGTAGGTCAAATGATTCAATTCTATTTTCAGTGATGACTTGGGGAATCATAGTCGGGAATGCATGAGACCAATCGGGTGAATGGGAGAGATGAAGGAAGCAAATGTGGAGTGCCAAGTTTTTGAGAGATTTAAACCTGAATACAGAGGTTGGTATCCTCTGTTGTTTGGAAGTGTCATGGAATCTTTATGAACCATAGAGAGTCAGGGCTGCGTTCCTCTGCCCTATTCAAAGGTCAGCCCTGAGACCCTGGAGCACTGTTTGCTCCAGAGAAAAGAGTGCCCCCTACTGACTGTCCTGTACCTTTTCTAGACACACCATAGTTTTACTGGGCGGTCACCTTGGTAGGTTCAGGGTAGCTGTTGGCTGTTGCCCATCCCTACTGAAGTAGGGATGGGCATCTTCATTCCTGGATTTACCGCCAGTCATTGTTTGGCTGAAGAGTCTATACTCCTTATACCTACTGCAACCTAAAATGGCCTCCAGTTGAAAGGAAATTTTTAAAAAATATTTATATGCATGCCGGTCCTCCATGAAGCATTCTCATATATGAAAATGAAACAGGAAAACATGCTTCTGGAGATGAGAACAGGGGCTGTTCAGCTCCTGGCTACGCCGCTTACTAAGATTTCCATGTGATTGGGTTCAAATTAAATTACACGTTGTCACACGCTTCCCAGCAGGTCTCCATTTCCCGTGATTAGATGCCGTCCTCGATAACCACCATCCCGTTCAAGGTGGAGACTGGGCCCCCCTCCATTAGCGTTACAGATGGTCATGTTTATTTTTTGCATGCCACATTAGACAGTTTACTTTCCGTGGATGCACTTATGACTGTATTGAATTAATGAGGTTTGCGTATTGTGGTTAAAACAATCAGAGCTGAGAGAGTCCCACACCGCCACCAGGAAACCACTTAATCTGCCCATAGTTTAAATATTAGATATCACAATACGTCATGATGTCATGCTGTTCTTCTGAATCTGTGAAAATTGGATCAGACCTGTAGATGTGGCCACATGAAGCCGTCTGGATGTTAGTCTCGTCTTGAGAAGCTCAGACCCTGATCAAGCATTTGGATAACTTTGTTCACTTATTTGGCCTAAGCGTCCAGCAATCTGATTGGTGTAAATGTATTTCTGAGGGTGCTTACAGTTGGCTTAGGCAGTATATCATTATCATATGCTACCTCAAATCAAACAATGAATTAACAAGAAATTATTAATATTGGGCAGGTTTTACATCAGAGTGAATAGTTCATACAATTGGTCAACCAAGAAATAAAAGCTATGGCAGGTGTGTAATACAACTGAACTTAGACAGAATAACACAGGGCTCGGTATGACTTTTGCAATGGCTCCTCATTTGTCTTAGCTATGCTGACCAACTGTAGCATTATAAGGACCACATGTACACATTAGATCAATAAGTAATATCATTTGATACACAACACAGATATTGTCTTCAGACATGTGTATGTGCATTGGTAATGTTAGTAATACACTCACTAGCTGCTTTTACCTGGTAAGTGGCCTTATTTTGGTGGTTTTGTCAGGCCTATAGATGACCCTGCTTTAACAGTGAAAGAGACTCACACATCACTGATCACTCATATGGCCACAGCTACAGCTCTGTCCCCACTGTTTTAGTACTGCTAGAGATGATAACAGGGGTGTCCAGGGCAGTACTGTAATACAGCGCGTCCAGCGCCTCAGCATTGTACTTGGTCATGCCTTTTTACTAATATTCATGAGATGCAAGAGCATTTTAAAATTTTTTATGTCCACATTATGGAGACAGAACTTTCAAGGCTAAGAAAAGATTCTTGTGTGCCAAAAGTGGCTGTGGCAAGAACGATTTCTTTATTTGTAGCGACATCATAGGAAGTCATAATGGGTGCAGGGTGCAGCAGATTGTATATCCAATACATGGGATAAAAGGGATGATTCCATGGAGAGATATTTAGAGCTAGCATTCAGGAATGTTATCCACGATATTGGGGTTGCCTCAACTTAATGGAAAGATGCTGTTGGATAATCCTATGAGCCAGGACCTTAGTTTAATGTCTAATGAAAAGGACAGTGCCCTCTACAGCACAGTGCCCCATCTTCTATTTAGCTTGGAGGGCGGAGTGTTCCTTATTGGCTCGCTAAGGTATATGATGATTGTGAAGTGGTGTTCACATGACAAATGAGTCTGACTGGAGTGTTGTGCAATGATTGGACATGAGCCGTTATGGCACCTAACATGAGTGCAGCAACTCACTGAGTTGAAACAGATGTTACATTTACTATATTGATAGCTCCACCTATATTTGATGTCCTGATACTTCATACACCCATCACTACCACTTAGACATGCTCAATATAAGGGGATATAGAAAAGTATGGGGGGAGGGGCACTGTTGAAAGGATTGTAAATATAAATCATCAGATTTCCTCCAGCAAGAGCAGACTGTGGCAGCCAGGGAATTTATACTGGATAATTTTTTTGTTGGTTTGCATTTTATAATGTATATTTGAGATGCCTGACACATTAAAATCATTTTGTCAAGGGGAAACATGACTGTATTGTCATGTTAACAGTAAGACTATACACTGTTATCCAAGAACATATTGATTTCCAGAATACATGAGTAGTCAATTCAATACCACCACATGTAAGGTAAGAGGCCTTAAACATTGTATTCTGCTTAGCAGTGCATTTATTTTTGAATTTTATCGTAATTACTGGTTGATTTTTTTCCACCTCTATTTGACCTCAGTGTGTATGTTTGAAGCCAATGCTGAAAGATGAAAAAAAACAAACAAATTATCCTCAATAAAAAAGATACCACAGATAGTTTTGGGAATAGTTACTTTTGGAACTAGTTACTTGGAAATCTATTAATCAAATATATAAAGCAATAATAATTAAACTGCATACTTCAATTATATAAATACTGATGCTGAAACAAAATGGCTTAACTGCAAGTATAAAATTAGATTGAGTCTTGGGATTCAATTCTCAGAGTAACATAAGTGAATAGCAATAAAATAATCAGGAATTATCTTCCTCCTGCTGATGTTTCAGTAAATATTTGATACTCAGCTCTTAATTTGGGATAAGACAGGCAGCCATAGCTTTTCCCATACTGCTGCCTGCTGCCTTGTGTAGACCACATCTGCAAGAGGAGGATCCTATAAACCTTTCTGAGCCTGTACTATATCTGAAAAATGTGTTCAATCTGTCACATACAGACAGTCTTAGCTTGACTAGGAGCACAGTAGTATTGATTTTACATAGTATTGATTTAGCTGCATTATCAAGTTCACTTATGTATTTGCCTATGTGCACACATGCATGCATGGTGTGTGTGTGTGTGTGTGTGTGTGTGTGTGTTTGTGTGTGTGTGCGTGTGTGTGGTTGTGTGTGTATGTGTATGTGTATGTGTCTGTGCGCACTCATGTCTCAACAAACATATATATATATATATACAAATGCCATGTGTGCGTATGGTAATGTTTTTGGTTATTGGTAACATGGTAGTAAAACAGTGCAGTGCTGTAAAATCACAGACATCCTCTTATTAAAACTGACAATGAATATTCCAGATCTCCCAGAGCTCCCCACAGTCTCCAGCACACCTATGCCATTTTAATCACTCATTCAAAGCCCCCTCTGTGGACATAATCACTGATGGATTAAACAAAAATGGAACTGTTATCAATCCACAGTGAGCTTCCGGTATGCTGGACATCCAAGTCATAAACTATTGATGCATATGACATCCAATTGCTTCCAGAAGATTCCAGTGGGTTTTTTTCTGGCCTGGAAGGGTAACTGATACATACTTATTACATTTCATTACTGATGTGGTTCTTGGGGATTAGTAACCCTTCCTCTGTATGGTGGACATTAGTCATTGGGTTTCTCTCCACTGGTGTGCCTGTACTGAATCAAATTCACTATGAAGACATAACTACAATAGCAGCAGAGATCAGTTTGCATCACTGTTGTTAGCTGTGAATTGCCACAACACCTGGCATTCTGTGCTATTTGTACATTTTGTCATTGAATTCTCAGTTGTCTGTGCCCAAGGCAATGTATGAGGTGAGTAAGAAAGTTAAGGTTTGAATAAAACAGAAACTGTCAAAGATGTATCATGCAGCTACAAGCTGCAAATCCTCAAATTATTATGAGAAACATGACAAAAATCTATTCTCCAAGAGGAAGAAGGAGAAAAAAGTTTCCTACTCACTTATTTCTACTACATATATAACCATAGCCTCCTATATAATTGTCTGGTTATTGAGATAAGCCCTCACAGTATGTTGGTGAGGACTGCTCTGGCAGTGCTTCTAGATGGAATTGGAACTTGTGAGCTCTATTTCCAGAATCCATAGCATGGGCACAGTGGGAAGTGCCTCACATAGGGAGAATATGCTGATTCCACACATCAAAGGAAACGCTGAATTTGATCACTGGAACCCATATGTGTGAGGGGAATGCATACAAAGACTTGTCTCATTGCTCTTGCATACTGCAGGGTTTCAAAAAACACTGGTACCCAAAGCACACGTGTTTATTAATTCATTTTATTTTGTTTTTTTACTGCTGACTGGTGATCCAAAATGTGAACACAAATTAATTTTAGTATAGAACTGAAAAAAGTAACAGTGCAAAACAGGTCCCCCACAGCTTTGGAGAAGATATTATTGCAATCTTCTCCAGAGTGTTAATGGCTGTATTAATGTAAAAGGCCACATAATGGAAATTCTCTAATGACTCGATTTGTTTTACAGTGGAGAACCTCTAAAATAAGTATTGTGGAAGCAATGCAATCCAGTCTAGCAATCATAGAAAATGTTGATGTGATGCATAATACGTGCATTGGGACATCACTCCAGCACGCACCCAGAAAATGTTTCTATATTTTAAAAATGCCTTTAGTCCTGTAAGCCACAGAATAATACAATGCTTCACAATGCATTACATAGGTTTTGCATAATGATTTTATTTGACCATTTATTTTCCTCTTTATATTTCCACCACTTTCACTCAGTGTTTATGAAATGTGATTCTGTATACATACATACAATTACCTCAAGTTCATAAAGTTGCCTTCAGACCATTGACTGGAGCAAATGCACCTTCATGCATTTCTCTCCTTCACTGAAAAATAATTTGGGAGCAAGTCATAATATAATGAGTCAAATGTTTTTGTCTCATTGTCCTTATATTGAGCATTCATCATAATGAATTGTCTGGATTATTTACCAGATAAGGTGTTCAGAGACACTTGGTTTGGGCTCTCAAAATGGTGACTGTGAGACAACACTGCCCCCTAGTGTTTAAAAGAACATTCAAAACAGTGGCAGTCATGTTGTTGTTGGCAGTCTGGTTTAATGAACACATTGTTCTCATATGGTTTCAATATTCAGAGAAATTAAAACTGCATCCAACTGGAACAAGTGATGCAAGGCCTCTCTGGACAGGAATCAGTATTTGGGCTCAGGTTCATTGCGAGCTCAAAACAGGCCTGGTGCAGTTTCCCAGGAACGGCCCCTTAAGCAAGCCAAAGATAAGGCAACTTTGTGTGTCAAGAACATAAGACATTGTGAATGTACTCCAAAAAGAAGGGGTGAATATGTAACAGTAGAACAGTCAATATTAAATAAATATTCCCATTGTCAGTCTAAGCAGTATAAAACTGAGAAACTCACACACATAGAAGAGAGAACAAAATCCATATCTAGTACATCTACTGCACAAAAAATCTAACTAGTTTAGTTGTATGGGTTAGAAATAAGGAGAGCTGCCAAAACATTTTTCCTGACTGTTTCCCACAAGGTGGGGAAAAGGTGATAAAGGCAGCTCATTTGGGGGCCAGGAGGTAGATTACTACCCAGAGTAGAACTTGGGGGCATGAATGTCAGCCCTGAACTTGTTAAGTCTTATGCAGCAACCCACTCTCACCAACTTAGCATAGTCATGTACTGTACATGTACCCAACCTAATTCAAAGTGTAGCTTTTAGAATACTCTGGTTAAAATGAGCACAGTTTTAGGCTAGCCCTGCCCAGTGTAACTCTGATTATACAGTCCAGCTTCAGGCTGGAGTTGTCTTCCTTTCATTGGAAATATCATGCCAGTCCAGGAAAGGGATGCTGACGCCTACTATTCTGAAAAGGGTTACAAAGTCATATCTAAGGCACTGAACCTACATTTAACCTCCCCTGAGTAGGAACCATGTTGTTCAGATGTTTTCAAAAAGCAATGTGTAAAATCATATAAAATGTCACAAAATTTAAATCCCTATGAACAACATTCTGTGATATGCTGGCCTCCCTTACTTCGGTCAATGGTCATGATTCCACCAGAAAACGCTGGAAAAAAATGGGATTCATGGCAAATACAGTGGATACCACTGCCCAATAGGAAGAATGTGAAAACTCATCTAATGTTCCAAAGAACACCCTTATAATCTTTGAGATTATTGTTTTGGTACATTGGAGTTTTGGCACATTGTTATATGGACAGGAAAAAAGGAAAAAATACTTTTTAGACAACATAAGTCACGTTATGTTGAGCAAAACCCAAAAACTGAACATATCACTAACCAAGTTCAGTGGTAGTAGTGTCATGGTTTAGGGATGCTTTGCTGCATCGGGATTTGGACGACTTGCCATCTTTAGAGGAACGTGAATTCTACAGGAGAATCTCAATCCATCAATCTGTGAGCTTTAGATGGGCCTTAGACAGGTGATGTAGTATGTATCCTGATACTTTACAGTCTATAAGCCATCATTCCTCTGCATAGGGTGCAATGATTCTGACTGATTATGCATGTCTTAAAGTAACGGTTTATTTTGCAATTCGTTTGCTTGACATACAACAAAGTTTTCTTGCGGTCAGCACCAAATACTTATTTTGTATGTTGTTGCTTCATAAGTAAAAGGCAGCATGGTGCTTTCAGTGAAATTAAGACCCTTGTTCATAATCACATTCATTCTTGTCATTTGCGTTTTATTTATAAAATTGCTGCACAGTTTCGATTAATAACAGCTTCAAACTATGAAACGCAAACACAATGACGTTCATGCTCAAGGTGAAAACGATTGGTTTAAAAGCCGCACCTATTTGACAACCCCGCCTTATTCAGGGGCCATGTGTGATTGTTGCGAAAGTTGCAGTGACAGAAAGTTGTGCTGGGCAAGGGGGTAAGGAAGTAGGCTACTAGGTCATCGGAGGACATTCGGACTGACGCTTCAGTAAGTATGTGATGTGTTGTTAATTTATTGTGTTGAGAGTCTTTCAAATTACAACCAAGAAATTGTAATTTGATATTGGTACCTTTTATCTGCCCACTTTTCTTCTTAATAGTGAGATTGTGACCAAAGTGATTTTTACTTCTGCGATTTGCTGCATAAGCTAACCAACGTTAGCTACCGAACACAGCAGTAACTGGCGAGATAGATCGATAAGATGAAGTAACTGAGCCTAAATTAGTTCTGTTGAATACACAGTTATCTTGTTATCTAGCTGACGTGCTTTCTAGTTCAGAATCCAATCTATTCGACTGTCTCCAAGGAGAGCTCTCATAAAAATAAATAAAACGCCCTCCCATTGTCATGGAAAATAAATGGAAGATTCATATGTTGATATGAAGTAAATCTGTTGCGTGATTTTGAATTTTGAGAGAGGAATGTAACAAGCAGCTACATTTACAGCGTTTGTTTTAAGTGAAATTAAGTATCAGAGTGTGGAACTTGAGTTGCGAATCAAAAATTAGAACAGGAGCATAACTTACAAAGCAAATGCCATTTTCTGGTCTCGATGTAGGGTAGTCAAGTACCGGAAGGGTTGGTTTGATTATTAGCAATACATCTTTAATGCACCTTCCAAGGTCTATCATTTTAGGTTATCTACATGACAGTTGCGTGGCAGTTGTACTTTGACAGCATCATATTTTGCATGTCCTTTGATACTGATACAGGTACATACTACAGTGCCTAAAACCAACTGTTTGTGCAATCTGCATCACAACAGCCCCGTGTATCTGATATCTTGCTTTCTCTCAAGTGCGATATCTGATAAGGAGAAATAGGCTTAGCCCACACAGTTACCATAAAGCGCCATAGAGTGAAGTCCACCCTACAACTGTGATCTTTGGCCCACTTTTGTGTATCACTGCACTCTGTTGGCAGTGAGCATTTATGCTATGACTACAGCCCAGTAAACAACTGCCACCATTAAGCACATGCATATCTGGGTCTCCTTCAGTAACAATACAAAATCTCTACAAGTATGCAAAAGTCATTTGCCCTTGTAGAGAATTTATGTTTATAATGGGTTCTGTGTTTTCTGGAATGGGTTTGCATGAGTTTCCATGGTGTTTCTGCTTGTGTTTTCGGCTCACACATTTTTGTAGTATGAAAGAGAATTCTAAAGAGAAAAATAATCTCAATTCATGTTTTATTCACCACTGGTAACTAGTCCAGAACAGCTTGGAGCCTAAAAGGGTATTCCTGTTTGCACTGATCCATGTCTCATGACACTATTACGGGGCACAAAAAGATGTTGTTCTCTCACTGGGTTGTGTTTTGAAGCAAACAGCTGCAAAAGTACGATGGAGACAGGGGAAAGGTATTTTATTCAGTGTTGCAATTTATGGTTTTGCATATTGTTCTGAACAAGTTTAGTAAATTGTCTTGCTAATTTCTCAAGAGGCTACATAGATTTGATTAAGAGTTATACAATTTTAACATACCAATGTGCATGCAATCTGCAGATAAACATCCATAATACATGATGCAACATTAACTTTCTTGCACAGTGTTACATATTTATATGCGCTGGTCACTGTGTAAACATTCCATCTAGGAAAAGAATAAGCAATAAGAGCAACATCTTTCTGGTCATTTGATGTAGGAATTGTATGGCCATGACAGTTAAGAGATTGCTTTGTGAGCTGCAAGCATTCTGTGGAATAATTGTATAGACCATGAGCACAAATGATACAACTAGTCAAGGCCTATTTAACTGCAATAGTGAGCACCAGATAAAGCAGGTCTGTCATCACATATAGTGTAATGATACAATTCGACTCTGGATTGAAACAGTATTACAGATACTCAGCATCATTTATTGAGAGACAGAAGCAATATCAGAGACATTTCTTGGCTTAGGTAGATGCGGCCCTTTCTAACACTGTTGTGTTATTTTGTCTAATATAAGAATGCTCTTTTTCCAATACAGCAAGTCAAAACATGTAATTACTTTCTATTTCAATATGTTAAAGCTAACAATAGATGCAAAGAAAGTTCTACTGCACACAGCTTTAGGTAAATCTTTAGGTAAAACAGTATAAATTCTCAATTTGAAAACTTTTAGTTGAGCTGCAAGGCCAGTTTTTTGTTTACTCCCATTTGATATGAGGGTAAATTTCACAGAGTTTGTCTGCTGGTCTCTGACCCTCTGTTATCAGACTGTGCAGACTATGGCAGAGCCTGAGGTGAACCCAGAGGTCAGCAGAGCTTCAGAGAGGCTTGAAGCTGAGGAGCAGCAGGTAAGGTACACCTCTGACCCTGCCAACAGACCATACCCTACACTCACCCAGCTCTTTGCCTGCACTTTCATATTTTCACCTCATGTCATCTCAATCTTTCTTTAAAAATAAGTTTAAATACTGAGTGGACCAGAACAATGGTTCTCAAACATCAGAAGCTCACAGCACACTTAATGACAACATGCATGTTCCAGGATCCCAGTAGCCTCAGAGACTTTCAGGGTCTGGAAATCAGTATCTCCACTGCAAGCAGGAAAAATCACATCCCTGGATAGCCCACAAGGGCACCCTTTGATTATTGTGCAACTCCATTTTGAAACTACAGGATGTGATATATATCGTAGTTGAAAAGTATCAGGATGGATCAAGTGGGCCTCTAACACTGAGCTTTCAATCAACAAATTGTCATCATGGCATCTGATTTTGACCCACTGCTAGTTTAAATAGTGCTAGATTTTTTTATTTTTTTATTTTGTAGAATTTTGTGTTCCATTTCTGTAAGGGAATTTGTGAGAGAATACAGTTGTGAAGTGTGTCCAGGTTAAGTGTACACACACTCAACAGCGTGTGCTGTGTGTGACAGAGTGTGGTGTCTCGTATGGGGAACCTGCCCCTGGTGAGCTCAGCTTGCAGCATGGTGTCGAACGCCTATACCACCACCAAAGATAGTGTCCCACTGTTTCGCGGGATGATGGACGCTGCTGAGAGTGGGGCGCAGATTCTGGGTGCTGTGGCAACCACTGGGTCCAAACCTTTCCTGGATAGGCTGGAGCCACAGAGTAAGTGCCACCAGACAGATAGTTCATTTACATTGCTTTTTGTTTCCCTTAGAAGCTGCATCACAAGCAGGTGGACAGGTAATGAGGTACCTTGTGGTGAAATCCATTCCAAGGGTTATCATGCTTATTGCAGCAACCACTGCAATCACATAGAATAGATGTTCACACACTTTCCTCCAAAATATTATATCAGACTAAATTCTTCACATTGTAGTCCATACATTGAATTTCTGTAAGAAGTGAATCTGGGGTAAACAGCACTGCAATAAAAAACAAAGGAAGGATCATTTCAGTATTGTGTTGGGTTTGTCCAAATTGTCCATTTGGAAGACCAAAAAAACAACATTCTTGGAGATGGCTACACAGATGCTGTGGGCATGGTTAAGGGCATAATGGCAGCATGGCTAAAACTGAATTAGCATACGTACCAGTATTTGTGCAATATTATCTGTGATAGAGGTTCTCTCTATCACAGATCTCTCTATCTAGGTTGGTGATGATGGGCAGTTGATTTTAAAATTTTAAAGGTTACGGGGATGATAGTCCTTGATTCTTGATTGATGACTTGATTGTATCGGCTGTATTTATTTTTATGTTTTTCATAATACTTGGGATGCTTTTTCCCTGTTATTATTCTATTCTGTTTTCCATGTGTGTTTTTATTTATGTTATAAGTTGTTTTTTTTTTTGTTTGTTTGTTTTGTTTTTTTGGGTGATCTGAAGTCTAGAGTTCAGATGAGTTAAATGATAAAGTAATTGATTTTTTAAATAAGAATTCTCACTGTATCTCTTTCTGTCACTCTTGCACTCTTGTACTTCTTCATCGATGAAAAGTTGCTGTGGTGAACCAGTATGCCATGATGGGATTGGACAAAGCAGAGCAGAACTTTCCGATCCTGCAGCAGCCTGCTGACAAGGTGAGATTTAATGATTGGATCCCTGACCTGAAGCTTCCATACCTGTGGATTCACCTCCAGTGGAGTTGCACTGAAGCTTGACTCTACATATTATTTGGTTTAAGGTTATGAGTGAGAATCCATAAGACCTAGAAACTGGCAAAAGTATTATATGTGTGACAGACTGATTTGCTCCATGGAAAGCAAAACATTTTGATTTGATCAAACAAGGCCATCAGTGATTGACAACCCATTGTGTGATTCAGTAAACATTCCTGTTCTATTAATAGTTTTGGGTTATTCATTATGCAACATTTCATTGATGGTATGTCTGAGAGCTTTTAAAGCAAGGGCAACAAGAGACATTTTGAATAACCATAGTGTCTAATTTCAGTTTAGTTCAGTTTAATTTGAAACATCTGTGAACTAGTTGGCTACTGTGTGTTAGCTGCAGGGGCTCAGGGAATGGAGCAACTACTTGCCAATTTCCATAGTGATGTATACTTCGCTACTATTGGAGATCAAACTTTTATTTTCCTTCATATGTCTTTTGCTATTAAGAGACTGGTTGTTATAGAATTGGCATGTAATGGAATGTTTACTGTACGTTTGCAAGCCCATAAACTCTTACATCATAATGATGCCTGACAATTTTTTTTAAATACAATACTTACTTTTGAGAGAGCCTGAATTCGAATCTGAATAAAAAGAACACAGTACTTATTGTTGAGAGAATAATAGTCATAATCTTACTAATTCAGCTGTCCTTCAAACCACTGTATCACCACTGTTCAAACACTCACAAAGTTACACTAACATGAGTTTATAAATGGAAGAAGTAGCCAGGGTTTAATTACCCAGTGTCTATGTTACATAGAAAATAGGATTTTTATATGGACTGGACTAGAAAGTAGTTTTAGAGCAGAATTGTTTCCTGCAATATTTTGCTATATTTCTTGATTATCCTAAGACTATTCATGTGACCCTATAGGAAACATTTTATTGTGGTCTAATCAATGAGTGGGCTAGCATTCGTCCATTTATCAAATTAGTGAATGAATACACATTGGAAACAAAAACCCACATCTACTAGCTATCCAGGAATGGATTTTCTCACCTCTACCTTAAAGGAAAATTCTAGCATGTGTATCCCCTCCCAGCTTGTGTCGGACACCGTGGGCATGGTGTACCAGTCTGTGTCCGGAGCCAAGGATGCTGTGACTGGGGCGGTGTTGGGCGCAGTGATGGGTGGGGTGGAGCTGACCCGTGCCGCAGTGAGTGGCGGTCTGAACACCGTGCTGGACTCCCGCGTAGGCCAAATGGTGACCAGTGGGGTAGGACTGGCACTGAGCCGATCCGAGAACTGGGTGGACCAGAACCTGCCCCTGACTGAGAAAGAGCTGGGTGAGTGGGGGAACATTTTTAAGACTGAGGATTAAGTAAATGGGTGTAACATAATTGAAGCAACATGTGCCATGTTATTTGTAAAACAGTGAAGGAGTAAAGTTGCAGAACACAGGAAAACAATCTGATGCCACAAGCTTGTGGCTAGCTGGTACTATTGTGCATTAAATTTTGCTCACACAGTGATATTCAAACTTGATTTCAAATGTTTGCAGGGCTGGGACATTTGGGGTCAAGCCACCAGACTAAGGTGTAAAATCCTTAGGTATTTTACAAGTTGCCTAGATTTCCCTTTCATCTTGGAAAAAAGTTGAAAGGTTCTGTTTTCCTTTTTTGAAAATATCATGGCCATGTTAGAATAATTGTCATCATGCCTCAGAAGTAAAGAAATCACCCTTCCTCCTTCTAAGGCTTTTTCCCCCAGAAAAAATATGGCCACAATAAATCAAACCAAAATAGTGCCTTTAATCTATAGTCAATGGAATTTTCAGTTGAGTATACATAAATCTTACCCTTTGTTCAGAAGAAACATAACTTACTGCCAGCGGCACAGTGTGCAGAGGATTATAACAGTACAGCTTTTCTTTGACTTTAATTACTTGTAAATACTGCACTTCTTTTTATAGTGTCTTCATAAAGGCAATGGTGGATCTGTGGAGAATCAATGGAGAATTCCTCAATTTTAAGATAGTGTTCACATTTCCTCCATCAGGGACATTTCAGCCACTTTGGTCAGTGATGCAACTGTAAGCAGAGCAAGGCCTTGTCATTGCTCATAGGAATACAGTTCCTTTTTCCCCCATGTATAGCTGTTTCTCTAGCCTCATTTGTCATGCTCATATTTTTAGCTAAGTTCATAGTTTATTGCTCTTTGCTCAGATTGGTACAGGTACACCACCCTAACCTACTAAATAAACCATCAAAATTCTGCTGACATTCTTCAGTTTTCATGACGCCTCGGCCTTAAATCCTACAAGAGCTGTACATACGCTCCATCAGGGATTGAATGTGTAAAGTCAGAACTCTGTTGAATTGGGACTCAGATTTACGTTGGTTAATCCCAGCCTCCCTCACCATGTTGAAGTAAGTTACTTTAACAGGTAACCAATGTGAATTTCATGAAACCAGTGGCTAATCTAAGAGATTACCAATGTCAGGTTCAAAAGCATAATTTCAAAGGGCAAGGAGGATGCCTGAAGTTCTTCAGAGTGAATGGAGACAGAGACTGATGGTGAACTCCATTCATAAAAGTCCTGTGTCTGCCCTGATTACATTACTCAGTAAAACTTATGTTTTGCTAATGTGAGGAATATGAGGAACCTTGTTAATCCAATACACCATTTGTTATTCTATGCCCATTTCCCCCAATTATTTGCAGTTTCAATTCCTTACATGTCCTAGATAAACAAGAAAACAAGAGCTTGTTTTCCAAAGCTTCTAAAAAGGTACCATTTCCCTGCTTTAGTGATGTCTCTCCCCTACCCTAGCTGCTGTAGCTGAGCCTGCCCCAGCAGAGGAAGCTGTATCTGCCGTGAGCTCCAGCCCCAGTTACTTTGTGCGCCTGGGAAACCTGTCCTCCAAGGTTCGGGATCGTGCCCTGGAGCAGTCGCTAGTGAGGGCTCGTCATGCTCGCGATGTTACACATACCACTCTGGCCCAAATCGGCAGCACCCTGGACCTGCTGGAGAGTGCCAGGTCCACCTTGACCACTGCCAACACCCAGCTGAGTGGGGCATCAGAGCAGCTCTTACATCGCTGGGCAGAGTGGCAGCAGGGACAACCCATGGACAGAGATAGCCAGAGGGAGGAGGAGAGCCATAAAGACCAGGGAGAGGTAGGAGTAATGGGGGTCTTAGTCATCAGTTATGCAACCTCACCTCTTAACTGTCTCAACTTGTAATTTGGTGTAATGCGAACAGGATTGACAGGTTTTAGATAATATACTGACTCTAAAGACTCTGAGTCACTTTTTTTAAGCCCGACTTTATGTTGCTGTATGACGTTGAAAATCTCTATTGTATGTGTGTGTTTGTGTCTGTGTACACCTGTGTTTTGTGTGTGTGTTTCATCCCTTGTAGCAGTTGGAGTGGCGTACTCTCTCCATGGTGCGGGGTCTTAGTGCACAGCTGCAGTCAGCGTGCTTGGGGGTTGTATCCAGTGCACAGGGGCTCCCTGGAGCTGTGCAGGACCAGCTGGCCAGTGCACGAAGAGCAGCTGAGGAACTGCACTCTTCCTTTGGGAGCACCAGCAACCTCACCCCCGTCCTCCTTGAGCAGAGTCGACACAACCTGACACAGGTATGCACCACAGTCACACGCATGGCCTTGATCACTCTCATTTCTTTCTCAATAATGTCTTACTCGTATGTCCTGACATTGTCTGTATGACTGAATATTACAAATTTGGAGAAAATGTTATAAATTGCTTTGAGTGATCATTATTAGTAAAAAAAACGTGATTTCTGTCAAACTGACCTTAGCAAATTGTGACTCACAGTTTAGTTCTTGATGTTGAGCGGTGTATTTCCTTTTTTTCCACAGGTTCGACAGTCTCTGGATAACGTGATGGAGTACCTCCTCAACAACACCCCCCTCAACTGGCTTGTGGGGCCCTTTGCTCCACAGCTCACAGAGAAGGGGGAGGAGAGGCCATCAGAAGATCAGGGTGCCACTGAAAATCAGGGCCAATGAGCTATAGGAAGGTGGAGCTGGGTCAAACAGCTGATATATTGCCCATCCTGGTTCTCGCAACATAAAGCATCCAGAAAACTGTGTGGATGTTTAGAGCAGCTTTGATAATATACTTACCTGAGTGAAAAAAGAATTTGTACTCATAACATGTTATGCAAAAATAAAAAACAGTATTTATTTTTCAGCTATTGATATTTTTATATTAACCAGACCTGTGACTTTTCCCAGCTGATTGGCACTTGAATTGTGTTTTTGGTGGTGCTTTATGTTATTTGAAATAATTAGCAGAGCATTTATTCTTTGGTCTACCTATTTGGTTAGAATTGCATATGGGGGGGAAGCTGTGTCTTTTAGATGTTTTGAAACAAACAAATTAAAAGCAATAGCCAGATGAATTGGCTAACATGGTAAATTGTTCACCACTGTTTACTATAACCAGAGTGAATGTTAATACATACAGAAATCCGCTGACACATAAAATCAGTGATAGAAAACATGTTTTATATTTAAATTACATATAATACATGTAAGCATTGTGCTATTTGTGTAAATGTAAATTGTGAAATATTTGCAATTTATTTAGGCTTAATTCATTGTGTACACATTCAGACTCAGAAAACATCATGTATGTAAAACAAATCTTAACAGAGCTCAAATTGTCATTCAGTATCTTCCAAAGATTAAATTACCTTCACTCCAGAATTTGCAATTAAAAATTAAGTGGAACCTCTTTATTGTATCTCTGTAAAAGTGCATTGTTCAGAACTTGTCAACTGTGTTTTTGCACTCATACTTTGCTCTTGATTCTGTACAAAGTTAAGTTTCAAAATTGGCTTGTTACTTAATCTATAAATGAACTGAACAATTGAAAAAAAGCTCTTAATAACAGTATTAGAAGAAGCAAAAGTAAACCACCTCTTTGATGAGATTAAAATTGCAGCAACATGCACTGCAGTTTCTACAGTGCCTGCAAAAAATATTCACCCCCCTTGGTGTTTTTCCTATTTTGTTGCATTACAACCTGTAATTTACATGGATTTTTGTTTCAATTTTATGTAATGGACCGACACAAAATCGTCCAAATTGGTGAAGTGAAATGGAAAAAAAACTTGTTTTAAAAAATTGTAAAAATTAAAAAACTGAAAAGTGTCACCCCTTTGCTGTAACAGAGCCAAAAATTGGCTCAGGGCCAAAGGTTTTCAGAACACTTAATGTAATATGCTTGAATTCAATATGGGCCAAATAGAGCACTTTCCCTTACAAAATTGTTTTATCTCTTATGTTCCATGCACAAAGTGATATCAGGTCTTTTGAATGCATCTCAATGGGTTTTCAGGCGAGGAATGGATTCTGCTCCAAAAACTGTGGGTACATTTTGGAATATAAGGTTTACTCAATGACTGATTCAAACCCAAAGCCATGAGCTAACGAAGCAGCCCAAAACTGGCATTCTCCCTCCACTATGCTTCATGGTACAGAAGGTGTAATTTCAGAGAGTTCCTCCTGGATAATATTCTCAGTGGATTTAATAGTAAAGTTAGGCTGAAGAAAAGTGCTGAAAGGTACATCTTCTGTATTATAAAGCAACGTTGTGGGAGGGTTGGTGTTTCTGGCTGCTTTGCTAACGTATGGCCCTAAGACCAAGTCAATCATTGAATAAACCTTGTATTCCAAAATGTACCCACATTTTTTGGAGCAGAATCCATTCCACACCTGAAAACCCCATTGAGATGCATTCAAAAGACCTGATATCACTTTGTGCATGGAACAACATAAGAGATAAAACAATTTTAGCTCTGTTATACCAAAGGGGGTGAATACATATTTTTTAGAATTTTTTCAAACAAGTTTTTTTATTTCATTTCATTTCACTTCACCAATTTTGGCTATTTTGTGTAGGTCAATTACATAAAATAAAAATAAAAATGCATGTAAATTACAGGTTGTAATGCAACAAAATAGGACAAAATGTCAAGGGGGATGAATACTTTTTATAGGCAGTTTGTTGTTTCTTGACAATGCACACAGTTTATGGATCAGATTGAGTAAATTCTCAATTCTTTAGTCATCATATGGAGTATTCTTATTTTTAAATTATCAATGTAAGATGGCCAATAAACAAATTAAATTTGGTTAAAATGAAGTGACACTTGAGAAATATTAGCCATGTTAAACCATTTCATCTTATGGCTGCAGTTTCACATGTCATAGTTAACAGAATTGAATGAAAACTTCCCCAGACATGCTTATTAAAACAATGGCTGATACAGCTCAATTATCCAGTAACTTTACAACAAATA
This sequence comes from Albula goreensis, assembly GCA_022829145.1. NCBI lineage: Eukaryota > Metazoa > Chordata > Actinopteri > Albuliformes > Albulidae > Albula > Albula goreensis. Next base: position 18,348,182 of record CM040753.1, on the reverse strand, counting down.
TTTTGTCACAAGTAGAAAGCTTACTCTTTTAGTTATAGTATTGATTTGACTAAATTGTAGACAAATCAGTGACAGTCAGCTGAGTGTAGCTTATCTCTGACTTCATTCCAATCATCAGTAGATCTAGCTGTCATGTACATATAGTCTAATTAAAGCACCAATGTAGACTGGTTCAGTGCAGGTGCAAGGGCAACACTGTTGAGACTGAGAGATGTGTGTAGCCAGCCACTGCAGTACAGTGGGTACTTAATCTGTGCCTGAGAATCTGGTCCAATGAAATGCGGGGGCGCACATTCCTGTATTAACAGATGACCTCTATTGAGGCTACGGCCTGAAGACTTGCACAGAGACTGGCCTGTTTTCTCTGTTACCATGTTACTCTCCTCAGCCACAGCCCAGCCATTGTAGATATGCGATACTCATTGGCTCCCTTGAATTGAACTCTCTCTTCCACTCACATTTTATAATGAATTTAGTGCATATCATTTATGGTGTAGAACTGCTGACTGACACATTCGTACTGCAGCCATGTCTGTCCAACTTCATTACCATTTTATTTAATGTGAAGAATAATCCACTAGTGACTACCATTTTATGTTTCATTTTAATCTGAGTAATTATTATATTGTGTACATCTGCCAACTGAAGTTATATTTAGTTATGTTGGTTTTAGCATATTTAATGCTAACAGTAATCAAATTGTTAATCATTATAAAGCCTTAGTTATATATTTTGTATTATTGTTCTAAAACAGGTTAAGGTTTATCCCTTGGCCAGGGTTAGTGGCCATTCTCTGTCCCTATTAGTCCCAGACTGAGGCTGAAATGTGAAGAATAAACCATTTCTATTTGTGTGATTTGTAAGCTTAAGTGAGTTCTGCTTAAGCAAAATACTGTACTGAGTCTGTACAATGTACCCTTTCATTTATGGCCCTCATTCTTAAAGAGACCATTGTGTGTAGTGTTGGTGTGCCAGTGTTTTCTTTTCAGGCATTTAAATATTCTGTAATAATACAGAATATTTTGATACCTGGCTCAGATTGCCTGGGCTATTGTTTACATTTCCTTCACCCTCCATCAAAATGTTTGCCACATTTGCCAATATAGAGCTCATTGTTTGACATTAATCCACTTTGACCTCGGTTTGAATTCCCTGTAAGATATAATCTATTAAATTGAATCCTCTATTTTAATTTACGTACATTGTTGGCCTTGGCGGAACGATATTTCATTCTTGATTGTAAGTTCATGAAAAATGACAATAAAAAATCTTGAATCTTGAATGATGTTTGGTTACGACGAGAACAAATGTTTACAGAAGATGGTTGTGTTTATTATGACGAGTGATTGCGGGGGTGTTGTTTACCGAGCGGCCTCCAAGGGTCTTACCCTTGCAATGAACAAAAGTAGACGTAACACATGAACCATAACTGGTGCTATGGAGTGACGTCATGGCCGTCGTTTGGAACGACTGCTAGGAGCTGGGACTAAAAGAGGCCGTGCACACAACAGGGGCCGATTAGCTGTGGCTACCTAGGTACCCAGGTACATTGCTGAACACCAAGGTCGACGAGACCTCCTCAGATCTTCCGACTACAGGTACTGTGGAGATAAATAAAACCCCGATTGCGTTTAATGCTTATGTGAATACTGTGGGCTGTCAAAACAATAGTCTTGTGTGCATATCTTCACTGGGATACCGCCATGTTTTCGAATCTCGTATAGTTAGCTATCTCATGAGCTTGGTATCTAGCGAGTGTTATCGTGAGAGAACTAAGCTGAAGACAGTAGCTTGCTAACATAATCTGCAGGTTAACAGACAACAGTTGAGGGATTTGTTCATTTTATTTAGTGTGAAAAAGCAAACGATATGGAATGTTTATGTAGCTAGCATGTAAGCTACTCCCTGGAAAGAGAAGACATGTTTATTTATTCAACTTGACCAAGCTACTAGATAGCCAGTTCAATTTCTCAGTATTTCGGACGTTATTGTTTGCGTTGGATCTGTTGACAATGAATTGGGAACTGAGTATTTCCCCTGCAAATGCTTTCTGCGAAATGGATGGAGCTTTAATTTTATCCACAATGCTCTGGTTGTGTTTAGGGTGGGAACATGTTGGCTAACAACTTGGGTTGTTGTTTATAGCTAGCTAGTTAGTTATACTTGGCTAGTCACCTTATTTAGCCAGCTCTGTAACTTCTTATGGCATGATGTTCCATTTCAAAGTAACTTCTAAGTTAATGTAATGTCCCATAACTTTCTGTGGTAGCTGGTTAATGTTTCCAGCCTAGCTAGATGTATGAAAACTGTTAAATACCAACGGCTAGAGTTGAGGTACTCTTCCGGTTGTTAACTTTATAGTGCCACAACAAGACAGATAGCAAACTAGAGAACTAGAAATCAGCTTGTTTGCCTTCCAAGTCAATGGTTTTCCTGATCTGAATAACGTCCGCCAGCTAGCTTGCTGATTTTTTTTTTTACTCCTCTATAAAACTAACGTTAGCAGTTGTTAGAAGTGTAAACCTAATGAAAGAACTACGATCAATTTCCGTAACGTTAGCTGGCTAGCTTGTTACCAGTTTGTCGGAAGGCAGAATTGTGAATGGGAAATTGTTGTTGATTTGCTGGCACTAGTTAACGTACAAGAATGTTGCTTTAGTTGCTGTAGAACTGAAGTTAGTATTCATACCTTTTCGTCATTATACATAATAAACATTTTTTTTCATTTTGCTCTTGTATACAATTTTTTATGTTACTGTTTAATGTTATTTTGAGAGACATACAGGCCCTAAAAGGCCTTGGAGTTATGTTACTGCTTTGTCTAAGTAGATGCGATACAACGTTAACAAATAATCTAACAGATAAAGTAAATACGATCTGCCCCTTGCTGGGTTGGTCACCCCACTCCGCAGAATAGGTTGTGTGATCGTACAAAAAATGTTTTGTATTTGTATCGTTACAGACCAAAACTAAAAACAACAACGGTAAAAGCAATTCACATTTTTAAGTTATCTAAAGTACGTTGTATGTTTTCAACACCGCCACAATTTACAACTTTTAAGATCACTGTATGTACAATACGTGTACAATTTTTACTATTTTATCCGTCGACTAACCTAATAACTACATTTTTAGGACTTCCCTCCCTCCCTTTGTCCCCCTGTAAGCGAACATGGCTCAGGAGACAAATCAGACGCAGGTGCCGATGCTGTGCTCCATGGGCTGCGGTTTCTATGGTAACCCTCGCACCAATGGCATGTGTTCGGTGTGCTACAAGGAACACCTCCAGAGACAAAAGGGAGGGGGGCGTTCCAGCCCCCCAGGCGAGAAAGGTATGAAGACCGTTAGTAACTTAGAAAAATGACCACCACCTCTGTAGAAACACCAGGAAAATGGTGTACACATTAGGCATCTCTGATTTCCTAAGGAGTGTTAATGGATTATATTGGTCAGTCCAAGGTTTAGCTGCAGTGAAATCACCACATAACTGTCTATTCAAATTTGTTCATCAATGTTGCGCTTGCCTACACACACACACACACACACACACATATCTATTCGCCACTTATGCCTCAGCTTGTCTTTCCACAGGTGTGACATCTCCTGCTGGGTCCACAGCAGGTGCAGGCATTTCTGTGGAGAGTGCCTGTGAACCTAAAATAGATGATTTAATCAAACCCGAAGAAAGAAAATCCAGGTAAAGGGGACAATGTGACCTTCTCTAAGTTTGTCGGAACAACAAAAACAGACAGACATCAGTGTAAATTGTCAATGTTTGATATTGTGGTCTTGGGCTCCTCCACTTCCTCAGAATAAACGTTGGAAAGTCAGCCTGTCCCATGCCAAATAATGTACAGCTGCTGTTGCCATGAGCATATATATGTCAGGTGGAAGATTAGACTGAGAGAAAGAGATGCGAAACTAGGAGATAAAAGTAACAGCTGTGGTGCAGTGGGGAAAAGGAGGGAGAAGGAGTTTAGTTTTAAATGATTCAACCTGGGTCCTTGGATAATAGCATCTGCTAAATAGGTGAGCATTTTCATCTGTGGAGGGCAGATGTTTAGGTATATTTAGATTCCTCAATTTTGGGCTGAATGGCTTGTTCTCATAATTTGCTCCCTTGTTCGTAATTATCCTTGGTCTCTAGTCAGTGAGCTAATTAGCTGTACACACCAATGCTGGGACCCTCTTTGATTACATCTCGGTAGTCCATACAGAGGCACCAGTCATTAGTCAGCTTTGAGCCTATTATTTTGGAAACCTTTCAGATTGGATAAATGATTGAACTGCTTGATTTAAATGTTTGCAAGATATCCAATAATGGAAGCAGCCTTCCTTGCCCTCCCTTTTGCCGAACGTCTGATTGTAGTGTAATCTAAGTATAATGTGCTACTCATTGTTTTCCCATCTGAAGTTGTTTTGTGCCCTGGTTCTAGCTCCCCCAGTCCAGTTACCCAGCAGATGACAGCCATGAGTATCTCACAGGACAGTGGTGCCACTGACTCAGACCGCACAGAGGAAGAGGAGGAAGGGACGACCAAACCCAAAGGTGAGAAGTGTGTTCTGTCTCAAGTGACGTGTTGTGAAGGTAGCGTCCAAGCAGCGTTTCAGTTTTGTATCAGAACAGGAAAGGCTATGTTGAGTCAGTGTTGATGTTATTCTAATAACATGAAATACCATGGATGGGATGTTTACTGATTAATCTGAAAATATAGATTTTTCAGACCCTTAATGTCTCGAGCAGACACTTGGACCTGTCATAAACTCCCCAAAAACTCAGAAATTCAGAAGCAAATCTGATTTTGTTGAGATGCTGAATGGAAGGGTACACAGTAGTAGTAATAATAAATAATGATCATTTTATGTTTAGAATTCTACTTTGTCATTAACAGTAGTATCACAGTGTTTGACAGTTGATGACAAGGAAGAATATTCCACAGTAAAGCAAAATACTAGTAGCCCTAGAGACATTTGGGGTCACTGTACTTTGATTTGTCAGTTTTCTGTCAGTTTCATCCTTTGGCATGTGTAAAATGGGGAATTGTGGGTATTCCAGTGCACTGAACTGAGGTTTAAATTCCATCACTAACCAAGCCACACAGTAACTAATTATTTTGCCTTAGATTAGCCCCTACCCTTTTTTTTTCTTTTCGTTGATTGGTCAGATGCAGTTGACTGCTTTGCTTGTAGAGTATGCAAACATCTTTGAGTAGTATGAAAGGCTGGATACAAAGTACAAAACAAAATACACTCTAAATATAAAAAGATCAAACTGTTGTTGGTATTTGCGTTTTGGAAAAAGCTGTGAATTTTCCTAGACACATTAGACTTGCCATAGTATCAGGTTTATCATTTGTTTCCTCCATTGCATTGTCTGTGTCCATTGTTCAGTTACAGGGTGCATGGTATATGAGGTAAAAATAATTTTTCATTTGCAGCATCAGAAAACTATGCTGACATAGCAACTTGTTTCAAATGGAGTGAGACTAAATGACAGTGTCTATATTGAAATCATTTCTACCTCACCCAGACAAAGATATTTCTGTCCTCACTAGTGAGTTGGCAAGCTGCCTAGCTGGTTGCATATATCCAGGACCTTCATTGTTCTTTCCACATCATCCAGCTCTGAATCAGATTTAAAAACATTTGTTTGGTTTAAGGCAGATTATACTAAATTGCTGCACTGCCAGAAACAACCAAAAGCCAGGGGTGGGGCTGATATGCCTCATTACCTTATGGTAATAGTAGGAGGGGAATGCCTTGCTCCCATCCTCATATGATTTAGTGTGGTATATGGATCAGATCAATGAGGTAGACATTTCAAACCCAGCTTTTAGAGAATGGTATGAGGAAGAACTGTTGTCAGTTTTCTGATATATCTTTTTTCTGCACAAGAGGCTGCCAGCTGCTTTGGCAAAGAAGTCTTTTTTTCCCATCCCAAAGAAAGCAGTAGGAATACTAAGCATGCATTCTGTAGTTATTAATATAGCCATCAAGACACATTCACTTTCATTAAATTACTTCTAGATACTGAATCAGGTAAGAATTAAAGCAACTCAGGGAAAATGAAACGCTCTCTTAATGCCATGTACAGAAATGCATCTGACAGTTAGGTCTTACATTAAGGTTCTACACTTGTTTTCAGTTCTGCTGCATAGATACATTTGCCCATGTGGAACATGCCTAGAGAGTGTGAAAAGATTAACTGCAACTTGGAACATGCAGGATTACAGCGCACACACAGTAAAATGACACTGCTCAGGGAAACTCTGTTCCAATCCAGTTTAGTAGTGCTTTGTATTTCAAAGCACTCTGTGATTTAAAAGGTGGGAGCAAAAGCAAGGTGCTCTAATCTCATGCACAGTGTAGTCCTCGGTGCTTTCCAACAAAAAAGATGGGCTGCATTGCGGGCCAAGCCCTGGTAAATCACTGAGCCTCTCATGGTGCTGGATTAGCGCTAGCTTGGATAATGACCACGTCTGTCTGACACAGCAGGGCTGGCCCTGGAGACAGCTCAAGCCTCCTCTGATGGAGACCAGACCCCAGATAAGAGCAAGAAAAAGAACCGCTGCTTCACTTGCCGGAAAAAAGTGGGCCTCACAGGTAAGAAACCAAGTTGCCATGGGGTGGTGAGGAGATGGATTAATGCCAGAGATGTACAACTTGGTTTTTAGGTCTGTCTCAGTGTCTGAGTGTTTAAGCATACACTCTTACATTTTGGCAGTTAATCTCCTTTGTTCACTTAGAGTTGAGCAGTTTACCAGTACTTTTTTCATTTCTGTGTGTGCTGAGTGATGAGATAAACTGGAAAAAATGCAAAAGAACACACTTGGCATTGCTTGAGGAAATGTAAATTCTTTCTACTCTAGTTCAAAAATGTATCCCTTTAATTTAAGGCATTTGTTAGGCTACAAATCAACAAATCTGGTTTCCAAGACACATATAAGTTTGATTGAAAGGACACCAGATAAACCAGCATACACAATAGCCCTACAGGAGTGAGCTGTACATCTTTGTTGTAGAGCATTTGTGCAGGGTTCCTGCAGTCCAGAAAATCACTGAGAAGTCATGAGATGTCGTAAAATGTCCACTGTCCTTAAAGTCAGGGGAAAACGAAGGGCTAATTGCATCCATCTATCTTGTGATCTCACTATCTTAAAGCCACTTATAAAGTCCTGCAATTTAGGTGTGCTGGTGAAAAATGAAGTTAATGTGTTTGTGGACATAAAAGATTTTGAAATTAGTTTGTCTCACAAATGAATATTCATCACACAAAGTAGCACTGTAGTCCAAAGTAGTCCTAATTGTAGCATCTACAAGTCCTCAAAAATCTTTAAAATGTCATTGAACGTAGTAGGCAAGAGCTGAAATTGCAAATCACTTGTGTATTGGGTGGAGTCTTGTCCGGAAGTGCTCAGAACTGTGTTTTTTGTGGCAGTGTTACATGTTTCAACCTCCAAACAGCTGATTTGATGACTAATCCTCCCAGGTTCCACTTCCCTTTGTTGTCATTTAGGAATAATGAGAATAAGGAAGTGTATGGCAGATTATACAGCTGTGCTACATGTTGAAAAAACATGTATGAGTAAAGATCAATCTTTGGTAAATTTACTCTATTTAACAAAGTCATTGACAGTTATATTTTTTAGCAATGTGATGAAATTCTGATTTTTTTATTTTTTTTTAATCTGCGACCAACTAATCAGAATCTTTGGGGAAAATTGAATCTGATTTTATTTCCAAAGATTCTCTCCAGCTGTCAGCTGTTAAAGATTGCTTATGACATGCCTTAGTAACCTTCCTTTTACTCAGGGTCTGTCCTGAGTAATCTGGAAACTGTCTTGTCCTTGAAGCTGCCCTCTGGGAGTCTAATAGCCTCAGACAGGAATTGAAAGATTAAGCATGCATCTCTAGAAAATGGCATAATCCAGAATAAGGTGTTAAGTGTTGCTAATTACAGGTCAATACAGAAACTTGACACATGACTGTGGTACCAGTCACGTGTGGAACCATCTCAGGCAAATTTCTTGCATCTCTGTCTCACACTTCGGTGATGCCTCAGAAGGTGATAGTCGAACAGTCAGATGCCATATACGATGAATAGCCTTTAAGTGTACCTCAATTTGTAGTGGTTTCTACAGGAAATATTTTTTCACTGAAATACCCTTTACATATAAAATACCCAGAATGTATTTCCACTGTGCATTCATATTCCACTGTGAATCATAATGTATTAATCTCACTTTATTTATACTTAAGAGGTCAACATGAGAAGATTAATAGTTGCCTCTGAAAACCATAAATCTCCTAAACTCTTAAGGTTTGTTTATGAACTATTTTTTTGACATTTTGCTTATAGTTTGTGATAAATAATTGTTTTGTTTTTTTTTTTTCTTTCAAATTTGTGGAGTCATTTATTGTCTGGTAGTCAAAACTCCTGGGCATGGACTGTGCATGCTGTTAGTCTGAAGGACTGTGACTCCTGTTTTTGTGCCATTGCAAGAGGTTTATAAGGAGCACTTCATAAATAGCACAGAGACCTTGGAAAGCTGGGTAGAGTGTCCAGCAGAGGATTGAGCTGATCCTGAATGACAGCCAGTGCAGGCATGAGATCTTACCTGTTGAACTTCTGTCTTGGTTTGGTGTTGTGATGCTTTGAGGTAAAGGACGGTGTTGTGATTATTTGAGGTAAAGGCAGTCACCTCCATTGGTGTGTCATCAGTGTTAAGATCAGATTACCTTTGATTTAAATCATTCTTGCTACATTCATTAAGGCAGCATGTCATCAGGAAAAAAAACAACAAACTTAAACAGGAGTGTGACCTGGACTGAACTTCTGGGTCTGATATTGATGTCCAACATTGGGGAGCAAAATGAACCAGTCACTTCTGCTGTTATTAACTTTTTTGTGTTTGCATGGAAAACAGACATTCTCTAACATGGATTCCTCAAATCTAACCATTACATAAAATTTCTGAGATGCCGAGAAAGCAGTAGTCCCTTGCCCAGCAGTTACTGTCAGAATAATAGTTCAATACTTCTATGAGATTAGGTTTTTTTTTGTTTGCCTTTAGAGCATGACAGATTTATATTTTTGCACTTTGTAGCTCCAAAAGTGTCTGTTTTCTATCCACAATTTCACATGAACTCTTTGAACTAACAGCATAGTGGGGTAGACAAAATAATGGGCATCTAATAAACTTGAGCCAAATTCAGAAGAAAATAACTGTTGAAAAGGAGTGTCTCCCGTTCATTTCAGTATTAATTACCAAAGCAATTCTACAAGAAAAGATGTCTTAAAATCAACTGTTTCATTCATGAGGTTTTAAAGTGACATGAGAAATATGACAGATTTTGAAAGAGATTGAATACTTTGTGTTTGAGATTATGTGGCCCTCAAGATATTTAATGTCTGAAAATTGTTCAGAAACAGTGATTTCATAACTTTCCACATACAGTGTTCAGGGTGTGCACCAGTTTCAGCCTGCTTCTCATCTCCTTGTTCCAGGCTTTGACTGTCGCTGCGGAAACCTGTTCTGCTCCATCCACCGCTATTCTGACAAACATGACTGTCCTTATGACTACCGAGGGGCTGCGGCCGCTCAAATCCGCAAGGAGAACCCCATCGTGGTGGCAGAGAAGATCCAGAAGTTGTGAGGGTGGAAAATGAAGCAGGATCCCAACAAGTGCAAAAAATCTGATTAGAGGTGGTGCAGAGTAGTACCTGACAAAATGACTTTTCCCCCCAGTTGTTCATTGTAGGGCAGCCCCCTCCCTTGATTCCCCCTGCCCCCATTCACTCTTCAAATGATTGAGCAGTGTGTGAGTGAATGAAGAGTGACAGTGTGTGTTTCACTGACCTTGAGAGGAAGGGGCAGGACACTGCTGGGGTTGACATTTGGGCATTTAAATACACTTTTGGGGGTATGGCATTTTTAGATTTAACCTTTGTTTTTTGTTTCCCCACTTCAAATCCTGATGTTTTTATTTTTATATTCCCTTGAGTAGCAGTTAAATGGGGGTTGGGGAGGGGGGTTAAGTCGTTCTCCCTGTTCGAGGGCCAGGGAAGGCTTGGGGTCGGGGTGGGTGGGAGAGGAGGTCATCTGGGGATGTTTGTGGATTCCGGGAGTTTCTGTTGCAAGGCAAAGGTTTTTGAGGGCTACACTTTTATAATGTATATAGCTACATGAGCAAAGTGTCATTCACCACATGTAGGTACTCGCGTTGACCCACTTCAATTCTTTGGCGTTCAGGTTTTCCTGATCTCGAGGAATTTGATTTTTCATCAGAAAGACCAATGTCTATCCTCCCAGTCTGCATTTACAAAAAATGTCTGTTTGATATATTGACTTTTATCATACTAATGTTGGGTGTGTTGTTATTTGAGGGGATTGAGATAACGTGAGTGATTGAGTTCTGATTTTTTCCATTTGTTTTAAAGGGGGAATCTGGTCTAAAATTGAAAACTGTGTTTTATGATAAGAATCAAGTATTTAAAATATGCACACTTTACAATTCTAACGTGATGTTATCGACCTTGAACCATCCTGAGGTCAAATTTCATCTGTATTTCCAGCCTTAACTTTTAATTGGTGTGAAGAAAGTAATACAACTGCAGATATCTCACTGACCCCAAAAATCACAGAGATAAACACATTTCTGAGTTCATCATTGTGTATTTCATCCTGGAAGCAGACATTGTTCTGAAGTGGAGTGAAAAGGGTAAGACATCAAAACAAAAGAAGTATAGAGGCCCACTACAGGAGGGTTCACTGCCATGATAATTGGACATGCTCAGTGTGTGAGAATTTTCCTTCCTTTCCATTTTCCCTTTTGTTCCCCCCCCACCCACCTTTGGTCCAGCACACAATTGGCTCAGGTATGGTTGTTGCCTACTGAATCAACCTCCATTTCTCCACCAGTCTTGTTTTACTTAAGGAACCTATTCACTCGGTTTTGGAACAAAACTAAAATTTTTACCATTACCACATGGTTCTCTTTGTATTTCTCTGATTTGTGGAGTCTTTTATCCAGGGCTAGGGCAAGGAGGGCCTTGTGTGTTTGTGTGTGCTTGAATGAAATGTTTTACAGTGGTTCAAGCTTGGAGCAATTTGGCGTCAATGTATTCAGCTAATTACATAATTGAGCCAGGGTAATTGCAGGGAACAAACGCCATTATACACACAGGCCCTGTGGGAGCAGATTTACCCAGCCCTGCTGAGAATGATCATGGAGTAATCTGTGGAACGAGCAGCTGTAATCAAAAGGGGGTTTTGTGTGTCTGATTCCTCCAGTGAAAAGGTTGACTTGTGGTTAGGCCTCACCTTTGCACTGGATGATCAAGGGTTAGATCACAGGCTTCCAGAATGCCCTGTCATGAATGTAACTACTTTGGCATAAAACACCCATTTCAAAATGTATGACCAGAATTGCCCTTTAGTGGATGTATGACACCAGAAGATCTATATTAATATATTGTAGTTAGCTTGAATTGTGTGATTGCATTATATTTATTTATTTTTTTTTCTTTTTTTAATTATCATTGGTTGGTTTGTAAGGAGGATTGGCAGCATGTCAGCAAGTCACAATATTTGTACTTCTTTCAATTTGTATTTAAGCATTTCCTTCTTTGATTATGTAACCATCTTTTGACAAAAAAAATACAAATTCTAGTATGTGATGGAGTAGAGTCCTGTCAATACACACAGATAGGAGGTGAATTTAAAATTGAGGACCCTTTGTTTTGCATTTTATATTTGAGTCATTTGGCAAATGCCTCTAATGCAAAGTAACCTACAGGGGTGAATGTCCTTCAAACACATTAGTTTTTGATTCAGAGCACACCTGAAAGCATCACACTCATTGCACAAATACAATTACAGTTTATCTTATTGCAGTTACCCAAGTTGTTCAGCAAGGTTCATGGGTACTTAAGAATAAAAAGATACAACAGACATGTTTGATTCTTAATCTGTATGTGGCAAGAATTTTTATTGGATTGAAAATCAATCTTAATTATAGTGGTGCTGAAAAAGATTGTTTGCTGTCCCTGTCCTAAAGCATCAGCAAACCAGTGGAAGGTGCAGAATCATACACATTTGGTTCATAGGTTGGAAAGGCTTAAAAGGTCATCAGAACCGCCTTTTTCAGACTATGGGCTAAATTCAATGAAACATACTTGGTCTTTCTGGTGGCATTTACTATCTATTTTTTAATTAAATGAACACATTTTGAAGGGTGTTTGCTTGTCTCCCGTAAAATATGCTCAAAGAAAAGTAAAGCGATTTATTGAATTGCATATGCCATTAAAGAGACTTCAGTATGTTTTAATTGAACCTGGCCCCTAGTGTTCATTCTTATTCAGTCTGTGCTTCATGGTGTTGTCAGTGAGTCCAGAGATGTCTGATGCTAATGACATAGTATTCCCTCTGTCTCCACCTAGATGAGGTTCATAAGTCTGCGCAGAGCTGCGTAGAGGTGCTAAGTCATTGTCCTCTTACTAAACTGGGCTACTCCTGTCTGGTTTCAATCATTATATCGTCACGGAAACCCACTGATGCCCAAATTAAGGCTACCATCTAATGTAAATACAATACAGCTTAACTACCCATTTGGTACCATCCTCTTCATAGAATGTCCCAAGATAATACATGCGAAAAGGAAAGGTGTGAAGATATTTATTCTGTATGTCTGAATATGATGTCTGTCATTACTGCCTGTGCAGTGCTGTATATGTCCACAAAAATGCAAGTGTGGTGGCTTTTCTAGGTTTCCTTTTCTAAATTAATTTTAATGATCGGCAGTGCCTGTGTCCTGGTGTTGGAGTGTGTTCTGTCCAAGGTCAAAATCACCCAGAGGTGCAGCCAGTTCTAACTGTAACATCCAGTGCTATACTGAGTTGCCCCTCTGTCCTTAATGCACATGTGTGTATCTTATCCATAAATTTTGCCCTCTGAATTACATAAATGGATACCAGATACTCACTGGTTTCTGTGGCAAGGGCTTTGGCTGGGTTTTCACTCACCACTTTGTAATCAGACTCTGTATGTTGGGAATTCACCTTACGCGCAGTCCAGTATCTGCTCCTGTATCGGTAAAGCATTTTAGGGCACAAGTGCAGGTCTGCGATCAGTTTTCCTCAGTGTCTTTACCACATCTGTAATGAGTAAAGAGGAAAAAGCTTATCCCAGATCAGCAGATGTGCTCCAAGATATTTCATGAACATGGGTCCTGGGTCTTTACTTGAGAACATTTTTAGTTTTGAGTCTTTGAGCAGTTTAACTACATTTCACCTTTGTTCTTCACAGTATGCTATGCAGGTGAAACGTAAGTACAGTAAGGTGCAGCATCAGTCGAAATACCCAGTTTCTTTCAGTGTTACATGGATGAACATTTCCTTGATTGAGGACAATACCACCAGACCAGTTAGTCCGTACCAGCAACCAATCACTTCCTCCCCTTCACTGTCTGATTCAACTAATACAAATCAGTCAGCAGAAGAGCATTAAAAGTTCAATCTTTTTTTTAGCTCATTGGCCTTCAGTCAACATACCAAGCAGGCTGTATATGTCTTTTGTTGGAATGTATAATTGTGTGAACTGTGCATGGTGAATAATTTGTACTGAAATAAGTGCTTCCTGATGACCTGCTCTGGTCATGTGTCATATCTGATTGTATGAAGGGGGATTTGTTTCTGATCTAACTGCAGTTTGAAAGAATAATTGTCTGATCATGTTTTTCTTGCATGATACGCAATGTCATATCACAGGTAGACTGTAATGCTGCTTTTTAAGAATGATTACAGTGTTAAGTGAGTCTGTACATTTTAAAGGCCTATTAAAACAAAGAACTGAAATATGTCCCTTGTGCTGAAACAGGAAACTGAGTAGGTACTTAATCTAGATGCCTTTTGTTATCGGGTTATCGATGAACTATCCATGGATGGCATGTAAAATTAACAAAAGTCTTGCTGAAGGGCAGTTCTAAATGGCTTGGTTTTGTGTCTTGGTGTGGTAATGCCAGAGTTCTCCCTTCCCTGATTCTAAGCCTGGCAGGTGTGAGGGAGCCTTGGAAATCCTCTGGTTTCTTTACAAATTATTGTGAACTCCTGTTTTAAGGGGGTAAATTGGAATAGAATAGAAGATAAAATGCAGCTCGTGCTACCTGGATTGAAACGTCAGAATGCCTAGTTGGAAGGTCTGTCTGCATCAGAGCCAGTGTTCTTGGCTTTGAAGAGTTGCTTCTGAACATCAGTCTTCGTCTGGTCCGTAATAAATTCTTGACAACCCATTCATTGTAATCTTTTGAACAAGTATTGTGACTGATTGCAGGGGGTAATGTTGCCGGCATTTTTTTTTATTTATTCTAGAACCAGACTAAAAAAGGAGCTGAATGTTAGAAGCCCAACCAGCAACAACACTTTGGAGTTGTCTTCTGGTGTCTGTGCTACCTGAGCTCTTGTGGGTCGCTTACATTGTATGCTACTAATTATAGCTAAAGCAGTTAGTTACAGGAGACCTGCAAGGCTTGCTTTCCTGAGGCAGAACATACCGTGGTGTGGGAGCAATTCAGAGGTGCTGTTGGATTTTCAACTCTGGGCTCTTACAGTAAAAATATGCTGGTTGTAACATTTAAAACAAGTTCAAACAGACTCTATAAGATGAGTGGAACTGTCTGTGACCTCTGGTGTGAGCTATGAAGGACCTTTCCAGTCCTGCACCTCTTCAACAGATACTTTTGATGGGGGATAAAGCCAGCTAACAAATATTTGAAGTGAAAAAAAAAAAAAAAAAGATTTTGCAGGTGTGCAAAGTAAAAGTTATGTATGGATCTGGATTATTATCTTCCTCTTAAAAAAAAATCTGTTGCCTCATTTAGCACAAAATGCTGATGCTGCAGTTAGCTAATTTATCATCATCAGCTTGTCATAAATTTGTCTTTAATGTATTTAGTGATGAGAGACCAAGTGTTCTTTGTATTGCTCACATTTACCATTAACAGCTACAATGCTGATGGGTGACACATCAATGGTTAAGTGACTGTTTGGTTATGTTCTGAGCTCTTAATGAGGATGACCTCCAAGCCCATTGCATCCTGTTCCTTTGACATGCTTGTCTCTCTAGTGTAAAACTCCAGAGAGCGGGAGAGAGAACCGTAGGTATTTTTTTGTTTTAAATATTAGGATTGTATGATGTGTAAAAGTAAGGATAAAACAATAAAATCACAAAGTTTATTTTAAATGTACACCTTGTCTTATGTGTTTTTTTTAATGTATGTATTTTCATGTATATCTGTATTTTTATGTATATATACATAAATACGTAGCCTCTGGGAGTGAAAAGTATCCTACGACCATCACCCTGCTGCCATCCTTTATTACTGCTGATATGGTAAACCAGCCCAGACTTGTTCTGTGATGTCACTTGCCAATTGGAGAGCTGTGTTGTTAAAATGGACAGAAATTATTTGAATGAGAAATGGATAGATAAGCCACAGTTGTTTCTCTCAGCTTCTCTTGATCCTTTTCCATTTACTTTATCAGTTAGCTCTAGTAATTTATCCTATATGGCAAGGATCTCAAATTCATATAATCTGTTAGTTTTCTGCATGTTTCAGGACCTTAGTGCCAAATGTGAGACACTGGTTTAATACAGAGTCCTCACACTTTGTTTCCAGTGCAAAACTGGCTATTAACTGAAAGGAAGTTGAAAACCCTCTGACCCTGTGGCCCTACAGAATTATAGTTTGATATCTGTACCCTAAAGGAAGTCTCCAAACCAAAGGTATGTCACTCGTTTCTGCTACATCCTTTTCTCTCCCACTCCTCTCTATAGAACAGGCAAAGGCTTTCTAGATGGCTGTAGCTCTGATGAAAGTGTTTGCTTTCACCTATCACGATATTCTGCATCAGGGAATAAAACTAATGGGTGGTGACAAAAAATCTAATTTGTTTTATTGGACATTCATCAGTTCTGAGATTGAGTCATGACTTTACATCACCAAAAGGTTGCAGCAGAGTCCCACATGGCTTTAAATAGCTCACTTCACAGTACAGCTCATCTTGGCAGCTCATGTACCAGGTTAAATATGTGCATCCATTACTAATGGGAACATGATTAATTTTCTTTTCAATATAAAAAAAATCTTCAGGAGGTAACACAATGTTATTCCACAGGTGACTCAGGATTGATTTTTGGCTGAAGTGTTCATGCTGTGACTTCATGTTTGGGAACTGAGTGTTGAATCTTCCATAAGCTGATGCAGAATGACAGCATCATTGCTTGGACAGGCTTCCAAAAGTGTCAACAAATCATCAAGATGCTTTTTCCTTTCTTCAACAACAAGATCAATACGCTGAAAACAAGAATTTTTAACAATAAGGGCACATGTCACACAAGCACTGACTGAGATAAGCAAATGAAATAAATGGTGTCATATAAATGTGCGTTTTGTGTTGATTACTTTTATGGTTGGTTTATGATCTACTATATCTTTTTTCTGTAACAGGGTACAAGGTACATTGATTTCATTTTCCTTAGCTGAAGCATATGACACACATAACAATGATATTTAGCTGATATGCCAAGGAGTTAAATTGGAAATTTGGAATTGTTGTCCTGCTGTTTTGGCATACTCTGTTATACAGTGGTGAACAATTATTAATTTTAGTTCAGAAATAATTATGTGCTTTTGTTAGGATATGCTGTAAGGGATTCTTTGTACGTATCATTTTTCTATTTTATATAAATGAATTCTGGTGTTTTTAAGTATCTCTTTCCTTTGGTCCTTGGAGGAATAATTTTTGATTTTAAGAATAAAGTTTGTTCCTTATGATGGCTCTGATTTTTCCCCTCATACAAACTCGGAGGAAAATGTTATTTTTATTCATTGTATTTTAATAAACACCGTGCACCCATATAAACCATTTATTTGGCAATTTATAAAAATTGGGTTTGTGTCTACACAAAATATGGGTTTATAGCCTGCGAAAGGTTTCAAGCTGCCGCTGTTTTCAGTAACTGGAAAGTGTTTCCACAAGGTATTTAAACATTGGAGTGGGGAGGAATTCATTTTACCTTTAGATTTCCAAACGCTAATAACTTTCACAACTATGAGTGGATACCGATACACCGCCACCGCCGTCGGAATTCACTCTATGCGGTTATTTGTGCTCGTGAAGTCTAAACGGAGATATCGCCGTCACGTCCTGTCTCCACTACTTCCGGCTGAGGTAGGACAGGACTGGAAAAAATACTGTACAATTAGCTATCTAGCCAACCGATTAATGAATGATCGTATCAGTATTAGTAAAGATCTAGTCATATTTGTAAACAGTAAAATCGGACATTTGGGACGTTGGTCTAAATTTAGCTTTAGACAGAATGTTTTACCTTGTCTGCAGCCGAATTTGTTTTTCCTGAAGAATCAGTGTTTTTACTACGCTAACAGCTAGCTAGCCAGCTAGCTAGAGGTCTCAGGTGGTGCTGGTAAGAATCCGAGGTTAGTAAAAACGACTTCTGCTCATTTATAAACATTTTATCGTCTCAGTTTTGAATTGTTCGTTTCATTTAATTGTACCTGTGGCTTTATTTTCGTGTCTTAGCGATGTAGCGCACTGTCTGTAGTGAGCCAGCTAATGTGACAGAAGGAAGCTATTGTAGCTATCAAGCTATCGGTAGTGTTAGATTGCTGTTTGCTGATCTGTTGCTAGCGTTACCCTGTACCAGAAAAATCAGTGGCAGCTAGCCACTTATCTAACTGACCAGGTAAGCAGTAAACATTTGGTCGCATTAAACGGTAATCTGGTGATAAAGAATGTAATAACAATTTTTTTCGTGCTAAACTAGCCTATATAGGATTAGCTATTACATGTTGACATGTTGCTTAATTAATTAACGATAGCCCTTGTTAGTCCTAAGTTTTACTAAAGTGTGTAGCTATTCACGGGTGTTTAACTCAGAGTATAATTAACATTTGTAATGTTTGCTATCTTGCAGTAAAATCCTTGTTAATGACCGTTGCTGGCAGAAAAATTGTCTGTATCGCCATAGTTCATAGCTAGCAGTTTCTCAAATTCCTCGAACCATGTTTCATTATAATGAAGTTAGCTATACATATGCCAAGTTGTCCTGTAGCTGTGCACGTCAGTCCATAGAGCTTGCTTCTGTCCAGCCAATTGTAGCATAGTTATTTTATGATCATGGTTATTTATCTGGCTAATTCTGATAAAAGTGATATTAGTTGTCATTGTATACCAGCCTGTTATTTCTTCATAGAATATATCGTCTGGATACATTACTAATGGAGGTGAGATCTTTCAATATTATATATTTAGTCATTTGGGCTACCTCTAACAACATGCTAATTTGTCACATCACCGTCATGTAAAACAGCTGAGATGGGGTGATGTATGTTTTACACTCTGTAAATGCAACCGTGGGTTTTTTTTTGTTTGTTTTTTTTTTACTGCATCATTGTATGCCAGGATATATTCTTGTCTGCACAGGTAACACTTAAATGTTACCTACCTAATACAATAGACGGTCTGGTTGTTTCTTGTCGTTTTATTTAAGTATCTCTAATTTCTTTTTCCTGGAAGGTCCTTGTGAGATATGAGATAGGCTAGTCCTGGCCATGAAGGCAGCATCAGGTCAAATACATTATGCAATGCTTCAGTGAACATAAATATAATAAGTGTCCACATTGGATGTTTGGATATTATTCATTTCTGGAACAGTCAGTAACAGGAACATTTTTTAGTCACTGAAGAATGGATCAAGCTTTTAATTCAACAAGGGTGTTTCCATTTTAGAGTTTATTAATTTGTATTTGAGTTGGGACAGAAACAAATAAAGCATTTACACGTGAGTGATGCATTAGCAACAGTCAGATTCCTTACACTATAGTAACATGTAATGATGCCCTTTTTCATCCTTTTGCAGTGAAAGATGAACGGCCTGCCCATCAGTGAGCTATGCTGTCTGTTCTGCTGTCCACCCTGCCCGAGCCGCATTGCTGCCAAACTGGCCTTCTTGCCTCCTGAGCCGACATATGCCCTCCTCCCGGACCTGGAGGCGGGGCCTGTTGCCACTGGAGGAGTGGGTGTGACAGGCCTCCGGTCCCGGGGTGGTGGCGGAGGAGGAGGAGGAGGAGGTTCAAGTGGGGGTGGGGGAGGGGGCAGCAGCGGGGAGAGTCGGTGGAAGCTGCACCTGACGGAGCGGGCTGAGTTCCAGTACTCTCAGCGGGAGCTGGAGGGCTCTGAGGTCTTTCTCACCCGTTCCAGTCGCGGGAACAGAGTCGCCTGCATGTACATCCGCTGTGCCCCTGCCGCCAGGTTCGTGGGGGACTGGGGTGGCAGTATTAGCCAGGTCGTTCCTGCATTTCAGTCAAAAAATGAGTGTCCCACTTGGAATGACAATGTTTGTCCTGTAGTTTGCACGGTTTTGAAGAAACAGCCACATTTCAGTTGTTATATTTTGACTGGGCACCTCAATTGTTATTCATTTGTTTATAAAACATAAATAGTATTTACCCCATAAAAAGCATGCATAAAAAGGGGCGCCCTGGTAGCTCATCCAGCAGAGCACACACCACATGAGGCTGAGCCCCCACCACAGCGGCCCAGGCCCAAATCCAGCCCAAGCCCCCCCAGCACACACCAGAAACCTTTTCAGAATTGTGAGTGTCAGATGCCTTCTAGTAGAGCACACAAGTCTTTCTTTACCTAACCTGTCAATTGCCCACTGTGTCTCCATTCAGGTACACTGTCCTGTTTTCTCATGGTAACGCTGTAGATCTAGGCCAGATGAGCAGTTTCTACATAGGCCTGGGAACTCGCATCAACTGCAATATATTCTCCTATGATTATTCGGGCTATGGCGTCAGCACAGGGAAGCCCTCTGAGAAGAACCTGTATGCTGACATTGATGCTGCGTGGCAAGCCCTGCGAACACGGTACCATAGCCCCCCACAACACACCTCACTCCATACAGGATGATGGGATGCAACGCAATACAGTGTAATACTGAACACCAGTGTAGCATATCAGTCTTGGAATGGAACTTGCAACTTTGAGCTTGTTAGAATGATTCTCAGTTGGGGCACTGTCACTTTACCTTCAGCCCAAAGTATGAAACCTTAATTGCTTCAGTAAAATATATAGAAGCATAATTGGGTTGTATGTGGAGTAAAGTTCGGTTAAGTAAGCCTTTGCAAAATGTGGAACTTTAAATGATGCATGTATAGTCCATTTCCATAAAAATTCATCTTGGTTAGCAAAAAAAGAAAAACAGTAACCCAATAAGTACACTCTAAGCAGATGTTCATTGTAAATAATGGGAACAGGGTGACATAAACATCATGTATGTGCGTTGTTCAGCCATTCTGCACTTCACTCATGCTTACTACCGGCAGTTAGTGGTGGTGATGTATTGCAATGTTCAGGGAAATGGGAATGTAGCTTAGATTAGAATGCCAAGTGGTGTGCCATTTTATCTTGTGCAAAGGCACTTAAATTTGTGTGCTTAAGTAAAATACCCAGCTGTCTGTGATGTACTGATGACCTTATTGTGTCTTCTGGTGGCACAGGTATGGTATCAGCCCAGAGAATATTATCCTGTATGGGCAGAGCATTGGTACCGTGCCCACGGTTGACTTGGCATCGCGGTACGAATGCGCGGCTGTGGTCCTCCACTCACCCTTGACCTCCGGCATGAGGGTGGCCTTCCCCGACACCAAGAAGACCTACTGCTTTGACGCCTTCCCCAAGTGAGCACAACTCCCTTCCATGGCCATCGCCATGCTCTTGTCTTATCGTCTCGGAGCAGCCCTTACCATCGCAGTTGACCCAGCAGGGACCTCTGCAGCTTAAAAATTGGGGAGATTCTTAGGGATTAGCTTGTGGAAATGTGATATACTATGACAGTGATGAAAGGATGAGATGACTTCAAATCACAACCTATAAGCAGACAGTAGTACTCTTAACTTGACCCAGAAAGTACTGAGGTAACACATATTACATTTTACATGGATATTTTTACTATTGTAATGATGTCATGGCTTGTTTTTGTTTCCTTTAGAAAGTGATTTTAGATTAATTATTTTTCCAGGTAGCAAGCTGGTTAGAAACCTAGAAAAGGTAAACATTGCTAATGACAAGTCCTACATGCAGCAGTTGATTTCACAGTGAGCTTGCCAAGTGTTGTATGCGGAAATCTAGCAGACTTTCTAGTCCATTGCAACATAATGGAGACGTTTGTAATTGTTAAAATACTTGAATCTGCTTCTTTTAAGTCATTTGGTCCATAATTATTTTTTTCTTTTTAACCTCTTCAGACTGGTTAAAAACATCCAAGTTTAAAGAACTGATTTTTGTAAAATGACATGGTTGCATTTTTAGTTCCTCCATTTCCACTACTCTGGCCCACTTTGTCACTGTGGGTGACCACAGTCTGGACATCAATCTCTGAATCATAGTGCACATTGCATGGTTGTTGCTTATTGATGGCTTTCATTTTCTATTTGAAGTTTTACATTTTTGAGTCCAAGCACGCGCATGTAAAAACGTCAAGAACCCCAGGGCAGTCAAAGGTTGTTTCAATAGGCTCTTTGTGGCAAATTGATTGTTTGGGGCCACATGCTGCCTAGGGTAGACTCAACTTTGTCTGTTTAAGAGCCTGTGATCAATAGGAAAATCAGATCTGACTCCTTTTCAACAAGCAGTGCGACAGCAGAACACAAATTTTGTTTTTGGGGTTATAATTTTATTGAACAGGACTGACGTCCAGTGTTATTCAGTATGGATTGCCTTGCCAAACACAACCTTGTCACCACATACCTTTCATTCTACTAAAGTATTTTTCTGGGAAATTCGGCAGCGATACCTTAGATTCAGGAAGCACAGGAGACCAAGTAACAAAGGAATCCATTGGTCGCTGCTAAATGGAACAAATACTTTGAAGTACACTTTCTGTAACTGTGTTTGGCACTTATGGTGTTCAGTATGTCAGGATAATTGAAGTCAGGACATATTTTGGTATCACAAGGTGCAGTCACAAATACTTGGGTGAAGTTAATGAATGACTAGATAAAATGAAACTGTCAGGATTGTACTGTATGTACCCAGTGTACCTTCCTTGTTGGCAGTGGGTCAGATCTGCTTTGACCAATGATGTTTTAATCACAGTGCCTTGACTAAGGGCATGCAGACTGTCCCTGACATTCTCTTTTTACTTCTCTCCCTCTCTGTTTTTCCCTATCTCTCTCTCACTATCCTTTCTTTCAAACATCTTCCCCTCATCTCTTTTTTATCCTCCTGCTCCCTTTCTCTCTCTCTTTCTCTTTCTTTTCCCCTATCTCTCTCATTACTTCCCTTCAGCATAGAGAAAGTTTCCAAGATCACGTCACCCGTGCTGATCATCCACGGGACGGAGGATGAGGTGATCGACTTCTCTCACGGACTGGCGCTGTTCGAGCGCTGCCCCAAGGCCGTGGAGCCGCTGTGGGTGGAGGGGGCAGGCCACAATGACATCGAACTGTACAGCCAATACCTGGAGCGTCTGCGTCGCTTCATCGGCCAGGAGCTGACGGCGCAACATGCTTGAGTCCACCCTTCCCCTCCCCCTGCCCCCGTCAATGTCTTTATCTGTCTGTCTGTCTGTTCTCACTTTACTATCTTTATTTCATCTCTGCCCCCAACCACCCCTTTATTTGTTCGTCCCAACCAGCATGTCACCTCTGTCTGTCCAACTGGGACTCGTCAAAGGGAGAAGCTCTAGCTTGCGTCTACCTCTCAGGCCTATCGTTTCTCTCCATATGTCTGTCTGTGTGTTGGTTTGTCTCTGCACTCTCATCCAAAGCCTGCCCTGTGAACAGCCCTGCAGAGAGATGTTACAGAGAAGTCCTCCTTTCCTTCCTATTCTCTTTCTGGCTCCTCTTTCACTTCCAGGGAGTTTGTTTTCCCCACCCCTTTGGGAGCCTCACTAAGGAAACCTAGCTGCCCACAACTGCTCTTCACACCCTCTCCTTTATTTTTCTTAAATGTTTTTCCTGTTCTTTTTAATTAATGAGGAAACAGACTTGGCACCTACGTCATCTCACCATCAACACTGTCTTTGATTGAGTCTCTCCCTGTTGGACAGTGCATTGTACACCATGGTTACCTGCATGCCCCCAATGACCATGAGCCAGTGCCCTTCTTACCCCATCCCCACCCTCAAACCCCCAGAGGGCTTTTCCCATCCAGTGTTTGTGCTGGCTTTTCTGAGCAGAAGGTGTGACCGCTTGAACCCTGATGTTAACCACTACCCCAGGCTGAGGGAGAGGTCCTGAGAGTGAGGGCCCAACGCTACCAGTCTGACTGTGTGTTCCCAGTGCTCTGGAGAAGTTCAGCACCAGGAGCAGAGGAGGCATGGAGAGAGAGAGAGAGGGAGGGAGGGCAGAAAGGAGGAAGCCCTAACTAGTGCTGTTGATCAGTACAGCTGAACAACAAGAGCTCCCATTTCATTGTAGCTAAAAAAACATTCAAAACATTAAATGATTTTTATGTTAAAAAAGTTTTACAATGATTTTTTTTAAGAGAGGAAAAAACCTGTGCATCTCTATATATGTGTATTTATAGATGCAAGTGCACCAGTGAAAGGAAATATCAATACAGCAAAGGGCAATTCACTTTAAACTGTGGCCTCCATCATTTATCAGAATATAATTTCCTGCTATTAATAGCTTTTAATTAAAAACCTGAAATGTGTTGATTCTTTTTAAATAGCATAGTGCCAAGACTATTGTTTAAAACATGCTTTACTGAACCAAGTAACACTTTTTAATTAAAAAGGGTGTCCTTGCTGACTGAAACATGTAAGGGTCTAAACAGCCATTTTCCAAAGCATAAACGTTTACAGAAGTGTATGGAATTTTAACTTGACCCCAACAAGTCTTGGGGTGACTTAACATTTTTAAATACTTTGTTTGTCTATTAATTGATTTGATGTTGCTGCAAAAAAATCTAATTTCTTTGCTTCTTCTTTATAACATCTCTCTCATAACAATTTACATCCTCAAAAATATCTTGAAGCAATCAGAAATATATTTTTGTAACAAGTCAATATTTCAAATGAACAATTTGAGAAGAATGTTGTGTGTGCTTATGGCCCACAGCAAACATATTGATGTCATTCAACACAGTAATGGTGGTTAACCGTGGTCCTGGAGAGCCATAAACTAAACTGGCCTTGCGCTGTTGATACAATGTTGAGAAACTGTGCTTTTTTGTTGTTAATAGAATTGTTCTGACACCAGGTGTGTCTCTACTGTGGAGTGTTGTAATAGCTCTCTCCTGTAGTGTGTGAAGCCATAAGCTTGAATTCATGTATATCTAAGTAGTTTTTTTTGTTTGTTTTTGTTTTATTTGGGATTGTAATTTAAGTTTGTGTAGACAGACATGATTTAGCTATCAATATAAGGGGTGATGCTTTTTAAAAATATCTTGTAAATTCTTGTTTTGTTCCATATTCAATTTAACTAGACATAATTGAATTTCATTGCCATCCTTCCACCGATCAGGGCACAGGAAACCACAGAGTTGTACTGCCTAATGTATTACATATGGGCTCCTTAGGATTTAGATACTGGGGTAAAGTAGGCTGGCCAGCGTCACAGTTCACAGTCTGATCAGTCTCACAGTCATTGCCTATTTTTGCTGCAGCGTCGCCCCATCTCAAGCTGAAGCATTCCAGAAAGCCTTCAGAAATATGTCACAATTACTCATTTATGCTTGCAAATATATTTTGTTGAAATTCTTATACAGAGCAGATTTTTCTTTCGAAGGGATAATTTCATCACTATACACAGTGAATATAGTTGTATAAATTCAGTCATTTTTTTGTTATAACTGAAGATGATGATTGTGACAAGTTGACTTGTTTTTAAACCTAGGAAACACTTTGCAAAGCACCGGGCTTAATGTTTGTGATGGCAGTTATAATGCAAATATGGGTCTGTCATTCATTTTTTTAGTCCAAGCTTTTTGGCTGGATGAATGAAGTATTTACCAAACTTGCTGCTAAAGATAAGGAACAAAGAAGAGTAGAACGAAAACACTAAACCCTCCTGCCGAGAGAATGTGTCGATATGATTCAGCCAAGAGGGACTCAAGCAGGGAATGTCAGTCTTTTTCAACATAGAATACAATTTAACCTAGACATTTCTATAGACATGATTGATTTACAGTGGGGATGTACGGCATTTGATCGTAATGGGGGACAAGGTATCATGGCACCAAAAAATTAGGGGACCTACCAGGTGTTATCAGTAACTTACTGATTTAAATCAGTCATGGTGTTTTGTTTTAAGAAACAAAACCATTTGATTGGTTGCATTAAGAATCTGACAGATAATTGTAGTTCATGCATTTTTTTTCTTTTGGAGAATTATGAATTCCATGGTTATGTGCCGTGGAATATAAATGATCATAGGAACTTGTGATTGTTCAGTCATGTGATGTTGCACTACTGACTTTCACGCAGTGTTTCACGCAGAGTCTGCAAACTAGCATGAATGGGAAGAACACAATATCCTGGTGAATGCTGGAAAGGGGAGTGTTAACGTAAATCTTGCTTGAGATGATACTAAAGGATTGGTTTGTAATCCACTCAAGGTTCCGTGATTTGAGTGTCCTCAGATTTCAGCTGTAGCCATGCAGTTCCTAAAATGAAGGCTGGGTTTGTTTCTGAATAGGTCCCCATCTAATCCAGTTTCTGTTGCAGTGTAAAGATGCTCTGAAAGACTGTAGTGGTAGAATCCCTGCAGTCTTTCAGATTTAATAATGCAGGTGTGCCAGTGAACACTGTGGGCTTTCCAGTAATTATCAGTTCTGATTAACATGACTGGCTTCAGAATAAGTTCAGAGGAAGTTAATTCAGTTCTTTGTCTTTTGGGTTTGACAACTTGTGCTACTCGTATCAGATTCACATCAAATCTTGAGTCCAGAGTTAAAATTCAAGGTATCATGGAAACATTCATTTAACTTTTTATACATGATTATAATGTGAACTGTGTAGCTTTTACTATAATTTCTTGAAAACTCACGAGTTTTGGCTTGGCTGTTGCGTTTTTGATTTGAACTGGGTTTAAGGTGCTGACAGGAAAATGGCCTATCCAGTTTCAGCGATGGTGAACTCTCTTAGGGGAATTCTTATGGGGCAATTTAGTCAAAATGTTTAGGTGTGTTTTACAAGGATAAAGCAGCTGCAGTTACGCAAACATGTTGAGGGTGCAGATAGTATTTATATGCTCTGGTTCATAAAGGTTTAGTTTTCCATCAGCACCAAAGACTAAAGGTATCCAAACTGACATCTGCAACCAAGATAGATTCAGATTAAAATTTCTCAACACGTGAGGAGTAGAAACAAGTGTGCTAGAAGACCAGCTCGCAGTGCAATGTAAATTGCACCTGGGCCTGTATTCCTAAATCGTCTCAGGCATAAGAGTGCTGATCTAGGATCAGTTTGCCTTTTAGCTCGTACTTGGCTATTTGACAATAGAGACAGTGGAAACCGGATCCTAGAGCAGCACTACCTTTGTGAGATGCTTTATTAATATGGGTTCTGACCTTAATTTTGAGTGCTGTCTAAGCTACTGATGAGCCTCACTAGGAACTCAAATGATAGCTTTTATGTGTTTGACCCTCTGATGCACAGATATAGGGAATGGATAATCCATCAACTTGAAAATTGGGCAAAAAGGAATGATTGCGTGTGTGTGTTTGTGTGTGTGTTTATGGTGGGATGGTGTTGGGGGTTCAAAACCTGTGTGTGAGGTCAGAATTGTTAATTCCCAGATGGTAACATATGGGACTTTTTCAGTAAAAAATTACAAGTAAATAGGATTCTTTTTTAAGTAACTGAAATGTATGTAACTGTACTGTACTTGTTTTCTGCTTTCTGAATGGTGTTCTGGGAAGGGGCTATGAGTCAGTGGAATGGGGTTTGGTGTGCTTTTGATGTACCCAGCTATACTTTGTTTATTATTTTCAATTTTTAGTCACTTTTTTCCTTTTTTCCAGAAATAATCATAAATATAAAATAAATTCATTAATTGATAAAAAATGGTTTTGCTGCACTGGTAATTCATTATGGAATTGATTCCTGTCCACAATCTCAAAATGCCAAGGAAAACTGATATTGAGTCAGATAGTTAAGTCAGTAACAGGAATTAGTGCAAACTTCACTTGCAAGATTGTGATCTGAATTTGAATTACCTTTATGCTCATATTATTAGAATATGAGCATTTAAGGTGAATATGCTGTGGTAGCTAGAATCTCTTTGTATAACATCAGATTATAAAATGTTCTCAGATGTTATACTCTCGGATGGTAATTCATAATCCATAACTGTGAATTAGTGGGGAGTCTTAAATTCTTATTTTTTTAAACCAAAGTATATTTTTCAGATTTTATTGTCTTGTGCGAGGATGCTGTCACCAGTGCTATCACCAATATATGGACAAATCTGTTAGGGATAACTGCAGGACTATCACAGAACATTGCAGCCATAATGTTCACTCACAGTATATTTAATGGATTTTCCCCCACCATTATTTAAGGTCCAGGACTAATCCTGTGGTAGATTTATAAGAAAGTAATTGTGTTTTCCTTATTAAAACATACTTGCTTGTTTGGGGGTTGGGGGAGATGTGCTTCGGAGCCCTGTCCTTTAAAAAGATGGTGATTTTTGCTACATTATTGCCATGGTAAGTCTTTCTCCCTTGGTTTCAGGCATGCATTCACATTGTAATTTAACTTTATGAACTCATTCACTTGCCTTCGCTGTGAGAAAATTTTCTGAAAGCTCTTGTAAATTAAAGCCTGGTGCAAGCTGTTTGATGTTCGAAGGGAGCTTTCATCTATCTTGCACAGACCCAGGAACACTTGCCTATAAACCAAGAGTCGAATAAGAGTGTGGAATGGCTATCCTGTATCATTGCCACTTGTGTGCCCACCAGGGGAATGTGGGTAAGAGACCGGCACAGCCTGACAGATGGGCTGAGCTGTTATCTGTAACAAAAAAGCTCCAATTATCTGTCTGTTTTAATTATTATAGTACAATCCCTAAGCCCCACCCTCCACAGCCCCCTCCTCTTCTCCCACCCACCCGCCGACCATCCCCAGCACATCAGAGACAGGGAGGGAGATATAAACCCAGGCAGATGGGTGTTAACATCTACCCCCTCCCCCACTTGCCTGCCCTTGCTCAGCTCTGTTTCAGCAAAACCATTGGCTGGGGCAGACTTCCCATACAAATGCTCCTATGGCCCACAGCATGGATTACTGCAGATAAAAACAGCCCCCATTTCACCAGGCTCGCTTCATTTGTTTCTGTATTCCTGTCACATGTACCTACATGCTGCAACTCAGGAGTACCCAAAGTTTCTGAATACATGACCCACATACTGAGAGAATGTTTTTGTGACCCACCTCCTCATGGAAATGTAGCATAATGCATAATCAGCGATGGAAATAATCTTTTGGGATGTACACCAAAGCCACTACTTTAACTGCTGCAGTGATTTAAACTGGTGCAGATTTTAATTGGACTCATGTCACTGCTAATTTGTAGAGCATACCCTAGCTAGGGGCCACAAACCCTGGCCCTGAAGGTCTGCAGGGGACTGGTGGTTTTTGCTGTTACTCAGCACTTAGTCGATAATTTAAAGCAGAAGATTATACAGTTTACTTACCTCACCTGGTTTGTTTGGTCTGTGCTAGTGGCTGATTTTAAAAAAATATATTATTATTGCTGCTTTGTCATTGATGAGTGGGTGTTATTGCAACTCTTTGTTGAAGAGGCATTTATTATTTCATAAATTAGTTTTTGTCTGTAATAAAACTGCTACAAGAATCGCACATCTAGATCATCAGAATCATAATGTTTCATTTGAAGAGGCTATTAGACCTCAGATGCAACCTCTTGCATTTGAATGTATGTCTATGTCATTCTTACTTGTTAAAGAGACTGATGTTTTTAGTCAGACACAACACAAGTCTAGAAACATCACCCTGCTGCTACCGTGCATCACTACTTAAACTAGGGTACTGTAAAGTAGGGTTCTTTCTACCTACTTTCCTATTACACCCAATGAGACATTAGCTCGGCTGAATCCCATTTCAAAGAGAAAAAATAAGGCCGTAAATAACATTCATAAAATAGACCAAATACTAAACTGCAACGTGGTATTTTCAGTATTTTAATATTTACGATGGGATATTTTGGTCATAAGTAGCAAAAGAAGATGCGCAAACCTTTATTGCCAGAGTTATGAGTCGGGATCAACAATGCCTTATCACTATCAGCAATTTGTTCAACATTAAGAAAATGATTTGCTGATATATGAGTTAACTTTAACATTCATGTATTCTGTGCATAATAGCCTGAACTCAAATGTCCTCTGTTAATATGTAAGTGAAAGAAATTCGAGATGGCGATGGAGGAGGGGGCTGCGTGAATGGGTGGTGTATACATGGTGAGAGGGGGTGGGTATACAGTAGCCTACTAATTATGTTGTGTCAGACCGGCTATTCATTCAATCCCAATAATTTAACAGCCTCAAAAAAAATGGGAAATCCTTGTTACTTGACAACACTGGTCACTGGAACACCGGAACACCGTACCTATTGACTTGGCAAGCAACCTTGACCATCCGGTACACAAGAAAGATCGGCCTTTCATTCGGTTCTATTCCTATAAAATCCTTCCTCTTTGCTGCCTGTGAGCACGTCAGGCGGCGTCACTGCGTGATTCCCTCCACACGGCCGTGAGTTTCACCGGCTTTCTCAGACACAATGAAGCGACCTGAGTATAACTCGCGCACCAGGGATAGGAATACGCATGGTAGCGCAGGTGTGCGTCGGTAAAGTATTTTCCTGTGTTTTATTTGAGTTCTTATTAGACACATAGACGTTTTTTCGACAAAACGGTAAAAATATTAGGGGTAACTCAAATCTGAAAACAGACTCGCTCAGAAACACTGAAGAATTGCACAATTGCACCCACCCCGCTGCGCCACACGCCAAGTGGACAGAAAAGAGTATGTCAATGCCTGCGTTTTCGGACTACTTCGCCGCTGAGTGCCTGGTGTCTATATCCAGTGGACCGGTCCTTCACCGTCCTACACTGGTTACAGCTAACTCCCCGGACCCCCCTCGCGCCCTTCTTTTGGGGGATCCTGAGGGGTCGAATGAGGACAGGGAAGTTAGCGACATGCTGAAAGAAGGGGCCACCATTGGGACGGTGGCTGGAATTCTCACGGAACTTCACAAGTTTCAACCTATGTTGGCCTACTCTGAAAGCAGCAGCTCTTCGGTCGGAGACATGGACACTGTCTCCCATGGGGAAAGCGGGTACGCCACGCTGTCCGGCTCAGCAAACCCGACCCCCACCATAACCCCCTCGACGTCCGGACTGTACAAACCCCAGCTACAGCTCCATGGAGGAGCGCATAGTCGTACGCCCATAAAGCGACACTATTGTACTTTCGATGGCTGTGACCGGGTCTATGGAAAATCATCTCATCTCAAGGCGCATATAAGAACTCACACAGGTGCGGTCAGAGAGCGAAAAAGGGTTGTGTAAGCTAAAATGTACTCGCTGTACGATGAAGTCGTTCTTTGAAAGTAACATCGCATCATTTAGGCTAATTGTATACTAGCAAGTTTTAACGTGAAACTGACAGCCTACCGTGTGTCAAGGTTTTTTTTTTTTTTTTAAAGGGCGTATGATCCACTGTGGTATACTGAAAGAGGGAAATGGAGCCTTTGCCAGTTTCCTTGTGCACGACTTGGATTGGTTGTGTAGCGTAGCCAAACTGGACAAGGAAGAGGGGAACGTTAACTTTTGTTTTACAGGAGGCTGTTACAAATTCTCGTCCCTGTGAATGAAGGTTGCTGGTAAAGCAGTTGTCTGCATTAAATGTGTGGGGTGTACTGTAGCTATTTAGCTGGCAAAACAGTACATGTTGTAAATATCTGTTTTTGTTTCACATTGCACACAGATGAGAGGGTGGGTTTGAGGTAAACAGGAGGGGTAGGAATTGGGGTTATTCTAGTACAATACTCCAACGAACAAAGAAAAACAGTTAACAGAACAAAGAAAATAACGAACAAAGAGTAGAATTAGATATGGCGAATAAAATGTGGGCCTAACCATTACACTGTATATTGTAACTAAGAGTTACAGTCACGGAGTAGGTAGATAGTTGGCTTACATTTTAAACAATAAGAAAATTGCTAGTTAAGAAACTGAAATAACTGATAAAACCCCACTGTTATCCCCCCTATTCCTTTCACGTAAATGAATTACAGACAAAACCGTAACTGTTGTTGAAACTGAAATAAACGCACTAACGCATTCAAAATGATGCAGCAAATATTTTTCTGCACACCCTGTTTAAGAATAATGCATTGGTTCCTATATGAACTACTGTACTAAGTATTAAGATGTGCTAGGCATCGAATATCCGGGATGATTTGCCCTAAAGAAATGTAGCATTTTTTTGCATGAAAGTAGTCAGAATGTCAGTCATTCAAGTTTCACCATATATTAATGGTCATGGGCCACATACTGGCATAGGCGACTGATTCAAATGTAGGATTCAAATTATACTGTTTTTTAATCAGGATAGCAGGAAGTAAATTGTTTAATTGTTGATTAGTTGTGTCTTTCAACACAGACAAGATGAAACTGTCAATCTGTTCTTTAAAACACCAGTTTCCCAATGAACTAATACAATCATGTTATCTGAAAACACTTAAAATTGTAACGTTCCCAATAATAATCAATCTAATATTGGCCTAAATAATAATTGTTCAGTGACAGAAGTGAGAAGAATAAGGCCCATGAAGTTATCTGCAGCCAACAGTACGTTTGCAGAGAAGACTTAACGTTTTCACATAGTACTTGAATAAAGAAAATTAGAGTACAGTTGTTGTATTTAGAGGGACCGACTTGAACAGCTTCAACAAATTTGAAAACAGTTTAACAGGCCTCCCTGAGAAAGGTTAAACGCCAGACCGCAGCAACAAACCGATAAGTAGGCAAAAATTATTGTTTATTAAAAAACAATGTTGTATAGTGATTAGCCTCCACATCTGTGTAGGCTACTACGTGGTTCCTGCCCTTTGTAATCAAACTGTAACCTACAAATTTAATTTTTGGTAAAAAAAAATTTGCACTAAAAAAAAAAGTTTGCACTGTTGATTAAAAAGTTGACTAAATTGTAATTTTGTTCCCCCGCCGCAGGCCTGAAAGCATTTTTTTGTGAGATTGGTTGAAATTATTTAGATATTTTATGCCAAATGTTAGTATGCACTTTAACTTGATTTTCAATAACTGTAAGCCTTTGCAAGTACCGCGTAAAGTTTTAGTTTTGCGACAAAACGTGGAATTCATGGCCTTGTAATTCTGTGCGACTGCAATGAATCTAAGATGGCTGCCAACTGTAAGGCAAGGTTGAAGACAAAAACGCCAGTCTCTTTAAAAGTACTATTTTGCGAGTATTTGAAAGCACCGTCTGTATAAATACCACTGCAAGATTACTATCAGTTTCCTCTGTGTGCATCTAAATTTAGCTTTTTGTTCTAACGGCATAGCATAGGCTAAATAGAATTACTGTAGTCGACTACGAATTTCCTTGACAATTTCCTATTTATGTTTTGTATTCGGGGTTTGTCTTTATTTATTATCTCTTAGTAGTGGAAATAACAGCAAATTGTTTACCTGATGATATGATTTAAGAACACATCATGTTTGCATCGGAAGGTCATGCGGCCTGTGTTCTACTAACCGATTTCTAGTTGCATGTTTCCACTTGTTTTCATGTTTGTACCGGTTGTAGCTCATGTCTGCACAAAATGTTCGTTAATACAGTGCAGTACTAAGCAACAACCTTAATGAGATGAACATAGACATGGCAAGAGCCTATATGGTAACACACTTTGCATAGGGTTAGTGAAGAAAGCAAGAGAAGTGTGGAAACTCTTGGTTTTCAAATGAGTTCATCGAAAATTTACCTGAAAGTTACTTTTGGGTTGCAAACAATTGTATATATTTTATTATTTCTCTCCCAAACCGGTGTTATCGCTGTACATGAGGAGATTGTTAATCAGGCTAGTGACCTTGGACACATGCTGTCATGCCACACCTTTTTATCACATTTATTGAGACATTCCCATATCCGTGTTTTCCTCTGCAGCAATACCTTATTTGAATAGCACATTTCCTGTGTACTCACACCCCCTTCCCCCATCTCAGCATTGGGGTAAAATCTCAGGTGTATGGCAGCGAAGGTATGCTGTATACATACATTTATAATGAGCTTCATCAGGTTCAACTTGTTTGTTAATAATTATCAATGTTATAACATAGATGACGCCATATGCAATTATACAGCATTACTTTAATACATGGTAAAGCCTTACATTAAAGATGATGGTGTAAGAACTGAACTGGCGATTCTCTTGATTCTCCTATTGCAGTGTAAGTGAACAAACAGCCTCATAATCTTATGGTACTATGAGTCTGACCAAGTTAAACTCTGATGTGGTTTAAATTCACAAGCTTTCGGGGAATGTGCTATGCCAATAAGCAAGTAGTCTTTGAGAAATCACAGTCTTATAGGAGATTAAGTTGTATTTGGAGGTGTCAATTCAAACCAACTCAGTTTACCTATAAACACAAAACAGGTATAAACTAGTACTGCTAATGCCAATTAAATTTCAGTAATCCAATCATTGAAACTGGAAGGTCCTTTTCCATACACTCTAGAGCAGGGGTCAAACTGCTGGAGGGCTACAGGTATTTTTGGTCTCAATCAGAGATGTCCAAGAAGAATTAGCACTTCATTGTACATATTGCAATTCGAGGATTGAAACTACACACAAGAGTTCCTCAACGTCAGGTCCTCAGTGCTTTAGCCAGTCAGTAACTGAAAAATACCCAAAACTATGAGATGCCGTGGCTCTCCATAGCTGGAGTCAGAAACCACTGGGGTAGAGATACTGAAGATATTGGACAGAGTCAGACACCACTGGGGTAGAGATACTGAAGATATTGGACAGAGTCAGACACCACTGGGGTAGAGATACTGAAGTATTGGACAGGCTGAGCTTATCACACTCCTGTTTGTGTTTCAGGGAGGGGGATGGTTTGCAGTGCTGGACCAGCTGCTGTATTGGCTTCTGGAGTATTATATGACAGGGTAGTTTTTGTCATGGGTTTTGAACCACATCCCTCACCAGCCCCACAGTCCAGACATGATTAATCTGCAGAGCTAAAGACAAAGGTCCCCAGTCAAGGGAACAAGTCATTACTTCAAATTATTATCTAAGCTCCAGGGGTTGATATTACTTAACGTACACATGCTTAAACTCTAGCACATTCTTCCCCCATTTAATCTCTCATGGCAGCAAGCTCACTCACAGGCATTGTTCCACGAGTCACTGGCTACACTGTAAATAGGGTTTGCCTGCTAGCTTGCCATGCCACACAACAAGAGCTAAAGACCAAGGTACTTAGCTAAGGGAACTAATCATACTTTTATAGAACCTAAAATTGGTGATATCTCTTTCTGTAGCTGGACATTGTCATCTCTGAACTTCGCTTATATGTTAATTCCAGGTGAGAGGCCATTCCCCTGCACCTGGCCTGGCTGTGAAAAGAAGTTTGCTCGCTCCGACGAGCTGGCGCGGCACTCCAGGACCCACACCGGCGAGAAGCGATTCCTGTGCCCACTATGCGAGAAGCGCTTCATGCGCAGTGACCACCTGATCAAACACGCCCGCCGCCACCCAAATTTCCACCCATCCATGCTCGGCCGTTAGGTTGCTGATTCAGATTCAGGTCAGGTGACTGTCCCACCCCCTCAGTTACGACCCGTGTACTCATTTGTTTTGGTGTATTGCCAGTCCTTGGAATGAGTACTCACATTTGAATGACAGTCCATTCTCCATGAAAAAATCAAGAGAAACGTATGATCACATTACTCCACCATGAAGCACTCAATGCAATTCAGCCTGGCTCCTTCTTTATTTTTATACATATAATTAGAGAGGCATATATTTATCATCTCCTTAAATATACATGGGTCAAATCCTGTGGGTTGCAGCATGAAACATGCACCCTGCTACTCATGTTTTTGCTTACACATGTTCATAAAGCATTTTGGAGTAGGAATGATGATCTAGGTTCAGTTTGTCTGGCAGTAACAGTGGCAGTGAGAGCTCCATGAATATATTTAGATCAACGCCAATATTCTTGAATGTCACAAAGTCAGATAGCTGATTTAAGAACAGTTCAGCCTTTTAGCTCATAATGAATAAGGGTGATGGATTTAGGATACATTATTGACAGTGGAAACCTGATCCTAGATGAGCACTCGCACTTTGAAGTACTTCATGAATACAGGCCCTGATCTTGCAACAGTTTCACCTTTTAAGCTCATAGTGTTTTGACAAGGGGAAACCCTGGCCCATATTCATTGTGTCTTAGTGCAGTGATACAGATCTAGGATTCGCCTTTTAGCTCAGAATAGATACCGTGATGATGTGGACTTGGGAAACCTGATCTTACACCAGCAGTCCTTCTCAGGTTTGTTATGTGTAATTTTATGTATGTGAATGCAGACCCAGATTGCTGTGATGAGAGGGTACCCAGACTCATTTCTCAATGTCTGTTTCAGATTTGTCAAGTCAGACATACACTTAAAACACACATACAGGTCAAACACTTCAGAATTTTCAGTGAGTTCTTAAACAACACACATTGAGTCATATATATGAACAATTTAATTTTCTGTAAATGTTGGTGAAAAAGATTTTCAGTCCATCCGCAGGAATTTTACTAGAATCTTAAGGGTGCACAATTTTTCAAATAAAATATTTGGCCCAGGTCTTATCTAATTAATTTAATGAGGGGCTTGTACTCATTAGTTAGCAGCAGTACAGAATTGTCAGTTTTTTATTTACTTTGTTGGTATAGTACTATTGCTGTGGCATTATTATGTATTAGCTGCTTCTTTTTTTGCTTTATGATTAATATGATTTGCATAAGGGTTAAAGACATGCCCCTGTGGTTTGGTAATAAAGCTAGCCTGTACTATTCCTGACTGAAGCTGGGAACCCCATGGGGCCATGATTAATTTACCTTAGTGTTGGGGGAAGGGGGGTGCATTCCCATGTCCTTACACTCACCAGTGACCACCACTGGTTAAATAGGGTCAGTAATGTTGGCTGAAATTAGGTCTCATGAACCCTGTTTGGGTGGAATTTTACTCATTTAACAGTCATTGACTCATTTGAGCTCATCAAAAATGTTTTGCACTCAACGGCCAATGCAGCCATTGGTCCAACTAATTGAGTCACCAATACCGTGTGGTAGCTCTTACCATTTTTGTGTCAATGAATCCTCATTCCCCCATCACCAGTGCCTGCAGTCTGCCTACACAAAGCTGTATATTCTACACGAAGCTGTATTTCCCAGACATAAGTCTTCCTTGCTCATGTCTGGGAAAGCTCAAACTCTGGACTAAGGCATATGTATCTGCACATCTCTACCCTCCTAAGTTAATAGTGGTAGTTGCTGGAATGGACATGACTTGTTATCATGATTAGTCATTATGAGACAAAGGGTCAAAGATCCCAGGGTTAAGAGCCATAAGGAAACCACTGGCGTAACAGTGGTAAGAAGAGTAGTTTACCAGCCTACCTGATTTTCATGCAGCTTTAAAAATGTTTAATCTCTGCAAACTCGATGACTAAATGCTTTTATTATTCACATGTGATTTGTTATAGTCCTTAGAAGCAATTCAGTTTATATCTGTAGCTAGGCTAAAGCTGCTTTTCTGTGTGAGTGGTATAATATAATCTTCTATATACATTTTTAAGCCTTTTGATAGTATGTATAAATGTGAGATAGTTTCCTTTATCTCAGCAAACTCACCAAGAACTCCAGAAGCCTTAAAATTAAATTTTACTTTTTTGCACCATCGTTTATTTAGCCAGTGGCTCGATTCAATCAACATTTGCCATTAACTTTAGCTCACAAATGAAAGAGTTTTTCATATTTGTTGTCACCTTCAATTTGATGAGTTCAGCTTTCATGAAAATGTAGGTGCCAAACTGTTTTTGTAGACAAAAAGCACAATCCTCCCTTACTTAATACTAAGTAAAAGTTCAGAAAAAATATTGATTGAATCTCGGCCATTGTCTTATGGCATGTGCCAAACAGGCACATTAATATCATGTATATGCAATACAGCACTTTTCTAATAGGTGTTTTAAATCCTGTCTGGCTGCTAGTTTTATCCTACACTGTTATATTCATAGAAATGGCTCTGCAGTGAGTGCTGCATTCAACTTACATATTATTTCTATTAGCCTATTACTAGACTTTTGTGTGCCATAGTTGAAATAGAATAAAATTGATTTTTTGGCTCAAGGCATAGATCAAGTTGGCCAATATGGAGATATAAGGTAGTTGTGTCAAAGTTATTGTCACAGAGGACTATTGTGTCTGCTGGTTACACATTGAACTCCATGGCACTGCTGTAAGTAGTTGCTTGAGCCTTTATTTCACGATGCATGCAGGGCAGAGAACCGCAGTTTACAAGTGTGCCACCAAGGCAGGGGTTGAGAACAGGTTCAGAGATCCTTACCCCTGCACTATGGGGTGGTGCATCTCTCACAGCCTCAAAACCTGTCATGTTTTGACTATTTAATCACAACTTTATTTTTCATACTTACGGATTTAATGAACCTATATTTTTCTAGGATGGAAAATGGAATTGATTTAAACAAAAATAATTACTGGGTAAAAACGGGTTGTATAAAATTACATGGCAATCAAGTTAACAACTTTGCTTTTGAGAAAAAACATCAAAATGGCAGTACAGAACTATCAAAGATTTTAACACTGTAAAAACTAAATGACCAACTTTATGTCTCCTCCTTCCTTCTTTGCCATTTTGTTCCTTCTCAGAAATTTCACTACACTGTCAAGTGGCTGAGTTGGGGAGAGATTTGAGGAGAGTTACTCTAATTTGTTGTAGAGCTTCCTTTGGTTGCAACACAACCTGAAATCTCTTGCTGTTCGGGACAGTGTGTAGATCTCATGTATGGTATTTTTCTTTGGAATATAGATCTTGTCTCCTGCATAGAGCTGCATACTCTTGTTTTCTTACAGCTGAATTATGAAGGAGATCAGGGAGTGGAAGTTATGTAGGATATAGTGAGGTACTCTAGAGGGCAGCTTACTTTAAAATCATACTACATCTGAAATCATTGTACAGTTTTCCCCTTCAATATGGTGTAATGTACATGCAAAATTTGTGAGTGAAAACAAAGGTTAGAAATCACTTTGCATGCTCAAAATGTCATGCCAGTTGAAGTTTTTATTAACTATATTTTAGCCATGCCACTTTTCAAACATGTTTTTCAGTCATTAATACTAATGACAGTTGGGTTCACTGGTCATAAACTCTTCTTTGGATATGTGATATTTGTGTGGACTACCATCATTGGGTAACTTGAGTTTTCATTTTACAGCCCTTGTCCTGCAGAACAGCAAACTCCTGTTTCAAACTCCTGTCCTGGAGGGCAATAGGTTCTGTCTGCTTTTGGTGTTTTTCAGTACTTTAGTGCATAATTTAGGAAATTTATTGGCTGGAGAGTCCACGGACCTTGTCTCTACGGCCGAAACTGGAGACGGATGGACAGGAAGCTCTAAAACCCCACAGACACTGTAGCGGCCCCTCAGGATGGGAATTTCAGAACCCTGCCATCGAGGAAACAAGTTTGGCCCTTTGTGTGTTTGACCATGCCACATTTGAGGTTGAACGTCTCATGGGTTAATGTTATTAGCTCTCACTTTATCAGAAATGTGTAAATGCTTTACCTTGGGATACATGATTATAACTGTTAACCTGATCCTTGCTGAAGTAGCTGATTTATAATGAGGACATTTGAGTTACAATGGTCTGACTTACGATATTTTCCTCTTACAATGGGTTTATTGGAACGTAGCCCCATCATAAGTCGCGGACTGTCTATTATTTTTGATATCATTCACAGAGGTGGCATATTCAGGGCTGTACGGGCATGTTCAGTGCCCATTTCCATAACATTAGTTAATCTAATCTCAGTTAACTGACATTTCAATACTTTGCTCCACTCTCACAATAAACTAGTGTTTGTTGTATAGTGGTACCCAGTCCAGTTTAAATTTGTGTGTTGATAGTATCTTGCATTTTGAGATGCAAGTTCAGGATTTTAAACTTGTTTTTATCATTGTGTTGGAAGGTTTTTCTTTTACTGACTAGTGGAGATTTCTTCCCTCAGGTATATTAAAAATCTATGTTTGTGGACATTTTCTTCCTTCCTGGACTGATACAAGCAATACAAGCATTTTTTTATCATTCTAATTTATTTGTGGTTAAAATATTTTTTCACTTTTTGTTTTATG
Organism: Albula goreensis; assembly: GCA_022829145.1. NCBI lineage: Eukaryota > Metazoa > Chordata > Actinopteri > Albuliformes > Albulidae > Albula > Albula goreensis. The sequence goes on along the minus strand of CM040753.1, from coordinate 18,308,678 downwards.
GTCTGAGACAATTATTTGTTTTCTTATAAAAACTGTCAATGCTGGTATAAACACATTTAATAAATGCATTGAAATGGTTTTGGGTGTTATTTATTGGACTTGCTTAGATTCTGAGGTTCAGTTGTGAGACAGCAGTGATGCAGTGAAAACTACTGAAATTATTAGTAGAATAATAGAAAAGCAGGTATTTGAATAAATATTTTCATATATTTGTAATATTTGTTTCTCAGCTCTTCTTGACAGTTTATGCCCCTGAGGTGCCTGAAAATGTAAATGCCTCAGCCATTTTTCATTTTACTTACATTCAGGAAGTATTTGGACTTTCTAAGCAATAATCAAAATGGTGACAGCATAAGTTGTCTTCCAGGTGGTACAAATGTATAAACCAAAAACGTCATGAATAATATTTCAGGAAATGCACATAACATGGAAATAATGTTTCAAAAATATGTACTTTAAAACTTGCTCATTCCTTCCAGCAAAGAGATGGAAGTGCATGGCAGCTTTCAGCTTAATTACCTGCACCATAACAGATCAGCTCCAAAGGTAGTTACTCTTTAGTATAATAATTGACATGGCAGACGATGATAATAATTTATTTATTTTTGCATGTGGAGAATTCTTTGGCAGTGAAGAAGTACATAAAAACTGAAGTGACAGTTTTCAAGGAGAAGTTTTCAAGTGCTGTGTTTCAAGCAAGACATTGGAATTGTTGTCAGCCACACCTTTGGTAACACTAGGGATCAGCAGAGTGAATTGGAACCAGTGTCACTGTGTGTATGTGTGAGTGTGTCAGGCAGAGAGAATGAAGCATGAAAGAGTGAGTATTTGTGAACAAACATTTGGCTTTGAAATACCAACAGGGAGAGGGAATGGTACTTGGAACAGACTTGGTGTTTATACATAGATCAGGTGTGTGTTTTCTTAGTGCGCAATTATCATTAATGTAATGTGTATGCACTGTGCACTACAAGGCATGAATTCCTGACAATTCCACATGCACTTTGGCACGTCTGCAACTTCCCAATTATGCATTTTCTGAGTAGAAACTTTTTTTTTTTGCAAGGCAAAGAGCCAGTTATAAAAACACTATATTCTTGCTATTCTAGCCAATTTCTCTACATTCATGTTTTTCTAATGCTTTTTTCTGTTCTGTGTCATAAAAACACATACAAAAACACAAAGAAATACATATTTCATCTTGTGCAGAGGTTGAATGATGTGCTCCCAGTACATTCTACCCTACAGCAACTGATCTAGGATCATCTTGTGCTATTCTAGTTCTATATGCAATCACGATGTGAAAAAAGGCTGAAAATGATCTTGGTTCAGTTTGCTGGGAATAGAATGTAGAAACACACAGTGCACATCCACTTACATTGCCCAAACATAAACAAGTGCAACTCTTATTGGACAATTTCTTTGACAGGCAGAACAAGCCAGCCACCAGACACACCCCACCCACCAGGTACTAGGCAACCAAATCAATAAGAAATGAGAAGACTATATCACAGACTTGTTAAAACCAAGTAGGAACCAATCAGAATGCATGCATACAGCATTCTTCACACAGCTCACAATATGAGAAGCTCAATCTTTGCTATACACATAGTGCACATGGGATAAATGAGGGGAAAAAACAAGGGCAGGGGGATGAAGCAATGACATCACAGCTCCTGCAACTAAACCCCTCAAACAATACTGACATGAGTTCACCTATTATCACTACAGTTGGGACAGAAACGCAGCCATCATCTCCTCTATCTCCACCCCCTTCCATCCACAGTGGAGACAAACCAGAGGCCAAAGGATTAAAAAAACCATGGAGGAGAGCAGTGACCTGATCTTTTGTGTATGCATGTGCAAATTCTCCCAGTGCGAAGAGGGACAGGTAACCCCACAAATTCCTTCTCCCGTCTGGAACTTGGTAGCACAGTCTGTGCAAATGCAGTCATGTCTGTGCATACGCAGTCAGTTCTTCCCATATAAAGTCAAAGTGCAGGGCAGGGCAAAGAAGGCACAGGCTGCAACTGGAGAGCAGGAGCCACACAGAGGAGACAGAGGAATGCTGGTCTGGATGTCCAGTCTTTCAGTTCCACCAATGGTGTCTTCATGGTCCTCCTTCCCTGACCTGCTCCCTCACTCACTCTCCTGAAGCTTGGCCAGCAGTCTGTCCTTCCTCCCCATTCATGTTCCAGGCTGGGGGGGGGGGGGTGGGGGTCAAAGCGTGACCTTGCTGAGCCTCAGGGACAGGCTTGTGCGTTGCTGTGCGCGGGGGAGCGTGGAGCTGCACCGGCTGCGCAGCTGGACCGGCCGCCCAGCCGAACCACGTAGACGCAGCAGGAAGTCGAAGTTTGCAGAGGTGTTCATGGCATAAAATACATTTGCATTGTCTGGAATTACCAGCTCTGAAAGAGAAAAAAGGGCAAAGAAATGTAAGAGAAAAACAATTGTAAGGAACAACTTGAGAAGAAAAGTAAGTATCCTCCACCCCCAAGACAAACATCAACAATTCCCCTGGGTCACCCACATCAGCTCAGTATTACTAGATGGTTATTCTGAATACTGTGTACACAAGTGTCCTGTCATCGTCTAATCACTTCTGACTACACCATTACATTGACCAGTCTTATCCTGAATGCCCCGGTTTCAGGACTGGTCAGATTGATGACCCTATAGATGCTTTGGAGTGACAAAGTGTAACAGTACCTCTCTCCTCAGAAATGACCTGGACCAGTTCATATGCATCCGCTGGCTCCTCCTCCAGGTTGTGCTTGGCCATGGCTCTAGAGATGACCGCTGGGGTCTTGTCCTGACTGGTCAGCTGGCACAAGCAGACAGAGACCAGTTAAACATGACAGCTCTCATTTGTGCCACCAACAACTTTAAAACAATCCGCCTCTATTATATTGACACCTAACCTTACTAGTCAGGCTTATAAATATGGGTCCATCTAGTTTTGCTCTTTAGTGTGGTAAGTGCAAAATCCACAATGAACAACCTAAAACAGTCAAATCCATACTCAGAAACCTCAGAAAACTCAGTACCAATTTGACTGCAAGAAACCTTGAAAAGTTTAAATTCTCTCAACTGGCCTTTGGTTTGTTGACTCAGCACATCCTTGGATGATTGGAGTTACACATCGTCAGAGTAAGACATTAGTCGGGCTCATTTTATATTTATAAACCTGACAAGTGAGGCTAACTTCACATTCAGAAGACTGCACTAACCATGATGCTCTTGTAGAGGTTTCCATTGCCCTGTTCCAAGCTGACGCGAATGATGCAGGCATCCTGGGCCTGTGTATTATAGGCTGGTGGGAGGCTAGGTGAAGTGGGAGATATGGGGGTCAGAGAGGCAGAGCGCCGGTGTGTGCAGGGGGGGCCTGGCAGGGAGGGGGAAGCGGGCGTCATGGGAACGCTAGCCGAGGATGATGATGTGTCCATGGAGTGCAGGGAGGAGCAGGAGGAAGATTCTGACAGCTTGAGTATAAAAAAAAATGACAGGGGTTAGGACACAGAAACACTGGTGTAAACAGTGCAGTCTGTTCACTGACTGAACATTCACAAGTGATTGTGAAATGCACTATATAAATGCAAGCCATTATTATTAGTATTAGTGGTAGCAACGGTCATAGTATTGTTAGCAGTATCATCATTCTTTTAATTATTATTACCTTCTTTTCTGTGATATCAGGGGTGTGTGTGGGTGTCAGTCCTTCACTGTCAGAAGGGCTGGAGTCACTTGAGGACACACTGACAGAATCCATGCTTTCCCCTGAACTGCCAGTAGGGGGCGATTGTGGACTTTCTCTCACTGGAGAGTTGGTGGCTGCAGCTGCAGTGTCAGCTCCCATGAACAGCCTAGGGGAACATGGAACAAGACAGAGTTATTACAACAAAGCAGACTTAAAAAACAGCACAAATACCAGAAACCCTACAGGCATTTGTATCCCCATATCCAAACCTTACTGTTCTAATCTGCATTACTCAGGACTTAAATTCATCCAAAATCAAATGTTTTGGTGAATTTGCCACTTCAATGAACAGCCAATCTACCGATTTTTAGCATTTTTTAGCACTGATGTCTGGAAAAAATGCTAACAATGCCAGGAACTGGCTCAAAAATACCTCAAAGTATTTTGTAACCAAATCTCTCAGCCATGTGGTTAATTTTGAAAAACGAGACGTGTACCAAACTGAACCAAGTTCCTGAAGTTCTGATGCACTTGTGCGAGTCTTGTTCCCCTGATTGGTTGTTGTGGGAGTTTTTGCAGGCGAGACAGTGGTACTCACAAGCTCAGCCTCTTCACCATGCTCTTGCGAGGTTTTGGGGAAGTTGGACTGCTGTCTCCCACTCCTTCAATCCCACAGGACAGAGCATAGCTGTAGCAGGGGGTGGGGGGGGAGTAAGAGCAGTTTTACAACACATATACAACACAGTAAAGCATGTTCAAGGTTAAGGACTTTCATACAGTCTTGCACTGTGCTGTGGTTTTCATCACCATTTTTTCAAGTGATTACTATGACTAGTATTTTTAATTGGTGGCACTCATTCACCAATAGTGCATTGTTGTGATTTTTGCTTCTGTGTATGTTTTATAACTTAAATGAAACACACTTTCCCACTTGGTTTAATATCCATCTTGTATATGTATATGTGAAAATATACAGGAGGGAAATGGGGTGGTAAGAAGAAGAATGGACAGAATGATGGGCAAGAACCTGAAAGTATACCTTTCTTCCTCAGTGTGCTGGGGCTGACTGTGGAACCAGCGCAGAAACATGGGGTCTGGGGTCAGGCAGTAACTGTTACAGGCTGATTGAAGCAGCTTGATCTGAGCAATGACTTCAAACTCCTGCAGAAAAAAAACGAAAAAGAGGATTCACAATCATGCAATCCCAATTCTCCCAAAAGGACACACAGTCTAAATCAACAAGCTTTTCATAACCTCCCAGCAGGGTGCTAGAGGATTACTGAAACTCATTGGACCTGGGTCAAATGCATATTTGAAATACTTTATCTCATTAAATGGTAGGAAAATTTGACAATGCACCTGCAGTTTTCTAAGTGCATTCAAGCAACCATGGAACTAACCAAAATGTAAGGAATGTTCTATCTTCTAACTGCTTAAGTATTTGAAATAATGTGACCCAGGTTTAACACACCCAGAAATAATAAACACTTACCCTGCGTCTCTTCTCAAAGTTGATCAGACCTCCCTGCAAAAGTCAGAAGTACACTGCTGTGAAATTCTGGATGTTAAAACTAACACATATGCTGTGGCATATGCTGAGTGTACATACAGTAAGGAATCAGTCAATACAATAACTGTTCAAACGAACTGCACACACACACACACGCACGCACGCGCACACACACACACACACACACATTCAAGTAAACACACACAGAGATACCTAAACTCACAGACACATATGCATTTATAAATACACACACATTCATTTAATATACTTTGATCCTACTTCATTTAAGCGATGAAATTCACAGTGCAGAAAAGACAGTAACAGAAAACAGCCAAGCTGAGGCTCACCTCCACTAGATCTGGCAGGGCAGTGTCAAGCATCGTCAGGTCCGTTAGAAACGTACCGAGATACGGTATCGTGCCTTGCATGGCCCCCTGTAAAGGCACATAGGAGACTACTACAGCAGGGCTACATTACTGCAACCACATAACTCTCCATCCTTATCCCCAGCTCTTAGGGATAGCTTATATAAAAAACAGTCTGACTGATTCCAAATTCAACAAAAAGCACATTCCATGTAAGATTATTTTATGGAGAAACATAATTACTTATGTGACTTTAAGTCATACTAAAAAAAAAAAAGAGAGACCTTTCTTTTTACACTATTGTCAGAGATCACCCAGACAGTCTAAAAAGTCTGAAAAAAAGACTTCTGTTTTTCCACACACCATGTCTTTCTGCAGCTGCAGCCGTCTCTGTGTGCGTTTCTGATGATCTTTTGCACAGCCCTCCAGACTGGCAAACTTTGAGGTGCCTTCCTGTGCAAGAGAGACACATGCAGGATAGCATCCTTATATGATCGGAACCTTTTGATAGAATTACCATAAATGTACAGAAATTCAAATTAATATACCATCAATAAATAATCACTATATCATGAGTACATTATCAGTATAGCATATCACTGTAATGGTGTCACCGTATCATTACTCCATACCAATACTCCAACAACACACCATCATTGATAGAAACTCTTCAGACATCAAGACACCCTCCCCCCCCAATTACTGAAAATTAGACATAATAAATGATAACACATCTCAAGGACTAAATAAGTCAGAAAAAAGGCATACATTTTCACTAGTATTCAGAGCAAAATTATTCTCACGTCTTTTCTGGTTAGTAATGCTTTGCTGAGATTTTAAATAGTAAAGGATAAAACAAAGCTACATATTTTCAGGTCAGATACCACTTTACCCTGCGATTTAGCTGTGCATCTTACAATCACTTTGACAGGAAAAAAAGCATAGTCTTACCCTCATTAGCAGCTCTCGGCTTGTCAGGTAGTTGTTGTGATCTGAAAATATATCAGACAGCTCCTCAAACATCTGCATGCTGTCCCTGGTTAGCACAGGAGAAAGAGAGACTGATTAATACACGAGCTGCAATAACTGATAAAGGGTCCTAAACTGTATGCTTTTCGCAAGCTGTCAATATAAGTCAATACACATCAGACACTAACATCAACATAGAAGTGGCCGATAGGAAGAGGCTCAGCTTGCTGAGAGAGGGAAGACTCACTTGTGCACACAGGCCCAGGCCCTCTTCAGGCGGTACAGCGGATTGGATTGCAATGCTGAGACAATGGCACGCAGTGAGGAGAAGTTCTTACGGATGCGGCATTCCTAAAAAGAGTCACACATGTTACACATGTGCGCGCGCACACACACACACACACACACACACACACATATTGTTCAATCCTCAGTAATGTTTTATGCATGTCATGTGCGTCCATAAGCATGTATTTTAATAATCTTTGTGGACTGACAGTGGTGTGTAAGGCAGACTCATGCATTTTTGTGGTTTTTGGTATTCCTGCTGGCCAGGCCTCACCTGGGCGATGTCGATCCAGCGCTGGATCACTCGTGCGCGCAGGTGCGGGCGGATTTCACGCCGATGCAGGACGGTGCTGACCACACAGGCCGCCACAGCGTTGAACTGTGTGATGGTGGCACGGATGGTGGGGGCACACCGCTTGTTCTGCTTTTTGTCACGCTGGGACCAGATGGAACCCAGGCAGTGGTGGGGCACCACCTTTTTGAACAGCAACTGGAAAAATGCAATGGAAGAGGCAAAGGAAAAACTGAACACAAATACTCTTTGGCATTTCCAGAGCTTACAGTTTTTGGGGTTCTGTTTGCAGATAGTACTTTATCAAGTACTCTTGTCCTCTACCCTTACCGCATCCATGTAGGTCAACTGCTCAGCCACTAGGTCAGCCTCGAATGATAGAAAGTCCTCCTGCATGTCGATTTCCACTTCCTCTTCCTCCCCAAGGCAGAAAGGACCATTGCCATGGAAACCAGCTGCATTTTGTGGAAGACAATCATCAAAAGGTCATTGCAGAGACACACACGCACACACATACACACACTCAAGAGGGAACGACCCCAAACAGACACAGGAATACAAAAGACACTTGGACAGGTAGCCGGAGAGCAGCACCCAAACAGACACAAGACCACAAAGGTCAAAAGAGAGCCCCAGAGCAATGATGACATCTAACAGAGACTAAGCCCAATTAAACAGCCCCAAGGTGGTGTCTCACCTTCAGAGTCAAGTTCAAGGCTAGCTTGTCCCTGCAGCTGCTCCAGCAGGCTGTGTGCCCTCCTCAGGGGCTCTGAGCCTGGCAGCGCCCTCTGCAGGAACTCCAGCACCCTGTGCAGGCTGGGGTAGGCCGGTGGCTCCTGGAAATCCTCAGGGCACTGATCTAACCATGCTCGCAAGATGGATGCCAGGGCACTGTCAAAGAGAAGAGAGAGACAAAGCAATCGATCAATTTTACTTTTGTATGGCACTCTTCACTCAAAGGTGTTACAGGAAGCTAAACAGGATAAAACCAGGTTGCACAAACTCTAGTTTTCTGTTCAATCAGGGGTCTAGTCAGGCCCAAGGTGTGTGAAGCCAATAAAAGAAGTTAAAGTGCTGACAAACCAAAAACCAGCACACATCCATCACCCAGATCTGGCGCCATGCACCCCCTGGTGTAGACTAAACTGTACATAACAGGAAGAAAAGTGCAGAGCTAGCTCCAAGAGGCAGCTGTACAAAGCTGTACACAGTCTTCCAGACACACTATGACAAAAAGTGATGAAACACTGCTGTGCCTTGGCTGAGCCAGGCAAGAATTCTGAATCCTGGGCCGGAAACACAGTCCCTCAGCAAAAATTTCAGACTTCCACTCTTGACGTCACACAGTCCTTCTCAGTGATTAACACGGCAGCCCCCCTGTCAAGAGATGAGGTTGGCTTTGGCCCTCTCTCCTGTCAGCCTTGCTGCACTATACGCTTTGAGCTAGAGGTGGGGGTTGAGGTGAGTTTTCCCTCTTCAGTGTTCAATAAATGTTCATATTATGAGAAAAAGGGGGTTCAATACACACAGTTCATTATTATTGAAGTTTTTATGATGATGATGATGATGACCATCATTGTTAGTGTGTGGACTCTTACTTTCGGACCGCTCCCTTGTTTTCAGAGGGTCTGCACTGCTCGTTTTCCCCTTCGCTGTCCTCTACATTCCCATACCTGTGCAGGGGTGGGTGGGGGAAGGAGGGGCGGGGACAGAGGGAGAAGAAGAGGGAGAGATTTATTATTGCAGCAAATGTGTTGGCAACGTAAAGTATATTCTTGGCATGCCTGTGCAACAGACAGAATGGAATTGATTTGAACTGGGAGATAGGCTCCCATTTCAGTACTGCAAGAGCAGCAGCCACAGAAGTCAACACTACTATATCAATGAGTGGCACAGACACCCACACCCACCCGCAAGGCCCCTTGTTCTGCACTGTTCAGAGTGACTCAAAGTGCAGTGTGATGGATTTCACACTATTGCTAGCACATTTTAACACATTCAAGGGATAAGTGTTCACAGACTTTAAGGGAGAAATATAGATAGTAAACTTAAAGGGAGTAACTTGAAAAATGTAATCTAACCTGTTTCAATGACCGTAAAATTATGATTCACTAACATAAATGTACATAAACATGGAAATGTTTACACGAGTTCCAATGTCACTCATGTGTCAATTTTTTCCTTTATGTCATCTTTCTACTACTTCTCCTTTCAGCTACTAGTGAAAGGAAACAAAAATAATATTGCTCATGTAATCAAGCTTCTTGCACAATTCAAAATTTCTAAGAATAACAAAAGCGAATTTTCAGAATCTGAGATGATACGTGCAGCTGCGTCACAGTATCCATCTATGCAGCTACATAGGCTGGCTAACATGTCTGCAGTATACAGTGGCAGTGTAGTATAACAGATGGGGAGCTGGGTCTGTATCTCAGAGGTTGCAGGTTTAGTTCTCAGGTAGAGCACTTGTGAAGACCTACCCAAAATTGCATCAGTAAATCTCCAGCTGTATAAATTGATAGTACAGAAGTGGTATACATTTCTCTGTTAATTGCTACATGTAACTGTAAATTACAGCGTGAACAGTGAAGAGGGAAAGTGTTTTCTTTCGTGCGTACTTATCAAGTAGGAGTTGAAGCACGGCCTCAGTGGTAGCGAAGGCCCGATACGTGGACAAAAAGATGCTGGTGTAGGTGAGGTCATTGTCACCGAACGCAGTGAGCAGTGTCTCCACCAGCCGCTCCAGGGTCCCGGCACGAATGCTGCGGATTTTACATGTCTCCAACTGGCTGACCGTGTGGCCTGGCGGCAGTCGGTCCCCTTCCACCTGGAATAGAGAGGGGAGATGCAGCACAGGAAGGGGGGGGGACAGAGGAAGAGGCAAGGTAAAAGAGCCAGGGAGAGGTGGAGGCAGAGACAGACAAAAGGCCAATTAATATTCGATCATTCTGCAGATGTGTCCTACTACTGTGTGTGTATCAATGGAAAGAGAAAAAGACAAGGAGTGGGAGAGACTGGGACAGAGACTGAAAGGCCTTGATGCTGCTAGCATGCTACAACAGGAAATGGCACAATCTGCTTTCAATCAAAGCTGCAAGCCCCCCTCTATCCCATCTCTTTCTCTCCCTCTCTCTACTTCTGCCTCTCTGAAAACAGTCATAAAAGAGGAGAGACGAGTGGCTGTTTTTGGGTGCAACTTCACATTGCATCTTGCTTTTTGGCACCAAAAACCATTTATTAAGACAGCTATGTGCTGTACAGAAACCTAAAGTGTACCATACAGCACAACTGTGAATCTCAAACACATGGAACACACACAATCATATGTATACACACAGATCAGATTTATACACAGATGTGCTGCTACCAACAATGTTATCTTTTTTTCCTCAGCTATGAAGTTTACATCATTCTGTCAGCAGTCAGGCTGATACACAATCCACTGGTCTAATTTGACTGATCACATTACCTCAGTAACTCTGCTTTATACATGGTGCCAATTTATGAGTTACAAGCGTTCAGCTGGCCAAGCATATTGTTTAAAGACAATGAAAAATGTTTACTAGCCAATCTACATCACTCCTGGAATGACTCACTCATTTGAACAAAATCACAATTATTCAAATGACACATTGCAAGAATGTAGCCCCATATGCTCAGGTGAGGGTCAATTTCAGTTCAATCCAGCAATTCAGAAATTAATTTCATGAATTGAAAAAACAAGAAATAGTCTATGAGGATTTTCTAAATGAACGAATAATGAATGAATGAATAAGAAGTGTTCAATACAGGAAACAAAGTGAATTTTGACCCATTTCCTCAACTGACTGAGCTGAAATAGAATTGCCCCCAATGCTCGTGCAGATTTAGGACTATACTCTCTCTCAAAAGCAATCCAATAATACCCATGTAATGAGACCGATTGACCTACAATCGAATGCCCATTTCATTAACCAGCTCAGCTTTGTTGTTCACCACAGATCCAAGTCCAGAGGAGCAGAGCAGTGAGCTTTTCCAGTTGTTTTCACAATGAATCTATCTGCCCCAACAGGACTGAAGTTATAATCCAAACACTTACACTGTGTGTCTTTTTGAAATATTAATTTGCATTTATACATTTCATGTAGGTTTGCCAGGGGATTCTTACCCTTTTTGTACCATATTCAAAACAACCTGTCACCACCATTTTGATAAGAGGTTACAGGTAAATTTAGTCAGGAAACATGTTATATTTTGTGAAAATGAAAAAGACATAGTTTACTTTTTTTATCTCTGAACAAAATGAAAATTGTGAAGGCCCTGATACATTTGCAGGTGGAAAGGGGTAATAAACAGAACAAAATTTAGGCATGAAGCAAATATTGCATAAAAATATTAATGTGAAATACTGTCCATTCCTGCTTGGTGCTGTGTGGATCTAAAGCAGAATTTATTGATTTGGTATCCAGTTTTAAACCATTTTGTTTTAAACATTTTACTTAAACATGTAAGAATTTTACATTTAAGTAGCCTTGAAAGCCATAACAGCATTAGGCTAGCTGACAGTATTTAGGTATTGCTTACCTAAGGGATGCAGCCTCAAAATAACCAATATTTAAACCTAAAATAGGAGGCAGGTCGCTTTACAGAAATAAGTCTCATTTAAAATATTAACATCCACAACAAAATGGTCTTGACACCTTTTGGTATCATGCAAATACCGAAAAATTTTGGTCACAAGAGTACCATTTAGGAAGACTCATTCCACCCAATCTTTCTTCCTGATTTTACTACAGTTATTCATAAAATGGAAACTGATGGTGGTGACACAGGAATTCAGGTTGGACCCGGTTGGAAAACCAATGCCTCCTCATGTTAAGGAACTTATATTACTCTTTAGCCACATCATAACTGTAATTTATGCGAGAACATTATGTTGCAACACATGAGAATTTGTTTTTAGAGGAAATCGGAAAACAGTTTTTTATGGACAAAATACTCATACTTGATCATTTTTATTACAATACAGACACATAAGTTATCAATGGAATTTATATGGAATTACAATGAAAAAACAGATGTGTGCATGCAGGAACTGGTTCTTGACATGAACCTTTTGCTGATTTTCATTACACTGGTGAAAAGGATTACAGAAAGTGAAGAATGTATGTTTATTTTTTCTCTAACATGTTTTTAATAATTCACAGCAAATCCTTTCACAATCCACCAGTAGATAATGGTCCACAATTTGAGAAGTGCTGTTGTTGGGAAACTGTACATGCATGCAGGGTTAGCACGCTATCTGTCATTCACTCCAGTTTGGTGTACCCTTACGAGTGGGTTTCACTCACCCCCAGCCATCTTGCTCCCTTGTTAGCAGCTTGCTGGATCTGAACCCGTTTCAAAGTCACATTGTATATGGCTCCCTCCTCCACTTCCTCACCCCAATCCTGCACCGAGCTCTATGAACGGGGAAGAAAAACACTGTTACAACTCAAAATGTCGCTCTTCAATTCAACAATGTTCTGCGAGTCAGAGATACAACATGAAAACAAAGAGCCGATTTTTTCCAACCATGAAAACAATAATTGGAGGAATGAATTCAATCAGTAAATAAACAGACATGTAGAATAATAATAAAAGGGTGACCAGAGGGGAAATATGGAGGTGGGTGAGGAGGGGCAGGGGGTTGAGGGAAAGAAAATGTGTCAACAGAGTAAACAGGTTCCTGCAAAAATGCAACTGTCTACTGCTGCTGTAAGAGAAAGGTGGAGCTCAGCTGTGAAAAAGGAAGCATTTTACATGACATTAAGCATTTAATAGATGCTCCTATCCATAGGGATTTAAACTGTGCAGCTTTTTAAAACAAATAATCCATTTATAAAGCTGGATATTTACTGAAGCTATTCAGGTTAAGTACTTTACTCATGGGGACAATGACAAGACCCTATTTGGTAATCAGACCTACAGCTTCTAGCTTACAGTTCTAATTAAGCTCTAGATCCCTAAGCTTGGCACTGAAAGTTCAATCACTGACAAATCTCTGGGTAGGTTTGTTTACATTTGTGGCCTTGGTTCCTGAAATCTGATTTGTGATGATGGATTTGTTTGATTTAGCAGTGTATCATTTTGCACACCCACTGTATTGTGAGATTTGTAATAGTAATTGACCATACTCATACTGGAAAAGATAATCCCTGGAGTTATAGGACACATGAGTGAGAAATTAGTCACTTTAACAGTTATGAACTGAGAAACGTTGGTATATTCACACCACTGTTGCCCAAGGAGAAACAAAGCCTCGCTAACCCCCTAACCCCCCTCCACCCCACCACTCATCTATGCTTGTTGTGCATGCTCTAGAATGAGATCAGAGTTGGCACGGGATAATGGGGGATTGGGGGTGGACTAAGAGCTTTGACAGCCAGAAAGTAAATAAAACAATTTCCTCCCCTATGAATAAGTTCAAGACTCCACTGCCCACATCAGAGCTACATACACCCCCACAAATACACATGGTACCAGCACACAGGCACCTTTCCATCATGGTGTTTCTTTCATTCGGGACAGTGGAAAGTGAGTCACAGGCAGAGCTGCTCAGCACAAAATGCAGCCAGAAGAACAACAGGAACTGCACATTCTTTCACCCACTGCCTTCACTCTGTCATTTACAGGAAAAGAGGGGGAAAAGAGGCCATAGATTCCACAGAAGAGAAACCACTGGCAGGGAATCAGCCAAATTTTAAAAAAAGAGGACAGACTGACCCCAACAATGCTCACTTTCGCCTTTCACCCCTCCAAGAAAAATAGCAGACGGGTCGAAGGTCATCACTAATCCGTTATTCGCTATTGGCATGCACCTCTGGACACAGAGACAGAAACATCTCTGGCTACTGCACAGTTAAGTTCACAGCCACACATTAGAATGTGCAGTGCTGATTTACTATATTTTACTGTAGCACAGGCGCATTTTTTCTCCAACTGGACTAATATAAATTTGTTAGAGTTAAATTAATAGTGCGCATTTGCCAGTGCATCAGCAACCACCCTAAAATAATACTGAGAAACAGCACGGAGCTTTTTTCGCCGTGAGGCATCGAATTAACTGTCGATAAGCAAGATATTGTTATGACCCAAACTTCTGGTAAACCAACAAGAACAGCCGGTGCCCTCTTGGAAATAAAACGGTGCCGTCTGTCCGTATACTCGACCGTTTCCTGTACAGTGCTGCGGCATAAATATTTCTCTCAGTGAGTCATGCAGTCCGAACTCAAAAACAAAAGCAGGAGGTCCTGTTGCTCTCTGACCGACCCTGCTGAGTCAACACTATGCGCCGAAGCCTGCTCTTTGTGCTAGGAATAAACGATTTAAAAGTGCACACTCTGTTGGTTAACGGCGGGTCTCGAGGTAAACGTAGCTGAGTTTAGAAAAAAAATACCGTATTACTACTTTACAGAAATAAAGTAATTTCGATACTACAAAGGTGTTCCCTTCCGTAACCAGGTCATACAAATTGAAAATAATACATAGGGCATCTTTCAAAATAAATATTAGGCAGTGGCATAGGAGAAACAAAAGTCAAGAAAACAACGTCAAAGATATAATACGATTTTAACAGGCCGAGCCAAACAACTGACTGTAAAATCATACAAAAACTGTATTAATTACAAATTTAATGTGAGCATTTAAGTAACGCAACAAAATAAACTGCTTTCAATACAATATGTGATTTAATAGGCGCTACATCAAAAATGTTGAGTAAGCTGAATGCAGAAAACCACACTTGTTGAAAACTGCAAAACGATGCGCATTACTACAAAAAGATGCACTGGAAAGTTTTCTCCCGTTTTTGTTAACGTTAATATTAGTCTCTCATCTCGCCATCAACCAAATCACAAACTTTGCAGTTAATCCGCAGTATGCAACACAATGCACTCAAGCTAACAACAGAGGGTCAAGTCTTTTAGATGGATCTGCTCTCTATTGTATTTCTCCAGTAGACGCAGCTGGGACCAGTATAAAGCTCGCGGCGCTAGCAATTGTTCCCACATTTCCACACTCATCAGCGAGAGAAAAGTTTTCCTTTTTATTGGACTTAACGGGGCAACCATATTCTACTTTTTAACAATATTTCGCTGCCACAACACACATACATTAAAGTCGGCCACAAACATTAAGACCAAAACGGTAACAAATAAAAAACAGTTTGTTTTCTAAAACAATCCTCATCCCCTTCCCCCTCCCAATCTCTTTCTTTATCCGCTACTTTCCCATCATCCTTCTTCCACCTCATTTCTGTGTTGTCTTAATGACCATAAACTCTCAAACCGCAAAATAAGAAGTCTATGCAACACGGAAAACGGCGGCAGCGTTACCATCTTAGCTTTCCAAGCGAATTTCATGGTAAGCGCCTCTCTCATGGTCCGGGAGCAGCATCAGAATCCAGCTAGAATCCGCCAAAGGGGTGAAGTATTTAAAATCCCAACCAATAATCACAGCATCCACTAGGCGTTTATCCTCTGTAAATCCTTTCTCCTCCACCACACACGTACAATCCGTCACAGCTCTCTTGTCTGTTCTCCCCTCTTCACGACCCTCCTCCTTTCTTTCAAGATCTCCCCGTTACTGAATGAGCGAGCTCCGCCCCGCTGCACTCAGAGTCCTCCCTACTACCCCGTCACCCTTTCTATTTTTTACAGAAAGGAAAGACGCACTCAGGGAGTTGCTAGATGTTGTGCAATTGTTTAAAACTTTTATTGTCATTCAGTTCAATCGTTTGATTGTACAGTATTATGCGCTTCAACAATCACCTACCTTGTAAATGTATGTAACCTTTGTTTGAAATTTTGCATGTTTGAAAATTTGAGAGGAGTGGTCCGTGTTAAGCATTGTTTTGATAAGATGAGGACACAACATTGGGCCGTATTTGTTTGTGGGTTCGCGTAAATGCCTAGGGCGGAATGGAATGGGATGCTTAAGTTACTACATGGCTTGTTATTACTGGAGCTTAGCTTCAATGTTGTAACCCCTTTGCACTGGAAAATGTCAATATTGGGGGTGGAGAGACCCAGTCAGAGACCCTAGTCAGTTACCATCATGACTCCTGGTGTCTGACCATACCTGCCAGCACAATGCTAGGAGAGGTTTTCCTTACAGCTCTATGATTTTCTCTCTAGAAGGTTTACACCAGGTTTTGCTGTGACATGTTTTCAAAATGTACCACATTTAATTGGGTGTTCACTGTACTGTACAAGCCCCCACACACACACACACACACGCACGCACACACAAACACACACACACATTTTGAACCCTATGAATAATGGTAGATCCCAGGTAGAACTACAGACGCTCAGTAGATGACTTTGGTACAACTGACATTTTACTTATACATATTTACTGTTAGACATATAAACAAAGAAAGAAGGAACCAATCCAAGCTATGAAATCATGACTTAAGCCCTTAAAGTGGCCCCTGCTGAAATGGAAGTAACATACTAAAAGTCAGGTAACAGTGAATGCTGTAACACACTGCTACCTTGCGTGTACCCAAGGCAGCTCTGACGTTCCTGGGTACCATGTCCAGGCAACCCTCCCCTGAACTGCGTCGGTGCCAGCTGACTCAGGCACAGCCAGGGGCACAGCCAGGGGTTTCAGGAAGACCCATCTCCCCTGGTTTAGGGCCAGTTCCCAGGCTGGCCAATCGCATCCATCTTCAAGGGTCTGGGAAGAACCACTCTGCAATGGGAAAGGTCACAACCCTCCAGTTGTCCCAGGGGAACAGCTGCTGTCTGAGGGGAGTGATGTCATCCCTCAGCGCAGCCCCTCTACTGAATGTCAGCTTGTACGCACGGCCTTACTGTCAGTGGTTACATCACTGCTGTCACTCAATGTCAACAGGAATGGCAACATTTAGTCCTAATCTATGCTGCTTGGCTCTGACCTCAGACAGCAATGACTGTACTGCCAGGGAATACACAGAAAGATGTGCATCAAATGCACTTATTGGGCTCTGAAATGTTGCAGGTGGTACCCGTTCTTTAGTAAATATCCAGTTGTTTCAATGGATTTTATGTTTAAAAAGTAAGTTGTGTAAGTCACTCTGAATAAAAGTATCTGGTCCAGCAGTGAGTGAGTCTGCTGCTGCAAGAAGGCTTTCAGTTATTGAAAGGTATGTGTTTATGAAAGAGAGGGGAAACAACTTCTGGGGATTTGTTTGTTTGGGGAGATTCCTGTAGTGCTGTGAATTTTTACCAGTGTTATTATTCCCATTTAGGATCCAGCGAAGGCTGAATAAACCCCACTGTATGTCAGCCAACCCCTTCCCCCCTCTTACTCTGACCCCCTTCAGTCCAGACCCTAGGTCTGCTCTTGGTTTATCACCGCTCCCTGACAGAAAACGGCACAGGACAAAAACAGGAGGAGAGCTGGCTGTTATTGTGCTGCTGTGGGGAAACGCACATTCCAGGAAATCTCCCACTTCCTGCCAGCAGCTTCCCCGACTCTGACTGTGCCTGCTACCCTCATACCTGACTTCAGACCAAGAGTGAGAGATCCACAGACTAACATTACAGCAGCGACAGACCCACAGACTAACACTACAGCTGCAAGATACCCACAGACTAACACTACAGCAGCGACAGACCCACAGACTAACACTACAGCAGCAACAGACCCACAGACTAACACTACAGCAGCAACAGACCCACAGACTAACACTACAGCAGCAAGAGACCCACAGACTAACACTCTGGCAGCGAGATACCCACAGACTGACACTACAGCAGCGAGAGACCCACAGACTAACACCAACATCTCAAAGAGACAGGTCCAGGATGTGACAGCAAGCAAGTGAACAGATTCTGGAGACACCAGTATAGCAGAAAGATAGGTCCAAGACACACTAATATGTCCTTGTCCTGCCTCTTTGCTATACTGGTTTACAATCATATGCTTTACTTGTGTCTTTTGGACCTACTATATTCTGCTAATTTGGTGTCTCTTTGGCTCATCTCCCTGCTCTATACTGCAATTATGGCAGGACAGCAGGTCCAAGAGACACTAGTATGGCAAAAAGATAGGTCACATGGGCACCAGTATAGCTAAGGAACAGAACCAAGACCTACAAGTATAGCAGGTAGATCAGCTCAGAAGACAGTATAAGAGTACAAGAGGTCGAAGAGACACTGGTGTAATAGGCTGAGAGGCTCAGGGAGCCAGCATTGTATGGAATACATTGTTTTTGAATCTGTTTATTTTTTTAAACGTGTCCCTGGAGGGCCATTGTGTGTATGCAGGTTTTTGTTTCCACCAATGACCTCACCTAAATGAGCTCAATGACACCAGTTCACTTGTAGATTAGATCACAGTAGAACTTTATTTTATAACGGGGCACAAGAGTAAACTGAAACTGTAATGAACTTCAACAACAATATATCTTTAATATAAATTTACATAAATAATTTGGCCAATCAAATAATAAAGAACTAAGGTTGCAATGAGATACAAAAACATATTTGGCTATCCTTGTCGACTTCTTTCCTACAAACCCACAGAGGGTTCCCTCCTCAGCTAGGAAACTCACAGCTTAATGGAGAGCAATTCTTGTTTAGCAATTATAGGTCCTGTCCAGTTTCTATGAGTAAAAACGCTTATTCATTCATACAAACGAAAATTATTTCCCAATTCAGCAGTTAATTCAAGTTAAAATGTGTCATGAACGGAAATTCCCCAATTGCAGAACTTACTGGTGGTAAGGAAGCCCCTGTCTGCATCTCTGTAACTGAAAGTCAGAAACTCTACAGGGATTCACTTCCCTGAATTCTAAAAACAGTTTCCTACTCTCACAGCTTTGTGCGTGCACACATGCATGTGCTTACGTTTGTTTTTTGCACAGGGCAATATTTAAATGTCTTAGTGGGGATTTTTTAAAATAACACTGCCCAGCAGGGGGCAGTCTGCAGTATGGTTGTTTAGGTTTAGGTCTTTGAGCATTGCTGTTCATGCACTTTGGTTGCAAAGGGCCAGTTCCCAGTGACTCTATAAAGTTAGATGACTTGATATACTCTGGCACAAGTCACAGTCAGAGGCACAACCGTTGCGCTCATTTAAAAATAATTTGAAACCACCATGTCTAACCCAATCACTTACTCTCCCTGAACGCAATCACAGTGGTGGATACCATCTTGACTGTTGGCAAGTGATTACTCTAGATGGTCTGAAAGACCCATTCTCATCGTGATGTATTTTTATGTTCTTTTACTTCCCACTATCCCCTTTCTTTCCTTCTCCAAAGGCATGTCCCTCAGTGAATTGTTGCATTGGTAGTGGTCTCAGTAAGTGTTTTCATGTGGTTGAGCACAAAATAGATGACATCAGCCGAGCCACTAATCTTCAAACAGGAGTCCAGGCCCCCTCCCTCTCAGATTACGGCTGGGATAGTGGTCTGCCAGAGACATCTTGGGAATGATAGATTTGAGGTGGATAAAGTGAGACACAATGACTGATCTTAGGTCTGTGCGCCGGTAATTACAGTCTCAAGGTTCATGTTTTCCATGTCCCTGTCACTGGGGGGAGTACGGGTGGGGTGGGGGGATGCCAGAAAGCAATACACAATCCAGAGCATTGTTTTTCAATGTGTGTGTACCAGTTGTTTACAGGCATTGTGACCATTTGGGTATATTGTTTTTCAGTGCTTCCACCCATGACCCCCTGCTAATAAGCTCTAATTAACAAGCAAAGCACTGCCAGTCAGACCTCCTGTTGTAATAAGAGCTAGCCATCTGTTCCCAGGCTGACTGGAGCTTGTTACCACGGCTACTGCACTCAAAAAAGCTGATACCAGAAAACCTGTAGCATATTCCTTTTAGCATGTGCAGGGGCCAGCCCTAAACAGCTATGTATAGAGAATAACAAGCAGAATAACAAGGACTGGCACCTGGTATTTTGTACCTGTGTGCTCATTCACACATATGTGACAAGAGGTAGAATTGCTCACACTTTCTGAATGATACTGAGCTTATGGAGGCAATTTGAGCACATGCTTCTATGGGGCAGCCAGCCTCTATAGTGTACATAATCACTCTGCCAGGCTTCCGTACCCATTCTGGTAAATTCACTATTCAAATCACAATGAAGACTTTCATATCCTTTAGCGTGTCAGTACTGTAAAAACTGTGTCCTACATACCCTCATCCTTGTTGAGACAATTAGAACTGTCCCTCATGATACGCTGTAGCATTAACATTCTCCTAAGGACCCCTGGGTCTGCAGTTATTATTCTCCAGCCATCAACAGCACTGTCAATATCAGTGGGACACTTAGAGCCAGGAGTTGAATACCCGTGCTGTAGCAGAAACCCTTGCCTAATAAGTGAACTATCGTTCCAACTGATTCAGCACACAGAACAGTCATTCTTATTAATTAACTGATCCATAGATATAATAATACACCAGACTAACAGTACAAACAGTATACATTAACTGATTCCCAGGTGGGGGTGCTATTGTACCTTTGACCAAGGCACATACCTGAAGTTTCTTCAGTAAATATTGACTGATGTATATTTGAAGAACAATGTAAGTGGATAATATTAAGAGCTTCTAATAAATGCCTCAGAATAATTGGAGCACACTTTGTCCTATATCTTCCTCAAAAAATGCTGTTTTTTAGTGACAATACTTAAGCTATAGACAAACTGATTCAAAAATCTGATCACATGATTCCTGGGTGTATAGGTCACTTTCTTGCCCTGATCACACTCTGCTGAGCTATGACTCCTACATTTGCTGACTAAAGCTCCGCTTTACAATTATAATTATGGATTGACCAGATGCGTACGAAAGGAATACCTTATATGGCCTATTTTAATACACTGTGTATTCATACAGCCAGGTTTTTACAACTGCATTTGTACTGAACCTCAGGGGTAGAACAACAGGGCCCCACCTGAGAGCTGAACCTGCAATCTTTGAGTTACAGGTCTACTTCATCACAATAATGATACACAGCTCCAGTCCTGGAGGGGCCAGATGTATGCTGGTTTTTGTAGTTTCCTTTAAATCAGCAGCCAGCTTAGGCTTTGGAAACAAGGCTCATGGATTCTATTACTAAATAACAACCTAAATTATGTACCAAGGTGTCAGAACACCAAAAACCAGCCTGTACAGAGACACACACCAGCTTACTGGAACTGTGGTTATGCACCCTTATACCACACTGTCGGCCAAAACAGTCATGAACACCCACATCCAATCACAATCTGGCTCTCCTCCTCGCGTTTGCCTGAGGCTGCTGTAAGCCAGGACACATGACTGGGATCAGGCCCCTGTGGGGGGAGGGGACTGGGGACGGGAGTTAGGAGGGTGGTTTCTCATTGTTTGTGATGGATTTGTTCTCTTTCACAACCAGCCAGGGGGAGTGAGGTTTCACAGAACAGCAGCTCTCAAACAGTGGGAGGGGCCACTGGGGGCCATGGGAGGGGTTGAGGTGGGTCATGAGATGACACATGAAAAATATATAACTTACTGTATATTGTTATTGCACTGATGAAAGTCTTACAACCAGAGAGTCTTCATTCTTTTTTTGTGCACTATGAATTTTGCAGTAATTATTGTGATGTCCTGTGGTTTGGCTTTTTTTACAAATATTGCTTGGCCTTTGCACCTGTTGTTGTCCAAGCACTGCCCTAATTATAATGTAAATGCAGTTATTACTCCAATATATTACAAATGTACTTCGTTGAGGCTGTACCTTAATAAGGGGTGAGTCATAGAAAAAGGATTGACACAATTAGTGGATTGCAGGATCAGACAGTTTGGGAGCCCTTGCTATAGATTAAAGCTGGGAGGGTTGAATATCCTGCTATAAACTGAAGTTGTAAGTGTTGAATAGCCTTGGTAGAATACACTACAGAATACCTGACCATGCATGGAGGTCTCTGCCACCCACTTCTGCAGACATGTGTGCTGGTCCTGGAGAACACTTATGAATGCTGCCTTTTGTTTGATGAGCTATTGGGAACAGAGGCCTGTGTTTGACATTTCTTGAGTGTTGCCTGCTTCAGGTTCTTGTCCTTCTGAGTACAAAAATCTCAAAAGACATAAATCTCAGGACATAATTGAATCAATCAGGCCAAATTCATTTAACATAAATGTAATTGAATTTGGACCAAAAATCTAAATAAACAATACAAACCAAGAGATTGTACTGCTATAGATACACACATATACACGTATATACAGTAAATGTCAACATACGCATGTACACATATACACACACAAATATTACACTTAACTTCAAACCTGTTAAAATTGCACTTGCTATGTAGTTTATAACTAACCCCATCTCCTCATCTGGGTTAATGTGCTTCTGCCCTACTTCAGTTTTTGCCCCAGACCATTAGGCTGTGGGGCAGATGTGACTCCAAGGGGGACATGCCCCAGCTATTGGATTTTCACATGATCATGGACTCTGCCCCATTTTCCTTACAAAGTGAATGCTATAATACAATACAGTAGCTAGACACACCAATCTTTTCCCCTGGTCTCCTGTGAGGACATTCCTCGCTCTCTGTCTGGCACACACAAGAGGCCTCTGTGGCATTATAGATATCTAAAGCAATAGAGAGAGTTAGCTAACTGTACCAACCCCACACCCCATCCCGCTCTCTCTCTTCACACTTGAACTCTGACCTTGACATGAGGGTGATTATGGCTATTTGAGCGGGCAGCAGAGAGAATAGTGGTGGGTTTGTGTGCAGCTTAGTGTTTTTCACTGTCTACCCAAAAGCCTGTAAGCTCAGCTCCTTTGTGTCAGTAAATACGTTCAACCGAGGCGAATTACAGTGCTCTGATGTATAGCTACAATAACACGCAGAAAGTCAGGGCAAGCTCACTCTCACGCCTTGTTTCAAAGACACAGGTTTATGCCTGTAGCCTCAAATGAGGGAACATCTTTACAGCACATTTTTAACTGTATGTACAGATCTGCCGATTCCACCTGTAGCCATGATGAAGGTGCTGTATTTAAGATCCTAACATTTTTTGAACTGAAAAAACAAACCAGTCAGACAACAAATTGGCTTAGGAGATTCTGTTAAAAATTGAGAAAACACATTATAAAGAGGAAAATGTAAACAAATTCTGTGCACACTGTGCAAGGTTACAGGGCAGCACTGTGGGATAATCTCTCAAACTGCAAAAAACCAAAACTATGTCCTGTGCATAATACCGTAGTCAGTTTCTATACATCTTGAGAGAGTATAAAATGGACTCAAGGGAAGTAACAAAGAGTCATTTAAACAGATGCACTCTGTTTCATGTCTGCAGTCTTCAAATGCTTCATGAGCCACATGATCCAAGATTCACAAGTGATCTGTGCTACATTGCTTCAGCGATTAAAAGGGTTTATGGCAATGACCCACTATATTTTGCTGAGTATGCCACTTGCATTGCAGTTTGTTGACCTTTGTGCCAGATCACTAGGCTATTTAGTCCACTCTTCTCCTGAGTGCAAGTACTATATACAACCTTGAAGCAAGACTAAGCAATCTTATATCTGTCTTTTATGACTTCTCTAGTTGAAAGTGACGTAGAACACTTTGGCTTTCATTCTGCGTGACCTGGACTTTGTTCAGCTCTCATCTTGAAGAAAACAGGGCAATTAAAATGGATTAGCCCAATCACCTTTTATGAATATAATAGTTTCATAACTCAATCCCAGACACTCCAGGCAATAGAGAAAATATAGAAGGCAAGGGGGAAGAAAGGGAGAGAGAAAAAATTTCTTGGTTTTTGAGGATGTTTGACAAACAACCAAAGCAGCCATACATTTGAAACAGCTGTAGAAATTCAGACTGAGATGGTTTTAATTGGCAAGAGACACGCACTTATTTCACATCATAGAAAATGTTTGTTTTTGTATGAATGTGACTTTAAAAATAGAGGAAAGACCTGACAGAAAATGATGAGATGACAAAAGGAAATGACAAAGAAAGGGGAACAGATCAGAAAGGAGATGTAAAAAGGCATGGAATTAATGACCACTGCAGTCCAAGTGAAAGCAACAGAGCAGAGGAAAATGTGATTACAGGAAATCAAAACTCAAGAGTAAAAATTTCACATACTGACTGAAATGGTAGTTTGTTGTTTGTCTTAGGACAGGATTTGTGCTATGGTAACTGTGTACATTTACATCTTGGATTTCATAAGACAAGCTTATCCAAAACAACTTATTTACCTTTCAGTTATTTGAACTGAATATATTCATACATATAGTCCATTCATACAGCTAGAAATTACCTGATGAATTCAGAGCAGGTGTACTTTTCTTAAAGCTACAATGGCATTGCTTCACATCTGAGTTATAAGCCCAGTTTACCCAGTATTGTACCTCACTGCAGTGTCTTCCATGGGTCACACTAACTTCAATGTTAAGAATCTCATTGGGAGTTTCAAGGAGAGTTGGGCAGTGGGAGAGGGCAGCCCCCTGCAATCTCTCTCAGAGGAACAATACTCGGAAACTGTGCTGTGAGGGGGGGAGAATTGCAGGCCAGGATGTCAGATAAGACTAAGGAAACCCCATAGCACATACCCAGTCAAACACATCACGTGCAACATATACATACACACACACACTCACACACACAAAAACATAATGTGTAAAATACACCACACACAAGCACACCAAGTCTGTACATCACAAACAAAACACATTGCATGCTCAATGCAATCTGACAGTAAAGCACAGGCACACACACACACACAGTTATGATTGTTGACACATTGTGAAGGTGAAGTGGTTGCTTGGTCAGTAGTTCAGCTTTTTTAGGAAATGATGATGCCTTTTCCCTGAAAGCTGACAGCCTGGGCCGGTTAACTTCTGGTAAGGGCGAGCGGAGCAGTGTAACTCGCGTTCAACTCCAGTCTCATGCCCTACCGAAACTGCTGACCAGCTTTCAAGAAAAACCTTCCCACTCAACAGCCTTTCCTAGCATGTCCTCCTCAGTGCCTTCCAAAACCACATACCACACTGCATGGTACTGGGTTTTATGTGCCCAAAAATGTTCACATTATGCATAAATTTCATTGTGAAATCAAAGGTTACATGATAAATGAACAGTTATGCACTATTAAATAATTTCAATGTTGCAAGAATTTCACAAGATAGGCTATGAGACTGAATGCTCATTGGACTGTCTTGGCAGTGCCAATGGAAGTTTGTCAAGATTTTCTTGTCACTGGATATTTAAGGATTGGTGATTTAACAGCGCCAATTCAAATTGGAGCATATATTCTACGATCATAGAGCAGCATGTGGCCTCAGCTCCCTGTTTGCGCTGCAGAAACCCAGCACTTGAACAACACCATCCAGCTAGTGCTCTGTGAGGCCCCCTGGCACATCAGAGGAGCCGCACCACAGCTGCACTGACCTGGACGCTGACCTGTGCAACTCCTGCAGAGCGGAGAGCGGCAGATGGCGGGCAGATGACAATAACACAACGCTCGCACGCTAACAGACTCCAGATCCCAGAGGGCCATGGTATCTGCTCTGTATGTTTTGCCACTCAAGCATAATTCAAGTCATTGATTGGCTAAAACAGTGGTTTCAAACTCTGTATCAAGGAGGGATTTACGTATGCTAATTTTATTCCAGCCTCAGCTCGTCATTCAATTCATAATTTTGTTAAATGAATCCTGCTGGTTTGTACAAAATGTATATAAAGTGAAATGGGGGTATTTGTGTTGTCTGCATAACTGTTGCTAACATACTGTGATTAGCTATCATAACAGTGATTAGCATGCGTATGGCAGAATGAGTAATTGAATTTGTTAAGACAGAGCTGTTAGAATGAAAGCCTGAATGCACAAGATCCTAGATTGCACTGAGTTTTAGACCACTGGGCTATACACACTTTATGTCCACACACTTTATGTCCAAGGTTACATTGACTGCTGACTGAATTGGCTGCTGATTGAATGACATCACAAAGATCACCCCTCCTTTAACAGGAAGGAAACCCCCTTCCTTGAAAGCTAATCTGCTAATCTGGATTTCATAGGTAACGAGCTAGTTAGCGTCAGAGCGTTAAGATTTAATTGTGTATTCGATATGGCATTCTAGCGTTATGGTATTTTATTTAATTAATAAACTCAGCCTGAAGACTGTG
Source organism: Albula goreensis (assembly GCA_022829145.1). NCBI lineage: Eukaryota > Metazoa > Chordata > Actinopteri > Albuliformes > Albulidae > Albula > Albula goreensis. The sequence continues at coordinate 18,282,410 of CM040753.1, read as the reverse complement.
TGTATGGTTCATCTGCAAGTGAAATGATGTTGGTATACACAACCTATTTGCTGTTTGAGCTAGGTGAATTGGTGGAAACAAAAACAAAAAGATTCTTCACCTCCAGGAATGGGGTTTCTGACCCATGATCTCCAATGCTGAAGGAAGCGGGTTCCACCTGAGTGCATCATGACTCAGGTAAGGGCTAGACTCCGTTTCATATTCTGTCATTTCAGGGAAATGAACTTTAATTCAAATTCATTAACTGAAAGACTATATGTTCTGATCTTGATAATACATTTTATTTCCATGGGGCAGGGCCCTTTTTCTCAGTCTGTAATCATTAAAAATGTAGTGTACCCAATAAGAAGTTAGTGTTCTCTCTTTTTCACCCCACACTCCTGAAGCTCACTGACATGGCACAGCAAGCATTCTCTAAACTTACAAGCAATTCTAATGTGCACCATGAGTATTTTTCAGATCACCAATTCATTCAAATTTTTAATTTTCTCTCCTTGACTGACATGAATTGAAGTTTAATTGACCGTGGCTTTGATTCTCTCTCAAAAACAACCAAATACAATTCAAACTAAATGGCCCTGATAAGGGAAATGTTCATTCGAATTCATTGTTAGAAAAAATCTAATTGAAAGAGAACTGATGGAAGGTCTGATGGTACAGCCAACAGAAAGAGAGGCGGCCAGAGCAGACTCTGTGAGAGAGGCACAGATGGACAGAGTGGTGGACAGACGGATGAAGACAGGGAGACTCACTGACCCAGTGCCTGGGGCTGCTGTCTGGGGCACGGGGCTGGTACCTCTGCAGGGCCACCCCTCCCTCCTCCTCCAGCAGGGGGGGCTCCAGCTCCAGGGTCTGGGGGCCACCAGGGGGCCAGGGCAGCAGAGAGGCCAGGGGATAGTGGGAGATCACGGTACCAGAGTCGTTCCGTGGCATGGTGCCCAACAGGGCATACTCTATTCTGGAGGGCAGACTGGCGAATGTGTCTCAGCACGCACTCCTTCTCTTTTTCCCTCTCTCTATGGATCCTTCCTTTTTTCTTTGTTTCTCTTTCCCTTCGTTCTTGACTCCAGTCTTCTGGCTCAGAGAGTCTGTCTTGTCAGCCTTTCTCTGTCAAAAACACACTTAGCTTCAGTCCAGAGACTTCCTCTCAGATCCTTGCTTGTTGATGCTAATGTATTATATTATCTCTCTTCCAGCACTCCTCAGTCCTCCAGTTTGTGTTGTTGCTGTGACTCTAGCTCCAGTGCACCGGTCCAAGTATGACCTTCCGATCTCTGCCTAAGCAAGTTCAGTAATGTGTGCGCTCTGTGTTAAGTTTCTCCCGGTGGATGTTAATGCTAGCTCTGCTCAGCCTATCCCAGCTCACTCGCTGCATACAAGTGGACACTTGCTGTGCTCACAGCTACAGCCACATGAATGATTAGAGCTCTATTGTCTTCTCCATTCAAACTCCCTCCCTCTCTGTCTCTCTCTCTCCCTCCCTCCCTCTTTGTGAATTAGTACAGGAGGGGAGGAGCCAAGGTTTGGTCCCCCCCATCCATTTGTTGGAGGAGAGTGTAGAAGGGAAGAGTAAAAGAAAGAGAAAGATTGAATTGACCAGCACAGAGAGAGAGAGAGAGAGAGAGAGAGAGAGAGATATTAAGAGGATGACTGGATTAACAGCACATTTGGCTGTTCCCCATGTTTTTCCTTTGCCTGGTATATCCATGACTTCCTACCAGGCCTGTTGTCCCCTGTTACTGTAGGACGGGTGGGCCAGACCTGGGGTAGGAAGGGTTCAGGGGCATGGTTAAGGGCAGGCTGGAAGCAGCCATGATACAGTAGACCCTTAGACCTATGGTACTGTGCAGTTACTGATTGTAGCAGCCTGTTAACGGACAGCTCGGCTGTGTGACAGAGTGTGCTGTACAGTGCAGAGCCTGTAGAAAGCTTTACCACAGCTGGCTGAGTCGCTAATGTGTAAGGAACGTACGTGGGAAGAGGTGAAGTTTGTGTTGGTGGGTTAATGTGTGAATGTAGTAGGCTTCTTTTTTCAGTTTTTGGTGCCGTTGTGTGCGTAACTGTGTGAGTGTGTTAATGAACAAGTACTGTGTCTTTTTGTGTGTCTGTGTCTGCATGCATAAGTATGTGAGTGTATGTGTTAGTGCTTTTGTGTGTGCGAGTGTGCTTGACAGTCTGTGTGTGTGACTGAGTGTGTGTGGTGATGAGGATCAGTCATGTGTGAAACTCTGCTGTTGTTGAGCAGGATAATCCAGAACCAGACCCAGCTCTCTAACTCTCACATTCCTGCAAACTCATACCACCACACACACACACACACACATACACACACAAATACAAACTAATATACACACAAACTAACACCTGCGCACACACCCAGAAAGCCCCCCACACACACACTCACAAAGCCCCCTCCCCCCCACCACACACACAGGCACACACTTAATAATGTAGACTTATTTCTACTGCTAAGACCTTTTAACTGTCCAAAGACATAATGACACACATAAAAACATCCCTGGTAGAAAGGAGGGGTTAATGGGAGACTAGTTGTTTCCGAATGTTGCAACAGCTCTGGTGCCAGACCTTGCTTCCTGTCTGCAGGTAAATCAGCAGCCACTGTAGAAACATCAACACAGCAGCATCCGGAGCTGGCCGCAGCGGGACCCCTGTTCCTGCCCCCAGCCTCTGCTGTCCAGTCAGGAGAGTGGTTTCAACACAGGTTGACTGACAAACCAGGCTAACACCAATCATCTACTCATACCCAATTAAATATAATATTTCCATACCATACAAAAGGCTCTAGACTACGCACACACATACACACACACACACACACACATACACACACATATGCACACATATATACTCATACACTGGCATGCACACATAAACACGCACACTCAAATTTTTGCTTAAACAGATATAAACAGATTTCAAACTTCATGCTGTTATATTGTTATAAATGTAATACAGGGACTAAGAGGGAAAACATGGTGAACTTTATGCAGGGCTTGCTGTTGTCTTTTCTAATAGTTGGATTTGGAGTGAACCCCCCCTCTCTTCCTCTCTTCCTCCCTTCCTCCCTTCCTCCCTCTTTTCTCATTTCCTCCCACTGTTGTCCATTCCACCACTACCTCCCTCAGCCAAAAAGCCCCACGTTCAAATATCGGATCTTGCAATGCTTCTCTCTTCTGCCTCGTGCCTTTGTCCACTCTCTCTCTTCCTCTTTTTCTAAAACCCCTTCTCTCTCCATATCTGCTGACAATACCACACATTGGTTTACACAGCTGGAGGATACCAAACTCATCAGTACTCACTGAATACATACTATACATACTCACTGAACACACACAGTATACACCACATACCCCATGATTGAGGATATAACTGACTTTGTCATCCTGCAGTGACATAGTATATAATTGATGCTACGTCTGCATTGTGGAAAGAAGCTAGGGCTGACAGTCACATGGATCAGAGGAGTCACATGTCACTTCATTTTCCTTTTAAGCATGCAGGAGCAAGTCACTGCCATGACCTAAACAGTTTGGCTGCTTTCAGGATGGGGAAAAATATGAAAAAAACACTCTCACAATAAATATGGACTATGTACAGCCTCTACCCCTAAACACGCACTGAACTGCACACACCTCATATCACACACACCATATATGCCCCCACAACACATATTAAACATACACTACACACATGCCATACCCATAAACACAAGCTAACATGTACAATCACATCTCATACCTACAGTGGCAGCTCTTGTGCTTGAACTAAAGGTGGCTAAAGGAGGCAAATTTTATTTTTGTGAAATGCTTTCATATCAATACTATATCAGTATTTGACCATGCGAACAGATATAACTAGCATGTCATTGATATAATCTATATCAAGTTTAGACAACTGCTATCCTTTCACACCACTATGTATGTGGAATTTTGCCAGTTAGGCAAGCCTAAACTTCTCAGCAGTCATAATGATTAGCTAGTTCACACTTATTTCAAATCAGTGTAAAAGGTTACCACAGTGGATTTATGAGCAGTTAACAGCTACTGTATCAAGAATGTCAAATTACTTTAGGTAAATAAAATAATTTAAAGCAGAAGTTGGGTTGAAATCACAAAAAATTGGCTCCTGTCCTGCACCTTTAGCCTGTATCACATGGCATTGACCACATCCAGAACATGCTGAAGCTTTAAAGATTATTTGTGGACATGCTCCACAGTGTGAGAGAGGCAGAGAATGGTCTGACCCCTGGTATGTGTGGACATGCTCCACAGTGTGAGAGAGGCAGAGAATGGTCTGGCCACTGGTATGTGTGGACATGCTCCACAGTGTGAGAGAGGCAGAGAATGGTCTGGCCACTGGTATGTGTGGACATGCTCCACAGTGTGAGAGAGGCAGAGAATGGTCCGTCCACTGGTATGTGTGGACATGCTCCACAGTGTGAGAGAGGCAGAGAATGGTCTGGCCCCTGGTATGGATTATTGATCTCATGCATTGCATGATTGTAAATCATGCAGATCAAGGTGAAACAGGCAGAGACCAATGTTTGTGTGTAAGGTCATGTTTATGCCTCTTCTATGTTGAGCCATCGGCCATTACTACATACTTCTTGAAGTACATAATGTACACAGCAGTGAGCACAAGCTATATATGCTCTTGCCACTTAACATACTTAAAATGAACATGCTACATGTGGCCTTAAAACTGAACATACACTCAAAACAGTTACAGACTATATACTCAATACTCTTAACCTGAATACAAACTACATGTAATCATGTTAGGCCCAGTAGGCACTGCATACCTTGTAAAAACCGACAAAAGGGTGATTAAGTAATATATAAGTAATAAGCAGTGTTTTTGTTCCGCTCCTGTTTGTATGCATTACTACTTTCTACACACAAAAATAATGAGTTAGGTGAAACACTTGGCAATGGTATCCTGAGCCCAGCTTGCTTACCCTGACTGGACATCCATGATAAAACACATGATGAAAAGTGAGCACACCCCATAGCACGAAGCTCATATTACACTGGAAAAGACACATTCTGCCGACCATGTCCAGATATAGTCCACACCACTCCATACCCATACCTGAATCATGAGCCCTCAATGCTCAGTGAACAAAATAAACCACACACTTAAAAGCAATGGCATTCCTTGCTTTTTAGTGAAAATCATATATAAAACAACAAAAATGAAGCTCTTTGAGGATTTAATTTTTTTTTCAAATTTCAATTTTTTAATAATTAAATAAAAGAGCACACAACAGCCCATAGTAAAAGGACACACAGCTGGGCATAAGAACTAGAACACATGGATATTATTACATGGAAGCATATCCTCACCATTCTCTGGGGACCATACAGGCCTCGGCCACTGGGTACTGCTGGGATTGCGTACTTGACCATGATGCACATGCCAGCAGGGAGCAGAGACTGAGTGAAGTCCACTGAATGAGGCTACATGTGGGTGAGTGTGGTTCAGAGCATGGCAGCTCTGTGATCTCGGGTGCTAAAGGTCTGCTTCCCACCCAGCACTTTTACAACTACTAATAGATAGGCAGGGGACTGACAAACACATATACACACGTGTGTATGCACATGCAGGTACACACTTATGCAGACACACACCAACAGCCACACACAGAAACATGCATGTGAAAGAACATTCACACACATAAACATGCATACAAACAGTGGATGTACACATATAAATAAACACCACACAATGGATACTCATGTGTACGCAAGTGTAAGTGCACACAAAAATACACACACTCTTGGGTTGTGGCATTTCAGTCTGTCTCTCAAACAGAATGTGACATTTTGCACCAGGGGTACTTTATAAGGACCGAGCTGTAACAGACTGTCATTCCCACCTCTGCTATTAATTATTTTATTAGCCTAATGATTAATTTCATCTGACATTAGTGATACAGTCATGAGCTGTAGCTGAGCCTATATCCTTTGTGAAAACATTTTATCCAGTGGGTAGATGTACAGTAAAGGCAACAAAATGCTGCACATTAGTTAGAGCAAAAGCCATAACTTTTAGTTCCAACTCCTGGTCCACAGTGTATGATGGAGGAGGTGAAATCAGGTGGTGTAGAGAGCAAATACCTACATACACTGCAGCCCTCAGAGCCTAGTCGGAGCAATGGGTAGCTCTGCGATACAGAGTAAATGACTGAACCTTTGGGGTTTGTTTTCCTATGCTTCCCTCTCCAGGCCATCAGAGGAACAGCAGCCCTCTGTTCTGACATGTACTACATACACTCCACACCCTGGTGGTGTCCCTACATTGCATGAATTAAAGGTTGCCATAGAGCTGCAGGTCCACCCTGCTCAAGAAACACAACACAGTTTGATAGAGACTTAGCAGCAGCTACAGCTGGGGGAACTCCTGACACCCAGTCACTGAAAACAGAAGCAATCAATAAGACAGAGTGACAGAGACAAGCTTTCTTTTCGCTTCCAGGAAAAAGCAAGAGGTACAAGTAAGTATAAGTGTGCTAGTAAGTAAGTATGTAAGCCAGTGTAGGTGTGTCATATATAGCTGATATTGTAATTATCAATTTCAATTTTCATGTAATTTTGGCAAAACATCAGTGATTTGAGGTCATGCCATTTACAAATATTTGAATGTGCTTTGAGAGTAGAGAGAGAAAGAGAGAGAACAAACAATGGGAATGGGAGATGGAAAAAGGGAAGCAGGGACAAATTACAGAGGAAGACAGGAGGACTGGAGGGACAGTGAGATCAGGTGCACAGCTGTAGTTCAGAATCTCATGGCCCAATGAGCTTCCCTTTCTCTGATTCTTAAACTTTGGACACCTCTGCCCTTCGGCCTCTGGTGGCACTCCCAGACTGCATCTGAGAAAAGCGGCAGTGCTCCAAAAAGCTCTCTGGTCTGGCCTGAGCCCAAATGTGCACTGGCCGTGCAGAGCCAGAGGTGTGCTTGTGCTGTCTATGCAAAAGCACATCCCTAGAAGCTTAGCTGAGTTAAACCACACTGGAGTCAGAAATCATATATACTTACGAGCCTGATGACTGAGGCATTATCAGTTTACTTATTTTATTGATCATGATGTTGAATTACTTTCTTTGGGAAATGCACCATGTTTAAATTTCTCTCATGCAGTGATGGGGGTATTGATATGGTTAATGATGTGTATTATTACATTATCTGTTAACATAAAATTATTAAAATTATTGTTTGAATACTTGTTAGTATATTTGGAATGTTACAGACATGCTGTAACACAGCCTACTGTGTGAGGATGATCTCTAACAATGTTGTTTGCTGTAATGGGGCTCTGTGCTGCCCCCTGTACATAGATCCGGGATGTGGGGAGTGGAGTGCACACAGTGTCCCCACCATGTGCTCACAGGGGCAGACGCACTGGTGCCCTTTTCTCAGTTCTGTGAGGCATTTGGGTTCCCTGCCGGCCCCTCGGGGTCCCACGCACTCCTGCTCTTCTATGAGCTCCGGGGCCCTGATGGGGCCCTGCTCCAGAGTGGAAGGGCCAGTGACTGCCCCAGACTTGGCCTGCACCCTGAGACCCTCCTATTCGACTCAGCAGAGGGGTGAGTGGGACTCACAGGAGGGATGCATCTGTTTCAGAAACTTTAAATGTACTTATACTTTCAAACTCCTTCGCTGATGACACAAAGTCCCAGCAAAATCCCTAGAGATTATCCAAAATATAAAATCACAAGAAGAAGTTTTGTGCTGAATCTTGGTGTAAATAGAACATTATCATTTAATAAATTGTCCTAAATAAAGCAGGTGTACACCACGCTTGTTGTGGTTTTCTGGAAATATCTTGGCTCAGTTACATTACAAAGGGAGTATCCTTATACATATATTATATTATATAATATATTAATTATCATATATATATATACAGCACACATCATGCATTACCCTGCTTATAACACAGCCACTTCCCCAAGATATGAACACTCCTGTGATACTGTCTGTCCAGTTAAAAAAAAAACATTTAAAATGATTTTCACAGAATAAAAACATTTTTATTAATATTATGTTTTGTGGCTAAAAGGTCTTGTGGCTACCAATCCAAGAGTATAGTTCTCTGTAATGATAATTATGTAAATATAACCACACCATAGCTTTCAGTTGTACCACATAACAATGTGGCATGTTATAACCGAACAATTTGCCTGAATAAAATTGTTTATTCATAGGACTTTGTGAAGGATTATGGCTACCTCTAATTAATTTGAATGTTGCTAACTACACAAAAGGTTAACTTCAGGACAGTCAATGCAACAAAGATATTGGCCATATACAATTTTTTAAATCCATAGACATAATGTTAACTACTGCTTTTATTACTCAGCAAGTATAACCTGTTGCTATGGTAACTGTCTGTGCCCATCAAGGCCTGTAAATAAAACTATGGCTTTCATATGAGATAACAAAGCTGAGGTATTAATTTTGAATGGTGATTAAGCCTCTTGGTGGGACTTTCTATATAGGTGTCCAAAAATATAGAAAACCCTCTAGCCAACCAAAGGAGAATTAAACACTGCCTTGGTATAATTACTGTAGTTGTTTACACTAATGCCAGTTACCTCAGAGATTTCACCACAGTATGGGCTAATGCTTCATGCAGACACAGTTTTCGGGTGTCATTCAACTTCAAAATCACCCCTAAAGTGCTAATGCTACACATTATAAATAATTGTTTGGCTCAGGACTGGTGTGTTCCCCCCTTTCACAGGTACCTGTGGTCGGTGCTGGAGGCTGGTGAGGATGTGAGCTACATCATGCTGTACAGTAACTACACACCCTGTGAGGAGCCGCCCAGCCTCTGTGCTAGCACCACAGCATACTTCCTGGCCCAGCACCCCTGGGTGCGTCTGGACCTGCTGTTCTCCCAGCTCTACCACACCGATGACTCCTGGCCATGCAGTCTCCAGAACCGGGTGGGTAAACCCTCTATCTGCTTTCAATCATAGCCCTTTTTCACATTCATATTCCTTTATTAATCACATAAAAGCCAAAACAAACAACAAATGTACAGTGCGCATAAGTGGAAACCCGTCAAATATGAGAAAGTGAGGAAACCTTCCAAGACTCCCATTTTTCCTGGGCCTCTCCCTACTTTATTGGCTTCTCCCTGCCTCCACCCCATTACACTGCCCATTATACTGCCGTATTTACAAAAACCTACCTTGCAGGTCATTCTAACTGAGTGGAACATAAGTTAATGAATTCAGGCAGTCTGTGTTATCTCTGGTGTTGCCAGATTGGACTAAATAACCTGAGTAATCTCCATCATGCACAACAAACTTCACAAGCAATCTATTCCACCCAATCTAGCTACCCTGACTAGCTGAAACTTTTTCTTTCTAACCTCACCTGCAGTCCATCTCCTGCACAGTGATTGTACATAAGAACTAACTAGCAGCAATGGGTGACAACAAGGCAGCTGATGAAAAGGAAAGCAAGATATTCTTATCTTAAACAGCTCATATGTTTTAATGAGTGTAAAGTCAGTATATAACTTGGCAGGATGATTTTGTTCTCTAGCATTGCCCTGTGGTAGTCAGTTAGCAGGTCCTTCCCCAGGCAATGTATTGATGATTTATTTCTGTCTGGCAAGTGATGCATTTGAGCTTCTCAAATTTCTGCCCACTTATCCACCCAGTGCAGCTAAAGGGGATGAATGACTGTAGAGCAGCAACATGATGTCTCTGTCCACTTAAAACAACCTTGGCTTTTAACAGATCTTCTTCATTGATGTTCAAAAAGGGTCTTTTAAACAAGTGTGATGTCAGTTTATTGTTCAGCTGTGCTAAGCTTTACAAAGCACAGCACCTTTAGCATGCTGCATAGATGGGTAATGGACCAATAACAATTACTATAACACCTTTCCTTCAGCATGGTATGCAGCAACATGTTTCAGCAAGTCTGAGTAAGTCATGTTTCTGTACAGGATATAATAGGAGTAATATTTCCTTTTAGCAGAGGTGCTTATACATGGCAATGTGCATAGTGTATGTTTTCATTTAGCATCAAGCATTATCAGCTGCCATTATCCAGCGCTTTTAATTTTTACAATCTATCCATTCATATAGCATATTTATAGCATATTTATAGAAACAACTCAGATTATGAAACTTACAATGAATTCTGTGTTACACATGCAGTTCTCAACAATTGTACCACACTGTCATTTTAACTTTGTAGAGGAGGAATACACAAACAGGATTGTTTTGGATATGTGCAGGGTGGACTTCGTATCCTGGCTGGACTTTGGCCACGTGTGACTCTTAGTCCCCTCTCAGGTGGGGCCTGGGCTCAGCTCCAGCGCAGGTTTGTAAGGGATGCCATCTCTTCTGCTCCCCCACCGCCCCCCATGCCTGGGAGAACAGTTGCCGACCGCCTCAATGCCGTTCAGATCTCTGCCATCACCGGTGTGGGCCCTGCCTTCTTCCAGGCCCTGCCCCCTCTGACTGACTCTGAGTCTGATTTTGCCCCTGCACAGGCCACACCTTCCAGGCACTCACTGACCCTGCTCCCACCCCCACATCTGCCCCCCTACAACACTGAACCAATCGCCAGCTGCTACCCTCTCCACACTGAACCAATCAGCGGAAGCAGACATCCCTACCAAACCAAACCAGCCACCACTAAGACCCCCTTACGCCCCATAAATGTGGTGAGACACATCTATCTACCTCCACCAGGCCCTGGCAGGGCAGAATCCTCTCTCTCTTCACCCTCGTCCTCCTCTCTTTCCACTCCTTTGGTACCTGGCCGCCCACTGGAGGTGTTAAGGGTGACTGAGAGGGACGTGCCTCTTACTGACGTCCAATCACAGCACAGACGCTCCAAGAGAGGGCGGTCCCATCAAAAATAATAACATATCTGGGATCTCAAACTCAATTTGTGGAGTGCTTGCAGCTTCTTGTGGTTTCCTTTCAATCAACAAATGAGACCTTGGGACAGGGGTGGGAATCTCTGTTACTAAGGGGCCAGTATATATGTACATTTTTGGTACCACAAATTATCCTGGCTTAGCTAGTATCCCTTAATTTTTACATAGGGGGGCTGAACAGTTGACTGTCATTAGATTATTTACTGTCTATTTAATTGTTGGAAAGGTGTGAATGAAATCCAGAAGCAGAGATTGCTCTGCTTTGCCTTAGAATTAAGGTTTGTGGAATTTAGCCAAATAATGGCTTACATCAGAAGTGTCTAATTCCAGTGAATTCCCACTGCCTTTCAGTGATGAGCATTCACTCTTCCCCATGGAGAACCACAAGGTGGGCAGGTTTTTGTGGTTATTCAACACTTTATTGGTTAATTAATGAGTCAAGATTGGTGATGCCGTTAACTGACCTGTTTTCTTGGCTTTGAATTGAAAATAAAAACTAGCCACCCTGCAGTTCCCCATGAGGAGCAGAATCTCAATGAGAGAGAGCACATGAACAGTGCAGTATGGTGTGTGTATAAGTAAAGACAAGCACGTGGTTACAGTAGTGAGGGCGGTGTGGATCGCCCTCCTACAGCCCCGACCAGCTCTGACTCTACAGCGCTGGACTGAGGCAGAGGACACGAGGAGAGATGGGGCACAGAGGGGGCAGGCTGGGGAGAATCAGGGGGAGAGAGAAGAGACAAAAGAGGAAAGGAAACTGAGGAAAGCAGAGGGATGGGGGAGATAAGAGAACAGGAAAGGGAGGGGGTAGGGAGGAGAGTCCTGCACTGGCATGTGACAGAGCAGACTGGAGCTGATGAATATTGCAGGCCCTGTCTCACAGAACTGATTCTGCTGCATGCACTCGCTCCTGTAACTCACTCATCCAGCCCACACACACACACACACACAGCTCCCTAAGCATCCACGAACACCACACGCACATATACAAACACTGCTCCATAAATATCCACACACTCACCTCCCTAAAAACAGACACACATCACAACTCTCTCATTCCACCTACACGCACTCTCTTCCCTTATCCATCTCATCCTGTATGTATGTAAAATAGAACCACAGACAGTAGCATAAAAAACTGAAGTCTCTACACACAAATAAAATCACAATCATATACATTAGTAATATACTTATGAATTTGTTCTTGAGAAGCAGCCTAAAATATACACAATTGCACGCACACACACACAAAATCACAGGCTTCTCTTGTTCATATTCAGCATTCATAATGAACTACTTCCCCCAAAGCAGATGTTTATATGTGTGTGATCAGTGATCTCTCTTACCTGAGTACGTGTGTAGAGTCCTTCCATGGGTCCAGTACTGAGAGAGAGAGAAAAGGATGCACAGTGAAGTCAGCTGCATTCCCTCTCTCTCTCCTGCTGCTCTTGCTCCCTCATTCCTCCTGATGGGTCTGTTTTGTCCCCGCTCTCCTGCTCCCCTGTGGCTCTCGGCCCTCTGAGTGTCCACCCAGCTGCTTCTGCTGCAGTGTGTCCCATTCTGGACCTGCCCGCTCCCCGTGTTCAGCCTCTCTCTCTCTCTCTCTCACACACACACACACACACACACACACACACACACACACACACACTCACTGATGCATACGCATGCTCACTACCTTGCTCTCACATACTTACACTGACACACACACACTTGTTCTCACTCTTTCACCTCCCTCACACACACTCTCACACTCTCTCACACACAGCCTCCTTTGCTCCCTTTTCATACTCTTTCTCATACACATACACACACTTGCTTGGTTTCTCTATCTCACACTCACACACTTCATCTCTCTCCTCACAGCCTCTGTGTACAGCCTGCAAGCTGCAGTAGCATTGCTGTACCAGTGACTCAGACAAACAGCTGCAGTGTTGGTCTGCACCTCTCTGTCTGTCCTCCTCTTCAACTCATCTCTTTCACTTCTCCCTCTGTCTCTCCTCCCTGCTCCTCCCCTTCTCTGACTTCTGAAGGATGTTTATGGAATGAATTCACACCTACATCAGAGACTGCATTTATGGAGCATCTCAGAGTAGCAGTGATGATTGAAGATCAGATTTCCCTTGTCCATATGCAAACATTATCCAGTATGAGCTAAAAGGCAAAGTCATTCTTGGATAGCACTCCTAAATGCTTCATAAAAACAGGCTCTACTTGAAAGTCATAGCATTTATGGATAGCACTGTGTGTGACCCTCTCAAACTAATGTTAACATTTGTACATGTAATGCAATCAGCATAAATAATGTTAATGTACTCTGGGAAAGTATTTTTCAACAGTTAAGATGATTGCTATTGTTTATGAAAAAACACAAAAGTAATCATTACTTCTTTCATTTGCTATCCTTTTGAAATATTATCATCAGTTGAACTATATTCTTCTATTCAATATATGTCCTATATACAAGTAATATTTAAACTAACAGAATGTTTTATCTGCCCAGTGGAACAGTGGACCTAACAAAGACAGAGACAAGGAGAGTGCTGGACAGTCAGTATGGCGTTTACAGCTCTAGACAGAAAATAGTATTGATAGTTTACTGATCTGTGTTACCATTTAAATGTACAGCTGTATGAAACATTAACAAATGTATTTCATCCCAATAAAACATTTACAATTTGAACTTGAGTCAAACAGTCCACCCTTGTACTCTCCTTCCCTTCAGCAATATGGGAACTGAAGTCCTCCTGCAAAAATGTGCAGTGCCCATTTATGAACAACAGGTGGCAGCACAGCTTCCCTCTACACTCAGATCTGAATTAATAATCAAATACATGCAGGTTGCAAATGTAGCGGCACACATAAACAAGACACGTACAGAGCCACACAGAGACAGTTTTGCAAAACTTAATTGGTGTGGTCACAAAAAAATCCATCTGTGTCATAACACATCTGTACAGCGGACAGCCAGGTTTGAGCCTTGTCAAACGGGCCATGTTCTAGCGTGTTCCTGTCAGAGGACTGAGGCAAAGCTAGAGGGGGGCAGGGAGGCAGTTTTTTCCACAGTCTGCGCTGAATTCCTTACCAGGCCCATGTGTCTTGTATAATCTCATGAGCTGGCCATTCTTTCTGTTCCTTTCCCCCTGCAGTCCCTGGATTTTTCTGATACTCCATCCAACATGTTAAAACACACTCGCACCCTCAGACTTGCTGATCCATCTGAAGTGACATTCAAGTCTGACACTTTGCACATGCTGACATGCAAATTTTTCACTAGCTTGAGGGTGGCTTTTTTAAGTTGCTGTTTTTGGGTACTTTGAATAGAGCAGAACCAGGCAGCCATCAGACCTTGCTGTAATTAATTACTTCAACACCTCTGATGGCAGTTAAGTTTTCAAATATTAATGTAGATTGATGATTTTATTAAAACAAAATACTGTATCATTTTGTTCTGAAACTTGATGAAAATATCTTTTACAGTTGATGATCTGCAACTGTAAAACTCTAAAACTGTGACCTTAAACCAATGTTTGGCCATTATCTAGTAGACATAATTTGGTTCCTCAAAACAGAACCTCAGTTTAAGTTCAGTGTGTCCAATCTAATCGAAGTCAGGTAAAATGCAAATGACAGTGTATGTGTGGGAAAACTAAATAACTGCTAAAATAAGCAGGGGTGGGCCAAGGAGGGCAACGTTCCCTCGACACCAAATACACAATCACTGCCCAAACACATCACTAACGCACTGTAAATGGCGCCATCCTTTGGAGATGGGCATTAAGGGTCTCACTCACTGTGGTCACTAAAGTAATTTCACAGCACTTTTGGGAAGAGCAGAGGTGTGGAAAACTCCCATTAGCTTTCTCCATCTGGTTACATTATCATCCCCTACATCTGGCAACAGCATTCTGTGCAATATTCGGCCCACTTTGACTCCCCCAATTGCCACTGCAAAAGAGTTGGCCTCCCTGGTTTAAAAAATGAAACAGTAATGAACAATGATTAACTGACCCGTTAAAATGCTGAACATTGAAAAACCCCAGTATAAGGTTTCCTGTGATCCCTTTTGCCCCTCGATGTTAGCATTGTTGAAGAAGAAAGTTCAAAGATATTTAATCCTGTTTAAGCTTGGCATATTTGATACAGCTCTGTAATAAGCTATGAGCATGGTTGCTATTCTGTGCAAAAACTAGGTCAGGGCCAAACCCAATAATTCATATTTTCAGTTAAGATGACTTTGCAAAAGTTCCCAAAACACCCTCTTCCAGTAGTAAAAGTCCCTAAAAACAACTTCCAGTTGATTCTGTGTTGCTCCATAACTTTGTTTCAAGGCTTGCTCATGAATTAATCCCCAAGGAGCACAATGGCAAAGTTCAGTTTCTGTTCAGAACACCCAAGGGTAGTGAGATTTATGGGACACCCTGTACAGCCGTGGTCACAAGACTGCAAAGACCATATAGAGTAAATTGTACAGTAATATGCCAATATAGTACACTTTCACTGGACGAGATGAACAGCACTTGAGCTGACTGGTGACTGAAATCCTGCAGGCAGTGCCTGCCTGATATAAACAGCACAAGAAGGGGCCTTCCAGAAGAAACATCAGGACTCTGATGCATGTGGCCCCTGACATAGGTCAAGGTCACTCATGACCCAGGGAGGGTCTTCAAGATCAACAAGACACATACGCACATTCTCACACACACACACACACACACACACACACACACACACACACACACACACACACACACACACACACACACACACACACACACACATACTATATACACAGCTATGCAAATCTGCACACACACATTTACACAAACATTTACACCAATACAAACCTATACCAATATAACCACATACATATACAAATGCGTATGTACTCACAGACAGAAAACATACACACACACTTGCATATACAGACACACATTCACACAAATACATAAATGCATACAAAAATGCAGGCACATACACATACAACCACACTCACACATTTTCAGATGGCAGTACAAATTGTCTTTTTTATTCTCAGGGCTGCCCATAAACCACATCTGTTTTTAAATTACAATAATTACTTTCATTAAAAAATATATACTGTGCTGTGTAATGTGTGATTTTTTTCCACACTCCACTCTTGAAACTCCAGTATGACAATCTCCCCCTGTATTTCTCAGTCAGTCTCAGTGTCTGTCAGTCTGTCCTGGTCGTTTTCAGTGTCTCAGTGTCTCTCAGTGGCGATTGAAAAAGCGGAGCTGCCAGAGCCTCGGACTCTGGAACGCATGAGGAATAAATAAAGCTGGGGAGCCAGGGTGAGCGCCCACTTCCTGATTCTCAGTGCACAGACCCCTCCACCCCTCACTTGGCAGCCAATGGTTATATGCATTTCAGCCCGCTGCTATGCTATAGGCCGGCAGGCAACCAGTGAGGGACAGCATTGTTGGGAGTGGACCGTGTTAAAGAGTGTGTCACAACCTCTTGTGTGCGTGTGTGTGTTTTTGTGTGAGTGTGTGCTTGTATGAGTATGAGGATTAGTGTGTGTGTGTGTGTGTGTGTATGTATGTGTGTAGGTGTGTATATCAGTGAGAGTTCCTCCCTCGAGGGGGTCACAGCTCATCACGAGTGGCGCGAGCAGCGGGCGGGGGCGTGTCTCCCGTGACACTGTTCTGGGCGATGGGGCGAATCCGGCCCTGCTGGGCGGTCTTGCGGGCATGCTGTCGGTCCCAGTCCGTGCTCACTTCCTCATCGTCCCAGATGGTGGAGGTCTCTGTGTCACTGAAGTAGCCTGGCTCACCCGTGTAGTGTGTGGGGTACAGCAGCAGCGGCTCCACTGAGAACGCTCGTAAATCCCGCGGCTCAAAATGCACCATGTAGTCCACACTGAGAGAGAGAGAGAAAGAGAGAGAGAGAGAGAGGCAGCGGTCAGCTGGGCTGCACACACACTGTACAGTCACACTATGCATAAAATACACACACACTGCACAGTTACGCTATGCATAAAATACACACACACTGCACAGTCACACAATGGATAAAATATACACACACTGCACAGTCACACGATGCATAAAATACACACACACTGCACAGTCACACTATGCATAAAATACACACACTGCACAGTCATACTATGCATAAAATACACAAACACACACACTGCACGGGCACACTATGCATAAAATACACAAACACACACACTGCACAGTCACACTATGGATAAAATACACACACACTGCACAGTCACACTATGCATAAAATACACACACTGTACAGTCACACAATGGATAAAATATACACACACTGCACAGTCACACGATGCATAAAATACACACACACTGCACAGTCACACTATGCATAAAATACACACACTGCACAGTCATACTATGCATAAAATACACAAACACACACACTGCACGGGCACACTATGCATAAAATACACAAACACACACACTGCACAGTCACACTATGGATAAAATACACACACACTGCACAGTCACACTATGCATAAAATACACACACTGTACAGTCACACTATGGATAAAATACGCAGACTGCACAGTCACACTATGGATAAAATATACACACAGACTGCACAGTCACACTATGGATAAAATATAAACACACACACTGCACAGTCACACTACTGATACAATACACACACACACACACACACACACACACACTGCACAATCACACTACAAATAAACTACACACATACACCATATAACACCATATATATACACACTGTAGATAAAATACACACACACACACACTGCACTCTCCATGGATAAACTGCACACACTGCATGTTCCGCTGCTGAGAAGAGTCAATCTGAGACTCCTCCCATGAGCCCATTCAAACACTGTCAGCCAGTCTCCAGCAGTTGGCTGACTGGATGCATGTATTATTTTCCTGAGGCCTGACCCCTGGCTGCCTCAGGCCACAGATCCCCAGACTCAAGTAGAATAGCAGCTTTGAGTGAGGATCTCTCCAGCAGGGGAAACTGCAGGGCATCCCCAAACTATTTCCATATTACACACATACAAACACGCGCAGGCACACTCACAGACACATGATCTTGCCACGCCTGCCTACAAAAACACCCACACACACACAAACTGGCACAAGATCTCATCATACATATCTATACACATACACACATACAGAGATAATAAAGTACGTACATGCACACACATACACACACAATGCTGGCACATGATCTCACCATACCTTTCTTTGCACACACACACACACACACACGCGCGCACACACACACACACACACACACACACACACACACACACACACACACACACACACACACACACACACACACACACACACACACATTCAGTAATGTTGAAGTTGGGATCAATGGGAAATCTGTCCCTCTCCTTGCACAGGAAGACACACACTGGCCCCACATTCCACAGAGAGAGAGAGAGAGAGAGAGAGAGAGAGAGGGTGGGTGGGTTAGAGAAGGGGGAAAGTGGCAGGGCAGGGGAGCAAGGAGAGAGGGAGGGCAGGCAAGCAAGGAGAGAGGGACAGGGAGAGAGAGAAGGAATCGGCAGGGTGAAGGGTGGAGGGGGAGAAGGGAGCAGGATTCCCCCTGGAGGAAGTGGACAAACAGGGAGCCATTGTGGGAGAGGCATGGACACGGTACCCATTGATACCTCCGAACAATTCAGGCCCTGTCTCAGATCCCCACAACTCCTGAGCAAGGGCTGCAAGTGAGAGAGAACTCAAGTGTGCCTGTAACATGAGAACAGGAAAGACTGTATGTATATATGTGATGTGTGTGTGTGTGTGTGTGTGTGTGTGTGTGTGTGTGTGTGTGTGTGTGTGTGTGTGTGTGTGTGTGTGTGTGTGTGTGTGTGTGTGTGTGTGTTTGTGTCAGCCTCAGGGCATGTACTTGTCTCCACAGGTCTGTGCCGATTAAACAATTCTGTTTAACTGGGCTGATTATGATATGCTTTGATTGCAACCCAATTTTGAGTTGGCATATTTCCTCAGTATAAACACACAGGCTAATGTTATTGCATATAGGAACAGTAGCTAACTCTAGATACAGCCATGATTTCCATCATCGGAAATTTAATCTGAGCCTTTTGATCCAATAAAGGTAAGCAAGAATGTTTCTGTAGCTTATAAATTTTGATTGATATCATTTCAGTCACATGTTGCCCTTTGGAATTGATTTTTTTTAGGTTTGGATACATTCACGGAGGGAAACACCCAGCGCTAGCCAAAGTGCACAACTTTTGTGCCTGAGTAAAAATAGAGATACCCTTGGTGAAACATTACTCAAGTAAATGTAAAGAACTTAATTATAAATCACAGTACTTTTTGCACATTTTGATACAGTTGTACATCAAGTAGAAATCATAGAGTACTTCTTGTTTTACTTGAGTAAGATCATTGTGTGATTTTGTGCAACACAGACAGGTCTGCAGTGGGTTGTGAGCTATAGCCTTCACCAGACTCTTTGAATGAAGAAGAGCTACAATTAGCCTGATCAGCTAAATACCAAGCTCCCTAGCCAAAGGAACTAATTGCACTGTTGTCGTTTCTGGGGTGACTTTACAGTCTGTAGCAGAAGTTCACATGCTAACTCATGTCTTCAAACTCTGCAGCTGTTGTAATGCCTTATGCAGAGGGAGGGAAAATACTATGTCCGTCGGTCTCTACACACTCACTTTGGATGCTTGTTGAACATGATGGGCAGAAACTCATCCACAGGCAGCATCTTCCCAAAGGGGCGGGCTTGCAGGAGCTTCTTGGCCCCCTGCAGTGACAGCGCGTACCCCAGAGTCCAGTAGGAGTAGTCAGCCTCCACCAGGTTGTTCACGCCCTCCACAGAACGCTCTGGCTGCTTCACCTGCATCCGTTTCCTGCCCACATACCTGGTAGACAGGTGGACAAGAGAGAAGGATGATTAGCCATGTGACTATTTCCTCCTGAGGAAAATTGTGGCACTACAGCAGCATTTAAACTCTCAGATGCTTTATGAAAACAGGATCAGTTCTGGATTTCATCTGATTATAAATAAAGTTAGGATCTAAACAGGTGAAGCTTGATCCTAAATCATCACGCATCACATCTCAAAACCTTTAAGAATACAAGCCTTGGTCTAGGATATGCTTTGCCTTTCAACTCATAACGGAAAAGATCAGGATGTGGGCAAGAGAGAAAAGATGGTAGACTCACATGAGATCCCAGTCCAGTTCTGCCTGTTTCATGTTCTCCATGACGGCCATCAGCCTCTTCTTGAACCTGGGCTCAAAGCGCACATCATCCTCCAGGACCAAAACAGTCTGCAGTCCCTGCTCCACCACCTGAGATCAAACCCACAACATGCTGTCAGAACAGACATCTCTCTCTGAAGTTATGCTTACTTTTGATGATATTGTTGACTCCCCAAACTAAATGTTCAAGTCTATAACTGCCCAAATAGTGTCACATCTGACTGTTGCTGAAATATATCCATTTACTCATAATTAATTATAGTTTTTCAGTAGAAATGAAAGGTTTCCTCAGGTGTATTGTATTAAGTGTACCTTTGTCCAGGTGTAGTGATGTACCCATGTTCAGGTATGTGGTAAATATATATGTATATTCAGGTGTACCTGTGTCCAGGGTAGTGGTTTACATGTGTTAAGGTATACCTGTGTCCAGGTGTAGTGGTGACTGAGGAAGCAGCCGATCTCCCCACGGGTCAGGACGCGCCCAGAGTACGGGTCTTTATACCCAGGCAGCATTTCTATGCCCAGAGCCTGTAGCTGGGAGGTATTCAGAGCTCTGACGGAGCAGGGAAGAAACAGCCAGGGAGACAGGGAACAGTTATCAAAGACACCAAAAGAGTGCTTATGTGCTATCATCTACATGAGGCATTTACAACTCCAATCCTCCAGTACTGCAGTTAAACCCACAAACAATGAGGCCAGTCAGTACTGGAGTTAGACCCTCAGACACTGTGGCCAGTCAGTACTCGAGTTAGACCCTCAGACACTGTGGCCAGTCAGTACTGGAGTTAGACCCGCAGACACTGTGGCCAGTCAGTACTGGAGTTAGACCCTCAGACACTGTGGCCAGTCAGTACTGGAGTTAGACCTCAGACACTGTGGCCAGTCAGTACTGGAGTTAGACCCTCAGACACTGTGGCCAGTCAGTACTGGAGTTAGACCCGCAGACACTGTGGCCAGTCAGTACTGGAGTTAGACCCTCAGACACTGTGGCCAGTCAGTACTGGAGTTAGACCTCAGACACTGTGGCCAGTCAGTACTGGAGTTAGACCAGACCTGCAGACACTGTGGCCAGTCAGTACTGGAGTTAGACCCTCAGACACTGTGGCCAGTCAGTACTGGAGTTAGACCCGCAGACACTGTGGCCAGTCAGTACTGGAGTTAGACCAGCAGACACTGTGGCCAGTCAGTACTGTCAGAGTTAGACCAGCAGACACTGTGGCCAGTCAGTACTGGAGTTAGACCAGAGACACTGTGGCCAGTCAGTACTGGAGTTAGACCAGCAGACACTGTGGCCAGTCAGTACTGGAGTTAGACCCGCAGACACTGTGGCCAGTCAGTACTGGAGTTAGACCCTCAGACACTGTGGCCAGTCAGTACTGGAGTTAGACCAGCAGACACTGTGGCCAGTCAGTACTGGAGTTAGACCCGCAGACACTGTGGCCAGTCAGTACTGGAGTTAGACCAGCAGATACTGTGGCCAGTCAGTACTGGAGTTAGACCCGCAGACACTGTGGCCAGTCAGTACTGGAGTTAGACCCACAGACACTGTGGCCAGTCAGTACTGGAGTTAGACCAGCAGACACTGTGGCCAGTCAGTACTGGAGTTAGACCCTCAGACACTGTGGCCAGTCAGTACTGGAGTTAGACCTCAGACACTGTGGCCAGTCAGTACTGGAGTTAGACTCGCAGACACTGTGGCCAGTCAGTACTGGAGTTAGACCAGCAGACACTGTGGCCAGTCAGTACTGGAGTTAGACCCGCAGACACTGTGGCCAGTCAGTACTGGAGTTAGACCAGCAGACACTGTGGCCAGTCAGTACTGGAGTTAGACCCTCAGACACTGTGGCCAGTCAGTACTGGAGTTAGACCAGCAGACACTGTGGCCAGTCAGTACTGGAGTTAGACCAGCAGACACTGTGGCCAGTCAGTGTGGCCAGTCAGTACTGGAGTTAGACCAGCAGACACTGTGGCCAGTCAGTACTGGAGTTAGACCCGCAGACACTGTGGCCAGTCAGTACTGGAGTTAGACCAGCAGACACTGTGGCCAGTCAGTACTGGAGTTAGACCAGCAGACACTGTGGCCAGTCAGTACTGGAGTTAGACCAGCAGACACTGTGGCCAGGACTAGAGGATTCAGATCCCTGCTTTACATTAATATGCTAAGTATGGCCATCATGCTGCAAAAGCTTGTGCAGCAGTGCATGCTAGAAAGGTCTCCTGGCTGTGCCGTACTTGCCGTCCACGGCCTCCGTCACTGTGACCTCGATTCCCAGAGTCCCCAGTGTGTGGAGCATCCTCTGCCTGCGATCCAACCGCCGTTTCAGATTAATAAGGAAAATCTGAGAGAGCGATGGAGGGAGGAAGAAGAGGAAGAAGAGGAGAGAAGGGGAGAGGCAGAGAGAATGTCACATGAAAGCAAGTGAGATAAACTATGGCTACTAGTTTTTAGTTTCCTTAACATCCAAATATGGCAGGCATGCTAAGTTACCTCATTGAAGCCCATTTTATCCTGTGGTTTGGGTGGAGAGTGCAGGTACTGGGAAGGTTCAATGTTGTGATCAACTGGAGAGAAGAGTCAATATCATTTTCCTTAAATATAGTGCATGCAGTACATAATTTAATGTATGTAAACTTGTCTACTGTGCTTTGAGAACACAATGCTTTTACATCAGTGAAACCTCTTTTGAATTTAGTGGGAAATTCTCCATATATTCTATTTACTCATCCATTCAATCACATATTGTGATTGTAAATACTACCATCAGAATTTACAGAATGACTTATTTCCCTTGACAATAGAAGAGTAAGTAAGAGTCCTGTGGTTGACCGACAGACAGCACACTTGGTTCTAATAAACACATCCCTGACTGGTAATAGTCCTGCAATGTCACTGACAATGAGTAACAAAACCTGCATATTCTGATATCTAGAAACAAAACATATCCTTTCAAAGGGATGTAAGTTATTAACATTCTGTTGAAAATGGTCAAGGGTCTGCACTAGGATTTTAAAAGTTGACCAGCTACATAGGGACTATTTTGACATTCCAAATACATGGGGCAGTGATAAAGATAATGTTATACTGAAAAATCTGTGTATCATTCATTTGTAAGTCATATCTGTATGATATCTTTGTCAGGGCAAAGCTCAGTGAATAGCAACTGCGAATGTAACTGTTGTGGTCACATGTTAGGCAAAGCACAGTGATAGTATCTGCTGGTTTAAGTACACTGTGTATATCAGTGTTGGGGTGGTGTGTGTACGTCAGTGTTGGGGTGGTGTGTGTGTATCAGTGTTGGAGTGGTGCGTGTGTATGTGTGTATCAGTGTCGGGGTGGTGTGTGTGTGTGTGTGTGTGTGTGTGTGTGTATCAGTGTTGGGGTGATGTGTGTGGTTCAGTGTTGGAGTGGTGCGTGTGTATGTGTGTATCAGTGTGTGTGTGTGTGTGTGTGTGTGTGTGTGTGTGTGTGTGTGTGTGTGTGTGTGTGTGTGTGTATATCAGTGTTGGGGTGATGTGTGTGGTCCAGTGTTGGAGTGGTGCGTGTGTGTGTGTGTATCAGTGTTGGGGTGATGTGTGTGTATATCAGTAGTAATGGGACACTCACTCAGTGCCTCTGCGATGGTGTGGCTAAAGCTCTCCTCCTCATCCTCCAGGTTCTGCTGTGGTTTCAGGGGCACAGGTAGAAAGCCGTAGTGCTCTCTGTTACAAATGTACATCTGCACACCTGGACACAAACACATGATAACCATACAGTCAAGACAATACGCACACACTGTGAAATGTACCCTGTCTAGGCAGGGACCCAGAGTACTTTTATAGCAAATGAACACAAAACACACACACATGCACACACACAGCACTGTTACAAATGTGCATGCCACATATCTACAATAATAGCACCATCCAGATGGAAACCCTTTTTATACACATTGTCATCTCACCCACTGTCTGCATCGCTACTGTATGAGAGCCAAGGTGTAATGCTCTGCTATGGACTGAGCGTGGGGAATACAAGGCAGGTCATACCCCTGAGAAAAGTACATTACCTCTATCATTTATTCATCATTTCAGTGAATTTCTGTCCCGTGTGTCTGTATATGAGCATGTGCTTGTTCTTGTGACTACACACATGTTTACATGTGTCTGGGTGTCTTTGTTCTCTGCAGCTTGTGAATCTGTGCTGTAATTCCCCCTCCACACTGCAGATCATTAAACTCATAAAAAAAATATTTAACAGCCTCTCAGACTTGACATATGGTGCCAATTACGCCAACCACTAACTGGCTAATGCATTATCCATCTCATTTGAGACACTCACCCAGAGTGTTGTAACAGATTCTGTGAGTCTTCCCTTTCCTGAGACTTACCAACATGTACTCCTTATGTGTACCATGTAGGCATTTTGAGGACAAAGTAGGTGGGTATGATATTATAACTTGAGCCAATGCATAAAATATATTATGATCTAAAGCTACACATAAATGAGTGCATTCTGCTCACCATACACATATTCTGGGGAAAACGTACACGGGCATGGTATGAACTGGGGCTGTACATATATTATACAGGACAGATAGCTTAATTGTTTCAACTTGTTTTTGGATCCTCTCCATTTCCATCAGTTTACATGTTTTGCCATTAATTCCAAAAGAAAAGAGTATTTTTTCTCTCTGCTATAATGATGCATACATTCTCATGCCATTGGTTACACTGAGTGGCAACCATTGTCATATAGATGTTTGTATCATGGATGCTGGAAAGGATTATGTTGAAGCAGTGTGCAAATTTATCTTCCCTCAAGTTAGCACCAGCTATGCACATATCAGAGGCAAGTCTCCCCTGCCACAGTTGTCCCATGGTTTCAGAGTGCTGTATAAAAAAGACCAGTATACAGGGGCATCTAGACTTCACATGTTTTTGATATAAAGCTATAAAGGACTGACCACTCCTGAAGCTTATCTGTAGTTCTGTTGACATGCACCACTATCTGACAAATATTGGATCCAGATATCCAGATTTAGCTACCAGATTTCATATTTAATATATATATAATCCTTGAATTCCTCAGGATCTTATACATGTGGTCATTTGTTTTGTCTGGATGTCTCTTTGACATATAAAGAATAGTGGCTATCAGATGCTGGTCTTGATGGGTGTAGAAATGTTCCCATTCCAGACTTAAGACGCTCCATATATGAACTTAATGAAAGACATGCTCAGAGTATATACACTCTGAATATGACCTAAAACCTTCCAACCAAAAAATTTATGAAGACCAAGAAATTTTTGTATGTTTGACCTTTCTGATATAATTACCCAGGGTTCCCTCCTTCCTCCTGTTTCTTCCACTGTATATTACAATCTATTATTGTGTGGTGTGTTTTCATTGTTTTTTGGAATGTTTGTACAGCAGGAGGAAGTGACAGTGCTGGCTGTGCCTGAGTGGGACTGGAGCAGGGATTGGATCTTAGGCATTGATTAGGAAGAGGATGAGGAGGACCAAGCAAGGCTACATGCTGCCATGGGGTTTGGCAATAACGACTCACCTGCTTCACGTGCGGAGAAGGCAAACACCATGATGTCATCAAAGGCCCAGCTGTAGTCGGGGTGGGGTGGGTGGAAGGCAAGCTCCTGGCTGGCGCTACGCCTCAGGTCCAGCAAGAAGGTAGAGTGCACCATGGGAACTGAGAAGCAGCCCAGACGCTTCCATTCTCGGATGGGCACATAGTCAGGGGTGCGCTTGTAATATCCCTGAGATGGAGGAAGGGGAGTGTGGTAAGAAGAAAGGAAGAAAAATTCTTTCATTTGCTTAGCAGATGTTCCTTATGCGAAGCAACCTAGTCGTATGTCTACACCCACCTCAGGCCTCATTCATTACACTCCCTTACAATCCATCCAAAACATTTATGTACTGATGCTTCTGAAAAAAGTTCCTCAGAGCAATTTCTAAAATGTACAAACAAACAAATAAATGGTCCTAAAACATTCATATGCCAGGTCATTTGCAAAGCACAAACTTCCATGAAATTGTTTGCCTGTGAAGGAGCTCTGCCCAAATCAGTATAGTGTATGGTTTTTCACAGCAGTTTCACATTATATAAGTCACAATTTTGTCAATTTTCTCACAAGGTAAAATCTATGGGATTTAAAATCAAGTCCCTGCATACAAACATTTAAAAATGAGGGGTCTCTTCACTGAGGCAGTAAAAGGGAGCTATGGCAGTGCTCCATCTGGATTCAAATCTGAATCCCTGATCTGCAGGTGCACAACAGAGAAAGAGAGAGAAAGAGGGAGTGGAGAGCACATGAAAGAGGGGGAGAGCAAGTGAAAGGGGGAGAGGGGGAAGGGGGAGATATGTGCAGAGTCAGGAGAGGCGGGGGTGTTTGGTCCCTACCTGAGGAGTGATTCCACACCAGAAGTTGGAGTAGAGGGAACGGGACTCCAGCATGGGGGCCACCAGGGTTAAATTCTCTGCCATCATCAGCGTCAGGACCCGTGGGTTGGTCAGGAGGTTGTCACTGTCAACAAACTGGGAGGGGATTGGGTGGAGGTAGAAGTAGATGCTGCACTTGTTTATTTAACCTTTCATGTCTGACTTAAAACTGACCAATTTCCACATTTAACATCAACATATGGTATATGAACATGTAACAGTGAATTTGACCAATTATGTTTTACAGCATCTCTACAACATCAGGCAAGGTACTGCTTTCATCAAAATGGTTCAGTACTGTGGCTGAAAATGCAGGAGAGTGTAGGAAGAAAGAACAGAGTATGAATAATTACTGCAAGGTATGTTTGTAATAAATGGTCTATAATGAGGTACATTTGGTATCTTCAGTCTATAAAATCAAAAGTAAATTTATAACTGCACATGAATAACTACTTGGACATTGAGGTCAAAAACTGGTGTGTGAACATAACTGAGGTGATCCAAATTCAAATATAATGGGAGGATTAACACTGTATTGACAAATCACAATGTAAAGGACCACAGTCAAACTGTAAACACTCTAATATTCATGAAATTGATTTACGAATAATCATTGTCTTTACTTGCATTTCTACTCAGTTGTCACAAAATAATTATTGAAAACTATTGTCACTGTTTCACATTATCAACATCACAATTAATAATTGCAACGGTGCCCAATACACTCCATTCTCTAAAAAATCTGAGACTCTAAAAGGGACACTGTGTTGGGATGACATCACTCTGCAGTAACTTCTCTTGCCAATAGGGGGCGTAACCTGTTGAAACAGACCCTCAACCTGAAAGTAATCTCACCAGTATGTAATCCGCCCAGCGCTCCCTCGCTGCCCGCAGCGCCGCCTGCCTCAGCTTCATCACATGATTGAAGCGCGAAGCTGGCCAGTGTTTTGGCCCCCACTCATCTGTGTAGGAGCTTTCAAAGGACAAGGAGGAAAGACAGGGGCAAAGCAAATGAGGATGTTTTGTACTCTATTCTTTGTTTCCCTACATTTCCTTAGAGTTTAGTTTGATTGCTCTCTAAGGAAAACTTTGGTAGTTTATCATTTCATACCCCCAGCTCGCAGGCCTGTACCTCTAACTCTAAAGTTACAAGTTACGTTGTTAGACGGTGTGCTGCTGTTATACAATGTCAATCCATATGAATGGATAGTGTATAAATACATTCACATTTTAATAATTTATTTCAAAGTGATTTGTACAATAAGTGCATACATTTTCCTTGGGCATACAGCAAAACTACAGCCTGGATGTGGGATGGAGCAGTCCCTGTAGCGGCCTGGAAGACCAGCACTACTGCCTTTAACAGAGGTGGGTGGAGAGAGGCAGCCAGTGAAACATGAGCTGCCCTGGGCTGGCTGGTGATCAGGCGGTCTGGGCATTCGACACTAGCTGGAGAGGCTTGATGGCACAAGCTGGGAGGCCAGCCAGGAGGAAGGTGTGGTAATCCAGGGAAGAGAAGACAAGTGCCTGGACCAGGTGCTAGTTGGCTCTCTCCGTCGGAAGAGGACAGATCCGGCAGTAATGTGTAAAAATGTAAGCTGTATAATTTACTGTGCTGAATGTATAAATGTAATATAAGGGTTTGTGAAGAGACAAGGGGAGGGTTGGTGCTAGGGAAAGGTGGCAGTATGGGGGAACTCACTGTGGCTCATCCATGGGCCTCCACTCCACGTAGTGATACAGGCCCTGCACACGCTTCAGCCACTCCCGCAGCATAGCTGTGCTGTTATCCAAGCTGTGGTCGGTCGCTGCCCTGCAACACAGCAACAGGCATCATGGAAACAGTCCACATCAGGCATATAGCACATTGCTGGCAATGTAGTGTAACAGCTGGAGAAGAGGACTTTTACATGAACAAGGTGGATGACTTTTTGAAATGTAAATAAAATATGAATGACTATTTGTTATTCTGTTAGTTGTGGAAGGTAACGCTGCAGATGCAAAGCTCAATATGGTCACAGTTCATTTTTTCCCCAGTCAATGACAGAAAGAGACAGAAAGACTGTGTCTTTGGTGAGGACATTTACTCTCCAGGAGCCCCAGATTTGGCAGTTAGAGTGAATGACATCACAATGGCCCGGTAGTAGTATAATAGTTAAAGAACTTTACTTGAAACACAGAGATTGTTCAACTGATTCCCAAATAGAGGCACTGCTATTACACATTTGATCGTGGTAACCAGTTTTTTCAATAAATATCCAGTTATATAAATAGATTTTTGTCAAATTAATTGTCTGCTAAAGACATATGATCTAAATGTAATGTAAACTCACACACTTCATATGGGTACAGTAAAACTTCACATGACCTTGTTGAAAAAGACAAGATATCACCCATCATAATCAAAAATGTAAACCAACTCTATTTTTCTATAAAGGTAAACAAGATAATCCACACAATTGCTGAGAACATAGAAAATGTATGATTGATGAGGTTTTAAATGTCCATAAGTTCCCTCATCCAGGGGGTATTATTTAAAGGAGAAGGTGCTCAGAAAATTTAGCATCACTTGATTTTAAAAACCAAGACATGAAACATCCTTTATTTAGCTGGGCAATATCACTAGTCCTTATTTACTTATGAACCAAATTAGTCAGTGTAGCAGTAAAATAGGTGCCCTAGCAGGTGCATGGTTCTGGGGTGGTTGAGGTCGTCAGCTCTTGCTCTGACGCTCCACAGTAAACAGCTGATTGCTTGTTTAGGGGCCTGTGAAACATAGGCATTCACCTGAACAGTCTTGGCCAGTTGGACATCATCCAAAGGGTAAATATTGTTAGTAATGCCAGACCTGGGCTAACAACATTTCCAGGATAGTGAGTATATGGGCGATTCCATCAGAAATTAGCCAATCTCCTCAACTGACCCTCACCAATTCTTATCAAATAAGTAGAAGTAAATGCACAGACAAAAAATCTGGAGGATCTGAGAAGTTCATTCAGGGACACTGGTTGATTTCTGATGCAATCACCCCTATACAACATAGGGTGAAGTCAGAAGGGGTGTGTTCTGTCAGACTTTGCTGTCCTGGCCTCAGTGGGAAGTTCGTTCCACTGGGGGGGGGGGTGGGGCAGTCCAGACAGGTATCCCGACAGGGAAGTGCAACCATGCTTCCGGTTTTAGAGATGAGAGATTGGGTGGTAAGGTTTTTTGGAGATTGACTGGAGGTATGGTGAAGCGTTCCATCGAAGCATCACCATTTGCTTTGGGAGCCTTGGGAGAAGGGTGTAGACCAGTAGCCGCATAGCATAGGTGGTAAGGAAAAGGCAGATTCTTTGCTTGTTACATAGAAAGAATCTTCAAACCCAACACACCACCACTATATGAGAGGAGAAAGAGGTAGCATCGTACCCCTGAAATAGGAAAATAGTACCTGCTGCGGTGTGATCAGCCAAAGGACACAGGGGCTCTGTCCTTACACAGACAGTGTCCTCAGTGACTAATCCCTGGCTAACACTCAGGAAAGCTCCAAAGCGGAAAAGCTAAAAAAGCCGCAGTGAGTAAAAGGAGCAACAAACAAACAAGTCCGGAGCAGCTGGAGCAGAGTTGGACCTGAGCAGACACTGTGCTGCCTTGTTTTGCTGCTGTCTGTACAGCACGTTCGCTCCTCACAAACACTGTGCCCAGCCAATCGTGCACTCACTTGTCCTTGATGTGCCCTAACATTGGCACAACAAGTACACTTGCAGTTCCATTCAATGACTTAACAGAGTCATTTTTGAATTTCATACAAAAAATTAAAGTTAACATCATTAGTCATGGCTCTGTGTTTAATTTAACTTACAACAAGATTGTGATTAACATTTATGTCATTTTCATAAATTGCATAATATCATAAAACAGTAACTCTTACTTCCTAAAAAACTGAACGGCACCAATGATTTAAAGTGAAATCAGGGCACCTACAGCTGTTACTACAAGAGTGTAGACACTAGCAGACACATCACACAAGGAGCTTAGAGAGCTGGCCTCAAGAGTGGTGGTAACTATTTGCCCTGCTTGCTAATTTAGGGCCAAATTCCTGGCTCACCTGGACTCCTCCTCTCTGAAGCAATTAGCATGTTTAGTGGAGGAAAGGTCACTGCAACTCAGACAGAAAGAGAAGGACACAAAGACAGACAGAGTTCAAGTCTGTTTCTCAGTTTCAACTAGAGATAAAATTTCTACACGATCATGAACGCAAAACTATACAAAACCAGCTGCACTAGAAGGCAGTGGTGTTTGGGGTTTTGTTGAATGGTACAAATGCAAAATCCTATAAAATTATCTGCCAAGTTCAAAGAGAAAAATCAATCATGGCAGCTAGACTAATATCCATTATGTAAGCAACCACTATTAACCAAATGTAATCAAAAGAGGGCTGTTAAATTTAAAATCTGTCAAAAAAGCACAGTGGCTCCCCTTTGAATCCCTTTAAAATGAGCACAAGGCCCTGCACTGACACAACTGAGCCCAGAGAACAGTCATCTGTAAAAGTACAGACTCACAACACTAATCCTCTCTAATACCAAGCAGTCTCTAAAAACAGCTCCATTCCAACACTGGCAATTACAGACGACCAAATTATATTACAAGGCAAAATTACATGACCTGGTGAGACGAAGAACAAAAACATAAAGAAAATGTGAGTAACACCGGTGCACTTAAAAGCCACTACATTTCCAAAGATTACTTTTCTGAAGTGTAAGATTTTAAGCAGAAGAAAATCTTTTACAAAGTATAGACTCTGTGAACTTACTGAGATTAAGACACCCCGGTCCAGCATGTGGTCACCTGACAAAGCCCCTCATGTTTATGTGCTAGGACATTTTTCTCTCACTTGGTCTGCTTTATTTTTTACCTCCTATTTCATTAATGCCTGGCGGCATTATAGTTACTCATATTTTTATTTTGTAAAGCACATGACACTACATATTTATGTGTGTAAACTAACAGAGGGAGAGAAATGAGAGATTACAGAAAAACTATGCAGCTCCTCAGGCTGAAAATATGATAATAATTAATGTTTTCTCAGATACAGAACACTATTATTCATCTGTATCACAATGACTTTATACTGGATATTCACATGTATGTGTGCTATGTATGTATATTTTTAGTTAAGGACTTAATTTTAGAAAAAGATGCTCTAATTACAGATACAGTTTCAGTTATATAACTTCTGGTTATTGTACTCAAAGCACATGCAAACAAATCATTTTCAACTGAAAGAGAGTGAGAAAGAGCCAATGTGTAATCTCTTGTAGTATGTAGTATTAGAAGGAGCCCACCACTGCTGCTGCCACACACTCTCTCTCTCTCCCTCCCTCCCTCCCTCCTTCCCTCCCCTCCTCTTTCCCTGTTTTTGGAGTTTTCCACTGCAGACTGGAATAAGTCTCACTGCATGTTAGCCAAAAAAAACTTCACAATACAAGACCAGTGTAAATACATAACACACCATAGAACCCTCATATAGTACAAGTTATTAGAGCAGAGACGTTATATGATGGTATTAACACTCAAGAGACACATAGTCCAGCACCTACTATCACGGTCAAACACACAGCTTGCACAGTGATTGGGCTTCACAGTCCAAGGGGCTAATCCTGTGTGTGTGTGTGTGCGTGCGTGCGTGTGTGTGTGTGACAGAGAAAGAGAGAGAGATACAGAGAGCCAGTGAGGAACGAGCAAGAATGTACATTTGTGTGTAAAAAATTTGTGTGGTGTGCATGATAACTGGTGTTTTTCTTTATCACTGGGTAGGAACACCTGATACACAGTTAATGAAGGGATGTGGACTCTGTTACAAGATTCTTTTCACCACAAAATTCTATATTGTTTGAAGAATAACTGTGTCCTAACATGTCCATGTCAGACTTAAGACACTGTTTTGGGGAAATGTTTTTAACATAGGGACTTCAGACGGACCTCTCACAGACAGAACAAACAAGTGTGTGCGTGTGTGTGTGTGTGTGTGTGTGTGTGTGTGTGTTTGTGTGTGTGTGTGTGTGTGTGTGTGTGTGTGTGTTTCCATTCGGCAAATGCTCCACTGACCAGTACATACACAAACAAACCCAAACAATACCCAATGTTTATATTTCACATATCTAACAGTGATTATTCACATTCCACAGTGAATGAAAAAGTTTTCACATGTTCTCAGAATTCTGGGAGGGACCTTAATGGCATACATACATGCAAAACAATTTACATTTTCAACAAGTACAGTGATATTTCTGGAAAATTCTTCCTTGTTAAGGGAAGCCATTTTCTGCATTTTTTAGTTTTTTACTCTTGTAATGTTTTGCTATGTGTGTGTGTTTTTGCATCTATGTATGTATGTATGTATGTATGTGTCTGTACCTTGCAAATATGTTTTAGCAGAAGGGGGATGAGAAGAAATTCAGGACCGGACATGTATGAAACAGCCTATGGCCCAAGGTGGGTTTCCCGGCTTAAGAGAGAAATGAACTCTGAAATGTGCTGTTTTTCTGCTTTCCCCACATCTAAGCCTCATAATTTCCTCTTTTCTGGATGAGCTCAGTGACAGAAGCAGCATCTGGGCAGATGGTGTCCCTGCTCCCACCCTTCCCTTTGGCTTGGTCCATCCCACTCCAGCTACATGTCCCTAACAAATGTGGTGCCTAAGTACGTGTACGTGTACGCGTACATGCACATGGATAGTTTGTGTTTGTGTGTGTACCTTCATTTGGTTATTTTCTGAGCATGTTTGTGAGTATTTACCAGAACATAGAGAGTGCATTAGTGTGTTTTGAGAGCATGTATCTGTCTGTTTAGGGAATGCCAGTGAGTGTGGAAATGTACCTGCACATGAACAGTTCCTCAGTGTGTTTGAGAGTGTATGTCCATATGTAGTTTGTCTGTGTATGAGAGTGTGTATCTTTATGGAGATACATCAGCGTATGAAAATGTATCCATGTGTAGAAGATATGTCTGTAGATGAGAGTGTGTTTTTGCCTGGAGGGTATGCCAGTATTTGTGTGAGTGTGACAGTATGTATCTGCATGTATTAAAGTATGCTTCAGTTTGTCTGCAACAGTCTTGAGTCAGTTTGTAGAGAGTGTACATGCATGTAAAGAGGGTGTCAGTCAGAACAAGAAAGTGTGAGCCCACATATACTGATGATGTAAGTATTTAATATTTTTTTATATTTATATTATAATATTTTTCATATTTGTTAATATTTTTAGTGTGTCCACAAGCAGGCAAGAGTGTTAATGCATTCATGATTAAATGTGTGAGCACATGTGCATGCATGAATGTGTGGTGGAAATGTACTATTGCGAGTATTATCCACAACAGTGCATTTGTGCATGTGTTTACTTGCGTATGTGAGCATGTGCTTTGTGTATGAGGGTATGAGGGTGTCTGGGTGGCACATGGGGTAAGATGTCCACATATGAGCTCTGCAATTATGTGTCCAAACCCCAGCCACACCACTACCAGCTATGCCTGGAGGTCCACAATCCTTGCCTCACTAGGAATGATTAAGCGGGTTATGCTTTTTGTTCTAATCGCTCTTCAGCAACCACTCCAGGTCAGACAGGGTGCCTTTAGTGGTATGACCTGAGTGTATGCACATTTCGCCATCCATCGACTACATAGGCAGAGTGTGATTAGTGGTGTGGCTGCAGTGTGGAAAGAATTGAGATTGTTGATACATGAATCAGAGAAGTTATGACCCTACAGCTTGCCTCCCAAAGCTGAAAGGATGGGCGCTGTCATGAGTCAACTAGTTTGGTTTGGGTTGAGAAAAAAGAGGGAAAAAAATCCTGAGAAAAAAAATGTTCTACAATATAGTGAGTATGAGTGCGTGTAAAAGTATGTGCACATGTCTTTGCGTGTGCATGTGTGACATGTGCCTCTGTGTGTGCACGTGCATGTGTGTGTACATGTGAGCATACATGTTTTTATGTGTGTATGTGATTGGGTGTGTCAGTTTGTGCTTATGTGTGTCAATACATTTGTGACTAGGTGTGTGTATTTGTTCATACACACATTACAGCCTTGCCCCTGAGCACCTGCAATGCTGACAGGGGGCTGTAATTAGGGGCGTTTGCAGGGGAGGGCTTGACAGATGGCCTCTCGTTTTCCCCCAATCCCTCTTCTCATCCACTCTCTCTCACATTTTGCTAAGGTTTACAGTGACTCCGAGCTCGTTTTTCCACAGACCTGTGCATTCCCTGTCATTGGCATCCTTTCTCTCCTCCTCTCCCCTGTCTATCTCTGCTTCCCTCTCTCCGAGAACATCTGGGTGCCACCTGGTATTTAGGGAACACCTTTGTACACCGATCCATCTCACCTCCTCCCTCCCCATCTGTGTGATCTGCCCCCTCTGTTTATCACGGTATGAAGCATGTGCAGGTTGACAGGGACAGCACTGCACAGAAACAGGGGTGTGGAGGTTACTGACACTCAACTTTTGCCATTTTTTGGTCTGATACATAAATACAAAGGTTGTATTATAGGTTGTGTGCTGTTAGTGTTTCATGGCTCTGTGTTAAATAGAGTATATTACGGCACCTTGTGAACGTACTTTTTTTCCCATTTCCTTGTATACTATATTATCAACAGTGAGGAGATACAGTTTCGGCCCCATTCCTTTGTAACCTCATTTGTCCGAGTAATAAATATGACATCACCACGATGAGCCTTACTAATTTCTCACAGACACTCCTAAGGATGTAATCTCTGAATAAACCAATGGATATTTATTACTCCTGACCAATCCCATGCTTGAATAAGTCCATGTACTGCCACATCAACCAAAGCCACAATCAGAAATCTACTGCCACCAATCAGATTACAGGAAGCCTTGGCCAGAATGTTTATCATGGCTATCAAGAGTGTCTGGAGTACAGAATAATTATTTAGCAGAAGTAAAATGTAATGATGAAGTAGTATAGATAACTTCCCCATTGCAGGACTGACAATATAGCTAATAACCCCTCTGCCTAAATAAAGGCAAACTATTATTTCCAAGAGGAAAACAGGACAGAGCAATAGCCTACACATAGCAACCCTATGATCTCAACAATCTAAAAACACTATGTGAGAGTAAGGTAAAGCACCTAATTCCAAACTGGCCAGTAGGCCCAACTTCCAATATCCACTATCCAAGCCAGCCCATCACTGAACCTATGTAAACCTATGCTGTATCTTTCACCTAGTTTCCAGGAATTATATCTACAAGGTGTCTTTGTAAGCATTAAAGCATTAAGCATTGAAACGGGGGCAGCATCTATAACATTACAAATGTTGTGCTGCATTGTAGTCATTGGAGGATGAGGCATGATAACACTGAAAATAGCTGGCTACGGCTTTCATATGCTACTGGTAACTCACTGCAATGTATTATGAAGGATGATAAAACATATTGACTGGTTGAAACAACTCTATGAATGACAGCTAATTTTCACAATACTTATGAACTGATTACTGTTCTACTGAATTATGTGCATATCTAAAAACATATCAAACCTCCTTAACAAGTACAACACCCTCAGTAAAAGATTGGTATTTTTCTAAATCCATCAGGCCAAACAGCATGTTTATACCCTACACATCCAACACAGTTTCTCCTCAGTAGATTGTATAAAGTATATTTGTCACTCATAACAAAAGGTTTCCACTGTAAAACCAAAAATGAATTTGAATATGGGTGACGTAAGGACTATGTACACAACAAACAATAAAATGTTAAAATTGGCTCATTAAGAGTTTCTCAGGGAGTAAATATGGGGCCAATATTTTTGCAGTGTCTAAGAGCCGAAGCTGATCTAGGATCTAGTTTTCTCATGTAGGTCATAATGATGGAAGTTAGGATATAGACAGCCTGAACTGATCCCAGATCATCACTTCTATTCTGGGATACTTAATGAATTTGGGTTCAGGCCACTGCTTAAGTTCAGCCTCGCCCAACATTCATTTCAATGAAGTGCCAACATCACTGATGCAAAGGCAGCTACAGCCCCAATAATGACTGGTGAAGCAATTAAATTCCTGCACTGGGCACACAGTGTGTTGATTCTGTTAGCCAATGAAAAGGGTTCCAACAGAGCTGCCAGAGCACAATGGTGGGGCAAAAGACCTGACAGTAAATATTATGTTAGAACAAAGAAAAAGACAGAGGAAGATTGGACTTTTTCAGAGCAAACCCAGAGTTCAGGGTTATGAACACAGTTTCTGATTACAAACAGATAAAATATAAAGCAGCAAATGAATATACAGCCAATAGTGATCTTGTTAGCGAGCTGCAAAGTAGGCAAGAATAAACTGACAGAGGCTGAAAAGCATTCTGGGTACAGTGTGCCACTGATAACTGATAAAGGCGTTGACATTTCTAATGCTTCCTTGGGTTCTTTATGTCACACAGGATTTCAGTGTCTCAGACCCATCTGAACAGTAACATTTTAACTGTTATAACTGATAGAAATCAGTTAAATCTGCTTGCTGAAAATGTGGACAGGCATTTTCATTAAATAAAATGTGACATTTGAATCTAAACCACTTATTGAAATGAAGAGTCAAAAAACAGAGCAAGAAATTGAACTGGACAGATCCAGCATACATGGGGTGCATCTCAGGACCATGTTGGGGAACCACATGGGTACATGGAAAATGGGAACACATTACTACACATATACAGACGCACTAGCATGCACACACATTCAAACAAAGACTCAAACAAATACACACAGACATTCACATATGCAGACAGATGCATACAGACATACATGCTCTAACATTCACTTGAACAGGGATACATACAGTATATACATACAAACACACACACACATACAGACACACACACAAACATACGGGTCTGGTTTTAAGCCAGTAACTTGCACAGTTATACAAGTCCTTTTATCTCCCTTTTACATGGGGCAAAAATGGTTTCACAGTACTGCCTGTGATGGCAAATTGCAGCAAATTAACAAAACTGCATATGTAACTCTACATCTGGGAGGGCAAGATGGAGAGGATTTTCCTTATTTGTGTTGAGTTATACACCAATGGTCCTCTCAGAGTGAAAGAGAGCAAAAGAGAGGATTATGAACCAGGGATGTTGCAAGACTGTCAGCACTACTGGGGCACAGGCCCCCAGTGCCCACATCTTCACACTTGCAATTTATGATACATTTTTAAAAATGAGTTACTTTCATGATCATTTTCTGGGGCACAACAAATTATTACTGGGGCACATGCAAGTAGGGTCTGGTAATGCCCCTGTTATGATCAGAGCTGAGTTACCTTATGGGAATGGTCACTTGAAAGTGGCCTTACTCCCTGATGCCTCTTTCATCATGGTGTTTCTGTTTGTTGTTTCTGACTGTAACAACCTTTCACAATTCACACTGGCTATACAAGCAATTCACAACTCAGGGGCAAAGGAGCGTGTCAGTGGAGGGCAAGTGTCCATAGGGAGGTGTGTGTGTGTGTGTGTGTGTGTGTGTGTGTGTGTGTGTGTGTGTGTGTGTGTGTGTGTGTGTGTGTGTGTGTGTGTGTGTGTGTGTGTGTGTGTGTGTGTGTGTGTGTTTGGTTTGCAGAGGCTGACGTGGCTGTAGCACTGCATGTGAGACTGGTGGGTTAGGGGAAGGGGAAGCTACTGAAAACAGTCCAATTCCTCTCAGACATTCTGCATTTATGGCTCTTTCATTCACCTTCACTTTGACTGGAAATCAAGACACACATACACACACACACACACACACACACACACACACACACACACACACACACACACAAGACATTCATTTTCCTACACAAAGACATATGCATGGAAACACATTCACTTGGATACATCCACGAAAACATACTCACTCAAATACACACATGCCCAAAATACCCAACTGCATATAATACACTTATATATATCCAGACACACACACACACACACACACACACACACACACATGCATGCATCCATGCACAGAAAATCTTCCTGCACACTCAGCATACACACACACATAGGGAAG
This sequence comes from Albula goreensis, assembly GCA_022829145.1. Classification (NCBI taxonomy): domain Eukaryota; kingdom Metazoa; phylum Chordata; class Actinopteri; order Albuliformes; family Albulidae; genus Albula; species Albula goreensis. Next base: position 18,243,763 of record CM040753.1, on the reverse strand, counting down.
GATGGGGTATGTGTCAAAGAGAGGAGCATTCAGGGGAAGGACAGGCTGTCTCAGCAGCCCGCCCGTTTGATGACACAGACGGACAGAGCTAAAATTACACCTCCATCCCAACAACAGTGTGCAAGCAGCTGCTCAATGCTTTACTGTCCACAAAATGTTCTGCTAAACCTTCAACCAGACACTGTCACCTCTCTCTCTCCCCTTGGTTCTCTCTCTCTTACCTTGCCTTGCTCTCTTTCCCTTCTTACTCTCTCTCTCTGGCATGGCCGAATGAATAAACTATTGTACACACAGGAGGCAATAACCAGCCCCAAAGCCAGCTATTACCTGCTGAACACATGTACTTACTGAAATATGCACACACAAAACCACATACAGGTGTACACACATGCATACACACTCAGAAACCCCCCACACACACACACACACACACACACACTTGTACACTCATATATACACACATAAATGCATACACAGAGGCACACATGCATGCACACATATAATAAGTCTGCACTGCTCTGGCATGCTGGATCTTTGGTCAGAGCACCTCCACTCCTGGTGAAATCTCAGCTATCCTCATTCCTGATGTGAATCTGTGATTGGGAGCAAGGTTCTAAATCACTCAGCTCCAGCATATCCTGGTTAACAGAGGGGAACTGGCACGTGGGATTCTGGCAGATCCTATCATGTGGAGATCAGCACTACTAGTAAGAGACTCTCCTGGGCCCCTTCCTGGCTGTGCACTGTAACGGGGGTAAGCAGAGGGGGCTGTGCTCAGGGGAGGGAGAAGAGATTTACTGCAAAGACCCAGGATGGCTCACCCCCTCGGCCTTAATCTATGCCAGAGCTCTCAGCATAATCAAAGACACTCTCTCATGCACAGTGCCAGTGAACTGACAATGTACATTACATGCATATGCATATGCACACACACACACACACACACACACACAAATGCATGCATACACACATATACACACAACCAACCTATTCCAGCAGTTTCGCTGCATTAACAAACACACCAATTCATATGTGAGCATAAAACAAACCTTTTCTCCTTCAGGCTGTCTAGTATGTAATTTAACCATTATATTAAAACTGTAATTACCATCTGTCATTAAGTTTATTGTATAAATGTTTTCCTATCATTTTCAACCCATCTGCTAGTTTCCTTCTCTGCTTTAGTCCATCTTTTTAAATGAAGAAACATCTTACAGTCAGTTAAATTCTTCCAGTCTCTTTTTTGTTTCATCTGTAATGCTCTTCCTTCCTCTCTGTATGCAAATAGAAGGGGTATTCCCTCTACAAACCAGTATCAGAGACAAATGGCGTTAAATGGGAGGGGGGAAGCCAATACAATAAATAAAATTACTGGAAAACATATACATATGGTTTCAAAGCCTGCCAAGATCTGATTGATCTTAAAGTCAGCATACAGTAACTCAGCCTCACACCTACACAAAAGAATACTTCCACCCAGAGATCAAATGAGCCAAGGAAGTGATCATATGCTAGCAGCTGAAATAATACAGGTTTGAACTGCCTAAATACCCATCATACATGTGACATATTCACCAGGACAATCCCTGACAAAACACAAATCAGTCTATTCTAAAAAACACAGCCTCTGAAATGTACTGCTCACATTTGCTTTAAAAGCTTGTTTACACTGTTTTGAGAATTGTATTTAGAACTCACAAGTTTAAAAAATGACTACTATTTCAAACTGTTTGTAAACAGTGAACATGTAGTAAATACATGACACAACTTCCATAATGTAACTTCTTGTATTGTGTTGAATTGTAACCATGAATCCAAAAAAAAAAACACTAAAACATGCATGAAACATGCTTTAAATGAGATTACATAATAAAAAATATTATTCATTGCCAAGTTCAACTTCTGCTGTTAACTTTACAAAATAGATCTTACACATATGTCTGTTGACAATGTAAAAAGGCCATTACACTCAAGTAATTACTGTCATGATTAATTAATAGCAATTAAGTAAGCACTGTCATATCTTCTCCCTTTTGTGGGATCAAAGGAGCATCCCTGCCTTCCACATACCTGACAAGAGTGAAGGGGAGAGACTGATAATCAATAATCTTAAATTTGATTCAGGCCAAAAATGTTGAGAGACCTTCCTCTCCAGCTGGACCCCTAGAACCCACAGAAGAACTCTGGGAAATTGCATGGAGAGCAGCATTACCTAAACAACCCTAGACCGAAAACCTGTGATTTGTACAATCTAAAAATCCTTGCTCATATTAGTTCAATTTAAATATGTAATTTGGTAAAAAGAAAAAAAAAAACATACACTGCATCTAGAATTAGCAGAACAATGTCTGTAGATTATTGGTGCTTCAGAAAGTGAGTTCTTCAGAGCAGTAATTTTCCTTCATGGCCCAACACCTTCATGTGAGTTTTAGCCAGTTGATCTCAGCTGATGGCTTTGTTGCATGTATTGATAATTGATTTCAAAAATGAGTTTGGTTTTCAGTTGTGGCAGAATTCCCTGCACACAGCCAAGTGATGGGCTTTACTCAAATGATCAAAAACACAAAGGACTTATCAATCATATTTTATCAATCGTATAATGCATGGCATGTAGCACAATTGCATTTAGGGTGCATCCATTTATGTTTCATAACAGGTCAGTATACTTCTACCAGAGGGTTTACATATTAAAAAAGACAAAGATGGGTAAACATAAACAAAGCTGAATATAAGTGTTTTGCCTCCTTTGTTCACTGTGACAAATCAAGGTAAAGATTACAGGTCACTGAAAAGGTGATACATCATCACAGTCAATTTTAAAAAATGAAGTATCTAACAAGATTGCCCTTACTGCTGGTTTGTTATTTGGATTAATTGTTTTTATTAAAAAATATAATTGTTTTACAGTTATAAAACTGGAGCAGCCCATTTGGAGACAACTGCAACATAAGTAACTATGCAAATCAATCAAGGATTCAAACACTTTAAATTGTATATTTATGAATTCATGTAAATATTCACTTTATCTAAATTCCCCCATTAAAATCACAATAAAATAACTTGTCTTGATATCTGATGAAAATGGATGCAAGATGATTTTGTATTTGCATACAGTCTGACACAAGAATATTAATGCCTGGTGGACAATATAGTTAATAGTCACTTAATGTATTACTGTGTACATTAATTGGTCTCTCTCTCTCATCATGTCTCATTATGCTCATCTCCAACTGGAAAGACGCTCAGGAGTACAGCAGAAGTAGCAGTGAATGATTTCCTGCAACACCTGGAAAATCATTTCTGACAAGCAGACTGACCCATGCAACCGAATGGGCCAATCGACAGGCTGGAGACAGACATCTCCCATCTGCTTACTGGGCCAAGCTGAAACACAATGCCAAATCTCTGGACCAGACTCAGATCCGATAACCAATCACCTAACAGACACAGGGAGTCACCCACATCTACTGTCCAGTTGCTGGACTGAATTAGGTACTGTAGTAACCCATAGAGTGAGGGTACAGTATGTATGTGTGTGTGTGTGCGTGCGTGCGTGCGTGCATGTGTGTGGAATGTGGACTACAGACCTGCTCTGTGCCCCTAGGCAGTTTTCCACAGAGGTCACCCCCCACCTCCTTTCTTTCACTCTTTCTTTCACTAATTCCCTGCATTCTTTCACAGAACAGTGAGAGTCTTTCTCACCCTTCTCTCACACACACTCCCCCCACTCAGACACCTCTGTTTATTTTTCAGAGTCTTTGAAAGACATCTTGGGAGGGGGATTATAACTCAAACCACTCACTCAAAATCATTGGCTTTCCCCCCAGATGAATGAAAAACATACACACGCACACACCTACAAACATGAGTGCACAGACGCATATACAAGTAAATATATATTTACATACACTACTCTATAAAAAATACACCACAGTCCTAAGAAAATTGTTGCTAATGTTAACACATTGTAATTGTACTGGTTTGACAATACTTTAAATGTCATGCCAATGCTGTCAAGGCCTGCTGGTTTTGACTGAATTCAACTGATTATTTTCTAAGATTCAGCTCACCCTCAAATGGGATTTAACTCTGATAATTTTCCCTGTTCCCTCTGGATGTTTGGTTTTGGTCAGATTGAAATTCTTGTTAAATGAGATGCAGGCAGAATTACAAGACATTGCACAGTGACTTAGAATAAGTTCTGCAGTTACATAACTGGGTACCTCAATTATCCATTTTACTATTTTTGCTGTGTGAAACTTCACATAAAGCCACTACAGGAAAGCATGAGGGCAAAAGAAAGCTACACAGATATTGATATGTCTCTCTGGGTCAATAGAAGCATGTTTACCCCAGCATATGTCCTTGATTCCACTCAGTGAGTAGAAATACAACCAGCATGCAAACAGATGCCATGACAGAAGTGATGAGTCTCTATGGGAATGCCTCTTTGTTTGATTTATCGAGTTCAGTACAAGCATGTTGATTTATTTTGTTATTTACTCTGGGCAGGCTATGAAGGGGGCAGGGGTGGTCACACATTGCCTCTTTTTCGGGGGGTTGGGGGTGGTGATGGGTGGGTAGGGGGTGTGAATGAGAAACAGATGAATATACAGTCTCTACAAACAAAAGACGGGGGACACTAAAGAAGGGGGAGGAAGGAGTGTTGGTGAACACAACACTGAAGCACGGGACCTCCCCAACCGGCATTAACCAGAAACAGTGGAACACCGGAGCGCCATATGTGCAGTCAAGGTGTTTGGCAGCCAAAGTTAGGTAGAGATGGACACTATATTGCCTCCTGCTGTTGCGCGAATTCAGCCTGTACTGTACACCCGTCATCCCTCTGTCGTTCCTTTCAGTTTGGAACAGTTTGTTCCCCCAGCGCGTATGCCCTCTTTCTTCCGTGTTTCTCTGTCTTCCCACAAGTTTACGCTTGAATTCCCAAAGGGTCATTTCGGCCCTTCGGTCAGCCTCTCCAAGCATCCCCTGGTGATCGCAGTGTTGATCGCGGGTTTCAAGTCAATGCCCAAGAGCAACATTTTAACTTATTTCACCAGACTAAATACTAGCGTACCTTGCTGTTACCTTGCACCTACAGAGCAACCGAACACAATAATATTCATAGTGGTTTTATGTATCCCATAAATCCCTTTAATCTCTGACTGACATGCAATTAAAGCCCATGGCAGCATTGTAAACCCAAGCAACAGGTTTCCCTTACGCTGTCACAGCGGCGGCTCGGCTCTTAAAGCGGACAGCAGGTTTCCATTAGAGCTCAACTCCATCTACTACAGAACAATGCAAGTTACTCGGCAGTAACGACCTTACATATTTGTAGATGCGCTATAATAAATGCAACGAATGCAGACCACACACAGGTGCTTCTTTTCTGTCTCTCACCAGATAGCGATCCGATCCTTGGGATAGTCCAACCGGTCGATGCAGCCCAGGTAGTGTGGAAGGCTGTGCGCCGCGTTGCGAGCCAGGATCGCAATCATTACCTTAGGCTTCAGCAATGGAGTTTCTGGTCGCACAGGTTCCTGCACTAGCATGACCAGGTCAGAGTAGATCCCCGGCACCACGGAGAATAGTAGTGCGCAGAATAGGCCGATTCCAGCTGCTCCAACCGCCAGCATCATTCCCCTGACAGCACCGTTAGCTCCGATCTGAGTTCTGCCGCCTGTATCTTAAAATGAGAGTCAGGGGTGGGAGGGACTGAAGTAAGTAGAGAGGTAGGAAAGAGGAGGGGTGGAAATGGGTGAGGGGTGGGGGTGCCTTCAAAAGACGGGTTTACTCCCCCTCTGCGAGAATTCTTATTATCATCGCTCCTTTCGGTCCTCCAGATTCTTACTGCGGGTGCTAAAATTTCCTTTTGAGAATGATCAATCAGGAAGGAAATGTGTATATAGCTGCCAAATGTGTCATAATTACTTTTTCCCCCACCCTTATATCTTCCCGTCATAACAAGTCCTTTTATTTGTGCAAAAATGACTAATCCCTCGCGCTCGTCTTAGGTTGTGTGTGCTAGTATTTGTAGATGTATGTAAGTGAGCTTGTGTGTGTGTGTGTGTGTGTGTGTGTGTGTGTGTGTGTGTGTGTGTGTGTGTGTGTGTGTGTGTGTGTGTGTGTGTGTGTGTGTGTGTGTGTGTGTGTGAGGGTGGAGTGAAGATGATTTCCTCTGGCTACAACAGGATGCAATGGTTCAATGCCTTCACTCTTTGTCCTTATTAGAAACCCCTGTCAGCTCTTACAACATAAAAATGTTAATTCAACCACTCATGGTATCTTAAGAAATTGTGATTCTTAATTTAGTTTTTGATACTTTGTACTTTAAGTATAAACTAAAATAAATATGGAGCAATGGAGTATGGGGGCCTAATTGCCACTTCATTATATTGACTGTTAATATCTGACTATTTAGCGATGGCATTGTTTAGGTAAAGGTACCATTTGACGGTTGTATGTGTTTGCTGATATCTGTGCAAATAGTTGAGACAAATTTTTTTCTTCTATATTTGCACGCACATAATTTTAGTTTTACAAGTCTCTGCTCATTCATCCGTCACTTCCAAATTCCTTCCCTCTCCAAGATTTTCCTATCTGCCCCTTTGTCTCTGCTCTCTACTTTTCCAACTCTTTCCTGGCTGTGTTTGGGAGCTCCAATGCTCAGTGCGTTCCATTAAGTCATCAATGACATCATCTCATTGCTGTAAACACCCACCTTGCCCAGTGCCCACACTCATTAACCAGTATATTTATTTACCAACACTATAGCTTGAATATTTACTCTTTACTTACCAAATTACTCAACTTTTCATTTGTTACATAGTAGGAAAGTACTGATAATTACCATTCAATGTAGGAAATGTAATTAGGCAGAGTTTAATTTGGCTGTGAATGAAGTGTAAACAGACCTTGAGCTCCCTCTAGTGCTAGCAGCAGCCCACAAAAACAGTACTGAATGCAACAGCGTAAGCACGGTAAACAGTGAGTGGGGGTAAACTACGACGCTGCCTTATTAAGTTAGCTTGATAAGGTTGGAATAATGTTATCGTGCTGAAGTACAAATATTTGAGGCTACCCCAGGAGACGAAATTAACTACTGTTCAAACCTGTTCCCGTAAATATCTGCACATTTTCCTCTAAAAATTAATAAGTTAAATCTGTATTACGTAACATGCATTTAAAGGCAGTCATGGGCTACTTGGCCTTTACCATAGCCAACTTTTCAGCTGAGTTAAACCCATGTATGTCTGCATTATAATCAATTTACTAAATATTCTTGTGTGTTGCTACTATAATTTAGATAACACTAGGCAATGACACCTTCTGTCTTTTAAGACATGGGTTAGCCAACAAACACTCTTAACTACTCCCGTAATGTCTTGTTGATACAGTAGGCTGTATTACCTTTCCGTCACTTGTCCGTCTAAAGGACTCTTAACTCTACAACGTGGATCTATAAAATTAATGAATGACAATGTAAAATGGTCTTGAAAGAAGACATTTTACTACAAGTATACATGTTTTTTTACGTACAAATAATCCTTTCCAGCAGTGACCATGTTATTTCTATGTGAAGTTATGGCTCGTGCGGAACACAAAGTTGTTGGCTTTTGTTTCTGCCCGGACATGTACGATACGAATTTATACTCTTGCTGTCAGGAAATGCTCAGAGAAAAGTGAACTGGTATGCCATTGTTTGTGGAATGCGTGGAATGTTGAATGAGGTACCAAAGTAGATGTAGGACCAATGGACAGGACAGAAGTGGTAGAGTTGGAGGTAGCAGAGAGAAGTGAGAGACAGCTTCCCGCAAACTGGATGTTACAGCACCCAAAGGTACGTCTGCGGGCAAAGCGCCGAGTCGGAGGAATGTTGAGCTACTGCATACTGGCACGAGCCTCAAAAACTCCTCGAACTGATTTACCACAGTGATTCGTGTGCATGCCCTGTCGGTGGATGTTTATACCGAGCTCTTATTGCTTTTGCCGACTTGCTTAATTTTATAGTATTTGCTATGCATTAGTCTGAACAGGGGCCTTTTATATTTATAATTTTGTTAAATGGTATGTGTTGAAAACTACCTCATTTGTGATACTATTCCTAGAACGGTACGAGACACCCATTCCAGCAGAGTTTAAAAAGCTGTTTATAAAGAATGCGGTCTTCATTGTATCACCCACTATTTCACTAGAGAGTTCAAATGGATTGAAATTAAAGGATTGTGTATATTGATACCCCTGGTTAGAACTGCACAGTTTGGGGACAGCCTTTAATCTAGTGACTGTAGTGCTCGAGTTGACCCCAGCAAGGTGGTGGTTCAAGCCCCTTGTAGGCACAATAACAGCAAGACCCCACATTGCTCCCAGATTGACCGATTGCGTAGTTTAATCATCTGTAAATCTCAATAGAATTGTTAGCTGAATAACTGTAAAACAGTAGTTGCAATGTCTATATGTCCCACGAAGGAAAATGTATTTAAAAAAACGGCGTTTTAATGAGACGTCAATCGTCATTCGGACGTAATTGACAGAAAGCTGGTGCATCCATTGCTATTAGTTTGTCTGAGGCCTTATGGTTGCAATGAAAGAAATCAGTGGATGTAAATTCTTAACTATGCACTTTGATAAATCACATCTTTTTCATAATTATTCAGGACAGGTCGTGTCAAACCCTGTTTACAAAAACATGGAAACCAAGATGACAAAATATTTTTTACAGCAAACCAGTTTTGTCTGGATTAACTTTAACTTGACATTGACTGGACTCTGTTAGTCATACACTTTAACATACAGATGTGTTTAAGTGTATGACTAACAGAGTCCAGTCAACATTGAGAAATCACTGGTTACTGACCGTGCATTACACTGTTTATGACAGGTGCTCAAATCCATGCTGCAGCTTTTCCACAAGTGTGCGGCATGTCAAGTATAAGTATGCATGAACTCATCGGTGTATATGTACACCAAGTCTCAAACATTGCCTTTGTGTGCAGTACCAGGAATTAATGAGTCTGGATGTGGGAGACAGCGCTCAAGTTTATGTGGCATTCCTGGTTTATCTTGACCTCACAGAAGGTGAGTATGTCTGTGTAGAGCTACTGTGGCAGTCCTATGTACATTTGCACATGTAATATATTTAACAGAATTGTCAAGTGCTTGTGTGTACAGTGAGCAACTCTTAGCTATAGTCATGCTCACCATTGTGTACTGCCTTTTGTGCCAACAGGGAACATGATAAATGGCTTAACTGTGACATTTTGTTTCAGTCTGTAACCTTTTCAACCTTGTACCTAAATATGGTGTACCATCCATATTTCGTTGTAAGACATTTTCATTTGTCTCTGTTTAAAAGTGTTGTTAGATTACACTAGATTTGAATTAACAAATTTAAATTACATGTGTAACCATGACAAAAGCTGTTAAAGTCCTCATTGTACATTAAAAATGCCTGTATAACTTGAATAAAAGGTATGATCACAGCGAGTCTCCCCACAGTTACTCAGATAGTATTTAAGTGGGTTAATGTAGTGGTTTATGACGCAGTGTATATAAGCATATCCATAACTGAATAAGTGTTGTAACAATTACTCCTTTGTAATGTTACTTTGGATTATGACATAGCTAGGTGTGGCACATGGGTAGGTAACCCTGGCTAGAGATGATCCCTTTGTTACAGAGTGGTTAAGTGGGTTTTCCTCGAGCTCCAGCTCATGGTTAACTGCATATATTAAGCTTAATAAGTAATAAAATTGGTAAATTAGGACTATTGTATAAGTGGAACAGTAAGATCAGGAATGTCTCTGACCCGCCAGGACCAGCATTGCCTTCCCTACTCTTTGACCATACAAAACAGGATGTAGTGGTCTGTCAAATAGGGACCTACAATGTGAGCCAGTGATTGGTGAGTGAAGGGACAGCTCTTATTTGGACCAATGGCCACATTAACTGTGAAAAGAACATTATTTTTGATTGGTTCAAACAAGTCAATGATACAAAGCTGAAAGCAGTTTCGCCCTAACAGTGTTCATGAAACAGCACCGACTGTGTATTCACTGAATAACATCATCACACAACCAACTGTGATGCTTGTACTCAGAGAGGCCTGGACCTGGATACTGTATGACTTGAACTCAGAGGTGCTCAAAAGTATTCACATCTGAAATTCATAATGTGATGGTGATGTTATTTTTAAAAACATAATGTAAAAATTTATATAAAAAGTGTAAAGTTGTAGTAGCTGAATTATGTTTTACAATGATAGGAAATGTTGGAAGATTACCATGGCAACTGACTCATGCAACATTCCACATGTTTATCCTTGCTTACAAATTCACCCTCAACCTTTTCTGACATTTAGCTGTATGAAATGACATGAACAGTTTGGCCCACATTTGCTGTGTGCTTTCAAGAGTAAGTATACCTGTCCTGTGTACCGACAGGCCACAGAAAGGACACCTAGGGGTGGTGGGTATCAGAAGCTTAGGGGACTGTATGGTTGCTTCCCATACCAGGCCTACACCTCTCCACTGCATAAACCCACTGCTCGTATCAGCAATGAGTGAGTGTATAGATCTAGAAACTAAAGGTGGGTTCACATCGAGGGTCCTAATGCTCAGATGCTTTCTAAGTAATTGGCATATTGTTAAAGTAATAAAGTAATTGTCCATACTGCAAATTTCAAGTGACCAAAGTTGAAGACACAAAAAAATCTGATACAGGGGTAGCATAGCAGATTATCATATTTGCATCAGAATTGAAACCACCTCTGAATGTGTTTTAAATCACATGTGAAAAGATTTGATTCCTTATGGTTTTGCCTGTTCAGACCAGGGGAAAAATATCAGATAAGATCCGATCTGTATGATGAATCCAGTTTGACTTCAGGCTTCCAGTGTGAACAATGGCCGAAGGGTTCTGAATCTCTAATCTAAAGATGTTGTGTCATCTGCAGCGCGGCAATGGAGTGAGGTGACCAGCAGGAGGAGCAATGAGCTACAGCTGGTGCTTCTGGTGGGAAGAGAGAATGAGGGTGGGCCAGCCCAGGTCATCCTCCCTCTGCCAGCTAACCGGACACTCAGCCACAGATGGTAAAGAGGGAGGCTGTTTTCTCTGACTCCTTTAGCGCTGCTGTAAAAACAAATTGAACCATATAAGCAAAAAAAAATGATCATGGATAAACTATTGCATATGTAATATCCATTTGCTTTGTTTTATAGCACAGAATTCCAGTACATGCTGCCAGCCTTGTAAATCAGGAGAATGCACAAAATTCCTTCACGGAGAGCCTGGGCTCTAAAGCACATGAAACATTGTGCGTGTGGGAGTATATCAGAGGATGAGTGAATGTGAATGAGAGCGTGAGAGGTGGAAGATGAGTAGGTGACAAGGAAAGAGAGAGGTGGGTGTGTTCAAGGGTGAGAAACATGGGAGAGAGAGGGATGGAAAAAAGAGAGGAGGTGGAGGAGAGTGGCTGCTGGATTGTATTAATAGTAATTGCTGATGAAGTCATGCTGGCAGCACAAATGGCATTCAGAGCTAAAACTCCTGGGGAGGAAACCAAAACAGACAGACAGACAGATTGATTGACTGACTAACTGACTGACTGACCTGGACACAAAGCTGCTACTGCCATGTTCCTCAGCTTAGCCTGTGACTGTGCATATGTATGAATATATTATGAGCTGAACATGTGTGCGCACACACACACATACATGCCCATGCACCAGGTGCATGCATACACACACTCACCATGCAGACATTACGTACACGCACAAACACACAGAGCAGAGGTTTATTGAGTCTTACATCATGCTGGAAAGAACACTGCATTTCCCGTATATTCATGAGAGTCTTAAGCATTATTAACGTAACGATGGAAAAATGAAGTTTCAGGAATCCCAAAATTGGGTAGAGCTACCAGCTGGTACCAGCTACTTAATCAGTAAATTCCACTAAACTAATAAACCAACCATAGTTAATTTTTCAAGCAGGTCAGTGATTGACAGGCCACTGTAACATCACCCATAACAGCAGGTCCAGGTCTAGCAGGGCCCTGCTGTCTTTTGGGGTCTTCTTTTAACAGGTAAGTTATGCCTTGGAAACAAGGTGAACTGACGCCAGAGCCAGTCACTGACTTACCAAAGAGCAGCAGGCATTAACCCACCAGGGCTGATATTATGATATTAATTGCAGCATTAACCCCATTCTCTGTCCCTGCAGGATTCGGTCGCTGTTGCGAGGGGAGTCCGGTGAGGATTCTGCAGACTCCATGCTACTGTGTGCTGTTGCCTCAGACTCCAGTCTAGTGTATCAGCAGCTCCACCCAGGCCTGCTGACCCCAGACCCCCCCGTGGGCATTGAGGATCAGGGCGGCGGCAGCACCGCAGGCGCAGGCTGCACTGAGGGAAAACCACAGCACACTGGAACTGGGCTACAGTGCACCACTGTGGGGCATGAGCACAGAACTGTAGGGCACTGAATCTGCTCAGAAACAGCTTGAGTGCTACAGCACTGGAACAGCACAGAACCAGTGCTAGAATTCCATGTGACCTTGAAAGCACTTGGTCTTGAATGTATTCAGTTCAAGGCTGGAAAAGTTTTGGGATTTTCTAAAGACTTTTGAAAGTGTGTGATCTTTTGTTGGTGTATGTATTGAACAAAATATTTTTTTCCAAACATGCAAAATTTTAAATCAAACACCAGAAATTTATAAGACCATTATTTGTAATTATATTTTTCAGTTATGAAAATATAATTGAAAAAGTCTTAGAAGGTCCTTGTGTTTAAGTTCTGGAGCAGCACAGCAGCTCACTGATGTCAGCAAACTCTCATTTCAATTCAGGAATTGAAGTTCCTGTAGAACTGAACAGGCATTTCATTTGTCAATGAATTTTAGATTCACTACCTGATTTACATAGGATGACAAACCATGGTGCACCAAGACTCCCTTGGTATAGTCCCTTTAGGGAAGGAAAATCAGTGACCATGTTCCAGAGAACTAGGAAGTCCTGCAAGGAGTCTTCACTGGACTGCATCGCCTCATATTTCAGCCAGATTCAACACTGCCGCAGATGATGTGACCTCTCCATCTGAAGATTGTTTTGTGACAGTCTCTGCAGTGTTAGACCAGTAGAGTTCTACAGAGATGTTCTATGTACTGATCAAAGAATTTTAGGCCTGAATCAGTGAATGGCTGTTAAAACAAACACCAACAATCTTTTTATATCTTGAGTTTGTTATATCTCATTGCAAAAGTTAAGGGTTGGGGGTTGGTAGAGTATAATTAACACTGTTTGGTCAGTAGTACTGTTGAAATAAATGAATCAGTTAATCCCTTCCAAAGGACATAAAATAACCTTCCCCTTTGTGCAGCATTTTCATTGACATATGTCTTTGGCACAAATAGAAACCTAAATTAAGGACCAATCTTGTCAGATCATGAGATCAGATTAATTTAATCAACTTTGTTCCTTTATCTGGGTGCCAGGAAATGTTCCTTTTGTGAAATTATGGATTTCCCAAAACCATCCTGTTCCCCACCAGAGGGCAGCACAAACTCATATTGGCCAAAACTGACAATCATGTTGAGCAGTTGTGTGTGTGACTCCTTAAGCGCCAAAGGGAAATTTAATAAGACTTCTGGATCCAAAGGGTGATGTCAGCATGACAGGTTTCCTATCAGTGTATGCACTGACGAACTGCTACCAATGCCAGCAGGCAATATTCAAGACATGGGAAAGGGACAGTTATATAAACAGCTCCTGTTTTTATTTTAATAGAAAAACAAATTTTGAAACAAATAAAAAAGGAAGAATCCAGTAATCATGACAGAAGCAAGATCAGGACTGTGACTCTGGTGAAACCTCTCTCCCTTGTTTTCTGTGTATATGTTTGTGTATGTATTTGCATCAGAGAGAAAGGAATCTGCCATGTCAGTTCGTTTTAATACTGCTGGGTCAAGAGGAACTGAGCTGACAAGGCAGAGGTGAACACTGCTGGAGACACCTGAGGTGAGCTTAACTGGCAAAATGTGCTGATGGGAAATGAAGTCCAGAGCTCATTCCTAAACCTGCTCGATAGAGTGGCACAGCAGTGTAGCTGCTTAAAGTTTTATTCTGCTGATTGAACTCACCTCTAGATACACACAGGAAGGTTAGAAAGAACTGTAGTGCATGTGATAAGTTGTTGTGGAAATGCTTATACCTGTTTTGGTGTTAGTGTTGTCAAGGAGGGAAGGAAGGAAGGGTTAGAACAGAGGCACAGCCCAGGAGGCAACAGGAGCCCTGACCTTTCACCTTTTACCTTAAGCCTGTTGCTGGGGGATATGCTGACAGAGGCCAGAAACAGAACAGTAAAGACATAATGATACATTTTTTTAAAAAAAAAAATTAAAAGCAAGAGTTCCATCTCAAGACAGTCCAGATTTTTTTAAAATATCACACTTTCATTTCTTACTCAAGCTCTCTCAAAACTCTCCCATCTTTCTCACAGTTTAAAAAATTGCTCTCTTCTTTCTCTCTTGGTTCATCCAGATCATTTTAGTTATATCTCGGTTCTGACTGGTGGGTTGACAGCCATGAGAGCCCCCTTAGGCCCCTCCAATCTCCTTCACACTCTTCCTCTTGAAAATGCAGTACAAGGGACAAGTAGCTGAGAAAGAAGAAAAGTAGGCCAGTCCTCCTGCCACCACTTCACTGTGCTCATTGGTCACTGGTTTTCAATTGTCTGTGCTCATTGGTTACTCCGCTTACTTGTTGATTTTATGGGGGCGACAAATACAAAAATGGCTGCTGCAGATACTGGGATATGATGGTGGGTTTGTTTTTGGCCAGGACGGAGGAAATCAACAATTTTAGGGATAGGAGGGGTTAGCTCTCCATGATCCTAAGTCAGACAGGACAGGACAGGCCTGGCTGCTCCGAGTCTGTGTGTCTGTCCCGTCCTTCCCTCCAAGTAGGGTTCCAGAGCGATGAGGCGTTACAGAGTCAGCCTTCAACAGTCAGTGGACAGAAAGAAGTCACACACACTCACACGCACATGAACACACACACTCTCTCTGGCATTCATTGTCGAACAGGGGAGGGGGGGGCCACCATGCTATGTGACATCATCATCTTCCTCCGAGCAGTAGTCCCGTCCCTAAAGACAAACAGCAGAGAAGAGTCAGGACAGACAGCTCAAAGGTCAAGCATAGATTCTCAGAACACTTTGTGTTCTTAATGTTGGAAAAGATCTCCCTTCTGTGCTTAAATAAAACAATCTGATGAATCTTTTGAAAATTCAGTATGCGACATGAGTATGAGTAGAACAACACTATGGGAGTGAATGTTCTGTATTGTAATACAGCACTAGCAACACCTGTTACCAGTCAATGCATTTAGTTAAAAAGCAGAGAAGACTGAAGTGACACAGAAGCTGAGCATCTAGTGAATCTAGAATCTGGTCACACAGAAAGTGTGAAATGGCATGACATTATGTTTTGTAAATACATTTTGTGTAAGGTTCTTCAGAATTGTTATGATGCCATATCTTAGGCGTCATAACAGACTCTACTTCTGAAGGGCCACAGAGTCTGCTGGTTTCTAAAGTGATTCTCAAGTGATTAACATCATCAACTGGCTGAGGAGTCAACACGTCTTGTTCCCAAACCCTAAATTGGCTACTGATCGATAGTAAATAAAAACCTACTCATTCCTGCAATCCTCCCAGACTGGAATTTGTTGTTTATTACCTCTTTGCTGCTATGACAAATTCTATAGAGTTATCAGATACTTAGCTCTTTATTGACAGTCCAGTCAGCCTATTTCTAAAGCCAGCACATTCTGAGTTGATGCATCTTAGGAAAACATTTGTTGGGCATGACCGAGACAAAATTTTGGCATTGGACATCCTGGGCTGTAAATCAGTGCCTGTTACTAACCAAAACCAACTGTAGTTAAGAAGTGGAAAAGCTCGAAAGGAACGTAGGTGCTAAGTAATCGGTGAGCCAAAAGAACCTGTGACCACACACTGAATTCTGGGTGAGTGAGAGAACAATTTAGATTTAAGCTACCCTTAGAGCAATCACTTTGTCATGTTCCATTACATCACCATGCGTTCATCCCGGAGTCCAAGGAGAGGTGGGGAAGGATCAATAAAAGGCTGCACTTTGGAACATATCTTAAAAATCATGAAATTGGGAGGCAATAGCTCCAAATGTATAAATAATAGATTGTATCTTTAGCGCAATTGACGTCCAGGATGATTACAGCTTGGGCTGTGGTACAAGAGTAGGCTCGATTGACCATTATGTGGGCAATCAGAGCTTGATGTCTCTGGGTTTTTCATGCAATTAAGCTTTATTTGAGAGGGACACAAAGGGATATTTTTATCGCTCATAGTAAAGAGAGTAGCTGGTGGAGAATGTTTTTTTCTTGAGAACCTGATGGCTGCCGTGGTATATCAATAATAATAAGATTATTATTGACTTCCACAGTGCCTGCACAAAGCTATACACAAAGCGTCTTCCTCCAGCTTATGTCTGTAAGTCTAACCAGAGCAACAAGGCCTGTTTTACAGGGAGAGTGTACGCTTGTCTGCTCTCCTGGATCAATGGGAGAAGCTGTAGCAATGAGCCTGTCTTGCAAAGAGTGGAGAATCTGAATTGGGAAAATGACTTATTTGTAAATCTGGAGGCCTTGTATTTTGTGTACTTCCTAAGAGAGTTAAGTGTTAAGAAGTAGCTAAGCTCAGCTAGGCCTGTCTCTTTAAATTTTCAGTCCCTGCTGAAAAAAGCCCCTCCTTGCATCCCTTTCTCCCTCCTCTCACCTTCTCAATCTTCTCATCCAACATCCTGAAGAACTCCTGCTGGCTCTCTGACATGTGGATACTGACATAGAGAAAGAAGTGGCGGGTGGGGGATGCGAGAGGGAGAAGAGAGGGAGGGAATGAAGGGGAGAGATAGAGGTTGAGAAGGAGGGAGGAGATACCGAAAAAGAGAAAAGGGAGTGGGAGGGAGAGAAGGAATGAGTGAGAGAGAGGGAGAGAGGAAGTGGGGGGTTAGTGAGGGTGGGTGAAAGGAAAAGGGAGGCAACAAATACCATGAGAATTTTCCATTGCAACTGGCTGAGAACACACTGTCACACAGTCTATAGCACCAGTTCCTGCAAGACCCTGCAGGCTGCACAGGCACTGCTCTGAAAGCTTGATTAATCATTCTGCTGTTAAACTGCTCTACTGACCCTGGCACCCGAGCAAATATGTATATCACAAAACAATCCTCCCATCCTAATTATCAAATATACACAATGCATCCATTATCATAATGACACACTGTCACCATCCCCAAGGATAGAGAAAATACATGGCATCTAATCACAGAGTAACACATGAAAAACAGATATGTACAGGCACACAGGGTTAAAAAGCTAACACACACCATCTCTCATTCTCACACCCACACAAAAACAAGCAGCAGAAATGAGTCTGACTCACTTTGTCCTGTTGGCAGTGGGACCCGGGACCTCCTTGTGCTGTTTGCCCCTGTATGCCACAGCACTCTTCTCCTAGGGAACAACAGTAACGGGGTGTGTTTAGTGTGGCTTTTCCATAAAACTCTATATAATATCCATGGTGTATCCCCTGCCAGCACCACCATTTTGGCTCTGAGTATACTACCTATCAGCTAGTTTGGCTCTCTCAGTGCCTGTGTCCTCAGTGATGAGGAATCTCATGTTTGTCTCCGCACACTGCCTGGTGTCCCAACAGTGGAAGACAGGACAGAAGCTGCAACATCCACCAAAGTTCCCACTGGAGGACACTTCGATGTATGCAGTCCCACAAGTCTTTTCACATTTGTGGGTGACATCACAGTGTTCACATCCAGACAGATCAGAATGTAATGATCAGACAATCCCACAGAATCTGCCAAAAATATGTGTCACACACAGTATCGGGCTGAACTGCATGCAATGCGTCAACATTTCAGTTTGTTGTTTCAAACATGTCTGACCATTCAATTGCCAAATGATAATTAGCTACTTTAGTTTGTTATTTTAATTGCAGGTTTATTTGCGTATGCCACACAAATGCTCAGTTTCAAATGTGACACCAAATTGCAGACTAAGTATTTTCCATGACGGTGTAACTGACATTCACAGTTGGTGGCATAAAATCGGCTGGCTGTGTAGAGGAAGTTTTATTGGCTTATTGTATCCTCAACACTATCCAAAGCTGTGATAAGGCCACTTCATCAGTAGTTGATGTTGAATTTTATGATCGAGATAGGCTATCCCAGTTCGGTTCATTTGACATCACTCTCTCCAAACCTCTCCACTTCTCCCGCAGACTCTTCTGGGTAGGAAATGAGCGGTAGTGGGGGAGAGGTGGTAAGGGGTGAAAAGCTTTGGGATGTACTCTCTGTACCCATCGGAGCTACCATTTCGGCTCTTTCAGTAACTCTTCCCTACCAGCACGGCCAGTTGTGGGTCTATGAATGTCTTTCCCCTACCCTCATCACCATTTTGGCTTATAACATTGTGTGAGGGGTGGAAAACGCCTTTCTGTCTACATGAATAGTGTATATCGACCCTTAGTGAGGCAGTTGATTAGTGCTGCAGGCTAGCCCTGGCAGAGCACACCATGAAGGCAGTGCATGGGAGAGGCAGAGGTGCCTCCTTCTCGCATGCTAAAGAAGCCTTTCATCACATCACTGTTCCACCATCACTTAATGTGTATGCACTCATGAATATTTAAGTCTATATGCATCTGTGTGCAACTGCACAAGTGTTCGTTTTGCCTTCGTCACCTATGGCAGTGCATTTCAGTCAGCAATTAAAGAGCAGGTCACATTTTACCATTTAAAATAACACACGCAAATGATTTCATAATATTAACAGGTGAAACATTCCACATAGAGTTCAATCACATCTCATGCGATGATAGTTCCCTCTATATATCTCGACTTGGTGTTAACTGCAGGTAGGCAGGACCTGGGAACATGAGGCTGAAAAACAGTTATGTCGTGCCTGTAAATGTAAAGTGTTTGCAAATTGGGAACAGGTAGTTACAGTCTGGCAGAGAGAGGTTCCCTCATTCCACACATAACTGTGCTGCGTCTCTACCTGCTCAGAACACAGCACCCTGTGTGTGTGCACGGTGTACTATGCAGTTGTGTGAGATTTTCAGAAAACTGAAATGTATGTGTGCACGTGTGTGTGTGTGTGTGTGTGTGTGATAGTACATATGTATGTGCATGTGTGTATGTATGCGTATGCTTTTGTGTGCACATGCCCAAGTGCATGTTTGTATGGCAGTGTGTTTGTGTGTCCATGTCCACGAGCAAGTGTTTGTATGAAAGAAGGTGAGTGCATGCACAAGTAAATGCATATCCATGTACTTGTGTGCATATAAAGGTCTCACCAGGTTCTCCTGATTTCGTGCGTTCACACGGTCTTCCTCTCCTGCACGCATGTACTTCACCTCCTCCACTCCCTTCATCTTGTACTCATCTGCAGGGAGAGAAAAAGAGCAGGAGAGGAATGGTGGGAGTTGAGAGTTTGTACTCCTCCACAGTAGTTATGATGTTCTGTCCATCCTGACAACAGAGAGGGAGCAATACAGAATCTCACACACACACTCAGAAACATGAAGTGATATGCACAAATACACAGCACACCATACCTCCCTGCACATGCAGGCTCTAAACCCTCTCAGATATGTGCATAAGCACAAACACACACTGTGAACCCTCTCAAATAGGCAATATGGAAGTGTGCACACAAACACACACACACACACACACACACACACACCATGACCCTCTCTGATAGGCACACACACCACGCCCTGCCTTATCAGCTGGGAGCAGGGACAGAATGAACAGAGTAACTGGCTTGCTGCATCTGAGATGCTGGTTCCAACAGTATTCTTTCCTCTCTCTATCTCTCCATCTCTCTCTCTCTGGCATGGACACAACTTCATCACAGCAGCTACTCTTCATCTTCTATATCAACTGTCAACTTTGACCCCAGTCACCCTCTAACACTCACAGACATGTGAGAGTTGCCAATAGCTGAAACACACTGCGCTGCACAAACACTGAAGTGGGTGAGGAGGAAGAAAGAGATACAAGTGAGGGATGCCATAACTGTTTATTAGTTTTGGACTTGTTTTGTCTTCTGGCTTCACACCATAAGTGCACAGCATACAACCAAACACTCAGCCACAAACATCCTGCAACTCAGGTTAAACAAGACTAATAATGTAATTAATTCTAAACTGATTTTAATGGCAGGAAAACATCTTAGTTGCAAAAGTATTTACACACAAACAATAAAAAAAGACCTACAGAAGGTCAGCTTCCCCCTGAGTATTTATTTGGCACACACAGGAATGGTCAGCATTACACTTAGCAGATGCTCTTATTTAGAGCTACTTACACAGCTAAATGTTGAATATACACAGGACACATTTACACAGCTAAATATTTTGCTAAAGCAATTCCGATTAGGTATCTTTCTTAAAGAACTCAACTCTTTACCACTGCACTACACTGCCATCCCCAGGCACTGATTTAAGTCTGTGCTCCTTGCACAGTGTACGCAATACTCTTTACCTGAGCTATTCAACTTGGGCCCTCAGGGCCCAAATGAGGCCTGCCACAACTGAACTCTTATGCTGTCTTTCACTGAAAGTAATAGGCATTATTCAGATGAATCACAAACTATGACCATGCTCTTACCTGTGTCTCTACAGTGTCAGCATACTCCCAAGAGCGACACAATGATACATAATAGCCATGCATATTTGAAGAAGCAATCTCCTTGCTTACACACATACAATAAAACATAGTCCAACAGTGTTTTATAAATAGTGCCTGGAATATCTCTGGCATGCATGAACCATTTTGAAATAGATTCTTCCCCTCAGGAAGTGGCATTTGAACAGCCCCATTTTAGATTGTGTAAAGCGCACTGTTTGAACACTGTATTGTGTGCTTCATAATGTGTACCTTGTATTCTTGCACCTTGTTGCCAGAGTAACATAACTGTTTTGTCAGTATTGTTCATGTTTGGGAATCTTGGACAGAGCTTTTCTATTATAGGAAATTAGTTGAGGAGTGGACATTTTTTTGCTCTGGTTTATTGTTAAATTACAGCTCTGTCTGAACCTGCTGGAACTGCTCTCAGGGTCTCCAGGGTTGTCTGTGCTGGGTGCTCTTATTAAACCAGCAGCTCTCATTCAGTGTGCCATTTGCCAAGGCCTTAATCAGTCATGTGGTCGGCCTCGTCTGCCATGGAAAACAGACTGCCAATGAAACATACACACGCACACAAACAGATACACACACTTATACTGATACTGAACCACAAAAGCACACATACACACGGTCAGTGAAGCACTTATGCATGCGTGCACACGCGCACACACATACACTGAGGGCATGTGCATACACACAAAGCCAGAGATGTGCACACGTATGTGCTCAAATGCACACACACACTCACATAGGGCCACTGAAGCACACATGTACATTCATGCATGCACACACACACACACACACACACGCTCTCACTAACACCCCAATCCAAAGGAAAAGCAAGCTCTAGCTTACATTAACATACACTTCATAAACACCTCAATCAAAGGCTGTTAATGTTCTCTCTCACACCCTCTCTCAGCGTAAGAGAGAGCTCAACCTTTCCTGCAATTGTGTGAGGAGAGTGCCAGGAGACGGACGCAAATATTAAACACAAACTGGCACACATACAGTCATACAAATGGACACTAACACACTTTGACAACTAAAAAGCAATCTGTTTGTGGTGGTGAACCTGAGCCGGGGTGTTACACATTTGAAACCAAAAGGCCTATTCTGTTATATCAATAAAATCCTTCTTAACAGAGCTGGCAGGAAGGACATGGGTTAAGGGTCATCAAGGGGCAGGGTGGGGGTGGGGCCGCAGAGGGAGAAGTGAGGGAGCGAAAGAAAGCAAGGGAGAGATAGAGAAAGGGACAAGGAAACTGTTAAAATAAGGACAAAAACAATTGCAATTTCAATTCCATTTTCAGAATTTAAAAACTATTTTCCCCTCTGCCTGAAGAGGAAAATCTGCAAATCCTTTTAAAGGAAGGACCAGCATCCCCATTCACAGCTAAGCATGTCCCAGCCAGTCACAGCCTAAAGGACCATGTGTGAGCTTCTAAATGTATGAGAAGTAGTTTTTCATTTTACTAATTAAATTCTGTTCATCGATATACTTCATTACATTATACTATTACTGTTACTATAACTACAGTGTTAATCTCTCTTAAATGGTTAAATTTACGGTTACTTACACTTCATGATGCTGTTACACTTTCAAAATAATTAAAGTGAATATTTCATGCCAATGAAGTATATTGAAATTAAAAGTGGGAGAAATTAGTTTATATGAGAGACTGATACACAGAGAGTGAGAGAAAGCTAGCAGGAGATGACAGAGGGGAGGACAGTGCTTTACACTGCTGTAATCCACAGTATCCAGGTCAACAGAGCTCCCCGTTTCTGTCAAAGAGTTCATATATTAATCTATCTGGAGTGCATTCAGACTTAGTATTTTACATCTTCTGTGCAGAGCCAGGCAGCTATACAGCAGATAAGCTGTCAGTGACCATTCTCATCACACTGATTCTGAAAGAGCGGCAGAGGGAGAGAGAGGAAGACGGGAGTAGCCTTCCCTCACATAACATTGAGATAGATGGAAGGAGAAAAAGGCAGAGAGGAGGAAGCTCAGAGGGAGGAAAGGAAGGAGAGCGGGTGGAGGAGGGATTCACAAGGACGGACAAGCAGCCCGATGCCAGTATAAAGGAAAGAGCTCAAAAACAGAAAGTGTGGGTTTAAGGCAACTTCAGACAGAGCTTTCAAGGAAAGAAGACTCTCTAACTCTTATCAACCATCACATGCTCATCTCTCACAGATGAGAGGGAGACGAGGTGAGAATGAAAGAGGGAGGGAGAGGACTCCCACAGTTTATCAAACAACAGTTTCCTGAGTGACTATATTCCACGGTGTTGCTCCTAATTCCTAATCTCTCCGATAAATCTTGGTCTCTCTCTACCTCCACCCAGCCATGGCAACGAGGCTGATATCCACACATTCCCTGCTCACACTGCCACTCTGACTGAACACAGATGCCAATCTCCAGTGCCCCAGGAACAGAGGTGTCCTCACTGACAACACTGGGGCAACTCAAAACAGAGCCCAACAATTCTCATATCACAGCACACGAGATGGCAATATGGGCATATTTTATAGACCTGTAGCGTACCTCACACTTAATTTACGTTTTAAAAATGTTCCAATGATGTACTTATTTAGTGTGAATGATGCATTTTATATTCTAGCCAATTTACACAGCTGGATATTTACTGAAGCAATACAAGTTATGCGCTTTGCTCCTGGGTACAACGGTATTGTCCGATCTGGGAGTTGAACCTGCAACCTCTGAGTTACAAACCCAGTTCCCTATCCATTAACATTGTACATAAATAGATCAAATGTTGAATGATGAAAAGTCCATAAGCAACAGCTCTGGCAGGTATGTGACAGAATATATAAATGAGAGAGAATATGACTGCTATGCTCATTTGTTTAGCCACACCACTGAAACGACTCTTTATATGGAAATGTCTGTAGCTTATACCATTATGTGACATAATGCAAGCAGATTAATGTAATCACTGTAATTGCTCTCATGAAGGCCAGTGCACATAGGGGTGAAAGCCGTCAGAAATTCCATGACAGGAAGTAGGCCTGACAGACGTAATCCTGATTAGAGTAATTATGTTAGTGCAGCTGATGGGACTGACCGGTAAAGAGGTCCCCGTTGCTGTAGGCCTTGCTCCGGCCCTCGTCGTCGCTGGGGACAGCCGACACCTGCTTGGCTGAGGTGCAGCCCATTGCCTCACTCTCTCTCCACCCCCCCAAGCATTGCACGCTTACCTGTTGGGGGTGAGATAAAAAAAAGATGTTGGGTCAGTCACTAGGGAAACAGGACCATGGTCATAGTCAGAGAGCCACAGAGTCGTACAGACAATAACAGAGTAACAAGGTTACCAGTTTAACAGAAAGAGCCTACAATTATACAGTAGGATGAATCATTCAGACATATAGCAAAATAGTAACAGAGTCTCAGAGAATAAATTTATCATAACAGAACAACAAGGACAACATTACAGAGAAAAACTGTCAAAGACAGATCATACTGTAACAGAGCATCAAGGCTAGAGTAACAGACAGGAACACTATCACACTCAGAGACATATACATATATTACATATACAAGCACTGCTAGTTACAGACAGCAACAATTTTAGTTACAAATATTGAACCACCAAAGTTAGAATGCAATACCACCAGCTAGACAACAACACTAACAATGACAAATAATATCAAAGTTACGGAACAGGCACATCACCAGTTAAGGAACATCATCCCAGACAAAAACAAGGAGAAGTACAGACACCCCAGTTATAAAGCGCCACCAGAGTTACAGACAGAAACAGTGTCAGTAATACACAACAGGCTATACAGCACCAGTTATATAACAGCACGCCCACAGTTACAGACAGAATCACTGCCACACAGCTAAACTACTTACAGGAACACACACCAGTTAGACAACATCACCATCACAGCTACAGACATACAAAACTGCAAGCAACAACAGCAACCACACAAACAGCATCACCTTGCTACACCCACCAGATGCAGATAAACAGATCTACAGAACGGAGCCCTGGCAGACAGACTAACAGACAGGCAGACAGGGAGGGGGAGAGAGAGACAGAGAGAGAGGGTGAGGATAGCAGGGTAGATAGAGACAGGCTCTGTGCAGCATCAAAGCCTGCTGCTCCTCCTCCCTCTTTTGAAGTAGACAGGAGGCCAGTGTTTACTGTATGCCTCCCTCCACATACTCTGAATGGACGACAAAGAGCCAGGTGTGCAGAGGAGAGGAGAGGGGTGTGGGGTGTGTGTGTGTGTGTGTGTGTGTGTGTGTGTGTGTGCGTGTGTATATACCTCCTTCACCTCAATGCAGAACATAACATTTAGTGCGTTTCCCCAGACCAGTCCATGGCCAGCCCACACTGCTTATGAAAGGCAGTAGAGGTGCTAACTGCTGCCAGCAGTGTGCATGTGTGTGTGTTCATGAAGTCACAGACACATTAAAAAGATGCTCTGCTATCGAATCTGTGCCCACAATCTGCCCCTGTCTCTGAAATGCTGGCAGAGGTAAAAGACCAGAGAATGGAAACAAGTGCTCATCAGCACTGCTTGTACTTCACAGTCCCTGACAGAGAATGAGAAAGCTCCATTTTCAATCGCTGCACATTCAATTGGACACAACAAACAAGCCGGCTTGATTAGTACAGACTCCAGAGCCTCAATTTCTGATACAGCATCTCGGTAACTTAGTTAGCTTTTCTGTCCAAAGCTGCGATATGGCCAGTGCCAGCGGATTTCTCAAAAAGAATCTGGTTGGCTCAGCCCAGTTTATTTTTTTCACATTTCATAACTATAAGCATGACTAATTTTTCATTCTGATGTTGTATAACCATCCAGCTTCCAAGGATGTGCTCTGCTAAAACAAAAAACCAATAGTCAGGTACCACTTGCGATAAATCCCAAAATGGAGTGTGCCATAACAGTTAACAAAACTATCCAGACGGTCTATCAGAGAATGAGCATCTGGAGTCCTGCAGCAGCCGTGTGTGCCAGGCCTCTACCTCTTCCTCTACCTGAAAGCAGAGCAGCTTAAGAATTAGCAGATTTTTCTTGGATGATACAAATATTTTCTAACCAAACACATCACCTCTGTGAAGTTAGTCTTAGGTAAATGGAGGAACTGAAGCAGGGAATCCAAAGAAGAATAAAACATTGAGGAGGAGAATCGAACACATCACAGTTCTGCCTTCTCCAATCAGTAAGCTAGCAAGTCTGTGGTGTGCTGTTCCCAGACGGTCAGGCGAGTGTGTCTTGTTCGGCTCAGAGACTGGGCCAGCGCTGACGCGTGAGTGGCTGTGCGTGGGTCAGTCTGGGACTCCCAGGCGATCTATGGAGGAGTACAGGCACTTCCTGTCTCTGAATGAAACCCTGCTTCCTCTATCTAGAGCCGGCACTGCAGCCTTTGCCCTAAGGCTGAATACAGCCTCAGTTCTCACCCAGCTCACTCCTCTGCCCCCCACTGCACTGGCAGAATGGAGTTAGCCTGGGAGACAGGCCTAGCATTGCTAATTAACATTACTTAACAGGTCTAGTAATGCAGGTAACTTTTTTGGTCTTACAGTGAACACCACTGTAAATGGCAATAAATGAGAGTGGGCAATCTGATTGGTTAACCTGCTACAGTTTTTGTTTTCAAGGAGGAAGAGGGAAAAGGTTTCATTTCTTCTGTTTTTATGCTGAGTAAAATTTCACTCCAACTTCACTGTCTAGACAACTAACGAGAAGTTGTCTAATTTTTACTTTCATCGCCCATTTTATTTTCACATCACCTGATTGTGAAATATGATGGGATGATCATTGCTTTTCAAGACAAATGAGAGTTATGATTTGTTTAATGCTAAAGTCCGACTAAGAGCCGGTAAGTTTAAGGTTGTTTACGGACTCTTTATTCATTGCAAGATTGCTAGCGGCTGGAAAGGACCCCGGGCTAGAATGGAATTACCCTCCTGTCACCTCACCATCAGCCTCAACCCAGACAGTTCTGGAACAATTTCAAACCACTTTCATCTTAGCATCTGTGAACAACACCTAGCACCATAGCAGCAGTCACTATGGCAGGGATGTGGTGTCTTAGACAGTGGTGAAACACTGGACAGAGAACGGTTATCAAAGGTGTGATGAATTTTGGAACACTCCATTTTGGGATTGTTTGAATTTCTGCCTATTCCTTAAGGAGATATAACTGCTTAGAAAAAATGTTTTCTCTATACCACGCTGCTCTCCCCAGGGCCATACTGTGCAGAGATGTATAAACCTGGCAAACAACACCATGTCATCTCAGGCCAGAGAGCCGCTATAGACTGACCGCATGGCTCAACAACCCAGAATCCTTGTGATTGGCGGTCCTGCTAATGCACGATAACGCTACAGCACAGGCCAGGCTAACAATGGCTTTCCAGTGCTCTGCAATCAGTGCACTCCACTATCTGTCTCCTGTGTGGTTTTCTTTGTGCCTTTACAAGTGGGGTGGACAGTGAGATGTGTTTATTCATGCTGCGGTCTGCGTTATCAGCAAGCTGTATGTGTTAATGCCACAGACACGTGGACAATGAGGGGCTGTCAGATCCTGACAGATGTGTAACTGTGTCAATAGGATGAGGCTTAGCCTAGCAGCTGGAAGCCTGACTTCAGCCTGCAACACATGCATATGCACATATGCACGCACGCACACAGAGACACTTCATGTATGCAAACACACAGCACATACATACGCACATAGGCATATGCACACATATTTATATATGTAAATATGTTTGTGTAAATACAAACACATATCAACATTCAAGCACGTGTGCACAGAGCAAATAGGTATTCATACACACATAAATCTACACCTGTATGTATGGAATGGATACACACTCTTATGCACATGAAAATAGAAATATGCATACACATGCATACAGATACATAAAATCACTACCTAAATGCTACTTTCAAAGTACTTGTTTACAGTAAGTGGCTTGCAAATTTAATAATTTTTCTTCTATGCACTCACACACAATCTTTATTCCATGCATTCATGCACTTGCACGCATGCAAGCACACACACTCACAAAAACCTCTGCGCTACCTTCTAAATGTTTGTTTACAGCAAGTGGTCTGCAAATTAAAAAGCTATCTTTCTTCCACACACTCACACACATGCACATACATGCACATACAGGCGCCGCACATGCAAACACTTTGGTGTCACCGCCCTCAAACCCTTCTTTGTGCCAGGAGCTGTCTACACTGTAACAGATCCAGAAAAACTGGACAGACTAGTGAGCCTTACATGGAGCAGGAGGAGGAGGGAGGGAGGGAGGGAAGGACTGAGAGAGGGAGAAAAACAGCATGTTGGGATGAAGGAGGAGACACATGGAGAGGAGTGGGCCAGCAAACAGGGCCCCTCCACACCTGATCCACTCTGGCTCAACAGCCCCCACTCCATCTCCCTCTGACACTGCACTGCAGCCAAGCCTCCAGCAAGCTCCATAATATTTACTCTTCCCTCCAGTCATAAAAAACCTCCATCCTCTGCCCTCCCTCTCTCTCCACCCAGTTCAGCACTTCATCAGCCTGACAAGTTAAACAAGCACCGCCAATGAGGCACACGCATATGCTCACAGAAACACAGTCTCACTTACGAGCCTGGATGAGTGCATGCACCCACATGTATGCACACACGTGTATGTCGCCCTCACAACATCGTGCAACTCTGGTCTCAGCGAAGCACACACACTCTCAAACACATGTATGCCCACAAACGTACACACACGCATATATAAACCCACCAAAAAAACATACACAAGTCCTGAAGCTGTGGTCTCTGCTGAGCATAGACATGTACATATGCACACCCTGTACACACACAGGCACACACACAAACTGCTCAAAACCTCGTCTCAGTTTGTGCTGCTGCAACAACTGTCTCTATTTTCCTTTCCAAGCCCCACTGTCCTCTCTCATCCTAGTATAGAGAGGGACAGAACTCAAGCAGGGTGAGAGGAAGAGATGGGCAAATAAGAGCACTACTGTCAGAGAGAACTCCTCTATCTGAGAGTGACACAGAGA
Organism: Albula goreensis; assembly: GCA_022829145.1. NCBI lineage: Eukaryota > Metazoa > Chordata > Actinopteri > Albuliformes > Albulidae > Albula > Albula goreensis. The sequence goes on along the minus strand of CM040753.1, from coordinate 18,214,959 downwards.
GAGAGGGAGGGAGAGAATGAAACACTGAAAGAGGGAGAGAGATACAGAGATAATTCTGAAGCAGAGATAGCCTGTGTTATTTCTTAGTATTATTGCAAATTACATGTTCTAAAAATAAATTCTGTAACTTTTACTCTTATTAGTTTTGCATCATTCCTTTTTTCTGTTACAATTATAGTTACTCTATCAGTCATGATAATTTGTTACTTGTGTACCTATTTTATGTTTTGTTGTAATGCTTTGGTAATATTTACATTATATACTTCTTGCCAATACAGCATACTGAATATAACAAAGAGAGAGCAAGATTATTTCAGATGAATTGAACTGGAACTGAGTGAGAGTGAAAGGGATAAGATGAGAGGGAGAAATATGATAGTGAGAGACAGAAGAAAGCTCTTCATTATGTATGATTTTACTGTAATTCAGTTTGTTTCTGTTTATTTTTTATCAGCCATCATATTAGAATGTATCTTCACAATGTAAGTATATCCTGCCCATGCCTTTAAAGCAACTGAAGTGAATTAAATTGAAAGACAAGAGAGTTAGTTTGCAGCCTACCATAGTCACCACATCCCAGTCACTCCAGCAAGGCTCCAGCCAAGAGGGAAAAACCCTCCTGAGAGTACAGCTCTGGGGGGAACATTTAACTCATTAACGGCTGTGTTAATTACTGTCTGAGTTACTCTGCAGTCTGAGCCATGTTTAACTGTGCCAGCTGGAGTATGGACTGAATATCAGAAGCTTAATGTGAGAAGGCAAAGAAAACAGGCCAGAGGGAGGTCGGCACCAAAGACAGATGTTTTCAGAAAAACGCCACAGTGAGGCTAAGCTTTAAGTTTGGGCCACAGTGTGAAGAATGTGTGGCCATTTCATGACACACAGTATCACTGCAGTCTTTACGATGTGGTGCACGCTGCTTTGTGTGGAACTTATGCAATACTGATAAATGGTGTTATTACCAGCCAAGCCCTCCCTACGCACTGCACTGAAAACAATGTGAAGCAGAACAAAATGGAAATTTGTTTAGAAAATGACACTGAAAATGTCATAAAATAGGAAACAGGATAATTATATATTATTATAAAAGAAAATTAACAGCAAGACAAAAATATGGTTTTATAAAGACACAATAAAACAAATATCAAAACAGAAGTAAAGCAAAACACAAAAAAACATGGTATTGCTGACAATTAAACACAACACAGAAGGCTTTTCAAAGAGGTGACTTAAGTTTGCACACACAAGAAGCTGTCCTTATATTTTCTGCCAGGGTGTTCCACTATCCATTTATGCTTTGACTCCAAATACTGTGTCAGCCTTTGACTTTAAAAGGTGTTTTAGACACACACACACATACACATACATGATATACATGTATGTGCATTACATGATCTATGTGCTAAATATAACCCTACAGTAAACAGATGGCCATATGCTTAGTCATATTCATACCCGTTAAATATGCAAACACTTTCATGCAGGTCACAGTCACGCTCAGCCACACCAATACATGCTATCAGTATAGCAGTACACGTCCCTACCATTACACTTAGCAACATCTATTTTATCAATGTTTTATCTAGTCATCTCTTATCTTGTATTTATACACACCTTGCTTAGGGTTATAAATAAAGAATCCCACATTGTCATGCCAGTTCACTAACAATTATGCTATGCTAACTGACACACTGTACAACCCATTGTTGGGTATCCTCCAGATGATGCACCTTGACAACAGTGTCCGATCTGGTCTGGGCTATGTGCCTGAGACTCTGCCCTACACTGCTGGCCTTGGCTGCTAACGGCTGCTGACTCAACGCCCTCCAAAACAAACTATCTTCTCCCCGTCTCTCAAGTTCATTGGACTCTGCTCACGCCCTCAGTGTACACTGATTTGGAGCTGCATGCACACACAAACACAATCACGCTCACAGTGTCACTCACACAAACAATTGTGTGCATACACCCCTTACCAGCTCTGTTCTGACTCAGGGCCAGGACACAGGACTATACCACAAAGCTAGCTAACCTTGTTAGCTGGATAACTTTGGTACATGTTTGCGTAAAAATAAGAGGTAGCTTTAGTTCCCATATAGTTATTGTATATTCTGAACAAATTAAATTTGTCATTAAAAAAAACCTGATTGTCATAGTATTTACCAAAGTTAGCTAAATAACTGGTGAGCCCAACCTCCCATCCAACACGATCAGATTCTGTTATCCTCCCTCTTCCTGGACTGCAGGACAGTAGGATGATCACATAGAACAACACACACCAGAAATCTACAGGTACACATGCCAGTACACAAACACACCCAAAGGAGGTTGTAGTCTACACATGCTGTAAAAGAACACATAAACAAACATGTACACATTTACCAGGAGCCCCCTTTGTACATGGCCCTCATCTCATTTAGAGTAACCATGGAAACTATCCTCTCTGAGTGATGTCACTCCAACATTGCATCACCACCACCTCCAAATTAGGTCGCCTTTCCCTAATGCCAGAAAACAAGCAAAGCAGCTGGACAAATGGAATTTGTGTGTGTATGTGTGTGTGTGAGCCAGAGAGATGGAGTTTGAATTTGATTGAGAAAGGGAGGAAAGGAGGAGTGGAGTGCGAGAGCAGCTATTAATAGACCGTTCAGTCTCCGACACGGTGACTTTTGTACAATCTGTGCGCTGTCTTTTTCGCCGTCTGAACAAAAGCCAGATGAGATATGCGAATGACACAAACCGCACTACTAATCGTGTTCACGGATGGGGTAGACGGATGCAGACAGATAAAGCGATATAGACCAACACCACATGACCGACAAGAGAGACTGAACAGCCAAGAAATGCACTCACAAATCAATCGATGCTACCATCTTGCCTAACGTTCAGCATCCGGTTAGTCCCGAAATAAAGTGTCTTTCAAGACTAGTGTGTACACTGACCGCACATAATATATTGACAACCAGCGACCAAACACAAACATCCACTGCAAGCTTCAACAAAATACGGATGCGTCGTGGAACAACATTTCAGCGGACAAGATAAATAAGTTAAGCTTTAACATCCACCAAGAATATATGAAACCGATAAAATAAACATAATTACGGTACAATAATCAATAAGGTCATAGGTGCGAAGAATGTCCCATGTAAAAAAAAAATAAAAAATTAACCCTTAGCTATTTTGTAACTCACAGTACGCCAAATGAGCCAGAGTTGACTCAAATTAAATGTTAAAGATAATCGTGGTTAAACTGCCAAGTAACTAGAGGTAGATAGGCATTTTGGCCACACGTGATGAGCTTACTGAAAGCATAACAAGTAAATAAGCTCTATTCTATATTCTCAATGGCCAGCTCAAGATACAAGGGTCCCAGCTGTGACTCTCACAATTGGCCTGTGTGATTGTCAGTTCTCACATACACACGGGGACTAGTGGTGCCAGGGAAGGGATGTACAGCTGCCAGGAATGGGTCGGTCTTTCTGGGTTAGAGGTGGGCCAAAACGATGGGGCTGGCAACTGCACACGTTGCCTTGCCCTGGTTGATACTAGTTGTCATTCTTCACGCGCACTTAAACATCGAACATTTGCTTTGAACACTGGCAACTCCATCTCGACCGCGAGTAAGCATGACCCTCAAAGTTCCAAAAATTAATTGCAACTAGTTAGCTCAAGATAATAGCACGGCCCAGGTTCGGCGTGGCAGCTGTGGCCAGCTGCGACGCGCGGACAGTGGGTCCATTGTTTTTTTCCAGAACGACGAGAAAATAATTGCGAGTGTGTGACTTCACAAAAGTGTTTGTCTGTTTGACTACGGATTCATGTAACCTCTGTTTGTTTTGTCTCCGGTCCAGTGACAGACGGCCATGCAGGAGGAGGGAGAGAGGCAGAAGAAGGGAGGGGGCAGTGAAAATAGAAAAAAGAACATATACATATATATATCGCACAGCAAACCAGCAACACTGACCAACCGGAGCCTAGTTCCCTATCCCCTCTTTCTCAACAACTAACTTGCTTACAACTTCCTCCCTCTTTCTCTCTCTCATTTTGCTGACCATGAGAATGAGAATCGTGGACAACAATCCCACCGATCAGAACCAGGAAGGAAAGCGCCAAGCAATCTCAGTCCGACTCAGGAAACAACAAAAGGAATGAATACAAAAGAAAAATCACTGGGAGCTACTCGGCAGCCAAATGCACATATATACATTCACCTTAACATTTATAATAAGTAACCGGATCATGACCTACTTTAGTTCTGCCAGTCCAGCTTCTCCGGTTCTGCTCGGTTCTCTTGCAGTTTGATGAGCTTCACGCGGACAGGCGGGCGGGAGCTCGCGCTGTGTGGACTGCGGCTCAAAACCGTAATACAGCAGACCCAAATAATCGATGTGCTCTCCTCGGTGTGTGTGTGTGTGTGCGTGCGTATATGTGTATGTGTGTGTGAATCACACCCAGGCCGGAGCAGAGGAGCTCAGAACGAAGTTTTGGGATGTCATCGAAGATTCACAACATTCCCTTGGTTTTCTGCTACTAATCCCCGTTGCAATTGAATAGCGAAGTGGTATCAAGAAGTGGGTGCAATGAAGTGCTGAATAATCGCAGTATAATTCTGTCTTTTTTTAAGTGCGCATGTAGGTGCAGTTATGAAATACCAAAGGCTACCATTCGTCTTGATACCAGTCCTCATTACGTTACAGTAATGCAACAGCGTTTAAATATTCAGATAAGAGAGGGCGGACACATCAAACACGACCTCACTGTGAGAGAGCCAACACATTGGCTACAGTTCCTCTTTACGCTCCAATAGTACTTTGTTTAGCTTTTAAGTCTTCATGCAGTTTAGCGCCGTGGCTCCACTGGGTTATACTTTCATCCACTTCTCCTGACTCCGAACCCTCAGAGAAAGGGGAGCGATCATCCACGAGAGCGCATATAATTTCACACATGCCAATGAAATTCATCTGATTTTTTTCTGACTAACAATGTGCCATTTCTTTTCTCCTCTTTTTCTGCAGTCGTGTAAAATTAATTGTTCCTACACATATTTCAACGATTAACTCGGCTAACTGGTATTTATAGTACTTATTTATCTTTTCTATCCATGTTAAACCAAAATACACGGTCAACATGACCTATCCATCTATGCCTCCTTGTATGTCCCTGATGAACGATTTACCCAGCCCACTCACATACGACGAAAATCTCAAGCTCTCTGTCCACCGCATATCAATCCGATTCAAGGGTAGACATGGCACACAGAGAAACAAACATTCCAGCATTTAATTAACAATTTTAGGAAATTGTATTTATTTTTGTTCGGTCATCAGATTTTCAGTAAGATCCAAAATTGTACAAGAGCGCCCACCGGTGGACACATTTTAGTATTGCAAAATTCCCTATCACCATTACATCATCTCTGAGGAAAGAGTTGGGTCAGTACAGCAAATACGATTCGAAACGCGCTATGCTCACCGAGATAATCAGTTCACATTACTGGATTTCTATTTTAAAAAATGGGAGACACAAACATATTTACAAACGCAGACATTCTTATTAATACTAACAGTTTTTCACGGAAAATAGCCATGACTCTTTGCTGTGGGATTGTCTGTGGTGTAGATGCTCACTGCCCAGTCATGACTACTAAAAACCAATCAGTCAAATGAGAAAACCCTTAGAAATTAATAATTCAGTTTGACCACAGTCAATCAACACTTTTGTCAATCAATCTACATTCATTATTTATATCAGTGTTTGTATGACTCAAGAAGTGAGCAAGGAAAACAAAAATCAAAACATGACAAAAGTTGACACTGAAAGAGGGAGACACATGGCAAGTGTCTGACAGGAGAACCCGCAGTTGGGAGGCAGTATAGAACCGGCAAGGTGGCACCTGTTACTGCAAGTCCAATTTAGGTGATCCTCGTCCATCACCTAAATGTCTCCCTCCTACTGCTGTTACAGCCTACTGTCCAATGCGGACGGAAAAGTTCACTAGATTGTATCCCCATGGCCCGTCAAAGCTCATCCTTTTCCATCTGGCGGAATGCTTCAATGTCCTCTTTCCAGTCGATAAGAATAGGGTCATGTGATTGGCTGTCAGTGACCCCCCCCATCTCCACAGGCTCCTCTCCTTTCTCCAATCCTTCACCATTACCATCCCCCAGTTTGTAAGCCTCCTTTTCACTGGCAGCCTCTGCACCACTGTCTTTGGTGCTTAGGTGTGATTGGGTAAGGGGTGTGGGTGTGTCGGGCACAGTGTTGTCCACTTCCTCTGCTGGACAGTCCTCTTCTTCTTGGCTTTCCACAACTTAGGGGTGGAGTTTTAGGAGGTTATTAGTTTTTCAAAGGCGTTTCAGACCATATCCTTCTGTTCTGTTCCTCATTACTAAAGAACTGAGTTAGTCAGATAACTTTATATAAATCTGGCTCTCAAATTCTTGTTATTGGACTAATTTAGGAAGCTAGCTATGAGAACTGGACCCTGGTGCATTAGCTTTAAAATCGCACACTTGTATTAACACCAATGCAAATTTAAATAGCATCTCAAGAAATTCAGATTTCAGGAAGAGGGGAAACACCTATGAACTGGAATTAAAAGAATCCTTTGCCAGTGGAATTGGAATGTAATTGTTTTAAATAATTTAATTGAATTTAAATTAAATTATCTGAGCACAACCCACTGCTAATATCAGGTGTTATGACCATGATATTAAAATAACAGTGTTATTGTGATCATTTTTTCCCAATGACAATTTTTCTACTATGACAATGAAGAAAAGGGTTGAAAATGACCTTAAAATCCTTTTCTAAATATATAATTTGTAAAACTGGTCCAATTACATTTACAAGTGAATTGTTATTTCAAAATAGATGTTTATTTTGAAACTGCATAAATATGAAGGAAATTTTACTGGTGAGAGAAAGGTTAAAATATTTCTAATAATAACTGATAATATAAGTGCAAGACCACTGATCCTGGGTCAGCTCTCCATTTTAGCACATAGGGTAAGGCTAAAATACTGAAGGGAAAATCTGACCCTAGATCAGCTCTCACATACTGGCATCAATTATGAATACTGGTCCACCTGTCCAACCCCTACTCTGACTCTCAGACCTCACTAAGCTGGGGAACTGGTGGGCAGAGGTACTTACTGCTTTCCATGATGGAGCTGGCAAGGGCTTTACCTTTAAAAAAGGCAGCTGTGCTCCAAAAGGGTGAAAAAGGAGAGAAAGAGAGGGAGGGAGGACAGAGGAGACACACACAGTTACACCACAAGGTGGGAGTGAAAGGATGAGCTCAGTGTGAAAAATATACAAAATGCAGAAAATCAGAGTGTAAATACTTTTTCAGTCATTGGGACTGTAAATCCTGGAGATTACGGGCAATTTTGATGAAACATCAATACTAATTAAAATTCAGGAGGAAAATCATGTTTCTGCAAGTAACACATTTTCTTTGAAAACTCTTTGATAACCATAGCAGGTTTTTTTTATTGTAGCAGCATCTGTAGAGTTACTGTCTGAAGTGTCTGATGTTATTATCAATCAAGAACCTAATGAACTGAATCAGTGGGTCAGTGAACTGGGTCAGTGCTTAGCTACAATATAAACCTGTGCCCACCCTAGCAATCATCAGATAGGACTGGAAGCTCCTGAGGCAAAACATGTCTGTTACTCAGTACTGCAGATTGGAGGGAGAGAGAAAGGGTCAGCGAGGGTCAGACCTACTTTGACTAGAGAGTGCCCAAAGCTGGACTAAACTGCCAAACATGTAGGAGCTCTACACCCAGAGGAGCAGGAAGTAGGCCCAGAGGATCATCATCAATCCCAGTCATCCCAGCCACAGACTGTTTATTCTGTTGCCATCCAATAGGAGGTACCAGATCATCCAGTCCAGAAAAAAATAGACTCAGAAACAGCTTCTAACCACAAGCCATCAGGACACTGAACTCCAAGTAAAGTTTGCAGCTAGGCTCCAGACTGGACAGTTATCCCCACACAATAAACACTCCAGCACTCACATTTGCCTCTGCACAATAAGAAACAATGATAGTATTTACCATAATATGTTATTACTGACAATGGTTATTCTATCTGTATCTTATTTAATTCCAGCAGTTTTCTATTTTTTTATTGTATTAATTTTTATTCTTGTATGCATTTATTTCATGAACTGAAGACAGAGAATTTCACTGCTTACAATGCTGCAGTCTGCTATGTTGCTGTGCATGTGGCAATAAACTCTTTGATCTTGATCTCGAGCCCCAGCCAAGAGCACTGCCGTTCTCCACAGCAGCCTCTGCCCCATCTTCCACATGTCTCTATTTAAGGCAGCTTCTCACTCCCAGCTTTCACAAGCAAACTCACACAGTGGTTGACACTCCCCAAGATGAAGGTTATATCACTCTGTACTGTGTGGTTTGCGCCCTGCTCTCACTCAATTTCACACCATAATTTTAACGTTCTATAGTCCCATAGCCTCACACATCTCTTCCCCACAAGCATGGCAAAGCCAGAGATAAACCCACCCATTAACCAATGACATTAACTAACTCTGAGTCAAAGTCTGAGAGGGTCTAAAACGGTGCTGTTCAGCTCCAGCCCTGGAAGGCCACAGCATCTGAATGTACTTCTTTCAACCACACTCTACACCACCTGATTTCATTAACTGACTCCTTCTGGCCCGAGGAAGTAAATGAATTCATCAAGTGTCGTAGTGTGTGGAGTAGATGAAACATTTGTCATATATGTGGTTTCTGTGATTAAGTCAAGTAAAAACTGAATGTCTGAGCTGGCAAAGCCCTGGTGTAGTGATCCCTGCTTCAGTGCATGTTGCTTTGAGATGGCAAGGTAAGAGTACCCTGAGTTTGGAGACCTGACCAGCAGGGTTAGGGTTGACCCAATAAACCCTGAACTCTGACCCCCACCTGCCCTCACCTCTGTCTCTGGCCTTGCTGCTCAGCAACACCTCCACCTCCCTGTGCTCCCTCAGCGCCTCCAGCAGGATATTTCCCTCCTTGTGAAACAGGAAGAGGAGGGGCAGGGTGATGTCATCCGTGCTGTGCCCATCGCCAGCCATTTGGAATAGTGGTGCTGTGTCACTGCTGCTGCCCTCGCTGTCATCTGCCGAGGAGACAGAGAGGTATGAGGAAGAGGGGGAAGAGAGTGATGTAGATAAGGAGTGATAAAAGAGGGAAGGGAGGGAAGAGAGATTGAAGTGAGGCAGGGGAGAGGGAAGGAGAGAGAGGGTGAGAGAGGGTGAGAGGGGGAAGAGAAAGGGAGAAGGAAAAAGAAGAGAAATTGAATACAAGGACATATTGAAAAAGCATGCTTAAAAATGGCATTACCTACACAGGCACACAAATAAATGCATGAGATCAAAGCAGTGCCCAGACTTCACCCCCTCACCAATGACGATGCCACCGATGGCCCCCGCTCGCTGGATGTGCCGGGCCTTCTCAGCAAACATGCACTGCCCTCGCTGCAGCAGTGCAATGCGTCCTGCCAGCAGGTCAGCGTTAGCCTGTTCCGTGCAGCCACTGTATGGCTCTGCTATGGCCAGATAGCCCTGCACCTGTCAGAGAGGAAGAGGAGAGTTTCACTTAGCATAGCTTCACTTCAGATTTATCACATTAGCCTGGATAAGTCTTTACCCCGACGTTACTGTAATTCTGTCAGGAAATATATTTTTTAAAGGAACCAAAGGTCAGTCACCACATGGGTGGTTGCATAAAGTGATAAACCACCCCAGCCAAACAAATGCACCATCAGTGATCAGCTAGCACTAGTAGGGGTAGAGTGAGCTTTTTGGGAGAAGCTACCATACGGTATCAGTCACTTAATTATTTGGACTGTGGAGATTGATTGAAACATATGGGGAAAAAAATCAAATAATTGACAGCTGTGTGTAGTTCTGTTTTAATAAGGTTTATGAAACTTCACTTCAACCATTACTGGCTGGCACCTACAAAAATGACACAAAGCTTAGGCCAGAGAAGTTACTAGATGCTCTATCAGAGACAGTGCTATCAGGAAAACAGCAGTAATGCATTAGACACTTTCAAACTGGCATTTCATTTTTCATTATCTCTATCCCTCTGCTTTCTTCCATTTCTCACCACTTGCTCTCTCCCTCCATCCCTGCTCCCTTTATTAATACTTCCCTGCTACAATCACTCACCCCTATACTGATCTTGGACAGGTCCATGCCAAACTGTGCTGGACCTGCAGTCAAAACCACTCTACCAAAAAAGGGGTCGGAGATGATCTGGACGGCGCGGGGTGGCAGCTGCTCCTTCAGCTGCTGGCCGGACAGCTCCATCATCTCCTGCATGAAGCGCAGGCCGTCTTCTGCCGCCGCTGCACTGACCGCCTGCAGAGAGAGGCCACAGTGACTGATGACTGCTTACTTACAGAAGTTAAAAAAGTATTGTTTATGGGTGTGTGTATAACTATGTATGTGTGCATGTGTGAGTCATGTGAGTTTTCTATGCGTGATGTGTGCGTGAGTGTGTGTGCGTGATGTGTCTGCTACCTGTGTAACATGCTGCACCAGCTGTGCTCGCCCGTCCTTCAGGTGCAGAAGGCTGACTCCCATGCGGCGCAGCAGCTCCACATGAGCTGGGTTATTGGCCATGAAGTCCCGTGCCCGCAGTGGGGGCCCACCTACTTCAGGTTCACTGGAGAGGAAGAGGGAGATGGAGAGAGAAGCAGAGAAAGAGAGTTATGGCTCAACTGCACTCTTAACTTCTACTAATAATATAGCAGAATCTCTGGGATTAAAACAGAAAAGTTATGTGCTGACTAGCCAACTGAAAGCTGCATAGAACTATTGTTTACACCTAAATAAGAGTAGTATTCTGCCCATTTAGACTCATCCTTCACCAACAGTCTAGGGTATCCAGCACTGTGTTAAGACTGAATTTATGTAGAGAAAGTAAATTGATATGCCTCTGCCCTCCTTCTCTCACCTTCGGAAAGGAGGGCGGGGACAGTTGTTGTCAACAGCAGTCCTGATTGGTTCCCGAATGCTGTGGGGGAATGCTGGGTCAGGAAACAGTAGGCGAGTGTTGGGGCAGGACCAATCAAAGTTTGAGTCATCCAACTCTTCCCCTGTCTGATGAGAGGAGAGGAGAGCGTCAACAACAGCAGATCACTGTGATTGTATTTTGACATATGTGTGGACACAAGTCTTGCTGGATATGAGAACAACAAAGAGATTGACTTAATTTAATTTGTCAATACCAATATGTTGACAGCAGGGGGCAGTGTTGCATGCAATGCAGTGGAGAGGGTGAGTGGGAGGAAGTGGGCCTCAGTGGTGAGGATGTAGTCCTCCACGTCAAAGGGTAGGTCTTCCTCATCAGCAAAGAGCAGGAACAGATACTTAAACATCTCTGCCAAAAAAAATGAGTCCATCCTGATGTGGAAAGAATAAGCAGAGAGGAGTTGAGGCACTTTAAAGGCAAAAAGTCACAAACTGTTTTATTTATTGATAATCTATGTGTTGGAGCATTTTTATTGATACAAGTTCAGATATTCATTATATGTACTTCTATCATGTTCATTGTGCTTTTTAATTTCCAACAGTTGTCCCCAAATAAGCTTTTAACACGAAAGAAAATCTAACATATGAGCTTATGGCATACCAGAGTGTATGCAGTCCATGTAAAAATGTATACACATACAGAAAGGAGATATGAATGAATTTCATAAAGTTGTTTTCACATGTTTGACATGATGGAATTGTGTTTCGGATCGTAGTTGGTGAATTGTACTTTGACAGTTCAAACAAATGGTGAGGTAATGACAACAGACCATACTGAATAACTGATTTACCTTTTATGTGAATATACTGAGCTGTGTGATGTCTGTGTCAGGGTTAATATACTTTTATAGCAGTTTGGAACTCTACAGTTGAACCATTAAAATTCAGCAATATATCAGAAAAAAGTACACTTAATATCACTTGGAATTAAGAAAAATACCTTCCGTTGAACAGCAAAAACACACACCCACATGATACACCCACAATGCTAACAGTAAATCATTCCTTCTCTTGACACTCTACTTCTCTTCCTCACCGATCCTCATGGCTTCCAGTGCGCACATCTTTCATGGCAGCAAAGCCACAGGGCACACGGGCAAAGCGGTTGAGGTTCTCCAGCACAGAGCGCCCTGCCTCCAGGTAGTATGGGTCCCTTGTGGCCTGAGAGATGGAGTAAGCCAGAGAGACAAACTCAGCTTGGGAACAGAAGCCTGTGCTAACCTAGCCTAGCCTCAAATGCAAGTCATACTATACATCTCTAAACTGTAAGCCTTCTGAAAGCAGAGCAGTTCAGAGCAATAAACCCACAACTGAGTTTTAACGTATATTTTCAAGGTTGACTTCTTTATTTCCTATCACTTAATTTCAGGTAATACAGAACTAAGCTGAAGGCTGCTGGTTAAAACTGAAAAATCAATCTGACCCATGTAAAAAGAACAAGGTTCTTGAGACCATACTCCCCCACCACTACAAAAAAACTGCATAACCTATTGCCTTTCCAGGATTAGAGATCACTCTTTGTAATTGATTGCATTTTTTGGGTGTGTTAGCCAAACAAGCCTTTGAGAGCACTCACCTTGTATAAGAAATAGGTACTCTCTGCAAACTCAGGCCTCAGTGGGTGCTGGGCCCAGTGCACCCGGAAGTCAGAGGTGAATGCCTGAAGGGGACAGAGATATAGGGGTGGACAGAGAGACAGAAGCATCTATTCAGAATGCAGGGCAGTTGACAGTGATACAGTAAGAGAGACAGACATGAGTCATGACAGAAAGTGGAGGCAGAGCACAGCAAGCAAGATCCCTTTGCTCTAAGATCACTCTGCTACACTTGCACTAGAAATGCACTATGCCTTTGCTTTCAGCATGCTGCTGTTTGCAAATTGGCACAAAAACAGTTGACTAACAGCAGGACAATTGTTGCAGCTGATACTCATTTCAACTGCCTCACCTTGACTGGCAATTAGTCAGTGACGTGCGGTCAGGGGAGGCAGGTGAGGCAGTGCCTCACCAGCCATCATGGAAAGAAAGAAAATATATAATAATAAAATAATTTAAATTGTTATATTCATCCGGTGGTTTGTAGTAAAAAATATTTATTTTTCATTTAGCTTCACCAATTTCGATTATTCTTTCTTCAAAATCGCTGAATTTTCTTAATTTCCCATTCAAATGCTTGGAAGCGATGCCGGTGAGGCAGCAGCGAGCTCAGCCTCACCTTGGATTGCGCAACCCCTGGCTAACTGCGCTGGCTGCTAAGCGGAGAGAGCATGTTGCTGTACGGCGTCAATAAAATGGTTTAAACACATTTAATATGTAAACTGATTTTCAATAATTTAGCTTATGTATATAATGTACAGTGCTTTTTGTCACCAACTGTGTTTGTGTAACGTGTTTCGTGTGCTGAGCGATTATAAACGGCAGAGAACAGGTTGGAGGTGAGGCAGGCAGTTCTCTTGCCTCATGGCAGGGGGCGCTCAAGATCCCAGACATTCGTCTTTTCACTCCACAACTGCAGAGTAAGTGACAGCGAGCTAGGCTAAACGATACGGTAAGCAAGTCAAGTGCAGCGATAGATTATTAGAGACAGAGATTATTTTTTTCCTCTCGCCTATCCCGACTTTCAACATGGATGACTACATTTCGACACTAAAACAGTTTTCTCAAGTGGACTTTCAATTGAAGCAGGAGATAATAACTAAAGGAAGACCAACGCCGGAGCTGAAAGGATTGCTTGTATGTGTAAAGGATGCAGAAGTGAAACATAACCTGTAAACTGCTGTCAATCTATGCATCTATTTGCAAATCTGATTCTGATGACGTCAGTGCCTCACCAGCTATGAACCTCACCGCACGTCACTGCAATTAGTGGACCACCGTAGTGCCAATTTGTCAAATGTTTGTGGGCCACTTTTTGATTTCAAGCTCGGATGTTACCTCGGGCAGAAAATTGTGTTTCTTGGTGACTTGATAAAGCATTTCATGTATCTCTATGGCAGGACGGAGATCTCCCTTCAGCACCTACGAGAGAAAATAGGAAAAGCTCATGACTACTCTCAGGGCTAAATATAACTACAATGTTCGGTGGGTCATCTCATTACATAAAATGAACATTTAAATAGGATATCAGTTGGAATATGACTGCATGAAAAGAATGGTGTTTAAAATAAGTGTTAAACATTTGAATTCTGCACCTTAACTTTTTGAATCATGAGTATTTGTTGTAGTCATGAACAAAACAGACACTTTTTGGTTTTTGAGTTTAGTGGAGTGCTGAATCAAAAATTCATATCTAAGAAATTAATCGCAAAACACTCAGACATAGAGTTTGCAATATGTAAAGCATATCCTGATGGATGAAAAAGAGTCCAGTGATTCTATTTCCTCTTTATTCATTGCACAGCCAAAAAAGCCACAAAGAGTTAAGAGACATTGGCACGTTTTAGATAAAAATACCTTTTGAACTGCCCATATTGCACACATTAATTGTGGTTCCAACAATAATACAGATAGAGTTCATCTTGATGATTCCAGTAACATTCATTGTGCCCAGATGGGCAACATGGCCTTGGTATACTAGGAGTCCCACCTGTAGTCCAGGGAAGAATGCCAGCAGCGAGTCCATCCAGGTGCGTGCAGGTAGGAGGGGCTTGTGGATATGAACATCCAATAGCAGCGGAGGCTGGCTGATGTATTTCATTATAGATGCGTAATGCTGGAATACAAAGACAGTGACCAAAAAAAAGCTTGCAGCACTTTGAGCAAAGAAAAACCACATTATAGAGCTAAAAATGAGATAGAATGCTGGAACTCACAGTGTTGAAGCGTTGCAGGAAGAGATCATCCCCCAGGAGAACATAGGCCTTCAGCAGGTACTCGTAGTAAGAGTCAATGCCTGCACCAACACCACTGTCTGTAAGGACATGATACAGTCACTACCATTAATGCACCTGTATACAGGCTTAAAATAGGACAAGCCACTGTACTCAGTATTTGAAGTGAAAAATCAATTCATTCTTATGTGGGTACCAAGGTAAAATGCTCAAGTAATTATAGTGGTAAATTGGATTAAACTGTAGAGAGAAGGAAGAGAAGGCAGAAAATTCCAGTTAATATTTTCGCTTGGGATAAATCAACACATTACATGACCAGCACACTATGCCTTGCTCCTCTCCATATGTGGCAATTAACACCAGCTTATTTATACCCCCCCATAAATCTGTCTCCCTGCCCCATCCTGCCTTCAATGCCTTCTTTCCATTTCTTCCTTTCCCTCCCTGTGGGTCCCATGCTTCCTCATTTTCCCTCCATCCCTGGAGTTCCCTCTCTTTTTTCTTTTCCTCCCTCTATTCTCCTATCTGTCTCTCTTTTCTCGCTCTCTTTTCTTCCCCTCCTCCTTCACTGCCTACTTTCCCTCCTTTCTCTCACCCTTGCGGACCCACTCTCCAGAGTGGATGTTGATGGTTGTTCCCACCAGGTTGCTGTTCCTCTGTCTCTTCTCCCACAGGAAGTCCATGGCTCGTCGCGCATGAGTCTGTGACGGCACATTAAGTAAAGGATAAACCACCCCAAGCTGTGAAGTGATATTAAATTAAATCATGACAGGGTGCTGTGAAGCAGAGGTTTTAACCTTCCTAAAATGATTTCTTTTCATACAGCTGCATGGCAGATTGGCACTACTCTGCCATGGCTACCAGCAGCAAAGATAATTCAACACTCAAATACAACTTTTTTAAAATACAACAAGAATTAATGTAGTGCTTTATTGTTGTAAAGATGAGCACTTGCCTCAAACACTGGGTCTCCTGTGAAACGGCTTAGTGCTGCAAATTCTAAGATGATGGTGCCTGCGCAGGCAGTGCAGGTGTCTGTTTCAGTGCCTGTCCGAGTCTCTGGACCCCTCACTCCATGGCGCAAATTCACCTGTAAGGAACGCAAATTAATATTCCATGAATGCAACATATTGACATTGTGTGTTCCTGTTAAATGATGCTATCAAACACAAATAATCTGAATAGGTAATTTTGTATGTGCTCACCCTGGGGTATGGAAGGCCACTGCTGGTGTTGAACGCAGGCAGTAGCCTCAGGCCCAGGTCCTTGGCCATGTGAAGCAGCTCATCCTGGTACCACAGCATGTGCTGTCCCTGCTCCCTCAGACACACTGCCATGGTGTGGCCTCCCAGCAGACCACTGAGAGAGACAGAGGAGTGTTTTACACACACACAGACACACACACACACAATGCATGGGTAGACATAAATATGTGCTCATTCACATACAAACAGAACTCCAGAGTTATAGTCCCAACCACCTCTCCCACTTCCCAGGCACACTCACCCCAGCACACGGATGTTGGTCTCAAAGACGGATACCACAACATCATTGTCCAACTTCACATCTGACAGCACTTTTTTCACAGCCGCTTCAAATTCCACCGTCTTGTTCAAAAGCTGTAGGGAGATGAGATGAGAGATGTAGTCTCTCTGAATCACTGTCACATGGAGTACCTCACGTCACTATCACCTCTTAATGTCACTTACCGCCAGCGTGTCCAGGGTATCAATAAGGGTGAGAGAGAACCTGGAACACAGGCAGTCAGTGACAAAATTCAGTTGAGCCCATTTCTGATCAAAAAGAAATAGGACAATTATTGCGCAATCGTAAATCTTCTGTGCACTCATCATGGTATAAATCAGTGCTTTCAATATGTAATTTTTCCACACCTCACACAATTGATGTTTCATCTTGGTTATTGTTAGAAACTGTGTGTAGTTACTTTAGCCAGGTCTTTCTCACTAAAGACAAACAACAGACCATGCATGACGAGAGTGGTGCATCAAAAAGTAGAGCATGTTACAGAGTAAAGATTACACATCAAATTTAAACTAGCTGCAAATTGTGAGTTGCCTGATTCCACCTGTCTCATTGTTTAACAAATTCTGACATTTTTCATCTGAGAGACTGGACTGTGGCAGTTAGCAGAAATTCTAAATTTCCATAGTTCATACTGAACTTAAGCAGTTTGCCAGCTAAAGCCTTTTTGATCACAACCAGCCTTTAGAGGTCAAATCTATGCATCAGTGCATTAGTCAATCTCTCTGTCTCACAAAATCTGCATACAGCTTTGTGACCTTTGTATAATGACTCCCATTGGCTACTGTACCAAATGCCCTGCTACTCTCCACTTATCTGGTAAGTAATATTTGATAGACCATCAGAATAACTTCCTCTGTTTATATTTAGAAAATGTATTTGGTTGGCTTAGGCAGCTTGTCATTGACTAGCCAGGTTAAGCATTATTGTACTACCTTTCCACCTCCCCCTCATTCTAGTACTCACTTCCCCAATGCGTCATCCACATCACCTCGGCTGGGCTCTTGTCCCCGCACCCTGCCTCTACATGTCAAAGGCATCAGCTCATCTGCTGGGTATGCATGCTCCTGGAAAACAGAGAGAGAGAGAGAGAGAGAGAGAGAGAGAGAGAGAGAGAGAGAGAGAGAGAGAGAGAGAGAGAGAGAGAGAGAGAGCGAGAGAGAGAAGAGAAGAGAGAGAGAGAGAGAGAGAGAGAGAGAGAGAGAGATTACAGATGGATATTCTACACACTGAAAAGGATATATATTTTCAGTATGTCCATATTTAATAAAAATATATAACATGACTTATATAACATGAAGTGAGTAAGTGATCTTATCAGTAAGTGATCTTAAGGTGTTTATACAGACAGATACACACACAGATAACTGGAAATGCCAAGGCACGTTCTTGTGGAAGAAGTAAGCATTAGGAGTCCTACACTGTTCAACATTTGCTCTAATGCTTTGATAATATGTTACAGCAACAATAATCTACAGCAAAAAAATAATAATAATAATATGTAATATGTAAACATCATCCTCTCAGACCTATTGGGGTTGGGTGTCATGAAAATAGCACAGCCAAGTCACTGAGACCATCTGCCACATGTCACATGGCAACCCAGGATGAGTGAGAGCTATGCTCATATGTTCAGCAACAAAAGGCACTGCAAGTTCATTCTTGGTTTTTGTCCAATTTCAATATACAAGTGTTGTGCAGATACATCACATGCATAATTTGTCCACCTAAAATAAAAGAAGAACAAACCAACTCCTACACACTATGTGTGAAAGGTTTTGTGATGCACATACCATGTAGTTCTGATAAGCATGGTCAAACATCTCAACAACCTGATTCCTGTGGGGAAACATATATTTTAAACATCAGTAACATTTCAGAAACAAACATATTAACATAAGAACATCTCAGGCCAGATCTTTCCATCTCCTACCCCCTCCTTCCTCCAATGCCCACTCATCAGCAGGTGGCTTACCTCAGTCTGTGCCTCTCCTCACGCGGCATGGCAAGTCCCGGTCCGCAGCTCGTGCCCAGCAGCAGCACCGGTAGCAGCAAAGCCATTGTCATCAGGCAGAAGCCACGCACGAGCCACATGGCTTCAGCCAAGGCGTTCTGTCAGGTGCTGCTGCTCGCAGACATCACGCGTGATAGCAATAAATGAACACGACACTCGCCCGAAGACTAATGTGAGAGTCGCGGAAATGCTGCCTGAGTTCCAGAATTCAACTAAGGCGCCAGAGGACAATTGGTTAAGCTCAGTCAATCACACTCGTCACCCTGTCCATATGAGCCCACTAATATTTTTTCAGACTTACTTACTCTTCCTTTAAGATTAGCAATGCTGACATCCATCAGATGTTCGCTTACGAATTAATCAGCAACTCGGAAGCTTTCAAACGCCTTCTCTAAACAATCATTTCTAACATGCAGGTGGCATGAGCGTTTATCTGATTCGACGTGTGCTCGCATTGGTACAGAGTTAAATTTAAAGTCTACCGATGCAAATGTGCCCCCATTAAGTTTGAAAAGTTAAAGAATCCCGTTTTCGCTTCCAGTCAGTCTTTCAGTATGTAAACCTTGTTGCCTGAGATGGTCTGACCTCAGACGCTGGCAATGAAACAAATGGTCCCAAGAGCACTATTGTCTCAGCATGTAAACACACAGTACACAAAGAGCAAGACTCAGCATTCCAGGTTCAGTTTTCCATGTGAGCAAACTTTACCAATTTCTGGCTTTTCTTGTTCATCTGTGTGTGTCTCTCTCTATCACATATCCTTATGTTCCTGACACTCCAGCTCCACCTAAAATGACACGCGACATCTCCGCATGTTTGTCAACTTGTGACACGCTGGCATGTGGATAGGCTACTAATGCTTCAGTCAGCACCAATGCAAGAGTCCACATAGCTAGAAGGGATAAACTGTCCCTAATCCAGTTAGGCTATGTAGTCTACGCGTCTGTTACCCTTATTCCATGCTCAGAACGTTTAGGGTTGGAGTATCATATCCAAAAGGACGAAACAACAGTTTGCCGACAAGAATGACACAAACACAAGATGTCACCCCTTTCATTCAAACTGAATTATTTTTCTCGACTATGACACTTAAGTGACACAGTTGTCACAGCTATATGCGACAGTAATATTACTTTGTGTCTCGTTGACTACATAATCAAATACAAACTGCATCTAGCTAACTAAAGTTATCAACAGACAAATCATACCGTTGCTCTCTCCGTTAAATCTGCAGCTAAACCTTCTTTCTACCTTCTGTCAACAATAGTGTTTATTTTGATGTTCTTTCCCCTATAAGACAACACAGCTACCTAGTTCCAGAGGTAGCTTAAACATATAGATATCTAGTTAATTACCTCGTGTTAGATAAAGAGATAGCGAGTTATTCTAATAACCCTAACCTAACGATGATGATGATGATAATAATGATGGCATTTACATCTCCAAAAAAGTGCAGGGAATACAAGTTAGCTATCCTGATAGGGAATGTCCCACGGACTTCAAAATTGTCTCCGGGAGGTTGTTAATTCCGTGGGCCAGTCCTTGCGGCTTGCAGTTAGTATCCCTTCGTAAACACTTCTTACTGTCAGACAGGTAAGCTGATAGCCTGCGGGCGAGCGGCACTTCTGTAAGGATCAACGTCATCAACATCCGTATCCGGGTAGGGACGTCGGCCCCGCCCCTCACCTTGTTACTAGTAACAACAACATAAGCTACATAAGATCTGTATCATTGTATCTATATGACTTAAAATAAACGTAGAGTTTCTGTATACGCTTCACATAAATGCCCCAATGGTAACGAACATAGATGGCTAATTATCCTATTGTCTCTTATAAAATACAAATGTGTAATGTTAACCAAATAAAAAAATAAAAAAATATGAACTCATACTTTGATGAACAGAGTATGCCGTCTAATTCATTTTGGTCATTCAAAAGTCCAAATGCAACAATTATTAGGCACAGGTGCTTGCACATAGATCAATAAAAAAAACTAAGAAAGCCTGCACACTATCAAAGAAGGATGGTCCATGGTAACTGATGCTGATTGGTGTAATAAATGAAATCTTCTGCTTGTTCTGGTGATAGTACGTTTAAATAAACTGACTTAAGATTAAATAGGCTTTCTTTTCATTTAAGTAGTGAGTTGTTCCAGTAAAAAAAATGGAGGAAAAGGTAAAATGTGCATACATTTTGACACTATTAGTTCATCACCAGTCCTTATGTAAACAGATCAGTTAATGATTTGCATGCATACAGCTAAGCTTCATTTCAGACATTTTTTTAAAATTGTGCAGATTCATTTGATTTTATCCTCAAATACTTATTAATAATTAATCAATAGTATGAAAATTAATATAAGTGATTAATGATTATCATTACATTGCATTTTCAGAAATATTTAGAGGAAAATTCTGTTTCTGAACCCTTCTGTTCTTAACCCACATTGCTTCAGTAAAAATATAAGTATAAATTAGCAGTATGAATGGATAGTGTGAAAATGCTAGCTGTTTAAGCTGTTCTGGAAAAAGAAAACCTAAATGTAAATGTAGAACACAAAGGCATTTAAACTGTGGCTGTACCTCATTTCAACCCAGCAGTCCAACAATCAGTCTTCATTTTTGATGAATCCATCGGCAAGCAGGTTATTAACAGTGTGCAATAAGTGAGATATTCCAGAGAGACAAAAAAATGCAACCTGTTAACCTGGGGAAACTGTATTCCACCTTGGACTATAATCAGTCTGCACTTGCACAACTGAAATAGCTATTTTTATGATGTTGATTTTTAGTATGGTTGCTCAACGGTAATTCACTACAGTGAATGTGCATAATCTATTTAAAAATATAACCATGACATTATTTGTCACGTTTTTATTACAGTGAACAAAAAATACAGATTAACTCTATATTATTCGACTATTATTATACTTACAAGGTGAATAAGTTGCCCAATGAAAATAATGCGCACGAACACAAAAGTAAAGTCTAGATATGCTTTCATTTCTGAGGTGACAAAAGGTTTTGACTTGACATAACCGCACTTTTCAATACGAAGTAGCTATAGGCTAGGCTGTACATATAAATGATCAGCGCGAGGAGGTTTAAATTAAGACATAAGGCTCGATTTACAGTTAATGGAACATAGCACAAATTAAAAAACCCCAACAACTGAATCGTGCCGATACCATTTTGGTCAATCTGCGAATTCTGGTAAACCAAAATTATTCTGTATTTCAAACTACATTGCCCAACGACAAGCCAGACTCACGTGATTCGTGTTTAACTCACATGACTACGATGTGACGCTCTCCGGGTGTATAAACCGCAAATTGACACAACAGTGTTAGCTGGTTCTCATAACTAAAATCTGAAGTGACCGTCACTGGTCTTATAAATCTTATAGCTATAACAGAACTGATCCAATCTGAGAAGGAAAGTGGGATTTCATCACAGTATTAAACGACGGAGAGCACGGTAACGGTAACAGCAGCAGCACAATAGTTAGAAAATTGCACGGCTACAGGTTAGTTTAGTCGTGTAAAACCTGACAGTGCATAAATGATTGCCAATAAACATTTCGAGTAATTTAAGTGAAATAAATGTAACGTTTGTTAATTCCAGAGATACATGTAAGGATCTGCTATGTCATGCAACGAAGAAGAACCCTAAAATGATGGCATGATGTGGATACTGAAGTTAGATTAGGAAAATAGACTTTCGAAACTAAAAAAAGAGGTATTTCTCTTCCAAGTGCAGTAGATATATGTCAATTCAGCACTTCCTGGATTTTTTTTTGTAAATCTCCGTTCGTTGTCAGTGCACTGATAAATACAATTGTATAAAGTAGAAGTAGAGTTTTTTTGAAGAGTTTTTGAATTTGTGGGATGTGTTGGGGCTCATCTTGTGTCCGATAAGTCGACATTTCTCTTTTTAAAGATCTACGAACATGGCTTCCCCTGTCGGCAAGAAGCTCACTGGACTTGTAGCTGCAACTTTTACTCCTCTCACTCCTCAAGGGTAGGATCTCTAACTTTGCTATCGGTTTCAGAGTGCTACAGATTCAGCTGATGTCGTTTATCTTGGTCCTGTGCAGTGCTGCAGATGTTTCTAGTTTCGTTCCATCTGAGCTCTTCCACAATCATTGCGTGCTAGAGCCTGAATATCCACAGCCTTACCCCTTTTTCAGCTCCTGGATATGATCAACTGAATTCATTAGCTTCATAATAAAAAATAAGCAGCTGTTGGTTTTAATGGAGCAAAAACCTAAAAAAAGGTTGCATGCACTCCGGGACCAGGGTTCCCTAACCCAGGTCATCAACCCAGGTTTTGGAGAATTTGTGTGTGTGCACCAGGGTTCCTGGTTTCTCAAAACTTAATACACATTTGGAATCTGGGTGATTACAACGCTACCGTCCTGGGTTCTCAGGTCTAAACTACAGTAGATTTTACTGCTTTCATTCCATGGCTTCTAACTCTGCAGCTGCTGTGTCCTGTTTTAGTGAGATAAATCTGGCACTAATCGGGCCGTATGTGGACTACCTGCTCCAGCAACAGGGCGTTCGGAGCGTGTTTGGTGAGATTCCTCCTGTGTCACTGAATATTACTAGTGTCTTCTGTGCTCCAAGCAAGGAGGGCCAGTCTGCATGCTGCTTTTTCATCATTATTCTACCTACTCAATTCATGTTTAATCTGGTACACTCCTGTATTATACCACAGTCCTATATTACACCATAAATTTTACCAAGTACATCTGTGTGGTCTTTGACTATCGCAAATTACTTAAACAAAATTTTCATTAAATGACCAACTGGTCCAGTTTAATGCCTAAAATCTCATAAATTTGAATGACATCATTTATCACAGATATGTGATAGTTTACCTCTGCTTTATCCATTCTGTTTTCTGCCTGGTTCTGGGTTTTGAGCCCTTTGTAGATTTCTGTTATTCTCTGTACTCAGTGAATGGGACAACTGGAGAGGGCATGTCTCTCACTGTGGAAGAGAGGAAGAAGCTGGCTGAGGAATGGTGTCAAAAGGGAAAGGGAAAGTAAGTTACAGCAGGACCAGCCATCTCTGGTCCTCTAGTGCCAGCAATGTGTTTGCTTTTGGTTTCCATCAGAGCTAGACCTACACAAAGAATATGATGAGGACGCTCCCAAAGTAAAAATGAATGAATCATTCAAGGATCCCATAGCATTTTTCAAAGTGGTAGGGATGAGGTGTCTGGATTATGATTGTAAATTGGACTTCTGTCAGCCAGAAAGAAACCCAATGGCCCAGTGTCCCTCTGTTCTCAGGCTGGAGCAGGTGATCGTGCATGTGGGATGTATGAGCGTGAAGGACTCCCAGGACCTGGTGAATAACATCTCTCTACTGCAACATCCTCATGCACACTTGGATTTAGCATTTCATGGACACTCTTATCCAGAGCAAAACACACATTTTACAGTTTGACATTCAATCCATTTATACAGATGGATATTTTACTGAAGCAATTCTGGTTAAGTACCTTGTTCTGGGGTGCAGCAGCACCGTACCCATTGAACCCACCACCTCTGAGTTGGAACACCAGTGGTTTTACCATTATACTACACTACACCTGTGTATATCCTGCAACACAGACAAATCTGCCAAGGAGATGGTCTTCAGAACAATGCTCCACTGTCAGTTCTGATTTGATCTGGGGTTGAAATGCACCACCACACACAAGCTCTTCTCTGTCACCTGTAAACCACCACCATAGACACTCTTCCTGCTGTGTTCCTTGCAGGCACGTCATGCAGCCCAAGCAGGGGCTGATGGGATAGCGGTTATGTCTCCCTGTGTTTTCAAGCCCACTGATGCAGGTGGGGTATCCTGGCATCTTCATTGACTGACATGACCGTCAACTTGAATCATTCTACTTCCATTTTCTTAACAATTTGGTAGTCAGTTTTTGTCACAGTATTTCCTGTAAGATTATGCCCAGCGTTAGGAGAATTTTGTCTTTCCTTCCTTTTCAGTACAATGTTTCCTCTGTTTCCTTATCAGGTGTGCTGAGGCAGTTCCTACAGGAAGTGGCTGCAGGAGCTCCAGAGCTTCCTTTCTATTACTACCATATCCCAGCACTGACAGGGGTCAATTGTAAGTGCCAACAAGTATTGATCACAGTAACTATGTGCTTTTCCACTCTGTTCCTTGAATTAAGCTGTGGGGACCCAGGCCAACAATCCATTTGAAATAGTATGAACAATACTGATAGTACAGATAATTATGATGGTAATAAAACAGTGCTCAAATAAAACTGAAATAAGTAGTGATAATATTAATAATACACTGTTTAAGCAATACGTGATGGTAAATACAAAACAAAATGGAGAGTTAAAATCACAATAAAAACTACTTGACAAAAATACTGTAAAACATGTTTATATGACAACTTTTTTTTCAAGAACTCATAAATTCAGTGGATTGTTATTACTGTAATTTCCCTGAAAGTAACTAAATTCCGCAATTGTAACTCTGAACTTAATGAGGGCTTCCAAGGTGACTCATCTGTTGGGACACTGTTTAAGCGTCTGCCCCACTGTCTGGTATGGAATCCAGACCAACCCGGTGGTAGTTGTGGCTAGCAGCTCTAATTGACATTAGCATCATCAGTAGGAATGGAAGGATCTTGGTGTCATTGATCAACAGTGCCCCCCTCTGGCCAACCAGGTGCCTATAGTTTCCTTTAAAAGCTGCACATAAAGCATTTTGTGCCAACTTCGTGCCTGTTTGAACTTGATTAGTGGACTGTGGGGTGAGAAATGTTTTAAAAAAAAAAGCTGATGTGCTGGCTGCTGATTAACTGATGTTGTTTTACAGTTGGGGTGGGAGGTGAAAACATTACTTTCTCTCTGTGTCTGTCTCTCCATGTCTCTCCTCTACTTTGTTTTTCTTCTCCCACTTGGTTTCTTGTCTTCTCCCTCTCTCTTTCCAGTGTTAGCTAGGGATGTGCTGGAGGGGATTGACAAGTGCATTCCCTCCTTCCGGGGCTTGAAGTTCAGTGGCAGTGACCTGCTGGACTTTGGCCGGTGTGTCAGTTACTGTCCACCTCACTGGTCTGTCCTATATGGCATGGATGAGGTCAGGACTTTTTCTTGCTGATACACATCTGTCTGTGTGCCTGTGTGTCCCGACCCAGGCAACATTGAGCACCTGCGTGTCTGTGAACAGCCTTCATACATTTACATTACGTTTAGGCATTAGCAGATGCTCTTGTGCAGAATTACATAGAGAATTTACATTATTTAACAAATAATGCAGGGAGTCCTCCCATACTTTCTGTCACTTTACTCTGTCTTTCTGTTTTGTGTTAAAGGCAGGCCCATGTAGTATATCTGTTGGAGACTATATTACCTGTCCAGGGATTGGGAATTAAAATGAGCTTTCTAACAATATCTTTGCATGATGCATCAGATGTCATCCTCTGGAAAAATACATTGTCCCTGTCAAACTAAGTAAATGAATAAACAAATAAGTCTTCAGGGATGCAGATTAAAATGAGGGTCCCCCTATAGAATTAGTGTGCATGTGCAGAATTAACTGTATATGTAGCTTGAATATTAACAGAAATATACACAATGTACATAAAATATATGCGCATAATGGAAGATATTAAAGTACATGTTTAGTTTTGAAGGTTGGAAATCTGCCGATATGAACAGTGAACCTCTGTCAGAATGTTGCTGGTGTGGGTGGGAGTAGGATGATCCAGGTTGATGCATGGTCACATGACCTGGATTGTGTAGGGAAGAAGAGAAAATGGGGGGGGGGTAAAATCTAAAGAATAATAGAAAAATATCCAGAGTTTGCACAAAGAGGGCCATGATTTGCCTTTGTTTTTCTGCCTTGTGTATGTTGCCTTCATAGCTATTGAACACCACTTACTTGGTTACTTCTGTGTCATGGTTACAAAAAAAAAATTCCCATTCAGATTAGGTTTATATATCCCTTATAACATGTTACTGTAAGATTTCCAATTATTTATTTTTTTTTTTTTTAGGGGGTTGTCAGGTAGACCTAATTACTTGGGGGAAATTACTTTCAGAATATTTCGTCTGTAAAGCATCATGGTTCAGTGATTCATTGTCCAGTAACTGTTGACCCCTGGTTGTGGAATTAGTGGAATGCCTTCACAGACAAGTGAGCTGTCCACTTCTGGCACACTCAGCATTCTCACATTCTGTAAGTAAGTGACAAGTATATGGTACGAAAAACAGATGCATTTCAGTTGCACTGTAAAAGTCTGTATATAGTTGAATTGTAATATTGGTGTCAGATTTTTCAAAGAAGAGTATTTGAAACTGTGTTTTTGTGGATGGAAATATTTTTGAAATATTTTATGTGTTGATGGAATGTAGGTATTGTGTCTAAAATAGTGTTCTTTTGTTTTACAGCAACTGCTGGCAGCTCTAGCCATGGGAGCTAATGGAGCAGTGGGCAGGTCAGTGCATCCATCCACACCTCTGTACTCCCATCACCAGTCGACCCATCACCTTTAATTATCCCTTATGGCAGGGGTGTACAAATCCAGCCCTAAAGAGTCTGTGTGTGAGAGCTGGGTTTCTATGTGTTCAGCATGGAAGTGTGTAACTAAAGCATTGGTTAAAGTGTCCATACACCTGCTTTCAAAAACCTCAAGGATTTTGGGTACTGTAGGCAGTGCCCTAGGGCAGGGGTGTGCAGTTCTAATCCTTGAGGGCTGGTGTTTATGCCTGTTTTTGCTTCCATCAATTGTGCTGGTTCATTTGGCTAATTAAATAGATACACTAATGATGGGTCACATGGAAAACATTTCAAACAAGGACAAGTTCAGTCTTCAGCTGCCATCCATGAAATCAAGAAATTGAGCAAATGTGCATGAATTACTGGCCTGAAATTCAAAAGTCAATACAGACATCCTTGTTCACCTTTGCCAAAGAGGTATTACTTCAAACAGTGTGTGGAGGGCATGGGGTGGTTTCCACTGTGCACATACTGGGGTAAAACGTACTTCTCTACTTTGCCCCTGTCTATAGTACATACAACTACGTTGGAAGCAAGGCAAGCAGTCTCCTGTCAGCCTTTGAGAAAGGAGACCTCCCTCAGGCTAGGACTTTGCAGGTATTTCACACAACTTAACACAATCAAGATGTACACTCGTGCTGTCACACTCAGCACCAGGGAGGGCTGTGTACATGTGCATATGCGCAAGTCTGCATGTGTGTGTGCGCACATGGGTTTACATTCCACCCGTTTAATGCTGCCTTCACTGGTTCAATCACTCATTCAGCCAGGTAACTCTGTCAATGCTCAGAATATATGCAGTGGGTATTTATACAACACAATCTGTTTCACTTGATATGGATTATGCACAAATCAACAGGACTAATTTAGCAAATAATTGAACTAATTATCTAATCAAAGGTGAAGGCTGGAGGAAACACTAATATGCACATAGCCTTGGGTTTGACACCAGTCCTCTACATGTATAGTATGTCAAATTGCTTGCTACCTCCTGATTACTTTGTCCCATGTACAAGTATATAACAAGGCCTGTTTGAGCATGACTGACTGATTGTTCTTCCTCTTCAGTTCCAGGTGCAGGATTTTATTTCCTTTGCAGTGAAGTTGGGTAAGTGTGTGACATGTGTTGGACAGTATGGCTGTGTGGTACAGTGGTTAATGAACTGAGCTTGTGACTTATAGTTTGCAGCTTCAGTCCTTATTCTAGTTTTAGTGGGTCAGTGCCATTGTATCCTTCAGCAAACCTTCCTTAACCTGAATTGCATCAGTTAAATACAAGAATAAATGGATGGCATGAAATGAATAATGTAGTAATGGCTGAAGACTCCAAACAAATTGGGTAATTCTTGCCCTATGAGTATGGTTTGTTGCTTGGTGCTAGCTGTGCTTTGCTTATGCAGGGTTCAATGTGGCGGTGAACAAGCAGCTGATGAGCGAAGTGTCTGGACTGGATCTGGGACCCCCCGCCTCCCCCTGGAGCCCTGCCCAAAGTCTCGTGCTGTCTCCATCGCACAGAGACTCCAACAAGTCCCCTGAGTGCCCTGTGATTGGAGAGTCCCCACCCAATCAGAGATTGGACCAGAAGTGGGGGACCATACTCCCAGAGGGCTATATTGGTCTCTGGTTATGTTTCTGGCTATATTCGATAATTAGCAGCAAACACCAACACTTGGTCCCTTGTAGATTTTACTTCAGTAAAATATTTAATTCAAATATATGAGCAGGTTCTTGCATTTTATTCATGAACTCATCAATAATTGTAGCTAACATTTCAGATGATGTAAGTGATTAAATAATCACGTTTGGCAGGAAATCCAGAAACGAGCATGGCCCTTCAGGATGAGGTTCCCCCATTCCTGGTTTTGGACAGAAGGGAACCTTAAGTTCTTACATTGACTTCCATTGTAGGTTTTTTTACATTACCATCCAGGATTGTGCAAACCACTTGAGGTGGAAAGGGGCATTTTTTATTGTAGTGTATAGTGATTGTTCCCTTTACTAAATTAAACTAACCACATTGTGCCAGATCAATGAAACTCATTGACTCTCTCTGAATTTTCATTCCATTTTGCAGAATCTGATCCATACTGAACATTAAGTGTTTCCAGTTGTACGATGAAATAAAACTGGCATAAGTATGGAGGAGTTTGAATGAAAGCGCAGCATCTATATTGAAGTAACTTTGTGAAGCCAGTATGTTATTCTCAGGTGTATGTTCTTCTGGTTTAACACATTGGTACATTATAGCACATTTGTTGCTACAATTTTCTCTGACTATATTTGCTGTTTACTAACAGGTGCCTGATTGCTAGTATTTTTATAATGCTCTTGTTAAATCACAAATAAAGAGCCTCTTGAAATAGAGTTTTTTTCCTTTGAGATTTTAAATAATGAGACTCTTGGATTCAAAGTCACTTTTCTGTACTCATTTTTATTGTAATTCATGCTCTGTTGCCTCTATCATATTTGTAGTTTTGTTTTTCACACCCTGTTTTCTCCTCCTTTGTGAGTTGTTTTGTTTTGTGTTCTGTCTTCCTTCTTGTTTGTGTCATCTGCCCCTGACCATGAGCTCTGGAAACTCAAGGTGGAGGCTTGTTGCTCAGGCGAGACTTGGAGAAAACAACAGTTTATGCTAAAGTAAATTTTGCTACATGCTTGCAAATGAGTGTATTGAGATGGCTGCATTCCAATACTGAAATTTCCTCTGTGCCACGGAAACTGATTGTGTCCTTCTTCCCTCCACTGTTCAAAAATGAAATCTCGCCTCCTCCTTTCCTCCAAACAAAGGACACATCGGCTACGTTCCAATACTCAAACTTGTCTTCTCCTTTCCTCCGTGCCCCGGAAAATGATTGTGTCCTCCTTCCCGCCACTGTTCCAAAACAAAATCTCGGCTGCGTTCCAATACTTTTACTCATCTCCTCCTTTCCTCCACTTGTTTCATCCCCTCCCTTGCTACCCCAGAAATATGCCGGAAATATGTGGAGGGAAGGAGGAGATGAATCGAAAATTGAAACAGCTAATCTGATTCACCCGACATCAAAGTCGACGTTGGCTATTGATGAAGTAATAATTTCGACTGACTCCGAGGATAGCAAAGCCAATCATGCTTCTTTAACGCTGCCAGCCCTTTTCATATATTAAAATACAAATGTCAGTTTCTCACATCCTGCTCATGATACATGATAACATAAAAATGTGCATAATAAGAAATAAATAAATTTACTGCAACATAAACTCGCTCGATTTTACATTGGTAAAATTGCCATTCCAATCTCAAAAACGTGAATATGTCGTGTCAAAGTGGATATGTTTGAAAACGCAAAACAACAGTTTTCCCATTATTGTAAATTACCGGATTACTGTTTACTATTCTGGCACTTATCCTTCAGTATTGGTAAATCCCTTGCCATATTTTCGATTGGTGAAATATTCAGTGGGATGGTCTTTTAATCTGACTGGTCGTGAGCACAATGATGTCACCCAGAAATGTGAAAAGAAAGGAGGAGACAAATTTGAGTATTGGAATGCAGCCTTCATTTTGGAACAGTGGAGGGAAGGAGGGCACAGATCAGTTTCTGGGGCACGGAGGAAAGGAGGAGACAAATTTGAGTACCGGAACACAGCCCTTCTGTTTCATATTCTCCCACTCTCTCTTTCGCTTTCTCTCTCTCTCCCCGCCTTATGCTGTCCCATAGTCTACTCCCAGCCCACCTTATATGAAGTGAAGGAGCCCCCTTCTCATGAGAGAACACATGAGGGATTGGTAAAAAAATAACACTTGTAAGGTTTGTTTACACTTGTGAAAATTGGCAGAAATGTCTCACTTTCAGACTAAGAGTAAGAGATGAGACATTCCACGGCACCTCCTGAGGTAGTGCTCAAAGGATGCCTTCCCCTGAACAGAGTAGTGTAAACAGTCTCTCGCCAAAAGCATTCTCTCATAGCTTCCTGTGTGCGCACGTCTCATCAAACTTTCCTTTTTTCTAGAACCCTGAAAAAACATCTCCACCAGAGTTGCTGCTAAAAATGCATAGTCCTAATGTTGATTTTATGACATTACATAACATTCCAAATAGTTATGTTTTGCCTAAATAACAAGTGATTAGGTTTAAAATGGTGGGATTAAAAGAGAAAAGGGAGCGGAAATCCTAGGGGTGACAACCACAGGAATTTGGTGTGAGAGGGAGGGGGCATGGAGGGAGGCACTGAGCAGGAGAAGAAAGAAGAGGGGAGTGAGATTTTGGGGAGAGATGGTTGGACCAGGACTCTGGCACCAAGAGAGTGGGTGGATCAAGGGGACCAATAGCTAAGATACCACAGCTGAGACCACAGTCACGAGCTGAGCAAGCAAACATGAGGATGACCTGGGTTCTGCTGTGGTTCTGGGTGTGCTGGTTTGGGCTCTGCTGCTCCAGGGAGGACGAACAGGTGTGGCTCAGTCTAGGCCAGGCATGCGGTGGGACCGTGCAGGGAATGTGTGATGGTAACCTGACCTGTGTACCTGGGGACAATTCCTTTATTGAAGGAGAGGCTATCGATCCTGGAGTCTGCGCTCGTGAGTCTGCCCTCTCCTCTGCACAACCAAGCACAATTACACAATCACGTCAGTACTACAGAAATCTCATCTGATACACATTCTCACTGAAATAGATTCAAGTTTAATGGAATTTTTCCAGAATACAAACATTACAGGGTATTCTAATACTAAAAATGTAATTATACAATAAAATAGTAAGTATTACATTATAGCCACATTGTTTTAATAATTTTATACTTTATTGAAGCAATGTATTATTAATTATTAAACTAATAAATACTAGTAATTCTGTAGTAGTTATGGAGGCATAGTAGGCACAGAGAAATACAATGCATATATGGCATTAATGTATGCCATAGAAACAGGACAATTTTGATAGAGCAAGTGCTAAATTAAGTTCTCTCCTGTGATATCCATTATTCCTAAATAATATCTAGTGAGGGTCTGAGGGTCCTGAGCACTGTAAACTAGTTCATGATAAATAATGAACAAAAAATGAATAATTACACCAAACTTTACAAACTCCAGCCTTGGTGTGCAGCAGTATCTGTTGGCTTTGTGTGTTTCAACATTTAAGTGCTTAATTTAAGTCATTGATTCAAGTCTCCAGATAAGTTGTCTTGAAGGCCTAAATTGTCTGTTGATTGCAAAGAAACTGCAGGCCCTCCATGACTGAAGTTTAGGGACTTTGGATCAAAGTCAGGTAATTGCACCTATGGCAACTTTTGACTTGGCTTCACCAGGGACAAATAGACATGTAACTGTATTTTCTCAGGTTTATTGCCCTCTAATGGACCCCACTGGCCAGTCAGGCACCTATTTGTTACCAGATCCTATTTCAATTTTGTGTTCTTTTTGACAGCGTAGTCAATGTTCAATTGTTGTCACACCTGCAATGTGGCCAAAAGTGAATGCTTGTTGAAATATAGATAAATAACATGAAACCATAAAATGCTTAAGAGAGGAAGGCCCGTGGTGGGAAGGGACGGGGGAGAAAGGGAAGGGAAAGGGAAAACTGTTCACCGGATTGTTCAACATGGTAACCCTAAATAACACTGTGCTCTGATGCCATCCCCACCTCCAGTGGTGCCCCCACCCGCAGGCTGTACCTCAAAGTGCTCTGGGGTACAGTGCCCCCAGAGACTGATGTGCAGAGCAGGTGTTGTGACAGACCCATGTGGCTGCTGTACACACTGTGCTCGACAGCAGGGCCAGGTGTGTGGGGGTCGTAGCTGGGAAAGGGGGTACTGCGATAGAGGCCTCACCTGTGCCCTCTTCCTGGGACATGCCCATGCCATGCCCCCAGAGACCGGCATCTGCAAAGGTAAGACAAGGTCTGCTGGTCTCCTCTCCAGATCTTTAATCTCTGATAGAACAACTGGGAAAAATGCACTGAAGTTTGCTGGCGCCTACACCAGATTTCTGAGCTTTAATTCGATTGTCCCAAAATGTTTTCCTGTGTATACATTTTTACAGATGAACTAACAAAGTAGTTTGTCACTCCATGCACCCACTTTTAATTGGATTCCCACTTGCATGAGAGTTTGATAGGTGGATATTTTTTTTCTGCGTAAGTATGGCAAAATTGTCTATCTGCACTAATTAATTTTCAATACACTGACTACTACTAAGGGAATTTTAGCCTCACCAATCAATGGCAATTTGCACAAAAGAACCTTGGGAACAATTTTCAACATAGTTGATATGTCAAAAAAATGGGGGCAGCAGGGGGAGGAGGGGTTTGCAATGAATGTTGGGAGACTCCTTCAATTTGATTGTAATGTCAATGGTTCGGACTGAATTTTATTCCCTCTCGGCCCCTGCTCCGTGATATTCCCAGTGATCCCAGGGTTGCGGACAGATCACCTGGCTGATCCGCTCTGCCCCTGGGTGTTTGGCTGCAGAGTGAGAATGGGGAGCTGTGACTGCTTTGGCCTAAAGACCTGCCATAAGATGTTCTCCTACAGAAGCCTGGAGGAATGTAGCAAATATCTGAGTGAGGTTTCATAATACAATAATACAACAATACAATCATATAATAGAACACATCTTTATGGTCCCCAAGTGGCAATTCCATGGCAACAAGGTTAAAATAAACCCACAAAAATACATGAGACAGAACAGCACACATTATCAATGATTAAGTAATTTAACATACAGTAGTCTCAGATATCATACCGTTATAAAGGATCAGAATTATAAACTGGCATAATGACACACAAACTAATTATAATGGAATCTCAGTCACAAGAGCAATCAAAAACATGTATTCACTGTACAAAATGATACAGCAGTCCTGGATACATTCATGTTGGCTGAGGAATATTAATTGAGCTGAACTATGTCTGTCTCCCAGTTGAACAACAGTACTGGGATAGTGTGGGGCCTTACCTAGAAGAGGAACCATGTATGTATCATGGTTGTGTGATAAAGGGAGATCGGTGTGTTTGCAAGTTGCAAGGATGCGATTCACATGCACTCACCAGAGATGCCTGCCTAAACCTGCTAGGTGAGTGTTTGAAGTTACTAAATAAATTAGCTAATACTCTAGAAATACATGTAATATGAAACTATGATGTCATTTTTACACATCCTTGAAAAGAACACAAACTCTGTGCAACAACTGCATATTTTTGTCTCATGTACCTGAAGTTAAATATATCAGGTGTGAAGATATCCCCTTTTATTTTTAAACTCCCTAACACCATTTAATTAAAATATCACATCATTGTGAGACATATGACACTTGTCAATTTAAACATGAAGAATGTTCATAGTGTTGTAATTTCTCTGGACGAGTAGGATATGCTGGAGGATGGGTAACACACCAACCCTACTCATTACACCATTTCATTTTTATTATTTCCCCTCCTTCGTATTATTTATCATGGTTTTCCAAAAACTCAGTTTAAAATAATAATCTATAATGTCTAATACCTGGGCTTGCAATCTGAGGATGCAGGTTTGATAGACAAATCAGGTATTGCTATTTGTATTCTTAAAAAAATCAATTTTATCAAAATGTCATTAATTATCCAGGTGTATAAATAATTTGTGAGCATGTAAACAAGTCAGTGACTGTGAATAATAGCATCTCCTGAATGTCTGAAATGTCATTTAAAGTGTAATAACAGGCAGTCCTGCATGTCCTTGTTTTAATTCCCGTTTCAGAGATGACCAGATGCAGCAATGTCAGTTGCCCCAAGCTAGCAGTTCTCACCTGTCCTCATGATTCCTTCCTGACTGAACCCTACACGCCACCAAAGCAGTGCTGCCCTCTTGTGCCTGCCCTGTGCACCTGCAACTTTGAGAAATGCCCATCTGCACAATCCGCTTGTCCACCGGGCCATCGTGTCCACCGTATTTCCAAGGGAAATGGTCATCCTGGCAACTGCTGCAACCGTTACCAATGCAGACCAGGAGAAGAGAAGCCAGCTGTACAGGAGAGGGATGAAAAAGAGGAGGAGGGATGAATACATTCTGTTGACAATATCAAACACAGAGCTGCATTTACATGAATGAATAATCAGCAGGGCTCAACTGCAGGAATATTGATTGGTCACAGTTATTGTTATTTTCCGTTAATGTTGTGTCATTCTGTTGAGTGCCTTAAATATTGTGACATTTAACTTGTATTGTTTCTTCACAACTCATTTCTATACCCTTTGCTGTCTGCACATGGACATGTGATGGACATCTCAATAGTTAATAATTTCCAAATATTTTAAAGGTCATTTCTGAAAACAGGAAAGAGGGGTCTACAGTTGCTAAATTTACATTCATGAATATAGAATTGGACAAATATAAAAATAACATTTATTATACAATATGTGTCATCCTCCTCCTTCTTATAATCAAAATTCCCAAAAATAATGTTTTTTTAAAGGAGAAATAAAACTCACTACAAAACATAAAGACAAGAACATCTGACCAGAATTTTTCAGTATGGATGTATGTCCAAGACAGGTGCACAGTTGTTTCAGGGGTGAAGTTACAAAAGAGCAGCTGGTGTCAATGTCCTTTGTAGGTCTGGAAGAAAGAAAAAGTTTGACCGGGTAGTATTTATGCAGCAGTTTAAATGATACTTCTCCCACCTTTTTTGTTACAAGATATTTATAAGGTAAGGACCAAAGTTTTTTCCAAAGAATGCTATCAACAATGCCATTCCAATACGACACCACATGAGGCACAGTGACAGTGTCATGTTGAAAAAGCTGAAAAACACATTTCCCCACATTTATTTCACAGGGATCAAAAGCTGGAACAGCAGCAGTTGAGAAAGAAATCCCTCTTAACAGCATACTTACACCTGAAGGAATGGCATTGAACACAACAGAAAATTCTTTTGGAGTTACAGAAATGATATAAACTGAGAGGAATTCTGAACAGTTGTATGACTGACCATCTGGTTTAAGTAACTGAGCAACCTATATCATGTTATGTTTAAACCAGATTTCAAAGAAAATAGATTTGTAAGTAATGTTCCTGTTGTTCCAGATAAAGTATGTGTGGGGTGAGAAATTATGTTTAAAGATGAGAGACCAGGAAAGAAGCATTTGTCTGTGAAAGTTGGATTGTTTGATGGGGATCTTTGAGATGTCATAGCTGCAGACCAATAAAAACCTCAAGCCACCTATTTTAGGAAATATATAGGAGGGGATAGCATTACAAACAGAGATGGGAACTTTTAGAAAACGCCTTAGCTAATTTATTTTGAATGTGTTGTTTAATGTTGTGAAATCAGGAATATTTCGGCCATCGCGTTCCACTGTATTCATATACCTGCCTCTCTCCGTTGTTGATACTACGGCCAATTACGTGACACTACAATGACTCTGATACGGTCCAGGTAAAATACAGTTGGCACGCTTAACATAATAATAATAATAATAATAAACTTAAAATGTGAATTAGCTTCAAGCGGAATCAAATTTATGCAAGGCCCATAGTTTGTAAACTTTTACAAGCGAAGTATCTTACTTAGCATTGCTGGTCGTGTTATTACAGGGCACACATAGTATTTTAGTCTCTACGTAGAGTCAAATCTTTAATCAAGGGTTCTCACGTCTGCTAAGTGTCGCTATCTCGGCCGGAACTCATGTTTCAGTGTCGGAGCCTTTGTAAAGGGAAAGGGTAATAATTGAGCGACGTACCAAAGGTATTTCCGGCCAGCTCAGCGCGTCAGTGTTGTCAAGTGCAGAACACAGACAGTTGGGTAGCACGGTTGAGTGTGTCTATTCAGCTCGACAACCTACTGTTGTCTGTTTCTGAGCTCAATAGTTAGAATATCAAAAACAAAATGGTTCTGCTGACAATGATTGCTCGGTTGGCGGACGGGCTACCGCTCGCTGCTTCAATGCAAGAAGACGAACAGGTCTGATTTTTTCTCGTTCGTTTTTTTTTTTTTTGTTTTGCTGAAAGCTAGCTGCTGGAAGGGCGAACATCCTGAAATTAAACGGATAGGATAGAACGTGTTTAACTAGTCAGATAGCTATTATAGTGGCATGTTCTGTGTTTTTAAAAATGGTACCTAACTCGCTAGCTAACGCACAGCCCAGTTTGCTGTCATGCACCTTTTAGATAAAACATTAGCTGGCCATCTGTAATCTAGCAAGCTTCTTCGTCGCATATCTTGTTAGCTGATTTGGTTTGTGAGAAATAATCATCATTATAACTAGTTAACGGCGATGTGACATGCGACAGCAGTCCACTTGCATCACCACGAGGCAACATTATAGCTGTCCACTTTGTCATCACTGCGAATTGTATCATGATGATCTGGAAGTTACACAATGTCTGTCACCTATAACATGGTTCTTCACATACGTTCTTTCCACAGGTATTGCTTGTTTTTCATCTGGGTTTTCTAATACATGTGACGAGAACCAGATAATTTAAGCATGGTCACTGACGGCTTGCACTTAATGTTGATGCTGACATCGCTTCTGTTTCTTGAAGTCTTACCCTCGTTCTTTTTCTTTATACTTACCTTGTCTTTCTTTTCCCTGCTTTCGTGAAGGGAAGTGAAAAGGTTTGTACTACTTTCATTTTGTGAAGCAGATATGTTTGAAGACGGCTGAGCCCAATGAACGGACAGCTATAAGCTCGTGCGTGGCGAACCACGTCAGCATGCATGTAGGGCTCTTAATATTTGCCAGTTAAATTAAGAGGTTCATGATGAACTGTGTTGGTGTGGGATTGAGTGAGAGTGAGTGATGCGTTCTCATGTGTGTTCTGTACTCAGTTGGGTCGGGATCTACAGCAGTACCAAAGCCAGGCTAAGCAGCTGTTCCGGAAACTAAATGAGCAAAGCCCCACCCGCTGCACTTTGGAGGCAGGGTCCATGGCCTTCCAGTAAGTGCAGCGTTGATGAATACACCACACACGCTATTGCACTGTGTACGACAAGAGCGATTCTCAATATCGCAGACGTACAGACGAAGCCAACAGGGATAGATGGTATGAAACACTGAATATATGGATACTTGTCACACACTCATAGACCGTAACATCAGCCAGTGTTGTACAGTTTAATTCAAAGGGAGACATAGTACCGCACACTTAGTAACAAAACCACACTGCTGTTTACAGTACAGTTTTGCATGAATACCAGTGATGCAATTCATCTACATTGCCTCACCTACCCCACCCCTCCTCTCTAACAGAAATTTAATT
Organism: Albula goreensis; assembly: GCA_022829145.1. NCBI lineage: Eukaryota > Metazoa > Chordata > Actinopteri > Albuliformes > Albulidae > Albula > Albula goreensis. Next base: position 18,176,774 of record CM040753.1, on the reverse strand, counting down.
TACTGCCATACATTCATATCGACTTCACAGTTGGCAAAATAAGGATAAACATTTTTAACTGGAATTTCTTTCGAAAATATATATTCCAATATCTGAAAACCACACTTGTTTGTGTATTTGTCCATATATTGCCAAATCTTGTAATGTCTTGATAATATATTTTAATTCAATATATTAAATGCATATAATTTATGTAAGAACTTCTCCTGCTGTGGTGACACAGGGAGGGTCTTCACTGCTATGTTTTTTGCAATGTTGGTTGAGTCCACAGGGTGCAATAGTCCAATAGTCTAATGGTGCAGAATTTCAAAGTGCACTCCACAGCTGACATTCAGGCACTCAGCTGTACTTTGCTTGTTTATTGCCAGCTGTTATTACATCACAGTTTAGGCATTTAGCAGAGTGACTGAAACAACTCCTCTTTTAATACACAATCTATTTATACAGCTGGGTATTTAACTCAACCAATTCAGGTGAGGCATGTGCTCACAGAGTGAAATATCAGTACCCTACCTGGGAATTCAACCTGCAACATGAGGGTTACAAGCCCAGCTCTCTGATTGTTATACTCTACTGTCGCCCAGCTACGTGATAGAAAAAGGCGTCTGTTACCTGGTGCTGTGTGAGGCGGGGTTCCCTAAGAAGCTGGCGTTTGCTTACCTTGAGGACCTGCAGGCTGAGTTCCATGAGCAGCATGGGAAGAAGGTCCCCACGGTGTCCCGACCATATTCCTTCATTGAGTTTGGTGAGAGATATCCCAAAGTTCAACTGTCATTAAAACACACTTCTGCTATGCTTCTGAACTCATTGAATGCCACAGCCAAAGCTAGGGTGGATGCCATTTCAGTCAGTCCAGCAAACTAACTGGAATTCCATTAATCAGTTGAAAACCTGATATTATGTTACTTTAATTGTCCAGAAAACCTTAATCTGACTGAATTCTAATGCAGAAGAATATAGGTTCACCTTGAGCAGCAAGAAAAATGGGCATGTTGTCATGTGGGTTTTTTCAGTGAATGAAATTAACTTGGGAGTTGACCCCCTGAATTTAGTCATATTTAAAACACCTTATTGCTGTTATGACACTCATGGCATCTGAGTTAAAGTCCTTCTGGCTTCCTACTTTTCTCAGACACCTACATACAGAAGACAAAGAAGTCATACATTGATAGCAGAGCACGCAGAAATCTGGGCAGCATAAACACAGAATTGCAGGACGTGCAGAGGATCATGGTGGCCAACATTGAGGAGGTTCTGCAGCGAGGAGAAGCCCTATCTGGTAAACACTGAATCTCGGCCTCTTTTTCATCTACACCTTTTCTACAACCTCCTGTAAATTACTGACAGTTTTATAAGGAACATTTATTTTTGCAAATATTTACAAAGAAAATTCTTCCTCCATGTGATAATGTCTTGGTTTGCAACATTTTTCATGGGGGTCTTTAGGAGTTTTATTTCCAAATTTAGCCAGCAGCACTTAAAGTGTAAACTGTATACATTGAGCAAGGTTTAAAAAAAGAACAGAAAGAACATCAAATAGTTGTTGACTTTTGACTATTGACTGAATTTGTTGTCATGTACATATTCTCTTTTTACATGATTGTATGTTTTTGGTAGCTCTGTGATTAAAAACCACAATTCAGACCCACATTCAGGAGTATAATAAAAATGAACAACTCTTGCTTGCTGCTGAAATATTGTTTTAGAAATTAACAGATTCTCTCTCTTCTTTGATGCCTGTAAAATTAGAATTAGCTTTCTCAAAAGTACTTTTATGAAACATGGCCTTACATTTTTTGTGACCAACGTAACAAAATACTATATATGACTGCAGTACAAATCATAGTATACAAGATGTATTTAATTATCTCTTTCTCTGCACTGTTATTTCTTCCTCTCACACACACATACATATGTGTATTGTCACATGATGTTTCCTTGAATGTTATCAGTGATCTGCGGAAGTGTTTTAGGATTTTATCGGCATGTGAAGACTGAATGTATATTAAAGATGTCTTTGACCTGGCTCTGCTTTCACCATTGCAGAAATCATCCTCTCTTGGCAGATGCCAGTTTTTTTTACAGGGCTTAGTCATCTTTTACTCTGGCTGCTGTAGTGATGAGTTATAACCGGGTATTCCAATGTGGGGTGATGCCAATTTGTATCATGCTTACAGAATTTTGTATTCGTTATTACAGATTGAATATAAAGAAAAAAAAAACTTTACAAGGTGATCAGTGTTTCTGTGTTCTTAGAACCCAGACGTTCAGGTCTGGAGAGATTTTAAGACACTCTTGCCTTACTGGCGAGGAATAGTACTTAATAGGGACTTACCATCATAGACATTGGTCTGATTCCTCATTTGGCACACCCATCCTCTTGGTATAGTTTCATTGGTTAATTGAAATATCCATCTTTGCTTTGATGTGTTTGTTTGGAAAATATTGGTTACGCTTGGGGTTTATTGCACTGCTTTTGCCAGGCTTATAATTGAAAAGTGTCTGTAAATTTAGTAGCTCAAAAAAACAGTACTGTGCATGAACAGATGTAAAAATAACGCATCTACTACTGTCTTTTCCTCTCGCACTTCCTCCCGCACTTCCTCCAGCTCTGGACTCCAAAGCCAGCAATCTATCCAGCCTTTCAAAGAAATATCGCAGCGATGCCAAATACCTGAACACTCGCTCCACTTACGCCAAGCTGGCAGCAGGGGGTGTCTTCTTCATCATGCTCATCGTGTATGTGCGCTTCTGGTGGCTCTGAGAGGGGGATTGAGGGCTCTTGAAGAGGAGAATATGGATGCCAGAGGAAGGAGCTTGCTGTTCCATTCTACCCAGTCCCAAATCCTTCCTATTTTCTCCTAAGACTGTAACCCTGGACACCATTTCTCCTGTCTCGTGCTGTTCGTTGGTCTGTAATGTAATTATTAATGTTCTTATATTGCTGAGTTTAATTAGCAGCCACAAGGAGGGTCCTTAATGGTTGCCCAGAATGAGCTAGAGTGTGAGTGTGTGAGTGTGCACGTGCATCCGTGTGTGCGCACCCATGTTTGCAAGTGCGTGAGCAAATAAACACATGTGTATGTGCATAAGTGTTCAGCGATTGCACGCATGATTGGCAGTGTAACATTATGTGTCCCATGTGCATCTCATAATCTTTATAAGCATCAACACTACTTAGTTTACATTGTATTCTCTTTTGCAAAGCTGTAAGGTGTCTTAATTGTACTCAGACCAGCAGGTGTCATTCTACTGGAAGAACATACTCTCACCCACCTAGGTTAGATTGGTAATGTAGTCCTGCCCTGTTAAGAATGAACTCTTCCTCATTTTACTTAATAGGTCAAATCTGAGCTGTGGAGAGCCACAGAATATGTCTGGCAATGGATCACACATATGGACTCTCATATTGACTGGACTGCCCTCTTTTAACTATTATGTTATTTAAGGTTTACAAAAAGTAAATGGTGTAAAAAAGGAAAAAAAATCAGGAAGAACAGTGAATCAGAGGCTAGTGTAGAACCTTGTGGAAGAGAGACTCAGTCTCAGATGACTGTTTGGTGGAGTCAAAATAAAGTGTATGATTTTCGCACAAGTGCATCTCCTGTATGTTTTTGTGTTCTAAATATAGTCACACACAGGTTGTGAAATTTACACAGATGAGGCACTCATAAAGGGGGTTCTGACACGCTGAACTTATTGTGTCTCTGTGCGTCAGTGGAATGTGAACAGAACTGCTGACTTTTAAGTGGCTGAGAGAAGGCCAGAGTCATGACTCTGAAAATAAAAGAATGAACAACCAGTTATGTCTATAGCCTAGTGGGCATTTCCAGAGAAAGATGTTTTCAAGAAAAGCCCATTTTTATAATGGAGTGGAAATTTGTATTGTTTTGGAGCAATGTCTGTTGGCACATTGAAATGAATGCTTGGCTGAATAAAATGTTAGAACCTTTCAATCCGGAGCCCTCTGGGGAGCTGACTTGAATTTGCTTTGGGACACCAAACATTCATCTGAAGTGCTGTGAATATAAGATGGAAAACACCCCTAAAGAGTGTTTACATATCTTTCTGTTTAAAAAAGGAAGACTATTGCACACTGTCTTTGCTCCTGAATTTATGAAATACAGAAAAATACATTTTATTCCTCATTTTCAGGGTTGTTGCCAGTGGTTGTTTTTAAAAATGTATTCTTCATCATTAAGCACCTCCTCAGTAATAGTGTGCTTCCTCTTTTTCTGACAGACCACTCTGCCCTAGAAATGGACTGAAGAAACATGAGCCTGTCCTTTCCTGATGCTCACCACAGATGGCCCTTTCAAAGTCACTCATTTGTGAGCACACTCAGTGTGCTGTTTTGTCTGCAAGCCAGTTTAACTTCAACTAGAATGTTTTTGAGTCCACAGCAAAAAAAAGGGTCAGATCCGTAACACGCTGTAACCCTGTACGGCGACATGGCCTTCGTGGAATAGATATTACAATACCACTGTTCACCAGCAGAGAGCAGACTTTTACAAGATTTGAAAGAAAGGCAGTAACCGCATCAGGCAGGAGAGAAGCTGAATACACTGTGATGTTAGTTGAGATGATGCAGGGAGTGGTTAGGAGACATTTTAAGAAAAAGGGGAATTACTCAAATAAAGCAGTTAACAATAAAACTATTTAATTCAGTGTGACCGTCTCAAGCAAGTATTGGAATCCTGCCGTTCAATGTTTCTGTTAGAAAAAACGTGCACAGGAAGTGGGCAAAGAAAAACAGAAAGTAACAAAACAAAGGATGCAGTAGAGTAGACTTCACCACATGGCACAGTGTGACCTTTTCACCCTGCCTAGTCTAGTAATGTTCATGAACTTTCATATCGGGTATAAAGAAGGAAGTATTGATGATTTCAGTCTCACACATTCAAAAACTGTTTGCAGCAGCTCTCAGCTACTCTGAAAAACCACACAAAGCAGGAGGAAACTCCTGAAACTTCACTGTTACTTGTGTTTCAGCACCTATTTCTCTGCAGAGGATTTAAGGACATTTTATTTTTCTCGACCTGATCTACTTTCTTGTCTTCATAATATGCACTTGGTACATAAAAAATGTCCCTAGCTTAGCTAGTATCTTATTTTAAAGCTACTAAGTTTTTTTCTTTTCAAATTTGAAGAAATACTTATCTAAATATGAATTTAAAATTATTCTTCATGATATTTAAAAGACATTTAATTTGTACAGGTAGTTGTTCTTCCTGCTAGGCTCTAGGCCTGCCAGACCTTCACTGGTGCCTGCTTTGTTAGCTGCAGATTCATCAGCCAGGGACCACCACTCATAGATGTTTCACCCCTTATCCCAGAACATCTCCTGGTGGTGGGGCAGTGAGTAGGGACGTCTCCCTGACACTCCCTGCAGCTAACATTCTTCAGGAGTAGGTCACTCCCCATGCTTTATCCTGTCTTCTCAGTCAGAGCCAAAAGCTTACCTTCTCTGCCTCCTCCGATACTTCCCTGGTTTCCTTGTGCAGTCTGGCTCCCCATAGCCCCAGGGCCTTAAGCAGACGAGTCGTTGAGTCTCCCACAAAGCCTCTAGCACCCATCGGGTAGAGCCTCGCACCCCATCCACCTTCCCATGTTCATGGGCTCCCTCCAACCCCTTTTCCCAAGGCACTGTCAGTTCACCATCAGCGGATTTTCCGGCTGTGGTCCACAGCACCATGTCTGGCCACAGTGTGGTGCTGCAGATTTCCCAAGGAAATGGAGCTGCTTGCCCAGGTCCACCTCCATTCTCCACTCCAACCCTGATGTCAGGAGCTTAGGTGCTGTTATGAAACCTGACAGAACGTGCTGGAGAGAGGCATTGATGGTCCTGCAGCGGTTGCAGGTTTGCTCTGTCCCAACCCCCTGAAGGGGGTTGCGAGGACAGGATAGAGTGTTGTAGGTTGCTGTGATGAAAAAGCACCCCTTTCCGCAAGGAAAGACTCCTTGACTTGTGTGGCTTGAATTTCATTCTTTCCCAGATGATCAGCTCGTCCAGCCTCTTCTAGAGCCAAGACATGCATGGTACAGTTCGCAGCAGGCAAGTAATGTCATCCATATGGCTCCTTAGTGGGGGAATCCTCCAGCCTACTGGCAGCTGGACTCCACCTGCCACCTGCCTTGCTCCAATCAGGATGACTTCAAATGTTGCTTCAAAGAGGATGGGGGAGATAGAACATCCCACTGCAATCCCTACTTCCAGCATCTGCCAGCTGGTGGTGAATTTTTGCAGCTAAAATCACATGTGCATATCCTGGAAGTGGCTCATAACCATGGCCTTGATGTTGCCTGTGATGTAGAAGAAGTCTAGCACGAAGGCAATGAGCTGGTTTGGTACTGAACCATACGCATTGGCCAGGTCTGGCCATATGACATGCAGATCTTTTTTCTCCCTCTTACTGGTCTGGATCTGTTCCCAAATCATTGAGGCATGCTCCACGCAGCCTGGAAAACCAGGGACCCCAGCCTTCTGGCAGCTGGAGTTGATATAGCCATTCTCCATCAAGTAATGATCATTACTTTTGCCATCACAGAGAAGAAAATGTTCCTCTCCACATTCAGTGGGCTATGCTCCTAAACTGATCAAAGGTCTTGGAGCTCTGCTCTTTGGGAATGGAGACTGCCACTGCCCTTTGCCACTCAGACGGGTTGCTCAGCTTGGTCCAGGAAATTCTTGTGAGGGTCCATAGGAGCTTCAAAACTCTTGGGCAGTTCTTTTGCAAATTGTATGGTATTCAGTTTAGTCCTGGTGCTGAGACTGATCTTGCCCGCAGGATCACCTGCCTGACCTCGCAGAGTTTGGGGGGTGACGCTTCAAACAGTGTTGATGGTTCTGCTGTTTGATCCATCCTGGTAGGCCCTTTTTCCATCTCACCTCCCAGAGGGCCTTCGGCCTGTTTCTTTTGTAATAGTGATTAATGTTGTTTGAGTGCTATTCACTTACATGAACAATTAGAGGACATTTTCATTACTGCAGTGTGAAACAGACAATTCCACATAGCCGGGGATTCTGCTCCATCTGTACATCAGCTTAAGACAGCAGTTGTCTAATTTAGTACTCTTTCCAAGCTGAGGTGGTTCACTACATTTATATTTTATATTATATAATTTACAGATGAATATATTTGCATGAGAACTTAAAAATACTAGTTTAACCTACAGCCCAGGTCTGAAAAAAAAATACAAACAGCTTTTAAATTAAAAATCCCTGAATATTTAAGATGGCAGCATAACAAGGCCCTTTCATGTGGTGACCTTTTCAAAAGACGTATGATGGAAAGAACTGTCTCCTATTTGATCTGAATCAGTAATTTATGAATCCATTTCAGAAACCCTCCTGTTTCCTTTTTTTATGTACTCTGCACAGAAACCAACCCCCCACCCCCACATCAAGTCTCTCTTCAGTTGCTCACAGTTTCATCATGGACCCCCACAATCTTTTCACCTCCCCCTTCCCCTTTTTAACCTACACAAAGACACGTCTTTAAAACTGTGAACCACAAGACATATGGCTGAAAAATCCACAGTACTCAAACACATTTCAAGTTTGATCATTTTTAAAATGCTTATAAATATAATTTGTGAACTGAGATGTGGGTAAACTGATGGAGAGAAAGGAGGATTTCTGAGGAAATGTTGTGGCTCCATAGGTGCACTCAGTTCTTTCATGCAGAAAAAGAGGTAAACACCAAGGGATAAAAGAGACAAGCAGAACCAACACCCATAAGTATTTGAGTGTGGTGTCAGTAAGCTGGAGAGGGAAAAAAATAGTGAGAGAAAAAAAGGGAAAGAAAGAGATGTATTGCTTTCTCCCTCCTGTCCTTCTCCCTGCTCTGTAAGTTACCATGGCAGCAGGGGGGTGCGTGACAGTCATGTGAAAACGATGCTGATTGGATTAAAATGCTTTGTGTGATCAGGGGTTAGGCATACTGCACACGCAATAAATGCACCGTTTACACACACACACACACACACACACACACACACACACACACACACACACACACACACACACACACACACACAGAGTGACTAACTCAGACACACTTCATAAAAAATGCCAAGGCATTAGTATATGCAATGTCAGCATGTGACTAACAATATAGTGATTGTACTTATTTCTAAAATACTATGAGTATAGAAATGAAAAACATCTCTTACTATATAAAGTGGCTAGGATACACCCATACACACTATATAATAAGAGACACAAGGCTCAGATAAAGAATGTTTTTTTTTTTTGAAGTCTGCCATTTTGAAAAGATGGCTGAAAATATCTCTGTGGGCTGTGGCTGGATCTTGAAATTGAGCTAGAGGTAAGTTAGTTTCACTTTGTAAGATCATCAAGGGGATCTGTCCCTGCTCAAAAAAGACAGCAGCTGCCCCTGAGCTCTCAGACATGGGCCAGGTTCACCATTTCCTGACTTACAGTATTTGGTTGTCAGAAGAACTTTGGAACGTTCTAGAGTGTTGGGAAAGATTGGGCAGGGATTCAACAAACATCTGCCCTTAAATTGAGGCTCACAATTAAATGCAATCTGTTCTGACACAGGTTGGTGAATTCAACAACCTCACCAAATGAGCTCACCAAATTGTTCTTGCACAGAAAAAGCATAACCTCCCCTATCCAATTATTAGTGAAAGTTAAGGACAAATGTTAATTGAATCCCTGCTAGGATGAATGTTTCCAGAACATTGTTCAGTTTCTGCTGAAAATCCCTCTTTGAAACACATAAAGAATATTGCAAGAACAGTCAAAGAACATTATTTGTTAATACAATTGGGGATGGTAGGGAAAATTGTCCAGGATTACAGAACTCCTCCATTTCAATACTTTTTATTAATAGCGCTCTTAAATGTATTTGGCACAAAGCTGCTCTGTTGTTTTTCATGAAAGGATGATAACAAGCCAGAGCAACTGTCACTACATTTGTATGCTGCTATCCTGTAATTTATTCTGTGGTGTTGAAAGAACTTCATTTTTGTGATGAATTTACTTTTACTGAAGCCTGAATCTCTTTACTCTCTTCTTCTTTTCTTCTAGTTGAATAAAAACAAACTCATACCCTCCCCCCTAGCCTTTCTGTAGTGTCACCTCCCACTCCCCTCCCTCCAGGCTCACAGATACAATGATAAAAATAAAATATAAGACCATTATACAGAATGGGAGGCTATGGGAGACATTTGTATCAAAGCAAAGTAGCAGTTTAACAATAGCAACTGCTGTGTTTGTAGCCCTCTGTTTTCCTATGACTATCTCCACACAAAGGTCCCCATTTTTTATTTTGTAATAAATACACTGTCTGTAATTTTATTTTTGCTGTAACTTTTGTGAACTATTTAATTTCTTGGCATGCCAGTCAAGTCACTTGAAGTTAAAAAACTTGAAAGTTGAAATGTATGAACTGGTGATTGAGAGTTTGTGATGCACAAAAGGGATGTTTCAAACAGTGTCCCAAGATATTTCATCATTGTTAATACACAAATGTCTCTTCCAAATAGATTAAATTGCAAAGGACTTACAGTAGAATCAAAGGAAAAAGAGTAAATTGCTGAAATCAAACCCCTTGTTCTGTCTCTTTGTCTGTAGTGCAGTCTGTAGCATGTGTTCAGGAAGCTCTACTCCCTAGGGAACTGCCATAGGCCTTCACTGTAAAATGTGAGCAGAGACAAGCAGAATGTGGTACCCTCTTATATAGATCTACAGTCATATAGAGATCTACAGTTATGTACCATGTGAGGCCCATCACTCAGAAATGTTTATTCTTTTTACTCTCTACAGAAGGAATGATAAGGTGCTGTAAACTTAACAGAACTAGCTGAGTAAAGTTCTAAGAGGAATATTCTAATGGGGATTCTCTTGTTTTAGAAGTTATACTGCCTTAACATTTCACAAACAAATGCGGAAGCAGATCGAACTGAAAGCTGCTCAACATTTTCTGTTATTCTTTTGTGTTAATAGCAGTTTGTAACCCAGTGGATGAGAAGGAGACTGAAATATTGACTATATCGTTGAACAGTGGATGAAATTCACTGGAAAAGAACAGGATTTATGACCACTTCACTTGTCAGGCCTATGTAAGTATCTCACTCTAACATTGCATAACTCCAAGAATATATTTGGTTTATTTTATTTTTATTATTTTATTTGTTATTTAAATTATGGTTCTAGAGTATAGGTGCCAAACTAATTTAGCTGGCCTGGTACACATCAGTTTGAAAGGAGAAGTTCGCAAAGCTATACAAATGCTTGATGAAGGAATCACACCCTAAACCCTCAGAATTGTTTGCAGAGTTGCTCAAGGTGTGTGGGGTTGAAGGCAATCATATTTACATTTTTACTTTTACTGGCAATGTATAATAACAGATTCCAGGACAACTTGGTGCAAACAGTGATTTTGTGTGATATTTAGTGTGCATGGTAGACAGATTCAGATGTTCGTAGCTCAAATATTATTTCATTCGTCACTATATGCAATTTATTTTTTGTTATGGGATATGAGATCTGTTGGCAGTTGCCAATGGTTTGAATCTTCCTGTGATTGGTTCCCTAAAATCTTTGATACATCTACCTGTTGAAAAAGGTTGGTTGGGAAAGTTTGCTGCTCATTACTGAGGATTTGGTAGAAAGATGGAGCTCTTTGTGCACAAAAAAATTAAATGAAAACATTCTCCCCCTTCCCTCTTGACTGACAGTGTCTCACTGCCACTCCTCCTGTTCCTCCTTCCTCCTCTCTCACACTCCCTCTCTCCTGAACAACACCAGGGAGCAGCTGTATGGCAGTGGACAGGCCTGTGGAGGGGAGCTGAGTCGTAAAGGCGGGGGCAGAAAGAAAGAGGAAGTTGAGAGGACTTGCGTGAGTTATTACCCCCCAAACGTACACACGGGGGCCTGGGAATTGCCTGGGAGCTGGAACTGTCCTCCTCTCACACAGGGCTAGTGGCTGTGGACTGTGGGCGTCATCATCTGCTGTATGTGTTATCTCACACTGTACACAAAGCATGAGCCCCGCACTCAATACAAATCTCACTAACACATATGCATACATTCTCTCTCTTTTCTCTCTCTCTCTCTCTCTCTCACACACACACACACACACTCACTCACAACAACAGACAAAGCATGTGCCCAATAGATCATAGACTAAAACATAAGCATAAAAGTACACACACACACACACACACACACACACACACACACACACACACACACACACACACACACACACACACACACACACACACACACACACAAATGCACATGCATGCAGACACAGACACACACAAACATACACAAAGCATGTATGCATGTATCCTGTGCTGGCAATAGAGCATAGACCATCTCATTAACACATATGTTTACATGAACGAACATACACATATACACATATTTAAACTCAAATACATACACAAGCACAAAACACAAAACTTGCAACATCAGCTGTGTAATGTTGACACTGAATGACTCTGGGGGGGGGTTTACTTGCTTCAGAGCAGTGGGAGAACAACTCTGTCTTCACTGACCCTATTGAACAACCTTCCTCTGAACCTTCTGAACAGCCCTTTTCCCCCCTCCATCTCAGAAAAACCTTTTTCTTTCCATAGCCACATGTTAGCATCTGTAGGGCTTGTTTGCAGGAAGATCACTCTGATGTTGTGGTGGTATTCCTTTATTTGAAGCTGTTGCAACTCTGCTGAATTAATAACCATCTTTTAGAAAGTCATTTTTTGATTTAAATGTCTACTAAATGACCACAATGTAAAATTAGTGATGGGGGAGTTAAGATTCATTGCATCAAAAATTGAACTATTATAGTTCCATTTTTGGAACTATATCAGAGACTCACTAATTTGTATTATCTAAAATGGAACTATTATTGTTCCTCTTTAAAGAACAGAACTATAAACTGGAACTATTATTGTTCCATTTTTGGAACTATATCAGAGACTCATTAATTTGTACCAATTTCTGCATTGGCTGTGGACAGAAAACATTTCTGATTGGTCAAAACAACAACAGATTGACAGCTGATAGGAGCTCCACCCCAACGGAGGTTTATGAAACCTCATTTCGACCATCACCATGTGTAAAATGTCAGCACCATTTATGAACACACAGGAGAGCCATGGGAAGGAAACAATGCTGCAGACACAGGATGACTCAGACAGACAGAGGTGCACCTGCACAGAGCAGACGGGTGACAGGAGAGGCAGACTGCAGTAATGCCATTGGGTGTGTATTAATAGCAGGGCTGCTGCATCCCTCTTCCTGCCTGGCCAAGAGTCTGAGTGGGGAGGTGTGAATACCAGCCATGCCTCTGCTCTAACAGCTTGTGAATTTATGACACAATTAACCCAGGGCTGGACGCACGCCAGACACACTCACTGATTCTCTTTCTCACTCTCGCTCTCACTGTCGGTCACACATACACTAATATAGTTATTACACAAACTGATATACAGAGATGCTGATAAACACTCATCGCTGATATGGATAAACCTTTCACAGGGATAAATGCAACTGCACCCATGTGCACACAAACACACACATGGTGGCACATCAGTCTCTGTCTCTGCTCTTTCCCTCCATTTCATACTTCAGCCCTCTCTCTGCCTCCCTCTCTCTGCTGCTCAGTTTGGGTGAGGATGGTAAAAGGGCAGATTAGTTTGACCTTCGTGCTCTGTTGTGCCAGAGAGAGATGGGGCTAACTGCATGACTCAGAGGGTGGAAACTGACTGAGTTACAACAAGACAACCTAGCAGTCTCCAAAGGTCAAAAGCACTCATGCATCAGTACAGGCCATGTAACTTTAGACTTTATCATCTCCAGCATTCCATATCCTCAGCAAAGAAAATGAATAAATACATGAAAAAAAACCTGTGTCTCAGTTTTTCAGTTACATGAGTACAGATACATGAGATACATGAATAGAAATCTTGCATCATCATGTGTGCCCTGTCACGTTGAGCCCAGAGCCAAATAACATTTATTCCAAACACTATGTGTACCTAAAACTTTAGCTCAAATGTAATGTTATAATAAGGCATTTTTCTCACTTCAAAGAAAACTGCTCCTTCTTCTTGTTGAAACTGCTTCAATACTTTTTATCCACATAAAATGTTCCCATTACTTCCTCCTAGTACAGGCAAAAAAGTTATTTTAAGTAACTTTTAGTCTGTTGTTGATTGTTTTGCATGGTTAAAATGAAACGCCAATAAGGATCCATCATATGCAACTGTGTCTTGTCCTTACTCTGGACTGATTTGGGGGACCATTACTTTTGAAATCTTCATGCACTGCACATAACAAAAATGAAAGTGTCAATGAAAATTGATAATCCAGCTTCCTTTTCTTTAATATTATTTAATGCGGAACACACAAAACAAATTCTGCTTAATTTGATTACAGTCCAATCAAAAAGAAAAGCAGTTGCAGATGGACAATATGTATTTAAATAAGGCCCATTCTTTAACCACAAAGAAAAATCCAAAACAGGGCAATGACATCAATATGGTTGTCAGGTTAAAGGTCAGCTTTCATGCCTTCCCTAATTTCAGTTCACAGAACCTGTTCTGGTCAGCCTTGACCTTGCTAACTGGTTGGCAATAGCCAATTCTTCATGAATTGAGGCCTCCTGGTCATAAATTTGACTAAAGAAATAAACCCTGCAGAATCTCCATTCATTTTGGTGCAGCCATGCCTTTTCCCACAGTGCAGTATAAATAGCACTTTGCCGGGTGACAGGGGCTAGATAGAGCAGAATCCCACATACAACAGCACATTCCACCCACCTACCCCTACTGCCAAACCCCAGGTCACTTTTCAGGGCATACCCTTAGCCCCCTTCCCCCAAAAACTCACACCTTCACCCCCCTCCAGCCTCCATCTGTCCCAACATCCCTCCATCTGCAACCTGTCCCCCCATGCCATGGCATCATGCTTGTACTGGGCATGCTCATTCACTCCCCTCCTCTCATGACCGCAATGGAACGTTGTGACACAGCATATTGCCATGGCGATGACAACATCAGTTGATGTCTGGCATGCACCACGTGCACCAGGGCTGGGTCATCAACCTCTGCCTAACCAGCTAGCTGCTTTTTACATTTATTAATTTCCACAAAAATGATGTGAAATGTGAAACAAGGCCTTCATCTGACCAAAGAACAAACTTTTGGGACAGCTGCCTTGTAAGGAAATTTGTAAAATACTTCAAAGGTTTCATTCCTTTTATTTGGGCCTTGCAACCAGTTTGAAGCTTTTGTGTTTTTACAGTGCATATGGTCTATTTTTCCAATTAGGCCCACCTACCATGTAAAAATTCCAGGAGCAGTAAAATCATTAAGTTGCATATTGACTGCTAAGGCTTTATTTTCAGTAGTTGTTGGTCATATGAATAAGGTCATTGGATAAGGTACCCTAAAGGCACAAAAGTTTTGTGCCTGTCCATCATCTTTTCCCACAGGATCTCTTTCCAGCCGGTACACATGCTTGTTACAACACAAACCCCGCCATTACCCTTAGGACACACACAGATGTGTATAAATACATATGGATTCAAGGACATTTTGGTTACACTATGTCCCATCCCACTCTTTACAAACCACTGAGTACAATTATCACTGTACCCTAAGACACTTGAAGTATCATGTAGTCAGTTTCACCTCTTCTACATACGTTGGTACTTAATGGTATTTTGTGGGTTTATGAAAGGACTACTACTATTGATTTTGAGATTAATAAGTCTATATCGTCTCTGCTCTTTGCTTTTTGCATATCATTTTTTGAAGTGTCTTCTCATTGCCTAAGAGTACATGTAAGGGATTGGTGGTGACTAGAAGAGGGCACTAGGTGTTATCTGGGGAATACATGTTGAGACAAGGCCAAGCCTGAGAGCCAATGAGCCAGGAATTGCTGAGCCAGTTTTGCAAATCTCAGCTGATTTAAGTATGAGCTTGACTAACTATGGTTTCCATTGTATAATGATGCTGCCAAACCGGGGGGATATGCTTTGCTAAGTCAGTTACAACTTCTAACAAATCACACACTCATGTACATGGGACCTTAATTAGAAGAGATGGCTCAGAGCTGGAAATTCTCTGGCAGCTCTCCTGTAATAAATGTACATACTACTCATACTTTTCTGACTCATAACTACCCAAAAACCATGAAAAATCAAAAAGTTTCACTCTAAAAGTAGGATTACTTATCTGGCTAAGCACCAAACAAACTAAGACTTTAATCGAATGAAATGTATCACTGAAACACTTTGTGAACTTTGTCCACAGCCATGCCAACCAAACATTAGTGACACACTAAAGATTTTAACTATTTTCTCCATTTTTCATTTTAATAAAGGGAATGAAATCCAAACAGTACCATTCTCTGACAATCTATGTGGATAATTCTATGACAGCAAGTTGTATACCAATACAGACTACATTTGATAGATGAAACTTTTCCTGATTCTTGCTGGCATGGAGGCTAGAACTTCTTGTTTTGAAAAGACCAGTTTCAAACATAGTCCATGCACTAGCTTCAAAGCAGGGAGACAGTGGACATTGCAAACGCATATGATAGATTTTTTATATTAAGAAGACTTACTATGGAGAAGTACAGGTCAGGGGGAAGTGAAACAGTATCCACCACAGCCAAACAAATCCACAGTCAGAAATCTAGGGGCCCAGTTAGACTGCAGCTATTCTCAGCCAAAGACAAAATACTGTACAAGCTTTCCAGAAGATCTCTGAGTTTGAGAGTCTGGAGTCAAAATGTTATTTTCCCCACCCTTCCCTGGTCACGCTATTCAGTCCCCGGTATTTCCCATCATCAATACCCTTCTGCTCAAACTATGAAGCACCTGTCTCTTTCTCCTTCTTTGTCTCTCAAATTTGTGGAAGAGCTTACCCTGAAAATCAATCTGTCCCCATCCTGAATCAGGTTGTTTTTGGAGTTAGTCCTTAGAACTGCTGTGATTATTAAATCAGGTATGTAGTAATCAATGAATCAATCATACAAGGTGCTGTATGATTGATTCACAGCTTAATTTGTTGTGGTGTGATTTATTACATATTGTTTTTTTGTATAGGCCTACTTATGTCTCAACTTATCACTTCATCACAGCATCAAAGAAAATGTTTTAATGTCACAACTGATCTGACTGCAGTCCCCCAGGGACTTGTATCCTGGTACAAACAGTCCCTGTCATACAAAAGAAAATGAAGGGTAGAGTCTGCCGAAAACACTTCCAACATAGTGCTGCAATAATGGCAACGTGCATTAAGCAACAGTAATATTTGCCACAATCTATTATGAAACATAAAGACACAAATCCAAATGGGGTTAGAGGGCACAAACCCCATGCATCTATAATATCTGCTAACTGGAACTAAGTGAGGGGCATCACTGATCCCCCATGTCAGGAGGAACTTGAAATTCATTAAAAAATATATTTTGCTACATTCTGTATTTGTGCATCATTCTAGATGTGCCACAGATTCTCTATAATCACCAGATAGTTAGGTCAGAATTTTAAACATTAAGGTTTTGAGTTCTCTTCTATCAATGCTAAAACATTCCAAATTAATGCATCTTTTGAAGGGTCATTGAACCCCTTTGCGAAGTAAAATTCATTACCAAAAGATGTCCAGTACTGTATTACATAAGTAAGCAACTGGAATCCCCTGTATTTGAGGGAAAAAGGAGGTGGAAGGAAAGTAGGAGCTGAGTATGTGTTCACAATCAGTACCCACACTTGCTTGGTCATTTGTAAATACTGTACACGCATGCTTTTCTCATACCACCTTCCATCCATATCCATCTCACTCAGTTCAGTATATAAATGGCTGTGGTTAGCATTTCCTACGGAAGTGCAAACAGGTCAGGAAGACGGGGAGATAATCTGCCCTAAATATACCCACTTCTTCCTGTCACCCTTCTCTCATTTCACTGTATGGGGCAACAGATAGGTGATGCTTCCGGAAAAGTGGGGGGTAAGGGGTGGGGGGGATGGGGCAGCATTGGGGGACATGGATGATGAGAGTCTGAGAATTATGTCTATGGCTTTTTCACTCTGTCTACCTCGATCTCTCTCGCTCTCCCCGTCATAGTCTCAACACCCAGCTGTCATTGATTGTTGCCACACACAGATGCAGCCAGCACATTTGTACATGGAAAACAAGGAAGAACAGGGACATATTAAAGGATATAGCTGGTGTGTTTTCCCCCAATGAATTTGATGTATTAGTCCAGAATACTTTGGTGTAGATTTTAGATACAATATACAAGAACAGTCTGCAGACAGATCTTTGTTATTCACTTTAATGGTCTATTTGGCACCTGTCTGAGATTTTCCTTGGGTGTGTTCATCTGTAATCCATGTAAAACAATTAATACACTTTCAAACAGTGCTCCTTCTTGATAGCATGAGGATATACACAGGCTACTGACACTGGCACTCACACATTGGCCCTGAGTACTTCCTCCTCAAAGTGACAGAGCAGTGATTTGATGAGGGAGAGTTTCCCACGGTTGTGGGGTGGGGGTGGGGGGTTGTTGTCAAGGGGGCAGGTAACCAGGGCTGAGGCAATCATTCTCTTTTCTCCATGCCCAGACAGTAAATCATGCCCTTATCTCTCCGCCCAGCACCCCCCCCCCCCACCAAACCAACCAACACGCGAGCTGAGCAGTGAAAATTCTCTCTGGTGTGACAGCTGTGTTTACCCTCTTCAGTGCAGGACTGGAGGGTGCTGCACAGTGGTCACAGTTCTCAATAAACCATCCCTGTATTCCATCACCGTCACAAGTTCACACACTGTAGTCACTGAACCACCTGGCACACTGTTTAACACTGTGTAGCCTTACCTGCCAATACATTTCTATTAATGCCCCATTTTTTCCAATCTCCATTTTCAAAATTTTATCACACACAATTATTGTTACATTCATTCCCAAACCTCCTTACAAGAAGATTTAAACATTCATTGCCCATACCTCACCTGAAAGTGACCATGCATAACACTGTCTAACAAATGAGTTCTTTAATAAAAAAAAAAATATATATATATGTACATAAGGAAATATGTACTATATACACATAATAAAACAAATCACATCACTGCAAATAATGACCACAGACGTCACAAAATTACCACTTTACTGCAAATAATATGACCACATACATCCAGGAACTTCTGGCATATACGTTTACAATAGTGAAAATACGTATTTCCAAAATTTATTAAATTGTACTTGTCAAATTCTGTTCGTTGTTTACACAGCAGTCATTTAAGCAACATTAAATAAAGGAGATGTTTAACCAATTTCCGAGTAAATAAAATTCACTTTTCATTTCATTCCACTCTTAAGCTCGTCACATGTAAACTAAAGAACCACTTATCAGATACTAAATTCTTAAGAGATATCTATATTTTTTTATACAGCAGAGCTTCAGATTTCCACACATGTAAGCTGACTGCGCACGTGCGCAGACAGGGGCCGCGAGGTTCAGAACTTTGCGCACTCACTTTGCTGCCTCATCTAGGATTATATTAAACATCCTAACTCGCTGTATCACCGGCTCTGAAACTATTGCCTTCTATATTCGGAAACGTGTGTCTAGAACGTTTTCAAAAGTTATTTCGTAATTGTTTATTGAAGAAACCTGGCTTGTGGATGTCCGTTTACACTGTCACAGTGGCCCATTTGTTTCACCAATGTCAAGGAGCATAAGTCTCGTGGCTGTTCGGTAGGCATTAGATATCTGGTCTGTCTGGGCGGCTTTGGTTGCCCTATCTATTCAGTCGTTGGGTTTGGGTGTGTCTGTGATTTCATGCTGGCTAAAGAATTATAGTTGCCATACTGGTTGTACAGTTATGCATACGTATCTCAGTAGGTATTCACCACAACAACCTGAAAAAATAAAATGAAAACAGGCATGTATTTGTATGCTATGACTAACACGCTGAATACAGTGGAACCACACAACAGCTCCATCCATGTCACATAGGAGCATTTTCTTCCAGTATGTAAATGTGCCTTTATTGGTAAATAATGCGGTTTGTTAAGGGAATCAACATTTATGCTGTAGCAGAAAATGTTCGTGCGGCAGCAGAGGGCACTCTTACCTCTGGTGCGAACCAGAAAATGCTGTACTGCGGTGGTGGAGCAAAACGCAGTGGTTTTTGTTTTTGGGTTGGACCAGGGTCCTGACCCCGTTAGCGCGTTAAAATGTACTACATTTTCTGCGCCGAGTGCGCATGTAACCGGTGTGTCCTGATCAACATCCTAGTCTGGTTACCTAACTATGCCCATGGTTTGATTGATTACTTTTTTTCTCCAGTTTAACTGATGAAGTGGTGAGCTGGCACAAATGGGTGGGGAATGAGGTGACCTGTGCAGTATTTGGCGATTACTTACTGACTTGAAAGGACCTTTACAAATCTTTTCATTTTGTATCTTATCTACATAGCTGCTGTGTTTTAATACACGACGGTCACTAATGGACTTTAAGTGCACGGTTTGCAAATATGCCCAAGGGCATAACTCACTTGTTGTATCTAACAATATCAAGTGTGTATGTACACACATATTATCTTTTCTCGTGGTGTGTTCAAACAGCAAGTTAAAGTATACTGACAGTACATAGCACTTTCTTCAATGACACAATTTCCTGTCTTCATTTTGTGCCTGGAATAACCAACTGCAAACTGACTCTTAAGCTTTATCGTGGTTGGCTCCTCATATCGTTTTGTTTGTTTCTTGTCTCACATTGTATGCATTATTTCACGTTATATTGCTTTAAGACAGTCTATTTGTCTCCTCTTTGTACTGCTTAATTTTTTTCCTTTTCATATTTAGCTCCACCTCAATCTTTCTCCCCCATTCTTCTCTCTGTGCCGAAAATATGCACAGAATCAGACACAAGGCAGCATAAATTTAGTCAAAGAAACGCGCAATTTGGCAAGATCCAAACCAACATGTGATTTTGTGCCAATAGTGCTTTGGGTGTCTTTTTAAGTTGTGGTCAGCCTAAACAATCTAAAAGTCAAGAACGCACTGCATGTAGCTGCTGCATTCTTGACTTTGTTACTGTTATTTCGCTACCGGAGAGCATTTTGCCGGAGAGCTGTGAATTTGTACGGGCTCAGATTACAGGGGTTGCCTTAGGGCCTTGTGTAAATGCCTATGTAAAAGTAATGTACATACATGTAATAGAAATGCATAGAATATAAAAAGTAATCTAAAACAATTCTTGAATATTTTTGTATAACGTGGATATATATGTAAACATGATGAAATACTCTTTGCATAATGAACGGTATCGATGACAGCTTTGCAATATTGTGACATTTTGCCGGGTATTATGAAAGAGTGCGTGTTTGCACTATTTTCAAAATAAGTTCAAAATGCCAAATAGGCATTTCTCCCCCCCTCCCCCGTCCCCAATGCCTAATTAAGATATTCCAGACCAATGATACACTGGTAACTTAATTTAATAAGTTGTATTTAGTTATTGCTGTGTTAGTTATTATTTATATCTATTACGTGTTAATTCATTTACTGTGTTCATAAATGTTTATACACATATGTTAACATATGTGTTATACCAGTATATAACTTCTCTCATACACACACCCTCCATATTACCGAATAAACACTTAGTTCAGTCAGATATTTTGCCTACTCATTTAATTTTAAAAGCCATGAGAAAGCCATCTATTCTGTTTGCCAACCCAACCTTTGCCCTTAAAATAACTTGCCTTTGAGCAATGTGGTTTCTACTAGGAACATTAGTCAAAGCACACTGCGCTGTCGCACTGAGCGCACCCGCATCTTCCACTTCAGTTGGCACCAAATCTGAGAGCCTCTTGTCTGCATAACTATTCCTGAGCCGGCCTTGGTGGTGTAGCTACGACTGGGGCGTAGTGGGCTTACACTGCAGCGACTAAAAATCCAATAAGAAACTAAAAAGGGACTCATAGCCTTTGCGCAATTATCTACCGCGACATGAAAGTACAGAGTTAACTGCTTAATTAGGCGCGATACAAATTAAGAAGGGCAAAGCTGATCTTGTAGCGGAATCAAAGAATGAACCACTATAAAAATTCTAATTAGCAACTTAAATATTAAAACGGATGAACACAGAACGGAACAGTGACAAAAAAAAAAAAAAACATCAACGAACGGGTTAAACTTGAGTCATACCCAGCTTTGAGAAGTTGAAAATGAGTAAAAATTCCTCCGCCGTGGTAACATAGAAAGAGAGGGAGAAAACCTAGCCTGAGAGTTGTATTAGATTTTTTATTTTATTCATTTATTTTTTTGGTTGATAAACGTACTACAATTTGTTTACTTTTCTCGGAGAGTAAGTCTAAGCATCTAACCTTTTCATATGATGATTAAATGCGAAGCTGGTGAATTAGAAGATAAAGTATACTCTTATTGATAGATCCGTCCGTAACTTCTGCGGAAGAATACGGCACATGAATGACTGCACTGCTGACTACGAGAGGGTAGAGAAGTTGGGAAACTTACTCCACGGCTTAACACTTTTTTCATTACGCCGAAACCAAGGAAAAACAAAAAAAGCAAGATATAGATTAATTCATATATTTAAACTAAGAGAATCTACGTTTCAACTGTTGTTTTTTTTCACCATAAGTATTGGCATAAGACGTTGTGAAGTGTTGGATAGTAAGTTCTCCTAACCTGACGGAGCTCAGCCTTGCGCTGGCGACTCTATGTGGATTTTACAAAAACTATGGGCCAACTACCCGGAATCTCCTCGGGCAAGGTTATCTTCTTCATCACCTGTTGCATCCGGATTTCATGGAGTAAGTATACTAGATATATGCTCTCTTAATGGCCTCGTTCATCCAATTATTATTCTATGCATCTGGTTGGGTATCCGGACATAGGGCAAAGCATCTGCACACGTTCCTGCACATCCAGCTCGCTAGTGTTGTGATTTTTCGGAGTGACTTTTTGAGCTAACGAGACAAATACAAGGTTACTATAGTCTGTTGATGATTTGATAAAGATGAATGTTACATTATTTGTAATTGTTAACTAAGTATTTTTCGGCTACTTGCTTATTAATCTGCGAGAGCACGGCCTCGGTTTAGCTATCGTTTTCTTTGTAGCTTAAGCTTATAAAGCAATGTGTACATATATCTTAAATTTGAACTCTTTGGAAAACATTTTGTACACGAGTATAATCATATTTTTTATATAACAATATTAATACATTCAGTGGTGTTGTCTCCTAAGCATTGTTAATTAGCTGACCAGCTAGATCTTAATAACCCGTTCTTCATAAAGGGTCGCACCGCTGCCCAGATGTTAGCGTGCTAGCGAGCTAGCTGGCTTGTGTAAGCGCGTAGGGTACACCTTGGGTAGCTAGCAATCTGGGGAATCCAAAATGGATACTGGGCTAGTGAAAAACTGAGAACATTTTTCGTGTCAAAAGCTAAAAGTAGTATAATCATTTTTTGCACCCTACCGACGAGCTATAATTTGAGACCAAAAATGCAACATTTTCAGTGTACATTTTAGGTATGCTCTAATGTTTGCGAGCGAATTTTGAGTTTTTTTTATGGTCAAGATGAAAAATGAGCAAGCGCGTGTTTTCGTCAGAAAGCATTCGAGATCATGAGCCTGTAATAGTAGGCTACTTGTTGACAAGGCCTTATTCCTACAAGGTTATTGATAATTTACTTAATAATAATAATGATAATAATAATAATAATAAGAGAAAGAACAAGAAGAATAAGGGCGTATAACTCAGACCCATTATTTAAACTAGGCTAGAGATTTTTTGTCTGCGGGTGCTGTAGTTGGAAATTGGACTTGTCTGGTTGGCTGACGTGTCAGGATTTTGGATTCGAACCTAACATACATCGGGTCAGTGGAGAGGAACTGAGATACAAAAGGTACAGAAAAAGAAATTAGAATACTTTACAAGGAGCAGAAACACCCCACTGAAAAACTTTTCCAACGAAACACGTAAAGCGTAGCTCATTAGAACCGCATTTTCAAAATTTTAAATTTAGTACTATGTCACACGTTGAAGTGAATGTTTGAACTTAACGTCTTGCCAAGTTGCTATGACTATTTAACACCTTTAACACAAACTGTCGACTGTCCAGGATGGAGCAACACAAAAGAAAATGAGAGAACTTGCTGCAGGCACAAAGCGAAGCGGATGCAATGTTGCTTTTTTGTTTTACATCATGTAGTGCGAGAGGGAGGAGGAAGGAAGGACATGCACAAAATACAATCACATTAATCTGTAAATTCATGTAGTTATTCAGGGGACTTGATACTTCCTGCGAACAATTTAGTTTTACCTCTTGAGACTTTTGTCTATTTTTGCTGCCCATGGATAATGCGCAGTTCACATTGCGTGGGCACCAGTTTGCCTGTATTTACTCAGCACAGACGTCGTGCACGTGCACCGAACAGGCTCAGATATTAGGCCGATTGTTCAGCGGTCCGACCAATTACCTCGCCATGGTGTGAAATGTGATTTATTGGCGACATGCTGCGCCCCTCGCTCTGGAAAACAAGCGCTTGTTTATGGGTCTGCCCACGGACTTGCATTGCTGAGCAGCAGGCTCTTCCCACTGACCCTCGTGGGCACACTGTTGAGCACATATCATCAAACACAAGTCTGAGTCGCTGGGATGGCAAGAATGAATAAAAATGTTTAGCATGTTATTAATTTAGTTGTTGTCCTATGGAGGTGCTGCAGTGGCTTCAGATGTAGGTCGCAAATTTATCAGAAACAATATTCAATTCATCAGATGAGGAAGACACTATTAAGAGAGTTTGCGGATAGTCAGTTTACTGGCAATACAATAGAGCAAGTGATCCCTGACATAATCAGCAATTAGCCATTTAGCAATGAAGGCTGAAGAGGTAAGATATCAAGGAGAACTAGCAAGGTCTAGCAGAATTCAGCAATACTGAGTTTGCACTTGAACATCTTTAGTACACAATCGTGTACCTCTCTGCATTCAAAGTGGGATCAGGATATAAGGGCATTGGTTCCAAACCTGGAGTTAACTTACCCCATTACACTGGAATGTTCCACCAGGCCCTGAATAGGATGGAACATAATAAAAGAGGGAGTGAGGCTTTTAGGCAGCACAGGATTGTGGGGGTTAAGAGACAGGATTTTCAACACTTCAGGCCTCTGTGTTGAGCAGTTTAACGCATTAACAGGGAATTAAGATGTTGGACACATTTTTTCCCATGGCAGAGCGCAGTAATCCTGGGACTAGTGTCCCTCATCAGGCTACTAATTGTACGCCTGACAACTTTCTCACTCTGATGTGGTGTAACTCCACCCAGCTTCCGGGGTTGTGCTTTGCTTAATGAACCAATGGTCGGGTGCTACTTCTAACGATCCTCACAAGAGAGTGGATGAAATGGATGAACTGCTTATTACAACCAGTTCACCCTCAAAAAAGTGCTGCCACCAATCAGATTGCAGGAGGCTTAGCGTAGGCCAGAAGAGTTAACAAAACTTTCCTGTTAAACTTGTCAGAGATTGGGTGGCTTGATGTTAAGACCAGTGATGGGGGAGTGAGGTTTGTTTCAACCAAAAATAGGAGGAGCTACTATATAGTATTATTGACTCAATGATTTGGCCCAATGACTGCATTAGGTGCTGAGAGAAAACATTTTTGATTTGGAATATTCTGGGATCTGACATTCATGTACTTCTGTCAGTTTTGTATGCCCTCTGCCAGACAACAGACAATTTAGCTCATGTAGGATTGCAATGTATGTACAGTGTAGACCAGTGAAAGCCAACCTTGTTCCTGGAAAGGTATTGGACATGTTTATTTTTGTTGTTGTTTTTATTTTTGTTGAGTTGATTGTATATGTAACTAACCTTACCTGTTTCTTGGGTTTCAATTGTTTGCTAATTAAAAGGTAAAAACAAAAAGTTGCATATATTGTAGTTCTGCAAGACCAGTGATAGCTACCCTTTGTACTGGGAAGATAGGATGAGACAGAAATCTTTATGCTTTGTGCAGTAACATGCTTTTGGACCCCAACATCCTGCATCCTGCAATTTATGTACAAAAGATCTTGATTTCTGTCTGTGTGGGAAAACAGGTGTTAAGAGCATGCCAAGTTAGTATAAAGGAACCAAAGAACAGTCGGGCCTTGTGCTGACTTTGGGGGCTTTCTCATCTCCATAGTAACTGTTAAGTGAGTTAAGAACAGCCTAAAGTGTAGAGCAATTCCAGGAAACTGAGTTACTTCCTGACTGTGTGCGAACAACTTCCTGCCCTGTCTGTTATGGCTCTCCAGCTAGAGCAGATGGAGTTCCACATGCTCCTTTTTTTGGTCAGACTGCCTCATAATTACTTCCCCATCTCTGTCCACACCCATTCCCTCTATGCCTAATGCACTCTCTCACTCTCTGCAAAAGGATTACACATTGGATGCAACACACTGTAATATGCACACACCACATGGGGGACACACCCTCCTGGAATTCACCATATCTGGCATGCACTCACATACACACATATACAAATAAACACTCACACCATGCATGCACATTTTCATTGCATGCACACACACATATGAACATGTACATTCACATGTGCCCATTATGCAGATATACACCAACCCACCCATCCACTTCCCATTGCTCACCACCCCCCCACCCCAACATGCATAAACTACATCTGACACAGGGACGCCTCTGTGCCCCCTCCCTAGGCGGTCCTGTGTACATCTGGACATTAGTGCTGTCGCAGCTGGGGCCCCCCATTGCTCACCCCTGTGTGTGGAGAGGCTGGGAGTGCCCTGCACCATGTGGGGGGACAGAGTGGGGCCTGGAGGGAGCTCAGATTTCTGCCTCCCTGCTCCCACAGGGATCTGCTTCACATTAGCGCCTCGCAGCTTCACGCTCTGATCAGCGGGGATCAGAGGCCACTCCACTCCCAGACACTGTAAATCTCATCTGTTCTGCCTTTCTTCTCCTCTGCCATCCCTCCATCTCTTGCTTTCTTTTCTCTCTCTCTCTTTTGCACTCGCTACCCATCTCTTGCACTCATAATACCAAGGAAAGATGTAGAGAAGGAATAAAGAATGAGATAGAGTGATATGAAGGGCTTGGAAATTAAACTGCACTTTGTTTTGTATATCTTCAGTAAGTGTGCTTTTACCATTTCTTTCTCCACCCCTACTTCTCTCTTGCCCACTGAACTGCTTCATCCAGTTGCCAACAGATTCACCTAGCTAAGGATATGAAACAGGAAAAAAACAAAAAAATGCACTACAGGAGAAATTAGTCTTTTTATAGTAATGACCAACAGTAGAGGCAGGCAAATTAAGACAGGCCATAGATGGAAACTAGTCTTTGCTCCTCTAGTAAAGTGGGTAATTTGATGTTTCGTGCTGCTGATGGGCCCATTGTAAACCACAGTGTAACAGTTATTTGAGTATTTTAGAGGAGAGAGGGTGTAATCTTCCCCCTCAAGCAAAGCACGTCTTACCTGCATTACTCCACTGAATCCACACTGGTCAAGGATTTTTAGCTATTTGAAGGGGAACAGAGTCATTAGTGGCAGTCATTCCTACATCCTGTGAGATCAGCTTCTGTTGGCAGCGTGATAGTGCATGCAGACCTCGTCAGACCAGTTTGGATAGATCACTTTCTCCACCTCCTCCTTCTCCCCCTGCATCTCTCTTCCAGCTCATCTCCTTACCATTCCTCAGCTTGCACTCTTTGTCTGCCACACTCTCTTTATCTCTCCAAATCTGACATTCTCTCTATCCAAATCCTTAAAAAGCTGTAGCGTATGCCTTACTTGTTCCCAATGCATCTTTCCTCTGTATCCACAGCCAAGAATGTCATGGAAATAATTAGAAAAGAAACTGTGAACAATTGATTTTCACAGTATGGCTGTAGTTGGAGGATCCAGAGTATCTTCCTGGCTTTTCTCTTTCCAAAATCTCTAACATTACAACTGCACAGTCATACTGTGTTCTTCTCATCACATTTGCAACAGTTGAGCTAAAATAGCGATCATTTGGGCAAAGGCAATTGCATGTGGCTACAGCACTTACAGGTGAGATAAGAGTAATGATCCTGTTTCATATTATACACAGTGACTGTAATAAAATTCATAGCTCTGATATAGTTAACCATAGGGGTGACAATCTAGTACTTGATAGATAAACTTAAAACTGTAAAACTGGCCTAGTTAGAGCATGCACTGATTGTAAAGCAGATTGTCGTGAATGATGTCAGAGGTAGCCTGCGTGTTTGTAATGATTGTAATCTTGAGACATGCTGAGGTGGCTAGGTGCAGAAACTGTATTGGGTACAGAGATATTGGTGTCTAGTGTTTCATGCCATTTGCTTGCTGTTGTGACATGGTCATCATTTCTGCTGTAATACTGAGAAAACAGTGCAGACAAGAAGTGAGGTCATAATGAGACCACATCCTCTCTTACACTTTCACTTTTACTGTTAGACTATATAGTGTTGTTTCTGTGGACAGTTATGACTATTTGCTGTGCAGTTCTAATAACAATGAATTGCTTTAAATTTCATTCTGTGGTGCCTTTCCTGGATGTCAAAGAATGATACAGAATACAGAGAGACTCAGCTCAAAATAGCCCTTAGTGTCTTTACTGTGGTGTTGCAGTGCAGCCATTTTACAAGACATGCACTCATCTGTGACTTGTGAAGTATCCTGAGGCATTATAAAGTTGTATTTTGTAAATTATGCTAGGCCATCAGGATGCACCAAAGTCAAGTGCAGGGGTTAATCTCTCAATCAAAAGACAGCGTCTCCTACAACACAGTGTCCCTATCACTGCACTCAGGCTTTTGTTTTTCCACTTGGTCCACATGGATTAATGCCTCTTACTGGTCCTCTGGCACCCCTTCCAACAGCAGCCTGTGTTTTCGGTTAAACGTTAACCAAGCACTGACGTAGAAGTGTCAGGCTGAAGACCTCGAGGGTCAGTGCCTGACTGTGGTTTCTTTTTAGTCAGTAGCCAGTTTAGGCCATGGAAAGGTTTGTCTACTCTTTAGGCAATCTTTGGTGTTAATTAATCACTTAAGTGCTGAAACAGGCTGAAAAGCAGTAGACACTGCCACCCTCTATGACTTAAGCTTTGACACTCCTGCAAGGAACCATGGCGCTTAGCTTGAATTATCCAGCTGGAGGCAGGAGCTGTGTGGTATAGCTACTGATTCCTTATTGGGCCAGAAATAACAGTCAGTTTACAGCACATTTTAGTTCCTGTCTGACAACAGTATGATAACATATTATGCTCTGATTTTGTTCTCCAAGCTGTTTATCAGTATGCCATGACAGTTTTCTACATGATACCAATATGTCAGTTTTGGTTAGACATGTAGCCAAGGTCCAAACTCACCATTGACATAACAGATCCCATGGCTCTTTTCAGAAGAGTGAGAGTGTTCCCCAATAAAACTAACTCCTCACATCTCCTTATCATATCCTTAATATAATTGGTTACACAAGCACTTACATTCCCTTCCCAGCATGATGGTGTTGTCCCAGGTGATCACTGTAAAAAAGGAGTTGAGTGCTTAGTTGACCTAAATGGGTAAATAAGTAAAATTATGTTTTAATTCAATGTTGGATCTATGTATATAGTGTATATAGGGGATAAAAAAAGATGGAAATGATACAATAAAAAAGACTCATATTCAGATGTAATTACATCACAATGAAAAGGTCTGCATCTATCCATACATTTATGACCGTACCAGTCACACGATTATAAGACAGATTTAAAGTCATGCTTTAATATGTGAGGTTGTAAAGCAGCATGAGAGATCTGACAGATTTTGAACAAGGTCAAATAGTTGATGCCTGAATTGCATTTTGGTTAGTCACAGAAATGACTCAATTAGTCACTCTGTAAAGTGGACAGTGTTGAAAATCATAATTGCATAAATCAAACAAGGAAAAACCAGGAAGAGGAAGGTAAGCATTGAAAAAGCAACAGTGACTGCAAGTTAAAGCTCACAGACAGGGATAGACAGACAGTCTACAGAATAGTTGATATTTACTGCAGAGTTGATATTTATGGTATGACTGCCATTTGGAAAGCACTTGTAAAGATAGCCAGTGCACAACATTGAATAACCTTGTGTAATGAGCACAAAATATGGCCTTCCGAGTTGTGGAAGAAAGTAATAGGTTCAGAGTAGTCCTCTTCTTTTTCTTACATCTAGATGAGTTTTTGTTTTGAGTGAGTCAAGGAAACCTTCAATCCACATTGCCTGTTCCCAACCATGAACATGGTAGTGGATCTGTTATGTTTTTTAGGCAATTTGTAGGAATCCTTGGGCCAATGCATGGTAGAATTACAGTCAAGAAAAACCAAGCAATTGTGAACAACCTGGCTCACCATATTGTGCAAGTTTTGTTACCTCAAGATTTTCCCATATTCCAAAATGATATTGCCCCCACACACATTTATTCGAGCAGTTTCATGAGCACCAGGACACCAAAACACCTTTCATGGTCTCCCTAATCACTACATCTTAGCATCAAAAACTGGAGGCTTTCTTTCTTGGGGATTGGTTCAGCATTCTCCTAGAAGCGGTTCAAAACTTGTGCATCAGCATTCCAAGAAGGAGTGATACCGTCCTAAAGGCAAAGGGTAGCTCAGCTATATTACTTCATAAATATTCATGTGTCATTCTGTTTTTTTTTGTCTACATCCTGTACATTTCTATCTGTTTGGTATGCAGAACTACAGCAGGAAGTAGTCGTTTTGAGTGCTTCTAGCTTTGCAGTGTCACAGAAGTGCCGGCGCTTGCTGCAAAATCACCTGACCTCAGGCTTCTAGGAAATGCACCGTTGCTATGTCAGACTGGGTCCGTGAAGCCGAGTGCATGACTGCCTTGCCTTGTGCATAACCATGTGTTTGTTTGCCTTCAGTCAAGGTTGTGTTATCCACCAGCTGAGCTAACGACATGCTTACATACCTGATTATGTACAGATTCCCTTTCATTTGTCACAGTGACTCTGGCTCTGTATGTTCTAATAACACAGACATTCTTAGTAGTGTATTAGTTTACTGTAGAAGCATTCTAAAAGCAGTAGGACTACTCTACTGACTCTTTAACATGTTATACTTTGTCTTTGCACTCAGATGGTCATATTGCAGGAAATTTGATGGCACTTGCCTCACTATGTGGGACCAACACTCACTGTAGCAGCTATAGTTACACCAGGAATGTGGTCGCATAGACATTTGTCAGATTCTTAGATAGCGCTTTTTTTTTTTTTAAAGTTTTACATAATGAATGAATGCCTGTCTTGCCACTCAGCCTCTTATGTCACATCATTTGTTTGAATGGCCAGACTGAGTCACACCTTTTACTTTAAAACTGCCCTCACCAAATTTGAAATCTCTGGCGCTTCCCAACCAAATATTGCATTTCTTGCTTAGCAGCACTTCCATAGCCTAGAAGATAATGAATAATTATCGTCTTATTTTTTTTACTTGTTTTTCTATAACCAGCTGTCACAAAATAATTATTGAACCCCAAATAATGACACTTAGCATTTATCTCTTGATCATGCATCTTTGCAAGGTAAAAAAACATTCAGTCTTTACGTGTGAAAAAGTCTGTGCCCTCTTACTGTTAGTGTTAATAAACAGTCAGGTCTGATGTAGGCCAGCCCTGTCTAATATAAATCTGACTAGCTTTGGCTATTAACATCAGACTGGAATTTTCAATGCACTGGTGCTAGTGATCTATCATGTCAAAAAGATGATTCCTGATGATGATCAAAAGAAATTCCTGATGATCTCTAATCAAACAAACAAGCACGTCTACATCACAATGATGGAAGAGTAAGAATGGAATGACCTTGTCTGGATCTAAACCCCCTCTGAGATGTTATGGCCTGAGCTAACAGCTAAATGATCAAAACCCCTCCAGTACCACTAAGTTGAAGCAGCAGTTCTGCAGGGAAGAGTGTGAATTAATTTCTCCACAGTGCTGCAAGACACTGATCAGTAAGGAGCATTTGGCTGCAGTGATCACTGATAAAGGTGGCAAAAGTAATTACAGAGTCCAGCAACTTTTTCACACAGGGCACAGCTTGCACAACTTTCTATAATAAATAAATGTCATAAGCATCAAGATTTTATGTTTTCTCTCAGTCTGTTTCCCTTTTGTTTAAAACTGTTCTGACCTGATAGCATTTAGTGTAAAAATATTTTAAAAATGCAGAAAATCAGACAGAGAACGAATTAATCTTCACAGCACTATATATGCTAATTTAACATCAGTTCTCCACAGTCCATATCCTGATCTCAGCCATTAGACCCATGCCCTGAAACACTGTACTGGTCCTAGGTGTGCAATCCTGCTCTGAGACACTTTGTGAGTATGGCCCAGGTCTGACTGAACTCAGTGTGTCACTGTGAGGTGTTTTGCAGGTGTATGGTGTTGTGTGGAAAGTCTGAAGGCTGTGAGTGTTTGTGCATGTGTGTGCGTGTGTGTGCGTGCATGCACATGCTTGCATGTACGTGGGCCTGTGTGAAGCTTGTGTATACATTTGTGCATGTGTGTATTGTATGTGTCCATATGAGGTTGATTCATGTTAAGAAAGATTGGAATTTTGCAAATTGACCATGTCTTCTAGTGTTTTGCTCACTGCTGTGCTGTTGTTTGTTTTAGGTCTGCAGTGTTTGGATTCCACAAAGCCCTGTGTGAACAATGCCACCTGCGTCACATTCCACAACGGCACAGGATACTGCAAGTAAGACTGATTCTCACCACGTACTGTACCTGTGCTTTATTTACACATCAGCTGATGTGCGTTCAACAAAGCCAACATTAGCTAATATTGGCCTGTGTTGCAAAACATTACAGACATATTGAGACATGTTTTTGGTTAGTCAAGAACGTTCAATAATGTTAGCCAGTTTGAAAAAATAGTGTGCCATGAACAAAAATGTATAGAGAAGGGAAGATGAGAACATGTTGGCTAATGGTCATTTAGATGTTGTCATTAATTTAATGTGTTGTGATGTTTGTTCCTAACTTCAGAAAAATGACCACTTTGAAAAATAACTTTCTTTCCTCTTTGAATTTTATTTTAATTCAACATCATTACTAAACATAAGAGAATTTCAGCTTGACATTTACTAAATAACAGAGTTGACTGTGAATATCTCCCTTGCTGAACACACATCTGGTCAATTCTCCCTGTCAATAAGTGTAGTTATGCTGTGCCTGGTCAATTTACCTGGTCTTTGGTGGGGCTCAAAGTGGAGTACTGTTTATACTCAGTTGTGAATGAGAATGTCTGTATGTGTGTAGAGCTGTGTATGCAGTTAAATATGTGTGTAAATGTGTGTGCAAGCTGTGTATGTGTACATTATGTTATATGATGTTCTCTTGCTGCTGGACTGTTTCCAAATCAGCTGTCCGTCTCATGCAAGAAAGGTTTCAATTAAGAGCTACATTTACATTGAGTCATATTACACTTTACACATTTCTGAGATAGAATATCCTTCAGTGTAATTGTAGACAACTATCGGTCCCTTATAATGGTCCCCTGTGCAATATGGTTTCAAACCCTGATTCAGGCACCATCCTACTCTATGGCCCCTCTTTGACCTTCTCTGCTCACTGGCCACTCCCCTTTAAAAAGGAAATTTCACAAACCATACATCTAAATGACAAAGGAAATAACATGTGTATACTTTAGAGAAACTGAATGACATTAATCAAGAGAAGTACTAGCGGGAAGGATAAAAGTGCTAGCTGAGAAGCGAGGAGTCTTAGAATAGGAAGCCCCAGTGCCTAATCACAAAGAATTAGCTCTCAGTGCAGATTATACCAGGAGATGGTTTATTTTGAAATTTTATAGTTTGTTTATAGTGAACTATTAATGTGTCATGTGGGATTAAGCATCCTGTTTTGCATAAATAGTAACAGATAACAAGAAGCTACATATTTGCATTTATTTCTAGTTAGTTAGCTTCACTTATGATTTTTAGAAGATTTTGTTTTGCTGGCTCACTAATTATTTAGTGCGTATAAATCTTTTGCTGTCCAGTCTGTTGATTTATTCGTAGTGTCAAAACATGTATCTTTGTCCAGTTATTAATTTTTTTCTCCATAAACTGTGATGCCTTTTCGGTGACTGCTTGTCCTTCAGTGTCAGTGTTTGAAATGACTAAGGCATAGTTAGAATGGTACTTCCTGATCCTGTCTTTTGTTACCAGTGTTCTTGGATAACTGAATTTTGTATTAATTAGGTTGCTGTGCACTGTTAATTTTTATCACAGTAAAACCCTTTTCTGATATTTAGCCACAGATTTACAGGCAGCAAAGAGTACTGTTGTAGGTAAATGATGTGGAGAACACTAAATCTATTACTTCCTCAGATTAAGCAAGCAATTAAAGTGCAGGGAAAAGAGACAGTTTTACTGAGATACCATGGACTGAGTGAACCATGTTGAGCAACAGAGCCAGGGGGAAGTATAGGAGATTTCAACAAGCATTTTTACACCATTAGTTTGGTCCTGCTCAAGTAAAGGGATTGTAATGTTGAACCATGCATATGGTGTGGATTCCTCCCTTTTTCAAATAAGAGCTCCCTTTTAAAAGAAAAGAAAAGAAAAAACTGCAATCAGGTGACAGAGAGCAAGGCAGCTGTTAGTCTGTTTTAGCAGTCAGCCCGTGTGTCGTCACATAATGCCCTCCAGTGAAAAGGCCCTTTGTGTGAAAATCTCATTATGTGTTTATTAGACTTTCAACATATTAAAGGCAAGTGGTGAAAAATAAACAGTGGAATCCCCCAAGACAAGTGCAATTATGGGCCCAGATTTGGGAGCTCTGATTGTGTTAACATTCCTGTTGAGTCAGAGAGGTAATGATGATGGCTGCGTTGCTGTGTACATGGGTGCGGTGGTACCCCTGCTTTGACCACGCTGTCCCTGTGGGTCCCAGCCTGAAATAAACCCAAAGAAGAGTCTATAATAAGTGGCTGGTCAGCTCCATTCCTAGTGGGCTGCTTTGCTTGAATGTTTTTGGTTCCAGCCATTTGCCCTGACTCCCTCTTCTCTGTACTTCTATAACCAGACACTGTGTCACAAAGCTTAGACCAGGGTAAAACATTTATAAAGCTGCAAAAAAAGCTATTTTTGCCTGCCATACATATGCTTATAAAGACATTTACATAAGTTAGCCAGGCTGATGTATGACAATTAAGAGCACAAGGTAAGATAAAATCAAGAAATTGGTACGGCCATTCTTGTCCCCCTTTGGTCTATAGCTAAACTTCCCGAAGGCAAAAAACACAGACTGAGTAGACTGTGTCTCTGCCATTGTGTCTCTTTTGTGACACCAGAGCTTAGGCGCAGTGGAAGTTCACTCTGCACTGGAGGTGTCACTGGAGGAAGAGTTTGAGAGTGATTAGAGGAGCAGGGTTTGTTACACCTTGTAAAGCTGTCGGACCGGTGAGACTGCAAAAGCTGGGTGTGTGTGTGTGTGTGTATGTGTGTATGTGTGTGTGTGTTTGCACGTGTGTGTATCACTGTCTCTGCATTTCTGTCCCTCTAAGGCTCTGCTGTCTTGTGTGTATTTGTGTGTGGACTATTGTGTTTATGTCAATCAATTACACAAATAAGCAATTACGTGCATGTGTGTCTGTGTAGAAGAGTCATCTGACTGCGCTGTCAAGTGTATGCATATGTGTTTATCGCTGCCTTGTGTGTGGGCACCACAGATTCTGTCTTTCTCTGTGTGCATGTGTGAGTCACTGCATATTTGTGACTGGTTGTCTGTGTTTGTCACAGTGCGTCACACAGTGTTTGTTATGGTCTGCTGCTCATGTCTGTTGCTCTGTATGTCCATTTCTCTTTGTATGAGAATCTGTCAAGGTGTGACCCAATCTGTGCATTTCTCTGCTTTGTGTCTTAGCACCAATCACATGCACATAGTCTCACTTCTTATAGGCTGTGTAACACTACCAAGCCTTAGGGGTGTTCTACGCTAGTAAATTAATGGGAAGGTCCTACTGAGTCATCACAATTTTGTGTAGGCCAGACTCCCAGGCAGAAGTGGCTATTCATAAAAATGAAAACTGTTCAGTTTTTTCAACCAAATCTACGCCACCTACCAGAACTGTGATCAAACATCTGTGTTACATTACATTACATTAAAGGACATTTGTTGGACGCTTTTCTGCAGAGCGACTTATGTCAAAAAACATTGATATATCAGAGATGGCAAGGCTGGAGTGGAGACTGGTTCGTTAGTGGCTCTGGTACAGGGACTGACTGGAAGTGAAGTGTGCACTGCTGCACCCTGTGGTGACCCCTCCCCCAGCTCAGACAGGAAGCCCAGGACTGCTGTGGGAGTTCATTGGAGTACAAGTGACTCTCAGGGCTTAGCACCTGGGTACACTAACCCTAAGGCTTGAGGCGAGAATGCACTAGTGAAAATACCTTCCTTTTCCCCACAGACAGAAAGTCTGTCTCACTATGATACAAGTCCTATTTGCTCCCCCTATCTTTTTGATTCTGATCTTCTCTCTCACTGTTTACCCCTTTCTCTGTATCTCATTCTCTACCACTCACCCTCACATCAAGGAGAGATGAGAGGACGCGCAGAAGGTGTGTGACTGAACGTGTCTGTGTGTATGCTGTTTTTTGATCTGACAGGTAAAATTTGTCCCTGGGGCAGAGATGGGTGAAAAAAGTGGGAGAGAAAGAAAACAGAATGTCTTTTAAC
Source organism: Albula goreensis (assembly GCA_022829145.1). Lineage (NCBI taxonomy): Eukaryota > Metazoa > Chordata > Actinopteri > Albuliformes > Albulidae > Albula > Albula goreensis. Next base: position 18,140,976 of record CM040753.1, on the reverse strand, counting down.
AGTGAAGAGGGTGTAATATGAGAACTGGGTCTCCTAATCAGAGAGAGAGAGTGAGGTAGAGAGAAAGAGAGCGGGAGGGAGGGAGAGAGGAAGGAGAGGAAGGAGGGAGGGGGAAGGTGAGGAGAAAGGAAAGAAATTAACTTGTCATTGCACTTGTCTCATCACTCTGTCAAACTGTCAGTCATTCAGTCTATCCTCTGTTGTGGGTGATGCCTCTGGGCTTGACTCAACTGGCCACTTAATCTCTATCTTTCTTTCACCCCTCTTTCTCTGGGCCCAGTCAGCTCAAACTTTTTTTGGGAACAATTATTATAATTTGGTGAATTTCAATCTGAAGTGGGAAGAGTTTTTGTCTGCTGCTGTATTTCCTGAAGAACCCATTGGTCTGTTTTCATTGCCAATGGAGAGCCAGATGTCCTAATGCTGTGTGGAAGCAGATGAGCTGACTCTATTAGCGGGGGCACAGGAGTGTCCAAGCCCTATGCCATGCTGAAAACAGGTTCCTCTGTCTACCATGGCAACCAAACCCTCTGCTGTGGTCATGCAAACACAATGGCATGAGTACACCTTATGTATCCAGGTACTGTGCAGCTGAACATTGTACAGTTCTGTTTACCTCTGCTAGAGAAAGTTTGAGGCCAACCTCAGCCTCCCTCCAAGCATGTGTGCTTACCCAAACTGTCCACATGCTTTCTAAACTTGTAGGTACTGCCTCTCTGATCTGTGGGCCTGGGACTGCAGAGGTGGGGCAGATGGTTCACTTGACTGCTGATGGGATATACTGTCAATGACAGGAGAAAAGTGCCCTTTTTGTGTTGTATTTTCACAAATTTGAAAGGGCCTGCAAACTGTCTTGAGGAGTAGAGGAGGATGGCAGTTGGAATGTGGCAGAATTGAAATTGGATGGAGGCAGGGTGCAGGTTGGAGACAGGCAGAACAGAGGTAATAGCAGACTTGTGCTCGGAAGATGATGTGAAAGCACAGTCTGTCAGTTTACCAGACAGAGAGCTGTCAACAGCATGACAGACTATCTCTATAGTAGACATGCCATGCATCCTCTCTCTCTCTCTCTCTCTCTCTCTCTCTCACACACACACACACACTCACACATACGCACAATTGAGCATTTGTGAAACTTAAATACAATGGCTGGTGTCTACACACACTCACACAATCTCTCTCTCAATTTGTTGAATTGTATTATGCTAATTCTATTTTATTCTATTTGGTTGTGCAATATACAAAAATACAATGGCCTGTATCTGCACACATGCAAACATGCACACAACCACACATTTGTGTAGCTTACATTCAGACACTTATACACAGACTTGTGTTTACACACACAAACAAACACATACTTGCACACACACAATTTCCGTGTGGTGGCTTTGCTCACAGAAATACGCGCACACACAGAGTTAAGTTTGGGGGAAGTCTCACAGCTCTGAGGGGAATGTAGTGACCAGACTCTAAACCCACAACACACTGCACTGATAAGTGGGACTGCAACACACAGATCTGTACTTGGGATGATTATGATGATGAGTTGTGGCTCTTATTATCACTCCTTTGGGAGATATCCCCGTCTCAATCTCCCCCAGCAGGCGCCCATGTCACCTTAAACTGATTTTCTAATGACAGCTTGATCAAAGCCTCGGCAGCAGCAGCGTGAGCTGGCCAATGTGACAGCAAGATGGGGAATGACAGAACAAAGAATGGAGTGTGTGTTTGTGTGTATGTGTGTGTCTTTGTGTGCCAGTCCAGTAGGGCATTTAAACCTGGGAGAGCCAAGTTTCATTTAACATTTTTTTCCCTCAAACATAAGAGAAGTGTGGAAATGGAGCATGTAATTTAAATCTCTAAAATGGATGCCTGATTTTCAGAGTTCATAGAGAGTATGTGCTGAATGGGTGAGACCACACTGTGTAGCATGGCGGCTCCACCCTTCTCACTCCCTCTCTCTCACTCCTTCTCTTTCTCTCTCCTTTCATTCCCAGTTTTTGCTTCTTTTGCTGTCCACAATCCACCCTTTTTCTGTTACTATTAATTTCTTTCCTTTGGCACCGTCTCTCTCTCTCTCTCTCTCTCTCTCATTAATGTTGTCTTTGCGGCTGCTCTACTCTTTTGCAAAGGAATAAGAGCTGAAGATGGAGAAGGGAGAGGGAGGGGGATGGAGTTTCTAAAAATAATCCTAACGATTAATGCCCACTGAGAAGGAAGAAATTAGTTGGAAAGAGTGAGAAAGAATGTGTGACCTTTAACAAATTCTGAGAAGAACTGAGAAAGAGAGAAAGTGTGTGTGTCTGTGCATGTGTGTTCGTATGCATATGTGCACATTGGTGAGTTTAGGAGTGTATAAAAGTTTCAGTCTAAAAAGCTCATCTTGCAGAGAAAATGGATTTTAGACACTCAAATGTTTGAAGATTACCTTTAACAGAAACCAAACATTCAGTTAAGCATTATGTTTGACTGTGGGCCTCTTTATTATTTACCTGCTTATCAATTAACATGGGTTACATGCACACTATCAATTTGTACAGTTGGATATTTTACTGAAGAAATTCAAGGCAAGTACTTTGCTCATGGGTACAATAGCGGCACACCACATGGGACTCAAAGTTTCAAATCTACAAATTAAAAGGCCAATTTCCTAAGTACTATACTGCATTTCCACCACTTCAGGGAAGAGTCTGTCACAGAGCCTCCTGCTGCTTTTGCTGAGCGGGTGATGGTGAACACACAGGAACAGACTCTGGCTTGAGGGATGCCGAACAAGGAACAGAAAGAGATATGGGACACTAGAGGGGCAGGGTGACCCGTCACCCTTTCACCCCCTTCATGTTAGGGCAGGGTGGAGGTCAGAGATCTGAGTGCTAGAGAAGAGGTACAGAAAGGCAGGATGGGGAAAAGGCTGGGGGTTGGGGGTGGGGGCTAATGTGAACCAGCTGTGGAAACCAGACACCGCGGGAGCGAGGGGGAGCTGCAGGGACCCACACAATCTGAGAAAAGGAAGAAAAACAGCCAACATGGAGAATAATGAGAAACCCTGTAGAGGAAGGTTCTGAAGAAATGCACACTTTGCATGTGTGTGCTTATGCACACATGTATGTGTATGTGTTCATGTTTGTCCTGGCATGTATTTATAGTGATGATGTGGAGAAGATGTGCTGTGTGCTTGAGTGCTGTGAGTATTAGGTCATATGCTAGTGCCCTGCACACACAGGGCTATAGGTACTTCAGGGTAAAGGCACCCAATTGCAGTCACATTAAATGTTCTTCTGTACCCTTACAGTTTAGATGGTTTGCATATTGAAAGGACAAGAACTGGTTTCACATCTCAATTTACTTACATAATTTTATTGTGCTCCACTGGCAGCATGCGACATTCTTGCTCTCCATGCTAGGTGAATCGTTGCCTCATTTACGTGTAATTTCAGGGGGTAAAAAATGGAATAATAAATTAATAAATATTTGTGAGGTGAAGGAGAAAGAAATATACTCCACATCACATATCCCTGTACTGATCTGGTGTTTGGGGAGGCATTTGACTTCCAGGTGTTCATGGAACCAGTTTTAAATACAATTTGTTTGTATTATCATATCAACATATTGACTAAACAATTGTTCCTCATTTGGTGAACTTTGCTGCCTGAAATGGGTTTGTAGTCCTTGGTTATTATTCTACCACATGGAGTAATAATCAGGCACAATGACTCCCATAGCATGGCTGCCACTGTCATGTGTATCAGTGGTGAACAGACAGTGTGGGTGGAAGGTGTTGTTAAACTTTCTTCCAACAGATTATTTTCGTGGTCATTTTTGAGGCCATTGTTTTATGGTTTTGGAAACTATCCTCTTTAGTGTTTGTCTGTCCCTGTTGGTGAGCCTCAGCTTGTGACAACTGTTTCTCTTTACTGATGCAGTGTGTAGCAGCTAACATATTAAAGTGTTGATTTTAAAATGTATTTATAGTAGAAATGTACTGGTAATTAGTTGTGACATTCATGTGAAACACATTCATAGACTTCCTTTCATTTGTTATTTAATAACTTTAAAATATTTATCCTTTTTCTATTTGTTATTTCCATTATTTTTTCTCCCCCCTTTACCTGGCATTTTTCCAGTCTCTGTGTAAGCCTTCAAAATAATGTGCAAGTGTCTGCACTGAAACATGTAAGCTGTTCAGTTTTTTGTACTGAAATGCTGATATTGCTTAATCATGTTGCTGAAACCATGTGTACTCCATCTCATGCTGTTCCCATCTGGTTCCAGTCACCAGCATGCACAATGAAGCTGGTTCTGCGTGTTAGCACAGGACTAGCACAGTGCTAAAGTGAATATGGATTTACATTCCACACAATAAGATAACAAGTCAGCTTAGCATACAAAGAGAAAACTATTTGGATCGTAGCTCAGCATCTGTGTAGTCTGTGTTTATGCAGTTAAGGAGATCAAGAATGTTTTTAAAAGAATGAGTAATAACAGCCCAATTTGCAGGAGTAGATTGTTTCAATCTGTGGGCAACGGAATGCAATGCATTCTGGGATTTGTAGGAAATTTAGATTGATTGATAATTAATTTTTACTGGCCCACCAAAGACACTTAAGTATATTAAAGCCATAGTTCCATTCAATTAATGATCTAGACAAGAAATGCTACAAGTCTTGCCAAAAGATCATAGAAGCATTTTTCTACAATGCTTTTCATTGATAAGACACAGTTGTAGACAACTGGCAGAGGAAATTAATGCACACCTTCCTCTACACTGCTGAGGCTTGCTTTCTGATCATGGATGTTTCCCTTCATATGGACAAACCATTCTTTTTATATTATTGGCCATTTTCTGAGCATAAATGGAATATGTCCTGATTAATCATAAAGCATTACATTGCTGAAGGATTGAAATCTCTCATGAGTGTTGTAGGTCATGGGATGAAAAACCTGATCCTAGATCTTTACCTTTACTGAGGAACAGTGAATGGATAATGATTAATCATTTTTGAGATCGGATCAGTTTGGTTTATAGTTTGTACAGAGTAGTCATTAGTAATCATGCTTATGTTGGTAACATTTATTTTTAGTGGGTTTTACAGTTTGCAAATTCAACTGTGGATTGATTGAAAATGAGAAGATCCACTGTTACATTTAATATTGTCAGAAAGGCATAATAACTTCAATACACTATTCAGAGATACATAATCTGTGCCATTTTACTTCTGCTTCCTGAATGGAAGAACACCAAGAATGTCTGGGCGAGGCTGAGAATAGGAACTGCTATAGGTAAAGAAATGCTGTTTTATTGCTTAATGGCCCTGTGGTTCGGCCCCAGGTATTGGACTGCATAAATAACCTAGTAATATAAAACTTAGTGATTATTGCCTTGTACCAAAACACTAAATGGGCTGTGAAGGAGTAAAATCCCACTCTTGTTTGTGGTGAAATGGCAGGTAAAGGCAAAGTGCTTGGACAGAAATGTCCTGATTGACACATTTTTTTCATGAGAAAAAAACCAAAGACACTGTAGGCCATCCAAAAAACTAGATCAGAAGAAATATAATTTACAGCTCATACACTAAATTACATTGATGTTACAGCTGATGACTCAGGTTTGAATGCATGTGAGTGGGTAAATGTAGAAAAGCTGGAATCTTAGGTTTGGACAGGCAGGTATTTTAGCTGGTATGCAAAAAATGTTAGAATCTGTGAGAAATAAAGCAATAGACTCTGAGACTGTCCAAAGCGTTGTTTTTCAGTCTCAGTAAACCTGAAATGAGTCCATTGAAACTGACATGCTTAGGTGATAAAAATATGCACTACATTATTTTGAACTTGAAGTGCTAGACAAAGGTAGTAAATCCCCAATTATAGATTGAAAAGAACATTGTGTCCTAAAAATGTGCGGGTTAAATGTTCCATCATATGTACGGCTTTGAGCAGTGTGATATAATGAAAAGAAATTGTATGTACAATCAGGAGGATACACCTTTTAATAGAGGAATGTGAACAGGTGGCCAATAATGTTAATTGTTTGAACATTGATCAAAAGCAAAAAAAAAGATAAAAAAATAAGTTTACTTATTTGAAAAACTTAATTTTTAAAATTTCATTTTAAACATACATACATACATACATACATATTAATAGTTATTGTAATTCACTACCTTTTGTATGGCTGATGTGAAAGTTTCCTTTTAATAATTGTATGAGCAATGACTATATGAAGGCTATACATCTTACTTTATACCACTACATGAACACATACTCAGTTTTCCATGTTGACAGTGTTGATTGTACTCCTGTAGCTGCAGAGACAAACTAATTTTTTAAAATATGTTTATTTAAAGTATATGTATTTTAAAGGTTTTTACAGTATGGTTCATAGCTCTGAAGTGATGGCTTTATCACCATCTCAAATCAATCATTACAAAATCCCATTTTAATGAGATGGGCTGTGGATTTTATTGGCTTATTCCAAACTGTGGATGGATGGTTTCGTTATCCGTAAGTCTCTCCAGCATTGCTGATTGCTAAAGGATGATGCGTGATTCTACATTTTAGGGTGATTATTTACTGACTCCACCCTGCTCCTTTCTGTGCATCATGTCCACAATGTGATGACTTATGGGGAACGGGGTGTGAGACGTGAAAATTGTCAACAGCTGTCACCTACCCAGACAATTCTTGCACTTTAATTTGTCTCTGCAAGAGTTCAGAGAGGCACACAAAAGATTATTGTTTGTTATTTGATCACTTTTTGGATTTTATGACTAATTTTGCTTCATATGCTGACAAGAATTAATGTATTCACTTGCTTGAATCCATTGTGTTGATCTATTGAGCACAATGGTGCAGTGTTAATTAGTATTCTAAAGGAGAGGTGATCATGGTAAGACTTTATTCTGGCTAGGTGTGAAGCCTGTTCTTTGTGTTTACATTTGTAACTGTTCTCAGGAAAGTAGATCTGGTTCCTGGCACCGACAGCACAACTTACTAGTTGCATAAAAAAGTATGCCGACTTGAAAAAGTAGAATGTTTGAAAAACCTCCCCTCTTATCTGAACAATATTGCAGATCTACAATATGCTAGATGTACTACTTTTGTTATTATTTTGGTGTAGGCTCAAATTAAGATGGGTAAGATGGGTTTTTTTCTGGAATCTGCCATTAATGTATATTGTGACTAGTCTAACTGACTGCATTGTTTCTTGATAATAAATTGCTTTTTAAACTTTAATGAATTGTGTTTGTCTGTAGGGACCCCAAAGCAGTCTCTTAATAGGCTACCATTCAGCTGCATTTTATTACATACAATGAATATATACAGTAGAAGTTGGAGGCCAGTACAGGATTTATTTGGAGCAGGAATGTCACCGTTCTGTTGACCTGACTCTGTGCTACCCTGGTTTTTGCCTTGTTTACAGGGCCAAAAAATCTTCTTCACATCAGCCATGATTCCTCAGTTGATGATGACTGTGATTCGGTAGTTGATATCTGATGGTATCGTTCATCGGTCAAGCCCTGTCTGCAGGCACTCCTGCCCTATCTGATATTTCGCTATACTTTGTGGTTCATGATACAGCTTACATTTCCTCTTCCCTCAATTTCCTACCATTCTCTCTCATTTTCAAACTGCATTTGGGTGGAGTTTGGGAACAATTATCCTGTAGGTCAGATTCAAGTCCACACACACACAAACACACTGAGGCACATGCAGTGGTGTGCTTGTCCATGTCACTTGAGCCCCCCTGGGAGGCAGGTAAAGAGGAGCGCAGGTGTGTGGCAGCAGGCAGGACTATGGGTGCGTGTTCCAGGACAGCGTGTCAGCACAGTGCCTGGCAGGGGCCCAGGGATTCTGCCTGGAACAGCAGCCTCCTTCTTTCACCACCCTGCTGTTAGTCCCCTGTTATCTGCAAGTGACCTCACTCAGGGAAGGGTATTCCAGCAGGGAAATAATGACATCAGGAAAACAGAGTTATGCAGGCAGGCACACAAAAACACATTCTTTGTTTTTTTATGTCTACCACACTCTCTTTTACTGTCCTATCTGTATCAGTCAAACACAGTCATGCTCTTTTTTTGCATACATTTTCTCTCCTCTCTCTTACACAGAAACACATACTTATTATTTCATGCTCACACACTCCCTCTGTTACACACTTATTCCTCTGTTGCGTGGATACACACATGCAGACACACATGAACCAAGTGGAACTTGAAAAGGGAAACTTCTATCAAAAAGGGGGAAGGGGAGCAGAGGAGTAAGTGAGTACTTTGTTCTTTTGCAGTACTTTAATTAAGTCTCTGTAATATTACATGTATATAATTTGCTTGAGAGAGAAGGAGAGAGATGGAGGGAGAGCGAAAGAGGAAGAGACGGATGGTTAGGCTAGTATTCCCTTGTGCTTTGTGACCTGGCACAGGTGTGCCATATCCTGTGTCACAGCCTACTGTTATAGACATACACGCACTCACACACAAAACCTACCTCATAAGATGGATGCACAGCCAAACAAACACACACCCCTCACAAATGCACAAACTCTATTCTGTTGCCTATTGGTATGCATTTAATGTATGATTGTGTGTGTTTGTGTGTGTGTGTTTGTATGCAATGTGAAAAGACAGGATGGTGCGTGGCAGTGGAGACTCTCATTTGACCTCATAGTGCTCCACCTTGCTTGGCACATTCTTTTGTGCTCTGATTTTGAGCTGAAATTCAAACAAGAAAGCCCTGACTCTCTTCTCCATCAAGCAGGTATTTTGGTAATTGAATCTTAATTGACATGACAGGTCAAAGAGTTCTTGCTTAAGTTTCACAACTCACTCCCCCCACCCCTTTCTGAATATCTTCTTTCCTGTCTGTCAGTCTGGAGCTCAGAGAATGTTGTTGTGCAATCAAAGCTGGTACGAATTGTTTCCTCTTGTTTTCCTTTGTCCCTGTAGCTTTAACCGCTGTGTTGGTGTGTATGATTGTGTAGAGTGAATGCAAACAGTTTATCCCTTTGTTGTTTATGCAGGTGCAGTCCTGGCTTTCTGGGTGAATACTGCCATCACAAGGACCCCTGTCGCCCTGGTTACTGCCTCAATGGGGGCAATTGCAGTGTTGCCGGGAAACCGGGAACCCCCACCTGCTCCTGCCCCTTGGGCTTCACTGGTCTGAACTGCCAAACACCCCAAAACTCAACGTGTTACCCAAACAACCCCTGTGCCAACCAGGGCAAATGCACCCTGCTCTCCCTGGACAAGTACGAATGTCATTGTGCTCGTGGGTGGACAGGTGAGTTTGAACCTGCCTTCATTCTCTCTGTCCCACAGATGTGTTTACATACACACGGTATTCCCAGATTCCTGGATAACCATATTTTAGGTACTTATCCCAGTCACACAGGCTTTTGTCCATATCATTTACATTGTTACTAATCCAAAATGTTTAAGTCCAGACACTCTGAATCTCTTACTGGCTGTCTGCTAGGTTATTAATGCCCTCAGATTTCCTATGTTGATCTTGTGTGGGTTCTTCAACAAATCATACTTAAATTATACACTGAAGAGCCGAAACTCAACAAAAACCATGGAGTGGCCACTACACTCACACACTGACACATGTATGCACATTCTCTCTTATGACAGCAAGCTCCACTCTGAACTGTTCTGTTGTCTCCCACAGGCCCCCAGTGCACCCTGGAGGATAGCTGTGTCTCAAGCCCTTGCGCTAATGGGGGCGTCTGCACCTCACTTCCAGGGGGCAAATTCAGCTGCGCCTGCCCCACAGGATACGGAGGCCCTCGCTGTCTGAACGACACAGATGAGTGTGCCATTACCCCTTCACTGTGCCAGAACTCGGGAGCCTGTGTGAATACACCAGGCTCCTACCGCTGCAGCTGTGCCCCAGGGTTCACCGGCCGTCACTGTGAGACCCCCTACGTGCCCTGCTCCCCATCGCCGTGTGTCAACGGGGGCACCTGCCGGCAGACCTCGGAGACCAGTTACTGGTGCCACTGCCTGCCAGGTGAGTGAGATCTAGGGAACATTGAACTGCGTGCAGGACTATGAGAGCAGCCTCTGTCTCTGAACCCAGCGAATCAGGTCTGCCCAGATCTCCCAAAACACCCTCACGTTATCGCCATAGAATCACACTTATTGTAGCTTAATGGAGCTGTCAGATTCTCTGAGGGCAGTTTTCTTAGTCTATGTATCTCACCTGGCTCTCACTGAGTGTATTTTGTGTTTGAACTGATTTGAATCTCTGCCTTTAAGAAAGACCCACATTCACAGTTGGCATCATTGGTGATTGAAACTGTTGGTCATGCCCAAGAAAGATGGTTGCTTTATAAAAAAGTATAACTTTGTTTTTATTGTTATTGTTACGAACTGTGCTGCTCTCACCAGGCTTTTTGTGGAGAGGTACAAGCTTAGCACACAGAGTGTAGGACAGCAGTTAATAATTTTCTCTCTGTGTCAGTCTGCTGTTTGAAGTACAAATACTTGTGCAGCAGCTAGCCATGATCACGTGGATCCACTGTAGCACTTTGCATCCTTTTAGCTTTGTTGGCACAACAGACCAGTATCTATTGCCACACTGGGTATCATTTGAAGACTCAAGCAACTCCAAATAGTCAATAAAGTTTATGTTTATAGTAAAACGAATCATGTTGTTTCAATATTTTATTCACATTTTATTCATGTTTAGCTACAATTGGAGAGAAGCTTTTCCCAAAGTTGAGAAACTTTTTTCCCTCGGCAGGCTTCAATGGGACAAACTGTGAGATTAACATTGATGACTGTCCAGACCATCGCTGTCAGAATGGGGGCACCTGCATGGATGGAGTCAATACATACAACTGCCAGTGTCCACCGGAATGGACAGGTAGGAGTAAAATGAGTGTGTATGTTTGTGCTAGTGTGTATGAAAATTAATGTGTGAAACAGGTATGTGTGCATTTGTTCATTCTTAAAGAATGAAAGCCTCCAGTTCTTTGAGAAGAGGAAATTGAAATTTACTTCACAATTTGTAGCCAAATATTAACTAGTATTTAATAGTACTAGGTGTCCTAGTTGCCATTTAATGAAAATGCCAGTTCTTTTCCATTAGGCATTTCCATTATTTCCTTCCATTATTTTCCATTATTTACCCCCTGCATTATTGAAATGAGTATGCATGTGTGTGAGTGTGACAGAGAGCAGAGAGTGTGTATGTGTGAAACACGTGTGTGTGCTCCTGTGCCTCACACCCCCACTCCGCCACACTTGTCACCAGGTCAGTTCTGTACGGAGGACGTGGATGAGTGCCGCCTACAGCCCAACACCTGTCAGAACGGGGGTACCTGCAGCAACATGCAGGGTGGCTACAACTGTGTCTGCGTCAATGGTTGGAGTGGCCCTGACTGCGCAGAGAACATTGATGACTGTGCAACGGCTGCCTGCACTGCAGGTTCCACCTGCATCGACCGTGTGGCGTCCTTCATCTGCACTTGCCCCTTTGGGAAGACAGGTGAGCTGTTAGCTACCCCTCTTAGCATCAACTATTAACAATCATATTCTTTCTATTTCCATTGGGCCCATATTTCCAGATCAGCAGTCCTTTTGCTTCATGAACATTTTGAAACTTATAGCGCATAATGGACAAAGTTAGCATTTAGTCAGTGGAAGTCTGAGTAGACAGTGTTGTTAATGACATGCTGCATTTACACTCTGAAAGAAATGTTTGGTGTGCAAACATGTTCCATTTCTGGGCTTTTGACATTAAATACAAAGAACCATACGTTGTCAATCTTACGTTATGGTGTGTAGCATGAGTGCTTTTAGGGTGTGTCTGAATCCATATTTGCGAGTTTCACAGCATGATTTTGGGAGAATGTGTGGCACAGTTGTGGAAAAGGTTTTCATTGTTTAATCTGCTGTAGGTGTGTCATTGGTGTCCAAACAAATTCAATCGAGTATGGTCTTCCATCCCCTTTAAAAGCCTTGTGCATTTTATCATCCAGCACAATATTGTACCATGCCTCATAGTTTATGTTTAAAATACAAAGTAGAATTACCGCCTTCTCCTTAATTCCTTTGAGTTGAGTTGCTCTGTGGCCCTGAACTGCAGTGCTTTCTCCAGGCTTGTAGTGCAGAGGTGTAAGGCTGGTATGAGAGATTCCTTATCTAGAGCAACTTGCACACCTTGCATTTGTTTAAAATGATTTATGCATTTATACAGCTGAGTATTACACTGTAGCAAGTCAGGTGAAATGCCTTGCTCAAAGGTAGGGAATCAGACATACAAGCTCTGTATTAAAAGTCCAGCTCTGTAACTGATGTACTGTGCTGCTGTATACTGTACTAACTCTGGTGTGGGCTTGTTCCAGGCTTACTCTGCCATGTGGACGATGCCTGCATCAGTAACCCCTGCCGTGATGGGGCACAGTGCGACACCAACCCCATCAACGGCAAGTTCAACTGCAACTGCCCGCCTGGATATGTGGGCAGCACCTGCAATGATGATGTCAATGAGTGCATCATAGGTGAGAAGGCCACATCCTGATACATGTTAATCTATTACCCTACCTCAGCTCAGGTGCTTTTCTTGTCTTTTTTTGGTAACCTTTTAATTTTAAGAATAGATATGGGTAAACCTGGGAGACAATTTAAAATCAGGCAACCTCCAAAATTCCCCACTGAATACACTTTGGATCAGAGAGTTTTCAGAATCTGGTCCCAGATGATCACAATAGTTGCTGGAAACCTTGTTATGAGAGCCTAAATTGGCTGGTGATGGAAAGGAAAGCACAGAAACCTCCAGGCTCTGTGGCCCTTCAGAAACTGTGGTTGACACCGTAGTTGCAGTCAAATTGTGCAAGATAAACATGCTGCAGTCTCACAGCTGATAAGGAAGGTGCCTGCTGTCTCTGTGCGTTGGTGCATCAGCCTGAATGTAGTCTAACTGTGTGTGACTGCACCAGTGTTCCTTTTGCTGTTTCTGTTTGTTGTTTTGGTCTGTGAATGAGCACTCCTGGCACTAGTCATAGTGTATGTGACTACATCATTGTTTCTCTTAAAACCAACAGATGCCTGCAGATACTGAAGTCCTCCAAGACTTGCATTTGACAACCTCTGATCAAAAGAGTGTAATACGTTTTGTATTCATGTGTGACTGAGGTCCATGTTATGTCTTAATCATCTGTTTTCACCTCAGGCCCGAACCCCTGTGAACATGGGGGTGTGTGTGTGAACACAGAGGGGTCTTTCACGTGTAACTGTGCCCGGGGCTATGCCGGGCCCCGCTGTGAGCAGGATCTAAATGAGTGCGCCTCCAACCCCTGCCGCAATGACGCCACCTGCCTGGACCAGATCGGAGACTACACCTGCATATGCATGCCAGGTGTGCCCCAAGTCCCGCCCCCAGCAACACACCTGCCTGTGTAGCTAGTTTAGTATTAAGTTGCCTGCTGGTTTTGCTATATTGTGTCCAAACAAATTCAGTGAAATTTATCTGGATTTATTGAAATTGTAAGGACACATTTACATTGGCAAAGCTCTTGCTGACACAGATAATGAAGAGAGGGATAACATTCTACACCTTAAAGATGTATTGTTGAAATTAGGCCAAGGATTAGTGGATTAATTGTCTTTTTGTTTGTATTACTGAAAACAACGTCTCACCCTCTCTCTTGCCCTGCCCTTTTGTGTACAGGGTTTGAGGGAGTGCACTGTGAGAAGGATATCAACGAGTGCAGCAGTGCTCCATGCTTGAACAACGGGAAGTGTTTGGACCAAGTCAATCGATTTGTTTGCCAGTGCCCACCAGGTCTGTCTATGTGTCTGCATGTCTGTCTATTCAGATAATGGATTCTCAGTTCTAAGATTGCTACTGGGTAGTAATGGTAGAACAATTATGCAGCCTAAATGAGTGGCACTGCAGTCACCTGTCAATCACTGACTTATTCTTGCCAAATCAAAAGGTTTTTCTCTTAACAACAAAACACACTGATTGGTTCCAAGTCATTTTAACATATTGTACACCTGCTCATTAGTCAGTATAATGCCTCATTTCACCAATAACCAACAAGTTCAGATCCTGTACACCCTGTGGCCCTCAAGGACAGGGGTTGAGGTTTATTTATAGGTAGGTGTACCTCAGGCTGTCCAGGTATGTTTCTGTTTATCTGTCTAGATGTATTTTTTTTCCAAAGTAGGTTAGCCTAGCGCAGTATTTCTGAAATGTGGCCACCTGCATTTGTTATCACTGGCTGCTGGGTTAAATATTTAAACCTTACTTTTGAACAATGCATTGAAGTGTACATGCCTTTTTTCATACGCAGCATATCTAATGTGAGTACTGAGCTAAGCAATGTATACATTTGTCTTGCCTCTCAGTCCTTGTGCTTGTTTACAAATAATTCTGAATATCTCTGCTTCAAACGCCTTTTACATCGGTCTAGTCACAGTGGACAGCTGACATGATAATGAGTGTACCATATCAGTATATATGGGCATGTCTGTGTTTGTATGTTAAGTGCTTGTGAAGCCAAGTCAAGTGATCTTTCTAAGCGTATTTAGGGGAATTCCACTAGTTGCAGTTTCTGTGACATAAAAATATGTAACAATAACAGACATAGACCATAGCAGAAGTAAAATCAGTGCAAGTCATCAAAATGCAAGATCACCATAGTCTGCAAACTGCATAAAAATTTAATCTCATACATGATCATCTGTACGTGCATCAGTTTGAGACAGATTCTTATTTCCTTCCCAGGGTTCAGTGGGGAGATGTGTCAGGTGGATATTGACGAGTGCGCCAGCACACCTTGTCACAATGGTGCCAAGTGCACCGACCGACCCAATGGCTATGAGTGTGACTGCGCTGAAGGTACGAACGGCCCACTGATGTACACAGAAGAGCAAAGCATATCCCATAATCCCTCTGCATTCCATTCAACACCTATATACACTGTCAGTCATGAGCAGAACTGAAGGGGGGTGGCAATTAGTGCATCTTCACTCAGAAAAGATAAGGGTTAAGCTGGCAAAGTCCATCAGTCTCATCACTCTCTAGTGGCTACTTCGGTCAGTCAGGTGCCTGTAAGCGTACCAACCAAATACATTCTGACCTGGTCATCCAGCGACATTGGCAGTGTGTGATGTTATGAATTTAATATTTAAATTCATTTTCTGAATTGACTGCATTGAAATAGACTTTTCACTAGTGCTGGAGGCTATCCAGTGACCCAGCTGTTCCCTTTGATCTCCCTTTGCTCACTCCCTTCCTCCTCCTCCTCCCTCTGTTCACTCATCCTCTCTTCACTTACCCTGTTCCCTTCATCTCTCACTTTTCCCCTTCCCTCTCTTGAAATGTCTTCCTTACTTCTTCTGTTCCCTCCATCTCTGTTCTTTTCCATCCATCTCTCCCTCTCTTTCTTCCTTTTCTTTCTCATGTTCTTTTCATCCTCCTCCTGTTCTCTCCATCCCTCCCTTCCTCCCCTACCTTCTCCCCCTCTCCTCCTCCCTCTTCTCCTGCCTCTCCTCACTCATCCACCCTCTCCCTGGTCCCTCCTCCCCGCCAGGTTTCACGGGGCCGCTGTGTGATGAGAATGAGAACGACTGTGACCCAGAGCCTTGCCACCATGGTGTGTGCAAAGATGGCATTGCCACCTTCTCCTGTGAGTGCGACCCGGGCTACACCGGCTCCATCTGCAACCTGCAGGTGCAGGAATGCAACAGCAACCCCTGTCAGAACGGTGGCCGCTGCATTGACCGGGTCAACATGTACCAGTGCAACTGTCTGCCAGGAACCACCGGTGAGCCCACCAGCGCTGCCGCCACCACCACTGCCTCCAGGCACCACCATTTGAGCCTGGCATTGCGTCCCCAAAACACTGATTCCAATCGGGATGGCTGTGCCATGCGTTCCCAGACTCCTCTGGATATACACGCCTTAAATCCTCCACCATAATTACAGCGCTGCTCTCCACACACAGCACAGCTAGATATTTTTGGTTCGCACCAAGCGCACATGTTGTGTTCTTTTTGGGGGGGTTTGCCAGCTCCCTTTTGGTGCGTTTTCTCTGGCTTGGCACTCTCAGTACACACTCGACACACACAGAGACCAGTCTGAGCTCTGTAGAGCACAAAGAGCCCTGAGTGTGTGGAGCTCAGCTCACTGCAGCGATGAGGCCTGTCCCCACTAAGCTCTGCCCAGCAGGCCATGTGGGATTAGTGAGGCCCAGAGCTACTTCTGCTGCTACCCACTCAAGAGTCAGCTCAGGACAGCCTCCCAGCAGCGCCCACAGGCAGACTGCTTTGAGCTCTGCTTCCCCCTGGTGGATTCTGAAAGGAGCTGCACCAGTACAACCTCAATAAATGGCATAACAGCATACTCCAACTGGAGACTTCTGTGCCCAGGGTTTGTGATGGAGGAATGAGGTTTAAGGAGCATGAGCAGCCAAGCAATATTATTTATAAACTGTTCAATACACAGTGATTGGTTCAGACTTGTACATCACAGATGACATGGTAATTTTCTTGTATTTTTGGTTTCTCAAGGCCTCATTTGCTCACCACTTCACAAAGTTGCCAGTGTCTTTTGCGTGGAACTGATGTTGTTTGTGTTTATCTTTGTTTTTAGGGGTGAATTGTGAGATCAATTTTGATGACTGTGCCAGTAACCCCTGTGAGTATGGAGTCTGTCAAGATGGAATCAACGAGTACAAGTGTGTCTGCAATCCGGGATACACAGGTACCAACATACACACACACATGTACACACACCATCGGACCATCAAGTCAACATAGACACTCTGAATCACTCTGAGTATTTAAAATAATGAATGTATCTTAATGATTGTTTGATCTACTATTAGGCTGTTTTTGCCTTCTTATTCTGGGACTCTGTCATCCCCCTCTCATCTCTGTGTTACTATAATTTTCTTTCATCTGTGGAAAACTCTTTCCTTTAGTAGTTTGTGTCAGGTTAAAAAAAATCTAATTTGTTGTGCTCTTTGTCACGGTGCAGCTGCAGAAGTTAATATTAAAGAATTTACACTGTTTATATTGAAAATATTTTTCAGTAGCATGTGGTGTTTCTCCATGTCTGTGTGTTAGGGGCAAGGTGTGAAGTGGAGATTAACGAGTGCAACTCAAACCCATGCCTGAGTGGGGGCACATGTCAGGACAAGACCAATGGGTTCCAGTGCGTGTGCCCTCCTGGCACCCATGGGCCCCTGTGCCACTCTGGGGCGGACCAGTGTGCCCCCAAACCTTGTGTGCACGGAGACTGTCAGGAGCTACAGGACGGGTGAGTAACAAACTTCATCCTGTCCTCAAAAAGTGTTAGACTCTTGTTACCTTTTTTCAGCCTGTATCACTGATTCCCTCTCTCAATCCTCTCTTTCAGCCTAAATCACTCATGACAAGCAGGACCATCATTGTTTCTCTCCACCTTCTCTTCCATGTATTGCCCTTTTACTCTTTTCACTCTTTCCATCTGCTTGCATCAGTTTGGATATGTCATTTACTGTGTTTTTAATCTCAGTCTGCCTCTTTCTTCCTTCATCACTGTTTCCCTCTTTTCACTGCCTCTTGACTCACTGTTCATCAGAGCATAAGTGCAGCCAGTTCCCCCTTAGTCTGTGGAATAAAGTCATTGTGTGTTGCTGTTGGGGGATATGGTGGGGGTTACAAAAACCAGCCTTCTTTGTTGATGTTGTTCCTCCCATTGTGTCTCTGCCCTGGGCTGTGCTGCAGGTACCGGTGTAACTGTGAATCAGGCTGGGCAGGTCAGCACTGCGATCTGGAGCAGGACGAGTGCCAGTCCAACCCCTGCCAGCACGGTGGCACCTGCACAGACCGCCATGATGGCTACACCTGCAAGTGCAACCGTGGATTTTCAGGTATGTGGAGAGTTCTGTCTCATATCCCCTGGGTGTTTCACTCGGTTTGGACACTTTTTAGGGGTGCTGGAGTTGCAGCTAGGTGCAGCTTCCTTGCTTATTTGCCTGCCTGATTGACGACCACCTCTCTGGCCCTCCTCAGGTGTCAACTGTGAGGTCAACATCAACGAGTGTGAGTCCAGCCCCTGTAAGAACCAAGGCATCTGTGTGGATGGAGTCAACAGCTACACCTGCAACTGTGCCCTGCCTTACACAGGTAACATTATACACATAAGTGGTTACTCATTCTTGAATGGATTGTCAATTCATAGATTTGAAAAATGGCCACAATCAGCATGTGCAGGCAGACCTCCTTGGTGGTGGATATTGCAAATGGCACCCTCTGTTGCCTGTGTGCAGAATTGCACAGTGATGTCAGTGATGGGTATAGGCTCCTGAGCTGCAAAATGGGTGAAACTAGCTTCTCCAGTGAATCGATCCCAAAAGCCATCATTCTCCATAGCAACACTGTGTGGTGATAAGATGTCTACAGTGCCCCCAGTTGTCTCACTCTGCTGGAATGCACTGTGAGGTGTTCCAGTCTATATAGCACCCCCTCTTTTCTGTGTGCAGGAGTACACTGTGAGGTGGAGCTGGTCCCCTGCGCCTCGCAGCCCTGTGAGAGAGGGGGAGTGTGCCAGCCATCCCTGGATTACACCTCCTACACCTGCCGCTGTGCTAGCGGATGGCAGGGTGGGTATTCTGAATAGGAGGAGACAGGCCATGGGGAATATAGGGGTGTCATCCCCTATGTGTGTGTGTGTGTGTGTGTGTGTGTGGTATTGACACTGCTTTCTGTGCAGGCCCACAATGCACAGAGGATGTTGATGAGTGCAATGCCAGTCCATGCCAGAACAGGGCACGCTGTCTCAACAACCCTGGCAGCTACACATGCGAATGCCAGTATGGCTACAGCGGCCTCAACTGCCAGACCAACATTGATGACTGCTCTCCCAGTGAGATATTACACTTGCACACAGACTCTCACATATGAGCGTATCACAAAACAAAAGACACAAATGCATTTATAAATGAGCACTTACATGTATGCATGCACACACAGAAGCACATTCAAAGAGAACTGCATACACACATAAACACAGACACACACCAACACTGACCTACTGCCCTAAGCTTTCTCTCCTCTTCCCTCTTGTAGACCCCTGTCTGAATGGGGGCTCGTGTGTGGATGGGGTGGGATTGTTCTCTTGTGACTGCCGCCCTGGGTTCGAGGGGGAGCGCTGTGAGGCGGAGGTGGACGAGTGTGCCAGCCAGCCCTGCCGCAACGGTGCCAAGTGCACTGACTACGTCAACAGCTACGTGTGCGAGTGCCAGCCAGGCTTCGATGGCATTCACTGTGACCACAATATCCCAGAATGCACTGAGAGGTATGCAAGTGCCACAACCTCTGTTGGTTTCCTGCCCTCCCTCCCTCCCTCCCTCCCTCACTCACTCACTCACTCACTCACTCACTCACTCACTCACTCACACACACACAAACTCAATGCAGTTTTTTACAAACATTCAAAAGCGGTGGTCCATAAGTGTACAATACTGGTATTTTTGGATTATTTCTGCTGTCTCTCCTTCCCCTGCTGCCCCTGTAATGTAGTTGTAATGATTGTTCAAAAAAGCAATGACCATCACACAAATATTTTCAATGTGTCAGAGCTGAATCAAATTCATAGTAATATCTGTACGGTCTTTCTCTGTGTTGCTCGCTCAGCTCCTGCCTTAATAATGGCACCTGCGTTGATGGCATAAACACCTTTTCCTGCCGCTGCCGGCCTGGCTTCACTGGAGCGTTCTGTCAGTATGAGATAAATGAGTGCGACTCGCAGCCCTGCAAGAATGGAGGCACCTGCACAGACGGTCTGGGGTCCTACCGCTGCTCCTGCCCTGTGGAGTACACTGGGAATAACTGTCAGGTGACGTGTGTTTCTTTTACTGTGTCCATGTTCTGTTCTTTCGGGTTGCTACTGTTGCATCATGTTAGTATGTGTGATTATTTTCTGTTTTACGGTGTCTTTATACATTGTCAGAGAAGAAATGTCAGATGCATGTACGATGTGTGAACCCTTCATTCTGTGTGTGGCTTTGGCACATTAGTCTTTATTCTGCCTATTGTTAATGTGTCCAAGTCTCTTTGTCTCTCTCTACAGGTGCTGGCAGACCTGTGCATACGGCATCTGTGCCTCAATGGGGGTACCTGTTCCCAGAGCGGGACGTCCTGGACGTGCCACTGTCCTGTGGGCTGGACTGGGCTCTACTGTGATGTCCCCAGCGTGTCCTGCCAGGCCATTGCTGCAACCAAAGGTAAAAATATCAAAAAGAATTGTAATAATTATAATTACAAGTTGAATTTATGTTGTATTGTGATTTTCAAGTATGCTTCACAGTAAAGGGAGGAAACTCATCTCAGCCACCACTAATGTGTAGCACCATGCAGCTGATACATGACAGTCATGTTACGCCAGAATGCTCAACACGTATTAGATGGGTAGAGAGAGATCATTAAAGGCCAGTTAAACTAGGAAATGATTAGGTGGCCAACTTGATGGAGCAAGGTTGGGAAGCTTGTCAGGGCACTGAGGATCCTCACCATTTTTCTGTAAATGCCATGGGATTTTCCATGGGAGATCGAGACAGACACACTGGATCACACCACAGACACTTTCAACGTTTAAACCACTAACATTTTAAGAAAGCAAAGACTGATGGCCATCTCTGTCTTTGTGTTTGTGTGCATGCATGTTTTTTTTTGCTTGTATGTGTGCATGTGTGGGGGCGTTTTGTGTTCCTGACAGGTGTACCAGTGGAGAATGTGTGCAAGCATGCTGGTCGCTGTTTTGACATGGGGAACACTCACCGCTGCCAGTGCCAGGCAGGCTACACCGGTAGCTACTGTGAGACTGAGGTGGATGAATGTCTATCGAACCCCTGTCGCAACGGTGCCACCTGTGTGGACTACCAGGGTGGATATGAGTGCCAGGTACACGTTACTTTGCACCCCATCTTTACCTGTGCACAAATCATGTCATTCACTACCCCACTCCCCTAAATTAGTAACTTATAGCACATAAAGAGTGCAATACGATCAGTGAGAGAATGGTCTTGCACATTCACCGCTAGCAGTAGGTCATGTGTTCATTAAAAATGAGCGGTTATAATGGTCAATAAACTGAAAGTATTATTCCAATTGTGTCACAATTTATAAGCGATAAATACAACCAGCCAAAACAGTCACGATTAACCAACATGTTCCACTCTACAAACTGCAACAGTGCATCATATCAAAACACCCATTACAACAGTAATTAAAATACTTTAACACAGGCATACAGGTATGTTGGCCAACATGGAGCTCCTCTTTACCTTTTTCGCTGTGTCTCAGTGTAAGGCAGGGTTCCAGGGAGTCCACTGCCAGTACGATGTGGATGAGTGCCAGTCCCAGCCTTGCCTCCATGGAGGCACCTGCATCAACCTGGTCAACCGCTTCTCCTGCTCCTGCCCCCCTGGGACACACGGTGAGTAACAGCTGGAATACACCTGCTGAGGCTGGGCAGGCGGTCATAGCTGGTCAGTTTGTCAGGTAGCCAAGTGGCCACAGTCAGGTTGCCAGTCTGTCAGGCAGTGCATAGTAAGATTAAGTTAGTCAGTTAGTTGATGAATGAGCCAGAGTCAGTCAGTCCCAGTTTCTCAGGCAGGCAGGTAGTCAGGCATTTGTTTCAGTCAGTCACAGCAGGTTTGTTCCATCAGTCAGGCAGGAATGTTGCTTTATGTCAGTCGCAGCATATCAGTGTGTCATTGTTGCAATTGGTCAGTTATTTATTAGGTCAGGCAGTCACAGGGTTTCTGTCACAGTCACGTAGTCACAGTCGGTCAGGCTCATCTTTAGGTCTGTACGAATTTGTACATGTGTGGCTGTTAAGGTAAAATATGACACCTTGTTGTGACACCAGCCTGATGTGTTTCATTAGCTGGGCGGGGCAAATAGCGTGTATGTCTGATTATGTGCTGCAGTTTGAATGGGAAGTGAGGGTGCCTGTGTACGTCTCTCCTGTGTGCCACAGGTGTGCGCTGTGAGGTGGATGTGGATGACTGTGAGCCAGAGCCTGGCTCCTGGGGGCCACGCTGTCTGAATGGGGGCCAGTGTGTGGACGGAGTGGGTCGCTATACCTGCTCCTGCCCCCCTGGATTTGCAGGAGAGCACTGCGAGGGTGATGTCAACGAGTGTCTCTCTGGGCCCTGCCATGCCCTGGGAAGCCTGGATTGTGTGCAGTTGGCCAGCGACTACCAGTGCCACTGCCGCCTGGGTTATACAGGTACACACACACACACACACACACACACACACACGCAGACTACCAGTATCATGATTACTGGGTTATAGAGGTACACACATAGGTACAGACACACTCTATCATTCACTCACATTCTGTTACTCATTCACAGACACTCAAAAAGTCACTGTCATTCTCTGAATCCCTCTCTTAGGACGGCACTGTGAGTCGATGGTGGACCTGTGTCTGTCCAAACCATGTCACAACGGGGGCACCTGTTCTATGAACACAAGCTCAGTACATGGATACACCTGCATCTGTCAACCAGTAAGACCTACCTTTGCTCTGCTGCTCCTTAACTGAACTCAGTCTTCCATGATTCTCCCTCCTTAGCTGTACACTTGTCTTAGTGAATGACTGCCTGCTTTTACTCTGCACTGTTTCCAGTGTCCATTTCCTTTGTAAATGGCGGCATATTGTCAGCCTTGTATCTCCAAAAGGACAACTTTTTAGAAAGTAATGAAAAACCTTGTTAGTAAATTACATGAGTAAAATTTTGATAGTCTGACAAAACTTTATTTATTACAAACCAATGAAACCTTGGTAATGGATAACTAGTAGTGAAAACTAAAGTTTTATGATGTTGACAATATGCTCCCTCTGTCTTAGCATCCCTCTCTTCTTCCATGTTTGGCTAAGTACATCCCCAGTTGTTCTGGTCATTTTATTTCATTCATGTTAGACAATTCATTGAAATTCACGTCAAGAATTTCAAGAATAGGACTTAAATGAAGTTTTTCTTTTTCAAATTAATTCACTCGCTTTCACCTCTGACTGAATTGAAATTGATCTAACCCCCAACTACTCCAGCTCTCACAGATGTTGTTTTCTTGTATGGTTTTGTTAAGTGGCTGATGCTTTGTTTATGGGCTGTTGTATTCTAAATGCTTCTGTCTTCTTCACCTAACAACTCAAGTCTTATCTCTTACTCCTGTTTTTGTGCTGGCAACAGTGAGGGTGTGACGGCATAGACCAGGTATGACGTGCTTGCATTTCTAGAACTTAGAGTTTTAGAATTTTGTCTGAAGATAGTATAGTAAGCTTTAGATTTTTTAAAGCTACATATCATTGCTTTGTTTCCTATGATTCTTAGACAGTGGTCCTAATTCTTGCTTCTGGAGGGCTACAGGGTCTTCTGGTTTTTAATTTCACTTGAAGTCAGGACTGCTAGTTAAGACTAAAGAATCCAGGTGAGGTAATGGTTGTCAGGAACTTTTCTTTATAAACAAATAACAAAAATGAACACATCCTGTTCCCTTCCAGAACCAAATTTGAGGATCCCTGAGCTTTTTTCTTTTCCAGATTTGTTTCTTGTACTTCTTATTCTCATCTTCTTTGCATATGACCCCTAATTGTAAAGTGAATTAAATGAGTAATGTTTGAGTTGGCATCTAATATTGGCTTCTTTCTCCTTATACCACTCAGGGCTTCTCTGGGTTCAGCTGTGGGGAGGTAGAGGGGTACACCTGTGCTAACCTTCGCTGCCAAAATGGAGGGCGCTGCCAGGAATCACCAGAGGGCCGCCTCCAGTGCCGCTGCTTGCCTGGATTTGGTGGCCCCCGCTGTGAAATCATCCAAGGCTGCCAGGCTCGTCCGTGCCAGAATGGGGGCACCTGCCTGATAGACCCCCGTGGGTCCCCCTACCAGTACACCTGCAACTGCCCTGCCCACTTCTCAGGCAAGAACTGTGAGACGGTGGTCCTGGACCCCCGTTTGCTGCCCAGTCCGCCATGCCCCTATGATGAGTGCACCCTGAGGGCCGGCGATGACGTGTGTGACCCACAATGCAACAGGCATGAGTGTGCCTGGGATGGAGGCGACTGCTCACTGCACCGCCAGCAGCCCTGGGAGAACTGCACCGCAAACGTGCGCTGCTGGGAGCTCTTCCATAATGGCCGCTGCGACCCCGAATGTGACAACGCTGGCTGCCTCTTCGACAGCTTCGAGTGCCAGAGCACCACCACCTCCTGCAAGTATGTTAATTGTAACATAACCTTATCAAGTAGCCTTCCTAAGTTTCAGAATGGTTTTCTAACATTGAGAACTCTCTCATTCTTTCTCCCACACCATTTACACAACTGTGGATTCCAGTTGTGTAAATGGATAATGACTTAAAATGTATGCTCTGCAAGTCTGTGATGTAATTGTCTGTTAAATTGGACATGAATCTTATGAAAGAAAACTCCTCAACTCCTCAACCTATGCTGCATCCTCTATTCTGACCCCTTATGCAGGTATGACAAGTACTGTGCGGACCACTATGCCAACGGCCATTGCAACCAGGGCTGCAACACAGAGGAGTGCGGCTGGGACGGACTGGACTGCTCTGGGGACACCCCGCCCCAGGTGGCAGATGGCACGCTGGTGGTGGTGGTGCTACTGCAGCCAGAGGAGCTGCTGGGAGACCTACGAGGATTCCTGCGCTCGCTAGGAACGTTGCTACATACCAACCTGCGTGTCAAGATGGACTCCCAGCACAGGCCCATGGTGTACCCGTACTATGGCTCTGAGCAGGACGGTGAGGCGGGGGCCTGGCAGAAGCGCCGGGCCAAGAGGGAGCTGAAGAAGGAGGTTATTGGGTAAGGGCAGGTGGCTGGTTCCACCCCTGAGCTGTCGGTCTTGGCTCCTAATCACAACTGTACAACTCAGCTTCACTCCTTCAGTCTGTCTCTCAGCTTTGCCTTCACTGCCTCTCACACCATTGGCCCTGTTTTCTGTCTGACGTAAGCCACATGGTTCATGCAGTGTTATGTATGCTTTGTAAGGAGAAATTATACACCCCTGATTTCCGAACTCCTTCCCTCATTCCAGGTCCAAGGTTTTCCTGGAGATTGACAACCGGCAGTGCACCCAGAACTCAGATGACTGTTTTTCAAACACAGACCTGGCTGCCTCATACATTGCCGCAATGTACCTGAAAAGTGGGGGCCCTCTTCCTTACCCTCTCGTGTCTGTCACCAGTAAGTCTCACTGCTATTCTAGTCCATTCTTCAGACATACAATCTCTGTTGTCTGGGAAACACACATTTATTATAATAACTTCTTAAATAATAAAAATGAATATAAAGGTTTAATGAAAAAATGAAATGACATGCACTGATGTACCTCCCTCTGTGTGCGTGTGCCCCTTGCCCCCTATAGGTGAGCCCCTGGAAGAGCCAAAGGGGCCCCACCTGCTGTACCTGCTGGCGGTGGCAGGGGCCATCATCCTGCTGATTGTGGTTCTGGGGGTGCTGGCGGCCAAACGCAAGCGCAAACACGGTATCCTCTGGCTCCCAGACGGATTCCTCACCAAGAAGGATGGCAAGCGGCGCGAGCCTGTGGGCCAGGATGATGTTGGCATGAAGTACGTGAGGACTGCAACTGCATTTAACAATGTGTCCCAAATCGACAGTGAGAGTTGAAAGAGTGAGTGTGGCTTGCAAATATAATCAAATTATGTAATGTAATTAAATGGGGAAAATAATTGTGTTTCAGGAATATGGTAAAGCCCCAGGATGGAGGGATGGTCGATGCTAACCAGAACCAGCGCTGGCTGGAGGAAGGGCCGCAGCAGCCGAAGAAGCCCAGGGTAAGCACCTGCTGGAGAGGGAGGTGGGAGGAGGAGAGGCTGGGAAGAGAACTTGACTGTCTTCATTTTCTGGCCTGGCTTTCTTCGTTTTACATCCTCTTCAAGTTCCAGCCATTCAAGATACTTAAATTAAGGTTGCATGTTCTTGTTGACTCCAAAAATAAATGTTAGTCATTTACAAATGTTATTTACTGTGAATTTTATTATTTTTTGTGTTGTGAAAATAACAATTTCTTTTATTTTAACAGTGTTGCATGACCACCTAAATCACCTCTATTTGGTCAGAAATGAAAATCAGCATGCCACACACAAGCCTCTGTGGCATTGCTCTATGCAGCTGTAGAATTGGGGTCAGTGTGTCCTCATCTCTTTCTCCTCTGCTCTCTGTCTCATTGAACCCTATAGACGGAGGATAAACCCTTGCTTCCAATGGGAGTGGAAGGTGGTGGGGTGGACCGTCGTGAGTGGACCTTACAGCACCACAAGGCCGCTGACATCACCCTGACTCCTCCTCAAGCTGAGCTGGATGTCGACTGCTTGGACGTGAACGTCAAGGGCCCAGGTACTAAAATCCTGACTGCAGCTGTCAGTATGCCTGCACTTTATGTTCTATGGCTCAGTTTCCAATATTGTGTAGTGTTGGGAAATAATGGGAAATTGAGTTAGAGGCGTGCATTTACCAGCACAGGAGTCCATTAGATTTGAATTCGGTCCGTTCAGGAAAGGAACAGAAATTTAATTAATTCACTGGAAAATCCAGAGAACATCTTGGACATTTTTCACGTAATTGAATTTCCTTTAATGTAATTTAATTTCACCTCCAGGATTGATTGAACTGAAACTGAATTGATCCTGACCTTGGTATTAACACACTGGTTATGGCGAAGGCATGATGCAAATATTAGGTGATTCTTTGCAAAAAAAGGATTCTTTGCTTTCAGCCATTGAACACAACTGACATTGTGTTTGACCTTTGACCTCTCAGATGGCTTCACGCCACTGATGCTGGCATCGCTACGCATGGGAGGGGCAGAGTGCAGCAGCCTGCTGGGTGATGAGGAGGAGGAGAGTGGGGCCGATGAGCCTGGGGCCAACATCATCACTGATCTGATTGATCAGGGTGCCACGCTCATGGCCCAGACCGACCGCACGGGCGAGACGGCACTGCACCTGGCCGCCCGCTATGCCCGTGCTGATGCTGCCAAAAGGCTGCTGGACGCTGGAGCCGACGCTAACGCCCACGACAACATGGGCCGCACCCCCCTGCATGCTGCTGTCGCCGCTGATGCACAGGGCGTCTTCCAGGTGAGCGTACCTGGACACACACACACCTGTACACCTCAGAGCAAAAATGTACGTGTACACACCATCCATCTACATGGCAGGATATTTTATAGAAGCATGACAGGTGAATTTGGTCAAGGATACACCAACTATGCCCCTACCTAGGATTTGACCCGTATACCTCTGGGTGGCCAAATTTTTACTCACCTTCTGCCTCCTGCTCTCTCAGATCCTGATCCGTAACCGTGCTACAGAGCTGGATGCTCGAATGAATGACGGCACCACGCCCCTGATCCTGGCGGCACGTCTGGCAGTGGAGGGCATGGTGGAAGAGCTGGTGCACTGCCATGCCGATGTCAATGCTGTGGATGACCATGGTGAGTGCCCCCTACTGGCCAGCTGACTCAAACACTGCCAGTGGGGTTCGGGGACCTTTCAGACCAGATCTCTGCCCATATTGATAAAGCCTTTGAAAGTAGGAGTGCTGATATGGGATTACACTGTATCTGATAATGGATATAGTTAGGATATGGACTGCGGACATCCATTTTTAGATCAGCAGTCTTACTCTGAGACACTTCATGAATATGAACCCATATCATTACATTTTTGCTAGTGGTGAGAATTTCTATGAAAAGTGGACATTTTGTTCAGTGTGAACTCACAGAACACATTGAAAGTCCCATTGTTTGTCATTGTGATACAATCCATTGTGATACCATCAGGCTGTTGGCAGCTTTGACAGTGAGATGGGCCTAGTGGGGTACAGAGATGTAATTGAGTTAGTTACCTACTGTGAAATCACCCATAGAGAAGCAATAAAAGCCTTGGTCTTTAGCCTGGCACATTAATCGTGTCTCTTACTGTGTGGAATGGCCAGTGAGGGCCTCTGTTCGTCCCTGCACTTGCACTGGCCCACAGATTTGCACCTATCTCACCTTGTCTGGCTCATTCTCTCTCTATAGGCAAATCTGCACTGCACTGGGCAGCTGCTGTGAACAATGTGGAGGCCACTCTGGTGCTGCTCAAGAATGGAGCCAACAGGGACATGCAAGACAACAAGGTGAACACTGCTCTTCCTCCTTTCAATACATTTTTCTTTCATTTTGGCTTCTTTCCATTGTTTTCTTTTTTGAATTTCAAGTTTTCTTTTGCAGAGTTTGGAGTTAACTGCATTTCAAATCAGTCAGATGAATTTATGAACACAAAAAATGACCATTCTGTTGTAGAGAATGATGAGGATTCCCTGTGTTTACCCCCTAATACCATTGACCCCTTAACCCTGGCTTTTAGTGCTTGGATATACCATCGTTATCCTTTCAATGTCCTTTTCTCTTTCGTATTTCAGGATTTCCTTTGTATTTGGGCATAGCCTTAGTCATTGCTATCTCTCCTTGTACTCACAGACTTTTCTTTCTTCTATCCTACCTCCCTCTTTCCCTTCTTTCCAACAGGAGGAGACTCCTTTGTTCCTGGCCGCTCGAGAAGGCAGCTTTGAGGCAGCACAGGTCCTGTTGGACCACTATTCTAATCGTGACATTACGGACCACCTGGACAGGTTGCCAAGGGACACAGCACAGGAACGCATGCACCACGACATCGTACGCTTGCTGGACCAGTACAATTTGGTACACAGCCCCCATGGGGCTGGGCCAAACCACCTTACAGGGGGTGCTGGTGGGGGCTCTCACTCCACACTGGTGTGCGCTGGTGGGAACAACGGTGGTTTCATTGGCCTGCGGCCTGGCCCCCAGGGCAAGAAGAGCCGGCGGGGTGGTGGCAAGGTCGGAGGCGTGGCTGGAGGCACCGCCAAGGAGCTTAAGGCCAAGAGGAGGAAGAAGCCGGCTGGAGGAGAGGGGCCGGGGGCCATGGGTATGGCCAGTGGTGGAGGGGGTGGGGCCAGCACCGGAGGAGGCAGTGGCTCCAAGGCCGGGGCAGGGCTGTCAGAGAGCTCGGTCACCCTGTCCCCTGTGGACTCGCTGGAGTCCCCACACTCATATGCTGGGGACGCCAGCGGTCCGGCTAACGCTGCCACATCCCCGTCCCTCCTGGGTAGCCCCACCTCCAGGCCACTCCTGCCTCCCGTGAGCCACATGCTTGGGCAGCAGCAGCAGCAGGGTTGGATGGGGATGGCCAAGCATGGCTATGGGGGCCACATGTTCGGGGTGCTTCCCCACCAGCTTGGGGCCTCACACCCGGGCCTCTCCCAACACCACCCCCATGCTGCAGGTGGCCTACTCACCCCCATGAATGTCACCATGAGCCGTGAGCAGCTGCCACCCATCGTCACCTTCCAGATGATGGCGCCGGGCGGTGGCCAGGCCCTGCTCAAGCAACCCCAGCCTGGGCAGGTGCAGGTACAGGCACAGGGGAACCAGACCCAAAACCAGTCCCAGCAAGGCTCTTCTCACCTCCACTGTACGCAAAGCATGATGTACCAGCTTCCCCCTGATGTGGGCCTGCAGCACAGCCTGTCCCACACTATCCCACACCCCCACTCTCTCTCCCACTCCCACTCTCTGTCCCACCCCCACAGCCTAGCCGACCCCCAGTCCCGTCAGCTCCCACCCTACCAGGCCCTGCAGAGCCCTGTGGATAAGTACCCAACACCCCCCTCCCAGCATAGCTACGCCACAGCCAACTCCGAGGGTACCACCCCTGGGCACCCCGCCCATCCGCATAGTGAGCACCCTTACCTCACCCCCTCACCCGAGTCCCCCGACCCCTGGTCGTCCTCCTCCCCACACTCCAACTCGGACTGGTCTGACGTCACCACGAGCCCCACTCCCCTGGGAAACGCCCATCACGCACTGCCTGGCCCACCCTCCCGCCACACACACATCCTGGAGCAGGCCCAGCTGCAGCCACAGCCCACACAGCCTGTGCAACCCACACAGGCAGCGCAGACGGCCCAGCGCAGCAGCATGCAGGTGTATGCATAGTTAAAAGGACCCTCGGTTTGACCCTTGCCTTCTGTCCCTATTTCCTCACCTAGACACATAACTCATGTCCTACTTTCTGTCTTGCACTTTTTTCCTTTTTCATCCTTTTTGTGTTTTCTTCCTCTTGTACCTCGTCATAACTAATCAACTCCCCCTTTCTTCTATCTTCTTCCTTTTCTGCACTTCTCCACTTTTAAATTTTGACTTATGCTGCCTTTTGTAACTTCCAACATTGCCTTCACATGTATGTATATTGAAAACTTTACAAAGAATCAAGCCAAAAATGTGCCATCTTATGCCAGTTGTTTATTTTAAGAAGGAGCTCTTAAAAGTCTTCACTGTTGTCACCTACATTAACCATTTGTACTGCCTTATGGTGCAAGTTCTCTGCTTTTGGAAGTGACGGTTCTGGACATTAACATTTGTGTCGGCTGTGGATAAATGACAAGAAAAGGCGCAGACATCTCTCTAAGTAAATGATCATCATAAATCACAGAATTATTAATGGACAGATGATTGTGATAATATTGATGATGATTATTGCGTTCTTGGATTAAACCACAAAAATGTAACGGAATGGACATTTGACAGTTCAAAGGGGCTGGACTCTTATACTCCCCTGGCAGTGGTTATTGTTTGTTTTCACTTTCTTTTAACTTTTTTTGTACTTTTTGAAGGATGTATGCTTATATAGCTTGCCATATAGCCCTGTGCTCATCTCTCAGCCCTTGCAGTGTAGATTTAAAAGAGGTACCTTTTTCTATACATGCCAAATTTTAAATGTTAGTATGTTAACTTAATTTCTTTCTTTCCATGATGGGTCATGTTGTGAAATATTATGATAAGCTGTTATCTTTATGATCCAAAACAAATGCCAAAAATTTTGTTTTGTTATTTGGATGTTTCTGACTAAATATAGTTATGAGACAACTAGATGCGCACTTGTTGTCAACTGACTGTCGGTTGGGCTATTGTGTGGTTTATATTGCACACATAAACTTAAAAAAAAAAACACATTTATAAATGTCTGTTTTGTAGTGTGGTTCAAAGCCAAACTGTGGTGTAAATAGGTCTGCCTTTTCAGTTGTTACATATTTTTCCCCCAAGTTACCTTGTTCTTGTTTCAATCTAACCTCACTGAAGGTCTGGCTGTCCTCCAATTGAGAAAGCAGGATGGGGGGGAGGGGAGGTTGGGGTCCAAGCTAACTGAGTCACATTTCAGCCTGTTGAACCTGATTGCCAGGAAAATTGGTGTCAACTGAGGTTAATGGAGTCACATAGGCAAAGACTGGCGAAATAAGAGCCAGAAGAGAATAACTTGTTTGGTTACACTGTGTTACTATCCGGTCTTTTATCTTGGCTGTTACATTAAAATGCATAGGAATACTGAGACTCAAAACCAACAGACTGTAGAAGAGGGCTAGATGCCTATGAATTTAATCTGTTTTATTATTGGCTGTAATATTAGTGGAAAGTTAAGGAACTGATTGGACTTAAAAATAGATTGACATCTGTGAAGCTCCCCCCATGCTGATACTGGAGAGGGGGTTGGACTAGGAAAATATTTACCAGCATTACTATTGTTACTGCTATTTTTCCATGAGTATCATTGTGTATTATTATTATTATTTTATTGCTCTCATCAGTGTAACTGGATCGATCTGAAGTTTTTTTTTTTTTTTTTTTTTAGAAAACTACTTTTAAACAGCATTTTTAAAATCACATTTAATCACTTTTACTTAATTAAAACCAATGTTTTATGTTCTACTTTTAAATTGATTTAAAACTATTCTGAAAATGTTTTTTATGCTTTATGACATAGAATATTTCTGACTTCCTGATATTTGTGATTTTTGTGGGCTGCAGCTTTGTACGACTGCTGTGTCCCCGGCAGACAATCGTTGAATAGTTCATTATTGCACAGTGGGGTTGTTTCATATTACTCAAAGACCAAATCTTAACATTGATCCCAAGGCTGATCAGAGACCCACAGAGTCAGTGCATACTGCATTAATG
Source organism: Albula goreensis (assembly GCA_022829145.1). Lineage (NCBI taxonomy): Eukaryota > Metazoa > Chordata > Actinopteri > Albuliformes > Albulidae > Albula > Albula goreensis. The sequence goes on along the minus strand of CM040753.1, from coordinate 18,108,909 downwards.
ATGACTTTATGAGTGGGGACTTAAGCATTGTTTCTGCAGTTTTTTAAGTGATTTAAGATAGTGGTGGGAGGATGAGGTTTCATGAACCCTGTAATGAGCTATAATGGGCTGTATGTTGCTGGTATTGTTAGAACCAAACAGAAGATTTCACAAGAAATCTCAATGATTGCTTAAAATCAGTGAGTCACCAATACCCTATGGTTACTTACTTCACCCTTTTTGTGTATCATGAAACCTCAGCCTGCAATCACCTAAGGGGTTAATGTACTGGTTTGGTCCAGGCCTCAGTACAACTGTGTGAGTTTGAGTCAGGGCAATACTTACAGAGACATGGAAGAAGTAAATAGACACCCTTAGTTTTACCAAACACTGCTGGTGTCCATTTACTTCTTGCATGTCTCTGTACACATGGGTGCATGGTGTTTGTATTGTCTCCATTTTTGGTGCCCAGAGAAACAAGACACTCTGATAAACAGACAGATGGAATAAGTCTTTATTTAAGAATGGCAGAGTTGATCCAGAAAGAGAGTGAGGTTTGCAGGTTGTGTCCATCTGTTGTGGATTCAGATATTTAAGGATGAATATGGCAGTCTCTGCTGTTGGCTGAGACTGTGCCACACTCTTGTCACTTGACACTGAATGTTCTGCCCATTATGATGTGCCCTTCCTAATCATACACTGCAAATGTAATTGAAATTGAGATGGCCCATCATCTTCTAATTTCTTTTTGGTGGAGAAAATACAAAATAGTGAACAAAAATGGGGTCAAATTGGTGATTGCACTTATGTTGTTGTATACACCACCATTTATTTGTAAATATAAACTATCTTTGTCCTGTAAACATTTCCTTTCTCTGGCACTTATGCTCCTTTCAGTAAGTTCACTGTTCTAGCCTGTCTGTTGGTCTTTTTGTCTGTTCCTCTTTGGAGTTTTTAATAGTACTCAACCATGATAAAATGAACAGTACACTTTGAGCCTGGTATTCTCACTCAAAACTCTTTCTTGTTATGCAAGGCTATTTTAAAATGTATATAAAACTATACTGTATGTTTTTGTCAGTTTTTTGTTTGTTTATCAATTATATATTCATTTAATATGAAGTAGTTTTTTTCCTCCTGTTTTTTCACCATAGAAGGAACTTGTGAATAAAGAGCAATCAAATGTTTAATTAAAAACCAAGCTAAACTGATGAATAAATGAATGCAGAAACACAAATAAAGAAGCATTTGTTCAGAAATCCCTGCTATCTTGAATACTTTTGTCATGATATTTCTGTATGAAAATATACTGTGTATCTGGTTGTTATACATTGGTTTACATCATCTGAGTGACTTGTTGGCATGGGATTAGAGGGATCATTTTCATTAGAGATTGGAGAATGAAGTTACATGAACTCCATAGCTACAATTACTAGTTAATTACTTAGTTGAGTGAACCAAACAAGACTTTTCACCACAAAAACCTCAATATTGCAATAAGTTCAAATCAAGGCATAGCACTGCAAATATATATCAAGCTATATTGCTCGAAAGGTTATCTATATAAAGGTAAAACTGATTATTATGGTAGATCTGCCCATTTTGCCTCATTCTCCAATAATGAAACCGCGTGACTTTTAGATTTTCTGAGCTGTTTTATCGGGAAATGAATTGTATGCTTACATATACAGTGGAATCCCATACAGATTAATACATTATAACATTCCATTAATAACGGGTTATCCCCAGTTCGGTTCTGGACAACCCAGTCCTACAGTGTGGAAACTTCTTGAATGAAAATGAGAATACAATGATTAAAAAGGCAAAAGGTAATGAGCATACCTTCTGCCGAATGCATCAAAGTTTATATAATGGCAACAGCTGACGGCACGTTCTCTGTTAACCTTATTACGACGTTATTCCTCCACATGTGGGCGAAATGTCACTTATTGGCATTTCAACAGGAACTAGATCAGAGACCGAGACCGGAGGTTGCGCATGCGTGTAGGAAGTGGTCACCGGAAGTCTATTTTATTATGAACCAAGACTGCAACGATATAGATTTCATGTTGTCTGTGAATGTAGGCTATTGTTCAGTCGTAGGCAACACATTGCCACATTTTATATATTTTTTTTTTCATTTGTAGGTGTTCCATGCTTAATTGTGATTTGCATGCTCTTCCATAATGATATGGCAGACTGGAGGACCTCGACAGTGATTTTGAGCTGTTTCTTCTGAAGACGGTTAACTTAACCATGCAGAGGTAAAGTTAATACAACGTGATGTATGATGCAGTACGGTCTAGAGTAATCCCTGTTGATGGGATGGTCTTTGCCTGGTTCTCTTCACCACAGTGTGTACAGCCTTCGTCGCGCGTTCTGCACAATGAGGCGGAACGCGGAAGTGGAATGGCAGTATAGTCTGACAGAAAATTAATGACTTATCTGTGCGATACACGAGCTGTAACGTTATGCTTACGGATACGTCTGGAATCAAGATGGAAGTTTAGGAGTTACTTTAAGCAACTTAACTTTGCTGACACATGAGTGAAAGTAATTTCTTCCACAGAATGACCGGACGGAGAAAGTGTATTGTTAGCTAGATTGCTTGCTGTTCTGGCTGACTTCCTAAGCGACCTCACAGGTTTCCCAGACAGTCGCAGGATATCTCTGAACAAAGATAACAACCTTGTAAATACCGATAACACCCGTGAATCCGCGAGTGATATCTTCAGGTAAGCAAGGTGAAGCGAGTTAACCAGTTGAACATGAGTTCTAGCTCATTGTTTTTGTTGTTTGACTCGCTAGATAACCAGATACATTACATGGTCGGTTAACGTTGAGTGAGTAGTTCGCTATCCAGTCAGTTCAGTTCGAATTCATACAACTCTTGAGGGCCAGCATACCGTTGTAGATGTTTTACTTCACTCCTTATGTTTCTGTGCAAGTAGTTAACTTTGCGGTAGCTTGTATAATGCCACCAATAAGTAGCTCTTGTTAAAAGCTATACTCCATAGGTCTGGTTGATACTACAGTTAAATTAACATTGTAATGTTTACTACAACTGCAAGAAGCTAACTTTACTGCCTGGTCCACCAAGAGTGAAGCAGATGTATCTTCAGATATTAACTTGGTAAACTGCTGGAATTTCTAGTTAATTTCAATTAGCTGCAGAAATGATTAGTGTTTAGGTACTCTTGGGTTTACTACCTGGTCTTCTGCAAGTCAAGCGCAGCCTGTACCTGTTGTTGGTGTTGGGCTGTAAATGAATGAACGTTACATGATATCGGTATATCCTGATTATCGACAATAATTTATCTGGAATCAAAAAAAGCTATGTATCAAGACACATGCCAAAGTCTGCAATTAACAGTATTTTTGTGATAAATTGCAAAATTAGCTTGGTTTACTACCCCCTCTCTCGTTTCCGTGATGTGGCACAATCGACAAAGTTTATTTATGAAAACGTAGGCATTGACTGACACACCTTTGACACACTGGGGAAAAAAATCTGACTGATGTTTAACCGGGTCAAACGCGTTGTTTATGTGGACGTACGTCATGCCCGGATGGTGCAGATAAGCTGTGCCTGGAAGTACTCAGAGCAATTAGTCGAGGTTCAGTGAAGTTACTCGAGAGGGTATGAATGAATTTTAAGATAACGATACGCACTGGCGAAAATAACTGTCACAGAACACCTGCTGAGAGTGTAACAGACTGTATTTCGCTGGAAAGTTGGGGGCAATGATTGTTTGTGCTGGCATTCTACACAAAAATAAATTTCAGGTTGCATGTCCGACCTTCCTAGTCAGGGAATCTTGATTTAACTGTTAATTGTGGTTTGCTGGGGAAACCAAGCTAGGTGGGCTGAATGGTCAATTCCTGTCATGATGTTTTTCCTACAAGTGGGTCGCTGGGTCCTTTTTCTTTGACTCGGAGGGTGTCACACCTCTTCCCACTCATCCAGCTCTGGCCCCACATGTATCTACATTGTATGAACCCTTTGCTTGGATCAAGGCGAAACTCGGTGGTGCAACGTTAAAAAAAAAAAAAAAAAAAACTTCTCTGTGGATATGCTGCAAAAATAAGGGTATTTTATTTATTTATTTATTTATTTTTACATGAGAAGACTTCCTGTACTTATTTGACACTTTTTGCTATGTAAGCAGCACTCCTTTGTCCAGTTCATGCTTTTGGAAGCCTTGTTTCTTCTGCCCTAGGCTTTCTGCAGTCTGCTTGGTGTCAGTAGATTTGTGATGGTTTTTGGATGGAATTTTTACTAACAAGATATATCCCTTGAAGTTGGGTAGATTTGTACCACATCAAGGTGGAAAATTGGTCACAGATGAGTTTTCCTAACCTCTTCTAAAAACTATTATGCTGTGCGGGGGGAGGGGCATGTATTTGAAAAGCTTTCCATAGGTACATTCTACCTGGGACTAATTGTAAATGAATTGTTTCATTGCGTCTGTGGTTTAGCTGTATGGCTCTGAATGATGGCAATTCCACACATCATGGCCCTCTGTGCAACCATATGATTAATTGCATTTTTGTTCAAAATCATGTTTTATTAGTATAAAATTTGTTTCTCATTTGGAAAATAGTAGGTTATTCAGTATTCAGCTGGAGGTCTGCATTGTCTGCTGGTTTTTGGCATTTCATCACTCAAAAATGATCTGTTTAAGTCACCAATTTGGCCTGGCTGCCAAAAAACGCATGGGTAAAGCTGACATGTGCAATACAGTACTTTATGGTTGTGTGAAATCCTTCCTTTAGAGTTTTAAACAAATCCCCATTTCTGTGTAGTAGTTCTCATTCAGTGGATATTGCACTGCTGTTTTTAATGAAGATTTAATAGACTTCTCATCTTGTGTGTGTGTTCATGTGCGAGAGAGAGAGAGACTGTCAGCTAGGTCTCATCTCCATATATGGAGAGGGAACAGGTGGCTGGCTGGTGGGGTGTGAAAGAGCAGCAGAAAGAGGGGTGTAGAAGCAGTGGAATAATTTAATGTGAACATGTTTCTCTCATCACTTAGATAATTATCATAATTACTTTGTTCAAAAATAATTTATTGCTTTACACAGTTTAAGCTTTTACTACTTTAATCAACCTCTCCTGTAGAGGATAGTGTAGGTTTAAACAGTTTGAATATAGGCATGTATTATTTGTTGGAGTCCAAAACCTATTTGGCCTCAAATGTTTGGAATTTACTATAAGCTACTGTGGCAGTCATTTTGGTGAAGACTTGAAAATATCCTTCTTTTTGCTCACTGAGTGACAGCGAGGCATTTCACTTGTGTCAATTTATTTGTTTACAGCAGCAATGTAGTGCAGTTGTTAGCGAACTGGACTCATAACTCATTGGCCACAGTTCCACCCCTGAGCAAAGTTGCTTCTCCAGAATTGTTCCAATAAATATCCAGCTGTATACATGGAAATAACATAACAAATATAAGCTACATTAAAAGCAGATCAAGAAAACCATCACCCAACAAAGACTCCATATTAAAATACCAGAAAAAAACCTTTTCAGCGTGAAATGCTCAGAATTTTCAAATTTGACGTTTGTTATAGCCTCTGAGAAACAACATGACAAATTCTCTCAAAGTCAAAGATGTAAAAGCTCAGCTAATCCATGAATTGTTTTTAGGGATTTGTGTGGTAATTTAATTTGTTGACAATTTCTTTGATTTGTGGCCTGTGTAGTATTTGCTTGGTAACATTCTAAAAATTTGAATCAAAAACTAGCCAGGCTCATTTTGCCTGCTGTCATAGTTATGATATGAATTGGTCTTCAGATGTGGTGGGTAAGAGGCTCTGTTTATGCGTAAAATGTAAATGTAATGCATTGTAATATTTTATCTGTTTCTTACTCTGTCTACCCCATCTCCCTCTTCCTCTTTGCTTCCCTTCTATCACCCCATCCACTCCCTCCTCTGTGCAGCCCCCACTCCCTGTCTCTCTGCACTCGGTGGTGATCACAGCTCTCACCTCAGCCCCCATGCCGTCTGTCCGGCTGAAGTATGTGTCGCTGGGCGTGCTGGTGTTCCAGACCACCTCTCTGGTGCTCACCATGCGCTACTCACGGACGCTGCAGGGAGATGGCCCCCGATACCTGGCCTCTTCAGCTGTGGTAACTGCTGAGCTGCTGAAGATCCTCACCTGTGTGATGCTGGTTTACAGGGATCACAGTAAGTCTCCCCTGGAATGCGCCTGAAGTCTAGGTCAAAATATATAATTAACTGTTCTGACCAGTGGTTTATTAGCAACGTGCACCCCTACATCAGCATGTCAGTGTAGTCAGGCCCATAATTAAAATACAGCTGTCCGTCAGGAGTACAGTATGTAGGGTCAACATAGCACAAGCATTCTAAATCCTTGTTAAAAAGAGTTTTAATTAATGCAGTTGGATGGAATAGTTAAAACATATTTGACACTACTGAGTAATCAATATTAACAACTGTGGCCTTGTATCATTCATGCAATGAGATGGAATGTCAAGGATTTAATTGGTTGGATCTGTCTGAATGTTACCTCTTTACCCAGATCATTGGAACCCAATTTCTCTATTATTTGCTGTTGTTTCTCTTGTAGTCCTGAGGCTGCAGCGTCTAAGCTATATTTGGTTCCCACTTCTTACTTAGCTGTTTACACCATGATTTTAGCTGGAAAACTGTATCATCTTTCAACAGTTCAAACTATTATAACTCTTCCATTAAGGAAATGTTTTGTTGAATTTGCATTTATGGTGAGAAACAATTCAGAGTTGTTCAATATATTTTATCAATAGATGCCCATCAAAGAAATTTAGGGCTAGAAGAAGTGAAGCCTGAATATCGATTTTATTAATACTTCAGCATATTTCTTTATGTAAGCAGCAGCACTGGATGAGTTTTGCCTCCAGGACTGGGGTTGTGAATCACTCGTTTAGGCCTTTTCTCTTCATGCAAATATTTGCGGATAGATTTTGTCCATCAGTCCTCTATTGACTTTGTGGTTTATGTTCAGAACTATTTTATTTTTATCTGGATGAGGCGTATAAACATGGCTAGGCTTTTCATGGAATTTTACAAAAAAGAATAGCTAAAAATGGATGAAATGACATAACATTTATTTTCTGTGTTTGTATGTGGTTAAATTGTTTCAGTGTTCTGACTGAGCTAAAGTATTTGTTCTGATGTTACTGTTCAAACATTCTGGCTAAATGGCCTTTTCAAACTAGCTGTGTGAGTCTAAAGGCCCATCTGACTCAGCCTGATGTTTTCAGCTGTATATCACATTCTGTAGTCTGGTACTATGGTGTTGCACAATGTTCCAAGTCCAAAAATTGATTTTGGTGAAAGCATTAGCATTTTGCCCATAAAAAGTCCATTTTTATCTTCCTCCTAAAACAGTGTCCTATGTGCAGGACTCATGGCTTTGATGCAGTTGTCCTGTCCATAAAATTACCGCGCAAGTGAGGAGGCCAGCTAGTTCTGTAAAATCACTGTTACTCTCTGCTTCTGTTTGATGAGTATGTCGTCAAGTGAAATTAAGATGTAAATTTGGGGGGAGTGGGATTTTAATGGAGGTTGGGGAAAGTTTTGCTAGGCTAGTAGCCCGAAGGTTCCCTGATGGGTTTGTCGCAGCCTCCTCTGCTAGGCATCTTAACAGTCATTAAAGTGGATGACCATTTCATCTGCAAGTAATTCTGCTCAAAGCATGTGATGGATGAGGCTGGCAGTTTTCCCCCATGCTGTTTACATGTAACAAGACTGGAAGAACAGTGTTATGCCCATCAAACCATACTAAATTTGTGGAATGAACGTGAAGAGGGTGTGTTTTATGGTCTGTGCGTTGTCACTGGTAGCCCTTCCTTAATCTTACACTTATTCTTTTTCTCCTGCCCCCCCCCGTCTGTCCCAGGCTACAGTGTGAGAGCGCTGAACAGTGTACTGACCCAGGAAATTGTGAACAAGCCGATGGAAACATTTAAGCTGGCCATTCCCTCTGGCATCTACACCCTACAGAACAACCTGCTATATGTGGCCCTGTCCAACCTGGATGCAGCCACCTACCAGGTGTGGAGGCAGGGGTGGAGGGGGGCTCTGGCCCATAAATGATGGAGCCGTAATGAAACTGATGGAAGCATGGTGATGGGGAAGGGCAAGGCTTTATGATGGTTATGTGCATTTCTGATATTTTAGAATGCTTGCATGTTCATACATATTTTATGTGTATTTGTACATGCACAGAAATGTACATATGGCTGTATATGCATGTGTATGTGTTCATATCTGTGTGTGTATGTTTGTTTGTGTGTCGGTATTTGTGTGTATATTTCATGTTTGTGCCACATTGTTATTTGACTCGTGCTCTTTCCTGTAGGTGACATACCAGCTGAAGATCCTGACCACAGCCCTGTTCTCAGTGTCCATGCTGGGCCGCAGGCTGGGAGTGTATCAGTGGCTCTCCCTGCTCATCCTAATGGCTGGAGTGGCACTTGTGCAGGTTCACTTCATTATTTCTTATTTTACCTTTTATTTAACCAGGTAGGCTACCTTAGTGCGTAGTTATGTTTAGCAAGGAAACAGTGGGAATCAAAGTGGGTAGGGAGTGGGGGAAATGGTCACATGACCAGATGTACAGGAAAGGTTTTAGTGGGAATTTGACCAGGACACCGGTGCTACAGTTATTTGCAACCAAAGATTAATACTACAGCATTTATGGGTTTGAAAGAATTGTAGTATTTTTCCCCACCACTGTTTATGGCAGTTGATTGCATGCTTGTCTCTCATTGTGACCGTGCAGTGGCCATCTGAGTCCCCGGGTGCTGTGGAACAGAAGCAGATGTCAGCAGGCTCCCAGTTTGTGGGTGTGATTGCGGTGCTGGTGGCCTGCTGCTCCAGTGGCTTTGCAGGGGTGTACTTTGAAAAGATCCTCAAAGAGACCAAACAAAGCGTCTGGGTTCGGAACATCCAACTAGGTCAGAAGAACTGCGACTCCCAGTGTCCCTCCCTGCTTGTGGCACTGTGGTTACAGATCTGAGCTGAATCATTATTTAAGAATCATATGAAAATCATAAGATCTTGCATCATGGCATCTGTAAAATTCTCTGAATGTGATTTCCACATAACTATGTTTTCCAAGGCGCATGTGGTGGCCACAGGCCTGTTACGAATAATTATTTAAAAATAATCCAACTCTAAATGAAAGGCTTTTGTAAAAATATTTTGGTCTGAAAATCTGAATGAAATGAAAGAGTGAATGAATTGTGTGAGTGTTGGAGTGAAGAATTAAGTTTGGAGGTGAATGATTTAATGGTAGGAAAATAGCTGACTCTGGGTGAACAGGTGAATGTGGAGGGAGTGAGTTGATGTGGGATTGAGTGAAGAAGTGGGGAAATAATGAGTGCTGTTTCTCCCCTTTGCAGGGCTGTTTGGCATGGTGTTTGGTCTGATGGGGGTATTTGTGTACGATGGGGACAGGGTCAGAGAGTCCGGAATGTTCCAGGGCTACAATCAACTTACCTGGACTGTGGTCGCTCTGCAAGTAAGTCACTGTTAAAGAGATTATATAATGTTCTTAACAGTATGTATTAATGTTACGACTTACACTAGAACTCCTTCCTTAGAAATCTTCTGTAACTGGTATAGAAATGATGAATTTGTGTAGATCATTGTTAATATCATATTTGGCATTATTTAAAAAGAATCTTTTCCATTAAGATCAATACCGGCCATTGGCCGCTTCCTGTTGAGCTATGTTATTCATGCTTTTATCTTATTTGAAATATGTGTTAAAACAGCATGATAACTGCTATCAAATTATCAAATACATGCTGCTGGGATTTAAATATAATTTAAGTACTCATATTAAAATAGCAAGTAGATATGAGCATTCACGAAAAAAAAAACAGTTTAAATGTTAAAACTGGTAAATGTTAAACTTTGGTTAATATTGGATTTGAATGTATTCAAATTGGCCCCTGTGTCTTCGGTGTAGCTGTCCGTCTCATGTGCCTCTCTGTCCCTGGTGTCACCAGGCTCTTGGAGGGCTAGTGATCGCTGCTGTGATCAAGTATGCTGACAACATCCTGAAGGGCTTCGCCACATCGCTGTCAATCATCCTTTCCACCCTCATCTCATACTTCTGGCTGGAGGACTTTGAACCTACCAGGTGCAGTTACACAACCGCACTATCATGTAAATGCACAAGCTCATATACACACATGGATACTTCTGCACATACACAAGCATACACACAAATGCATGCATACACATGAATACAGGTACACAAACACACATACACAGATGTGCACACAACATGTACACACAAAAGACACACATGTTGTATACAGTTTTTGCTCAAACTGGAAAGTTGTGTAACTGTATCTCATTCCCCTCTCTCTTTTCTGTCAGTGTGTTCTTCTTTGGGGCAATGCTGGTCATCATTGCCACCTTCCTCTACGGCTATGAAGGCAAGCCCGCCCCTAACCCTAGCCGTGCGTAGATGGAGTAACGTAGAAGGGAGAATACAAGAGAACAAGGAAGAGAAGGCAATGAAGAGAATGTGCAACAGATAATAGATACATGGAGACAAAGGCACTGGACGAGCAGTGTGAAAGCACTACGGGTTTGATTGCTTGTGCACATTTTCTTGAACAGAACCACAAGAGACAGGGCCTACCCACTCCCCAGCCTTCACAGATGGAGCAGTAGACATCACAGCCACAAACATCTGGGTTGGCCTAGTCTGGACTCTGCTGTACTATCTTGGCCTCCTATTCAATCACACAGTTTATGTGTAGTATGACCAATCTTTAGGCTGTTCTACAGTGGCTCCCTTCCTAGAAGGTACATGGTGATCCAAACTGCTGCCAGGAGACTCTGTAGAGATCCTGGGACTGTGAGAAACCACTTACCTTGTTTGAAGATTGACTTTATATTTTATAACAACTGTTACAGTGGGCTTTTCAAATCAGGAAATGATTGTTTCTCATATCCATCTGCATTGGATTTGACAACAGCTAAAACTAAGTTTAAAAATGTGTATAATGTATTTTTGAGGAATGGTGGTATTCATAATATCATAAAAGGAAGTGTGATTTTCAACCTGTTTTGAAGTGTCAGTGTCTTGTGGGAAGTGGAACGCTGCCCTCTGTTGGCTGCTTTGGGGGATGTTGACCTATAGCAGAAGATGATATATGGAATGTTATTTTTAAAAAAGGTGTGAAACTGTGGACAAAAGTGATCGTGCACACACAGGCACATATGCTGTCATCCTTTGTGTGAGTACATAGGAAGTGGAGACACCACTGTAGCTGCATTCATTAGCAGATTAGTTTTAGCGCCCTGCTGGCTGTCAGAAATGTGATTGTTACTTTGTCTGGAAATAGAAAAGAATAACTTTTTTTTTCTCAGGAGGAACCTCAGTTATGCAAATGTGATTTTTTTTCAGACCCTGAATGTTTCAACTGAATGTTTCAACTAAAATGTTTCAACTAATATGAAAACAGCCATAACTACTACACTGAAAAAACATGACATACACAATATACATGTCATCATGTACTTCTCATTCAGCACATGCATCACACACACATATTTGTGTCTCAGTCATTACACACGTCACACTCAGACACACATCACCCCGCATTTATCTCACTCATCACACACATTTAATCTTGTGCTCATCAATGGTATTCAGTCCACTCAGTTCCTTCCTTTATTATTTTAAAAACACTGCATGCAAAAACCCCAACTGATTGTTAGGTTTCTCTTCTTGTCTTATGTAATTCAAGACATGTGCATGGTACACAACACAGCACTTTTCCCACTTCCCTCCTGCATGGTCTCATGACCTTGACCCTGTTTGGCTCTGTGTATCATCACACCCCTCTGCTTAGATGCTCATAGTGCAGCCAGGGCTCCATGACAGTGTGCAGAAGACAGTGTGTGTGTGTAAGTGGAGCAGGTCTGCTGCAGGGTTTTAAACATGAGCTTTGTCAGCAGCTCCATACAAAAAATGATACTGAGCTAAAGTTCAGCTTCCCCAATTAAGGGAACTAATCACACTGTGACTGCTTTGCCATGAGTGGCATCACAGACTCTGCACATATGACTGATGTTATCTGAGGCAGTGCACATCAGTGCCTTGGTGTCAGTCCCTCTGTGGTCTTTCAAACAGCAATGAAGACTACTCTGACTGCCTGTACAACAGTTCCAATAATGATGATGTTGTTGGTTAGACTCCACAATAAAACTCAATGAGAGGCAAAGAAATGGAGTAGCACAGAGAGTTTGAGCAGAAATGGCTGAACGAGGCATCATGCCTCCACAAATGAGTGGAATTGGGTGAACATGATACATCTCCCTGCTATTGCAGAAACAGCAAGGGACTAACCAAAATCAGAAAAACTCAGCAGGTGTCAAAAGTCACATCATGTTCCAAAATAAAGACATCAGATATGTAGAGCTGGACAAACCCTGCATATCAGTGTAGACAGCCTATTTAGGACAGTAGTGCAGCTGACACATTCAGAATGGCATTAATCAATAGAACCACTCCCAAAAATATAGGAAACCTGCTAATTTTTCAGACTGTGAGGTTTCATAAAACTTCAGTTCTTAGGTGCATTAAGCAATGTTTGGAGATTTGCTCAATTTTAAACAGTAGGTTTTTACTCCCTTTCCCCTCATTCATTTCTGTCACATGAGTGTGTCTTTGATGCACCCCATAATAAAGTGGGAGGACAGAAGATCTGTCTCTGTCCATTTCTTAGTTTGTTAGTCATGACATAAGACAACACTGCCATTTGGATTTGGATAAAACCTGAGAGAATGATGCATCTTACCATCCAGATCCAGCATGTAAGGAGTGCACTGATTGGCCCAATGGGGTGCAGTATCATTCATGGGTGTTGACTTGTTTTGCCGCTGCCTATTTTTCTCCTGTCTATCAGTTTCCACTGTGAGTTTGTAGCAGGTGGAGAAAGTAATGAACTGAAGTGTTCAGAATTTATGATTTAATTTTTCAGATTAATGAGACCTCATTCATGTCCATTGTAAGATTTGTGTCCTCTGGCTCACTATTAGAAGACCTGAATGGTTTGCACATTAGTGATGAGCAGTTGTGAGGAGTTTGTGTGTTTTCACACCCAGACTAACTTGCTTCTCTTGCTGAGCTGTAGGCATAATTTTACCCAGTCATGGATGAATAAGGTATCATGGCTCAAAAATAGATGAGGCTGCAATTAGCCTTCAATCACTACTCAGCCAATGAAAAAGTTCTGCTCTTTATAATAATATATAATAATTGGACAAAAAACAGTGAGTTACTGGTGACATACTGTAGCTCCACCCATTTTGGTGTCAGATAACACCCTCCCATTTCCCTGTCCCTCTGATCTGTGAATATTAACACTAACACTGACTGTCGGTGGCTTTCACAGATTGATCACCTCTGTGTGCTCTCTTATCAGGATCCGGCCCCAAACTGATTCAGTCAACTCTTGCACTAATAACCATGGGTCTGCAAAAGCCGGTTCAAATAAAAGCCTCTTTAGCCAATGAGTATCTTCATTTAGTGTGAATTACATGGGTTTTAGAGTGTCTGGCTTATGGCTGCTGTAATGTCAAACTTGATGCATCAAAATTGAGAATAGAGTTTAAAGATACAATGGATCTGCTCAACCAATTAATAAGTTGTTATGGAAACTGTCATTGTTAACCATCTTTTTGATGTGGACATTTTTGGAGCATTTATGATGTTTCCTTTTTTTTCTTTGTTGAAAACTTGCCAGCTTCCTTTTGGCTGATTGACTTGATCAGAATTGGGCTTAAGGCAAACTGACAGCTCATATCTGTGTTAACTGCAGTCTAAGAATTTGATTTAGGGCATCCGTCCCCTCACTCATTCAGGTAGCATGGTGTGTGTGGTCCGTTTCTATAACACAGTTAAGATGACTACAGAGTTGAGTCCTGTTCCAGGAAAGTAAAATACACACACTTCAGGTTATGTTTCTGTCTGCTATCAGTGTATCTTGAGGCAGTTTAAGGCAGAAATCCCCACCTGCGCAAGGTTACCTTTCCAAACCTCTGCACATGCTGTGTTACTCCTGTCCCAATGACACAAAGGCATTGGTGGAAAATTTTAAGGCAGTTTTTTTCTTTTAGTTATCCTTCTTAAGTCAGTCAAATGACCCTATGCCGGGTTAGCAGCATCTATGGGTTTTGTAGCTTTATTTCAATTAGCAGCCTGTTTAGGCCTCAGGAAGTAGGTGTGTGGACTCTCAAGCCAATTCAATGTATTAAGCACTTGACTGGCTGAACGCACCAAAAACAGCTTCCACACACATCCTTCTGGGCTGGAGTTGTGCACCCCATGCTATAGATGTTCTCCCTCTCCACTGCCCTCCTGCGGCAGATCCATCTGTCTACCCCTCCCCCCCCCCCCCCCCCCGCTACTTGGATGGAATGACCACCAGGGGGGCCCCCCTCTTGGGTCTCCACATGAGCACCTGGGCGTCGTTGGCATTGGGCCGTCCCAGGGCATTTGGAGGGATAGACTCCATACGGGTCAGGACCCTTGGCTGGTCCTGCTGAAGCCGGCCTGTTAGCGTGGCCCGAGAGCCCAGGGGTCTGGAGGGGTCCACACCGATGTCCACTTTCATGCGCCACTTTATGGTCTGCAGCAGGATCTTCTCCTTAGTGCCAGCATTGAGTGCCACCAGCCAGGTGGTGAAGCTCTGGTCCCTCTTGATGCGAGTCAGCAAGGGCACGTTGCTGTCGCTGACAGGCACCGCCCAGGTCACGCTGGGGTAGAAGTTGTCGTTCATGCTGACTGTGAAGCGTGAGGGCTTGGCAGTGGGCCCTGCCAGAGTCACAGTTTCTGTGGTGTTGCCATACCATGGGTAGCTCACGCCATCTGAGTCACTGATGGCCCTAACCTGCCCATCACGCAGCTCTGGCAGCTCCCAGCTCGACCTGAAAAGACAGGAACAGAGGACTGACTAAGATCACCTGACACGTACTCTTGGAATCCAGAGGCTCAGATCTGCAGTTAATCTCATGATTCTTAGTCGTTACTGTTTTACATCACTAGTGTAGTAATGATCGCTACTCGAGGGATGAGCCAGATTAGATGTTTTCACACTCACAGAGGGTGGTTCATGCAAGTGTGACATGTGGCAAGTTCCTTCTCTCATAATTCAGCCATTTTCCTGTGCCTCATAATTTAAAATTGAAATACTGGTTTGTGTTGGTAGTTGATTTTAAAATGTTGGTTGTGTCCTGAAAATTTCACCGGTTCATGGGTCAAAGTGGCCATGTTGTGAAGAGCAGAGGATTATGAAAGAAAACAGAGAAAATCAAAGAGAACACTGACTGCATAGACTGCCATAGACTAAAATAGACTCATTGTATCTATCCTTGTCACCCAATGAATCTCTGCACAGATACAGTATGTTAGCCAGTCAATGTGTCAGTAAATTGATATATTATCTAGCGACTGTGTCAGTATTTTTGACACAATATGACTCAGTGTGTCTATAGATTAGCCAACCATTGTGTCAGTAGATGGGCACATTTGCCAACCAGCACATCAGTCAGCTGAAATATTAGCTAATGTGTTAGTTGAAGTGATGCTACTTTCTTTCTTCTTAATTCAGCTCCATGTCTCATCACAAGCATATATCATGACCCACCTCCCCAACCAACCATGGACTTGACACACCCTGTATACACATACATGTCTCTCCACCATCCCAAAACGGTTTTCAGTGTGTAGTCAGACAATTTTAAAAGCTTGTTTAATCTGCTTGTGTGTTTACATCCTTGTATGTGGGTAAGTATGAGCTAATGACCCTTTCCCTCTCTTCCCCTTTCTCTCCATTCACAAGACTGGGGTGTAAGAGCAGTTATCTCTTTCTATTATCAGCTTTTCTATTTTTTACAACCAGAGTCGGGGGAACAAAATCAATTAGTGGGCGTCAAGCTGCAAGCGAAAGGCAGCACACTGACACAAATACACACGCTCACACCTACACACGCACACCAGTGCACATCAGCTCCAACACGAACGATATTTGCTTTGCGCACAAACAACACATTTTTCCGTTTGAATACTCATTCGGGGTTATTCGATTCAGACGCGCGCAGACGAAAATGCAACCCACCGCAATCACACTCTGGCGTTATAAATGTACGGTAACCAGCCGCGCGCTCATCCAGTCACACTCCACACCACCTGCGAACGCATACACACATTCTGTCTCACCCACACAGATACTTAGCACGCTCACCCACACAGTCAAGCCCGGTGATGAAAATTTGATTTTTCTCCATCCTCCTACACGATCCAACAACTGACAGAGGGGAATGTACGGAGTGTTTGTAATAAGAGGGGTGTGTTTATGTGAGTGACAGAGGGAGACAGAAAGGGAAAGCAGGATGGAGGAACAACTCACATGCCGATGTCACTGTAAGTGTTGTAAAACTCCATCTGCGTGCAAGCCTGTATCCAGCCCACCACCCACGTCTCATTGCGGGGTACGGGGGGCATCACCACCCGTGCGGAGGCCTTAAAGTAAGGTGTCTTGTAACGCAACACAATGGGCGAGTTCTCTTCGATTATCGTTGGGCACTGGTCTATGGTGGCCGAGACGTCGTAGACCACGATGTTCTCCCGCTTGATGCGCGACTTGCAGGCAATGCTCTGAATGCAACCCATGACGCTGCCTATAGTCACGGTCAGAATAGCCAGCAAGGGAGGTAGGAAGCACCCGAGCATCAACCAAAAGGCGCATCAATTTCGACCGGATTCCATTCAGCCCCAGGCGTTAGGTGTTAAATCGACAATAATCATATTAATCTAGCAGACCACCAAAACCAAGCTGTACAGTAAATATAAATGTAAAAATATATATTTAAAAATCTCACATTTGATTAAACAGATAAGTATGCACGTGCTGTTTTATAGATAGTTTTGGGAAGAAGAAGAGTAGAAGAAACAAGGTATGACGGTTGGGGAGGACACACCGACTCCCTGTACAGGTCTTCCCCGACGTTGTCGTGCCTGCCCCCGGCACTGCCTCGTGTGCCTGTCTCCCAACTGCTGCGATTCTGGGCTCCTTTGAGCTGGAGTCCCCGCGTGTCCCTCGCGCCTTTCCTTTTGGAATCCACGCGTCCGCCCGCAGGTCTGTGCCCTTTGATCCTCTTCTTTTTGCCCCGTGCGGTCATGTCACAAGAGAAGGGGAGGCACAGCCGTTCAGAGACGGCGTGTTGTCTTCTCTATGGGTGGCGGTCGAGTGTCTTGTTGTTCCCTGGTTTGATGTTCGCTCGGTTGGAGCGGTAGAAACACAGACAATGGTGCATACCTGCCTGCGCGGCAGCTACCCCTTTGTCACTGCTCGTGAGACAAGATAGGTGTTAAATGCAAACCTTAAAGGTAGTCCAGTCCAGTTGAGCTCTCACTCATATTTTCCTGTTCGTTACCTCGACTTGTATATGCTAGCAGGATTGATGCATAAATATAGACGTGATAAAAACAAGAGCAGTGCAAAATATAAAATATGTTCTTATATTTCCGTCAGTGCATAGGAAAATGATTATTCTTTTCACAGTGTTAGTAATTTGCTAATAATACAATATATGCAACCTATAACGATCACATTCTCCCTCGCTCTATCCTCTGCCCGCTCTATGCCTCCTCTGCCGCTGTTCAGCATCGACTTGGTGCTGATGCTGTTTGAACACCAGAGGGAGAAAGGGAATTAAAACGCGTTTCAGTGCGGACCCCTGTCCATCATTTGTACCCTCAAAGGACCCGTATCTACCTTATCATCACCCGTGATGGATTTCGTGAATCAGTTCTAGGTTCGAGGTATTGAACAGTGAAAGGTCCGTGGTTATTAGTTATGGATACATTTTATAACTATCCGTAAAGTCGGCTGAGTCGAAGGGGATAGGTTAAATATAGGCAAAGAGTGTCTGCGGAGTTTCAGTTGCACCCTGCCCCCTTTAAAAACATAATTTAGGGTACTCAGCGAGCTAGATAATTTGCTTATTGCATAAATGTTCCATCATAAACCTTTTTCATTCCATGGACGATGCTATTCAGTTTTTTAAAAGTGGAAATTAATTTGTTTAAATCCATCTTGAATGAAATTCAACCTTAAAAGTTATCCAATTCGAATTGTGCTTTCCAGAGTGATATAGCAGGTACCCTTTAAAGCATTTATTCTGCATTGATTTTAGTATTCTAAAAGGAAGATAAGCAGTATTCTTATTAAATATTCAATATTTAATACTAGATAATGAAGCATTATTATTGTTTGGCTGGCTTTCAATCTCTGACAAAGTGTCTGGGCGGCTTTATTAAGTTTTGTGGCTGAGACATTTTACAATCTGATTGGTGCTAGCACATTTAAAATGGTGGGATTCATTTGTGTATGGTGAACCTGCCTAGCATGGCTGCATCACATGAAAAAATGTGATGCACCCTTACATGGGTTCATGGGGTCATATGTAGGAGCCAGAGAAGTTAAGCTATTATATCACAACTGGCAGAAACATGTCTTAAAACATTTGGAATTTGTGTCTGCAAGGAGCTTAACATGTTTAAATGACCTATGTTTAGAAAATCTTTTGGTTTGGTTAATTTTTGGGAGGGTGGGGGTGCAGATTTCATTTTCTAAACTCTATAAGCATGTTCAGTAAACTGTGGTACCTACTGGACCAATCTGCCATAAATATAATTGTGCAAAGAAACATGTCTCATAAACCGCTACACTTTATTCTTATCTAGAGGGACTTAAATAGTTTATATTTTTGAAAACAATCTAATTTACAGCTGGGTATTTACTAAGAAACTCAGGTGAAGGAGCTAATTTGAGGGAACAACAGCAATGTCCCTTCTGGGAATAAAACCAGCAATTTCTGAGTTAGAGGCTTGGTTCCCTAACCACCATACTCTCCCAACCCTACTAGGTCAACCAACAGTTTGTGCTGGACACTTGTACTTGTGATATATGCATTGGACTGATGAAGGGTCAGAATAAGAGATTGTGTGACTTTTTCAGCATCACTTGGTACCATTCACACTAGATCAGTCTTCCTTTGGTCTTCAAAGTATTTTATTATTATTATTTTTTTTACATTCTGACACCTTCTTAAGGTCATAATAGGTTGTAAAATAGCTATCTAGTCAGTCATTAGGTCATAACATTTTTATTTTTTGAATATTTTTGGACTATTTTTGATAAAAAAAAATTGTTGAATGTGTTGCATGCATGACAGTAGAATTAATCTTGCATGAACTGCATAGATATGAATGAAAATTGATCCCTCTGATTATAATAAAATTACAGAGGAATAAATCTGCACAAATAAGGGTGTAATAGAATTTACTTAGCAACTCAAGTCTAAGTCTTCACTGCTTCCTATTGCCCTCAAGCCAATAGGGAGAGATACTAGCTATGAGGTAAGAAGTTGAGGACTGCCTAACCCTTGCTCCAGCATTATGTAGGATGGCTTTGGCTCTTAAAATTCTTATATGGTGGTGTTTTCACAGTAACATGCAAACTTATGTGCTAGTGGCTAGTGATGTGTGTAGGACCCAGATTTGAATTCACTTTGCAGGAATATGGCATGTGCTGGCAGGGGGTGCTGGGTAGTGAGGAAACCATTCCCAGGATATTCCCTGTCTCCCAATGTAATACCTAATATGAATCTGAATTCGAGGATTCCTGGCCACATTCAGCTCTGACAAGACAAACTTGTTTTTTTTTTTTTTTTTTTTTTTTTAATTTGGCATGTTAGTAGAATATTAAAGATCTTATCTTTAAGTGAATGTTGGTAATAATCTGAGAAAATCAAAAGTTACAGAGCATTACAATTCTATATTAACAAAATGTAGTGTCATGCAATGTAAATAAATAGTTAAATCCTGGATCCCTTGGTTAATTCAATGCTGAAGTAGATCAGTTTTGGTGGGTTACTAATGGTAATGCTAAGACATCAAATTTGTCTAGTGTGTGCCAAGTATAGTTTAGCCATGTTTTGTTGAGCCAGATGGCATTAGCTGTTTGTTAGAGGATGAGATTACACAAGAACAGTGTAAGAATCTCACAGATGGCTTCACATCTTTGATGAGTCACAGAGTGAAATATTACAATTAATGGAAAACAATTTGTCCTCTTTATCCATATTAAGGATACAAGTTATCCCAAAATCACACTTTCACATTTTCAGAACATCACAGAGCACTTGGACCTGTCCATTTTCTGTATAATCTTTATAACCTGTATAACCATAATTCTTATGGTTATAAGAATTGATAAAATAAATATGGCCTCATACAAAGTACTATTCACAGTTTGCAGCAAGATAAAGCCAATGTAGTGAGTAGTAGCCAATATACTTCATCGTATGTGCTTAAAGTTTATTTCATGTTGTACTGTCACCAAGCTACTATTTAAAGCTCTTTAGAGGATGGGTTTTTAGTTATATCTGACAATATTAATTGGATAAATACATTGCGCAATTAACTTGATATTCTTTGAACAATTAGGGTAACTTAGATTTCAAAATAACAGGCAATTAAACATCTCTTTACTTACGGGTGAATTCAAGGAAGATAGCCTATAAATGGTGCATTTGACTGCTTTTGTGCAAACTTATACAAAGCATGAGAAAGCCATGAAAAGAGCATTAACTGACCTCTGTATCAATGCAGTGTCGTATCCGCCAATGCAATATTGTCCTTGTACAGTACAGCGCGACATTTCGGGGCCATCTCCTTAGTTAATTGTCAAACCGCCCACTTCTGTCGTACTTGGAAATAGGGGCGTGCTGGTCCAGCAGCATGACTCCTCCCAGTTTATTACTATTGGCCGATGATTACACCGGAAATAGCGAAATGAGGAAACCGGTATTCCTTTCAACCTCATCACTGACCCTTTTGAGGGGAAGCTCTCCGAGTATTCACTTGCTATCTATCTTTTCTTTTTTTCGGTTTATGCTTGGGCAATCGCTGAGAGCGTTGTCCCGCAGCGTGTCGAGTGTTGTGTACCGAGTTGCACTAGCCATGAAACCGCAGGTTATATTCGTATTGGGCGGACCTGGTGCAGGGAAAGGGACACAGTGCGCCAAAATCGTGGAGGTACGAGTTTCACTATTAAGGGGGTCATTGGGGTGTCTGAGCATTTTGTCTGTGGAAGTTGTCCTTAACCGTTCGGCGAGTGAGCAGTCCTTCAGGTTCATGTAAATTTGTGGAATGCATTATTGTACGTCCTGTATCTTATCTTAGGTTAAGTAGTAAAAGCTATCGCAACAGTCCACGAGTTCTGACTAAATCATTAACCTTTAATTATCTGTTACATCTAACGGCTGGTAGCTTGTGATTTTTACGTTCCGTAGCGATGAAATTAATTGTCAAAACATATTTGACTATTTGGTGCCAGATTTCTCTGCAGCTGACACATAAGACGTTGTGCTTGATATTGCCGTGGTGCAGGAAGACATTTTGACAAGATTCTTATTTTTATGTGCATGCACCTGTCTCTGTCTCCTACTCACGCACACACACTCATAAGTGGACATGTTATCCCTGACAGACCAGTACGAGCGAGACTGAGTGTGGACACATCAGCACTATGGTGCATAGGTCACAAGAACACACCCAGCAAAGGTTACTCTCCATCCTGAAATAATCTCTATTTTATGTCAAAGGTCTCTTTAGCCTGCTAGTTTTTTGTTTCGCTTTCTCAGGTAGTACATGCAATTGATTTTGAAATCATTATCCACAGTCTGCAATGAATGTAATGGTCAATCTCCCTACTGTATTACTGTAAAAATTGTGCATGTTTAGGAGGTAAATGCAATATGAAAATCCATTTTTCAGTGATCCCACAAGTTTATTCATTATGAGAGACCTCGTGGTGCAGTGTAGCTTTAATATACAGAAGTGAAGTATTATATACAAAAGTGCTGTCTGCTGTAATTTATTGGTTATTATTTCTAAAACCTCTTCCTCTGATACTCCCCCACCCTGGTTGGTGCAAAAGCATGAATGTATTTCTCTGCTCCCCTCTAAAAGTCACGTCACTCATGCCGTGCATTAGTTGGCATTCAGGCATTTAGCAAGTGCTCTCATCCAATGGGTGAGCACAATGAATTGATGATACCAAGTTGTCAAGTTGTTAATATTACAACAAATAGTAGTCATCTTGCCAACCAATCATTAAGTGTCATAATTGGTGGGAGACAATGACATGAGCTTGTCATAAGTGACTCCTAGGGATGGTGGTAATTAGGTTTGAGTTAAAAAAAAAAAAAAAACAGTATAGATTTGAATTGTGGCCAGTTTTAAATAAAAATGCCCATGTAGGATGAGTTAGAGGTAAATTGCTCTTCTGAAGACAGCCACATTATTTTACTACTGAATAATTATCTACTGAAAAAAAAATCAATTTGTAAATATGTGCTTTTTGATCAGGCCTGTGTTTTAAAACTTATCATATTGGTTAAGAGACTTTTAATTGACTGATCAGTCACATAATTCCATGGTACTGTAATTGTATTAGTTGACATCTCCGACCCAGCTTCAGATGCTCTTAGCACTACTTGCAGTAATCAATTTCTCCAGCACGATATCTTCTCAAGCAATATCTGTTGCTGTTCTGCAACTCCACCTGGGCGTCGAACCTGCAACCTCTAAGCTACAAGACTACTTTCATACCCGTTATATTACCTGTCCTCTCCTGTGTCTCATAGTCTTACGGCTACACTCACCTATCTGCGGGGGACCTGTTGCGGGCCGAGAGGATGCGGGAGGGCTCTGAATTTGGGCAGCTCATTGACAGTTACATCAAGGATGGCAAGATCGTTCCTGTGGAGATCACCATCAACTTACTAAGAAAGGTGTAACTTAGACTTTGTTTCATTGTGTGATTCATAGTGCTGACTGAGATTTAAACACGTCTCTTTCCTGGCAGCCAGGAGAACTACTCCACCTCTCCTGCAGGCATTAGTCATAATCTTCACCACAACAAGTGAACTCTACTTTGCCTGCTCTGGGTAGCTTGAGGGCCTTTCACGATGTGTGCCAGTTGGCTGTGCAGCATATGCATGCCTCTTCTCCATTCTGGTTTGGTTGGCATGTATGATTGATGAAATGACCTTCCCATCTCTGTCAAAGCAGCTAAGTTATTTAACGGCAGAATGGAAACCCACCCTTTCAGACTGCACAACACTTAAAAAAATCTCTCTCTCTGAAAAAAACAAACACTTATCAGCATCACTGATGTGTGTTTTTGCAGCACAAATCTGTACTGTGACATTTCCCTGATTCGATGCTATTTCATCTATAATACCTAAAGGTACAAAATATAAAATGTGAATGTAAAAAGATTGTACTTAGTGAAATGATTTTTCTCAGGGATGAGTATTTACTCTTTTTCACTGCTCTTTATTTTGTCCTGGTATGCAAGGTCACCTTGCATTTCTTGAATGCCACCCAACAAATAAAATTCTTTAGCTGTTACTCTTGTTATTAGGTCAGTATTCCATAACTTGCCCAGTGTCTATACCTGCCCCTCATTCTGGTCTGTCCTAAGGGAATGGAAGAGACCATGAGGCTCAACCAGGATAAGTTCCGTTTCCTAATTGATGGCTTTCCTCGTAACCAAGACAACTTGCAAGGATGGACCTCTGTCATGGAGGACAAGGCCGATGTCAAGTTTGTCCTGTTCTTTGACTGCAGTGACCAAGTAAGATGTGGAGTCAGAGTGGGGAGAGTGTGAGGGAGAGGGTGTATGAGAAGCTGGTGCTTTCACAGCAGACCCAGATTTCAGGGATGGAATGAAGCATTATATTGGTATCCAAAACGTCCTTGTATCTCCATTTTTGAGCTTCATACATAAATAAAAAGCTAGAAAGTGTTTCCAGTTACGTGCTGTCACTGTTCATGATTCACAGACAATAGTTTTTATTAAAATATAAATGTTAAGGTTTTTCATGATTCTGATGATGTATCATTACCATGCTGGTGTTGGTCTGTTTAGATAGAAGAAGGAGAGGGTGGTCGGTCAGTCTCAGTGTCAGGTGTGTTATTTGTCTCTGCAGGTGTGCATCGACAGGTGTCTGGAGAGGGGGAAGAGCAGCGGCCGCACCGACGATAACAGAGAAAGTCTGGAGAAACGGTGAGCCCTGTCCTGTGAATGTGCGTGCGTGCGTGCGTGCGTGCGTGCCTGCGTGTATGCCCCCTTAACATATGTTTATGTATGGGCAGGAGTGATCCCCTGCATGCAGCATATGTAAACCTCCTGTAAACAGTGCTTGTCCAGGATATGCTCCCTAATGGAAATTGAATATACTGCAGTATTTTGAAAATACTTAGCAGTTATCTTCAGAATGAATGGAAAATATACTGCAGTATATTACATTTCCATAGGGGCAATTTCACTTTCCTCGCCCCTGTTTGATGGAAGACCTATCCATGATGCAGGATCCAGACCTACCTTCAGTCTACTCGGCCAATCATCGAGCTGTACCAGAAGCAGGGTCAAGTGCGCACTGTGGACGCCTCCCGCAGTGTGGACGAGGTGAGGCTTCTGATTGGAGGGGAGAGACTCGGGTCAAACATGTGTCTGAGATAACTTTAGATGTTGCTGATTTTGCCGATGAAGACAGTCCCTGAGAATTTGTAATAAAGCCACAATGTGTTATCAGTCTGAGAGAGATGATTCTTTTAAAGGGTTCTAGCATTTCAAATAATGTGTTGGCCCTGATATATATGTGTGTGTGTGTGTGTGTGTGTGTATATATATATATATATATATATATATATATATATACTGTATATATATATTTTCTCTCTCTCTCTCTCTCTCTCTCTCTCTCTCTCTCTCAGGTCTTTGCAGATGTGAAGGCTCTACTTGAAAAGGAAGGGTAGAGTCTCTTCACCGGCAGCCTCATACGCTCAGTGTACAAGCCCATGTTTACCACTTTTATCTATGTATTTGTTTTATTTTGTTTCCTGTGTCAAAGTGAAGAAGGTTCTGTGTGTGTGTGTGTGTGTGTGTGTGTGTGTGTGTGTGTGTGTGTGTGTGTGTGTGTGTGTGTGTGTGTGTGTGTGTGTGTGTGTGTGTGTGTGTTGTAGAGTTTAAGAAAGTGTTTTAGATATTACCAAAGTAAGTCTGTATCTGTATGCCTCACCCAAAACTGGGTCCAAAAGTAAAAATGCAACTTGTGTCTGTGTAACAGCATTGTACCGACACACACACACACACATAATAGTTTTAGTAGGAAGTGTCACCTCTTATAGGTGTTTCACCATACCCAGTATGTAACTGGCATCTAGGTGGTTCATTGGAGCCACTTTGTCGCCTGAAGGCTTGTAACACACTGTATGGTTTTGACAGATACACTGCACTCAGTCAGACAGATAACACGGTGCTAATAAAGGGCAGAATAAGACAGGTTGATGAGTGGAGCTAGTGTCTTGTAAGCCATGCTCCACTGGACAGAGACAGACAGAAGCTTGACCTGCAAGGGGCATGTGAGGGGACACCATTTTATGTGTGTGTTTGAGCTGCTTTGGGGAAATGTCCTCTCCTGAGATGAGCAACCTGTATCTTAAGTATCTCAGTTTCTTCATTGCAGGTCTGTGTTGTTTCCTGATGTAGTCTTTCATGCCATGCTTATGTCTCTCCTCTGACTGGGAAGTTTTTAGAAGTAACCAGTATTTTCTGATCAATCTTATCAAATCTGAGAAGGCAAGTCTAAGGAATAGGACACAATTCAAA
This sequence comes from Albula goreensis, assembly GCA_022829145.1. Taxonomy (NCBI): domain Eukaryota; kingdom Metazoa; phylum Chordata; class Actinopteri; order Albuliformes; family Albulidae; genus Albula; species Albula goreensis. The sequence goes on along the minus strand of CM040753.1, from coordinate 18,083,143 downwards.
TGTTAATTACTCTGAGGAGGTGTGTATTGTGTCACACTTCCTCTAACTGTCCTATCCAGTGTCTTAGCCGTGCCTATGGCTGCTACAGTAAGTGCTGTCCCCAGACAGAAAAGATGAGTGTGCCCATAGATCTCTTTACATTTTCCTGTCAGAGTTGCAAGGCTTACCATGAGGATATATTAAGGTATCAAGCCACACAATATGTATTTGTCAAGTATTGAGGTATTGATGACTGAAAAGGTCTGTGAGAGTCAGAAGAGATCAGCGTCATGGAGGCCCAGGCCATGAGTGGAGTCCACCCACTGTGAGCCTGACAAACGACTGCTTCCATTATGGCATCAAACTGGCCAACTCCGGGGCCAATGGTCAGCTGCTACTTCTGACTAAATATTATATTGTGTAGGTAGGACTTTAATTTAAAGCAGCAATTCTCCTCCATTTTACAGAAGAATCCTCTGGTGATCCTTCTGTAGTATAGACAAAGACAAACCTTTCTGGGGCGACCACTTCAACCGTCTGTTATCTGAAGGCAACAGTGAGCTTTCAAACAGCCTGTGCTAAAGGAAATCAGTGTTTGTTTACCAGATGTTCTTGTCAGAGATTTAGAGTGTAGTGTCAAGGCTAAAGAATTAAACAACATGCACAACTGCAGCAATACTTTGAACATTGTAACAAGTTCTTGCCTATTGAATTTTTTTCTCTGATTTTAACAGAAATTACAGCAAATGACTGAAAATGAAAAAAATGTTGTTTGTCAGGTCATTGAGCTAGTTGACTTAGCTGTGACCTAAGCTTTTACATATATTAAGAGAATTACTGAAATACATCCTTGGGCTTGAGTGCTTGGAATGTCAGCAGACATTTTCCCGCAGCAATAAGAGGTCCTCTTGCATGCTCCCTGTGATTGGGGGAGTGGTATTGGAAGTACCATGTCTATTACAGATAACTGAAGTGAGGTAGCTTAGGCAATTGGATTCTCTTTTACAGATTCTGTCTTTCACTAATGCTTAGGAAACACCTCTACACCATGCCTCTCTCACTTCATCCCTCCATCAGCAAACCACAATACAGCCCACTCTCAGTCTATCATTCTTGAGCTTAACCATCTCAGGGCATTCAGCGCTCATTTGAAGTGTACAAAAATGTAGAATTCTCACTCTTCAATACAAATCAAGCTTCAAAATTTTAGGCCTCATTTAGAGTGGAAATACCATGGAAAGAAACTATGAAGGAAATGAAAATGAAGGAAGATGGACCAGTTTTTTTGTTAAACTTGAATTTGTTCTTTTTTAAAGGAAAACAGGCAAGGGTATACAAAAAGAATGAAAATGTATAAATATATTGTCTCTTCACTCCTATAAGAATGTGTGTTTGTGATTTATTTATGAGCATTAGTCTTGTTGAGACAAATACATGTTTTTCCAGGCTTTCAACATGCATTACAAGCAATGTATTCCTACCAAAATGTGCAACATTAAAATTGTGCTGTGTTAAACATCTCACAGGTTTTCTGTATCTGCTGTGGGACTCATCAGCAGTAGTCTTAATTTGTCCAGCAGGTGGCAGTGTTGATAAGGTAGAGCATATGTGTCGGGTAGGCTTCTGTTAGCCACACAAGTCTGCATTTTCATACCATGGTGTTATCTGAGGAAATGCCAGAAAAGTCACTAACAAAATCTGCTTGGTCCATTACCAATGTTGTTAAATGTAAAGCATAATTAAGGGTATAAGCCCAGGTTTAGAATAGTCCTGCTGAGCAGCACAGGCTGATATGGCTGTCCTATCACTTTCCTCCTTGCTTTAAATGTAGTCTTTAAAGTAGTTTGAATTTACATTGAGATGGTCAAGTATCTCCACTTGTTCAATTACTTCTCCAGCCCCAGAAAGAAATCACAGAAATCTGTATTTATTTGCAAAATTGGATATGTTGCTGGAGGGTGAGGAGTCCCATTTGTTTTATACCACTGCTCACAGAATTTTTGATATAAAATCCGACATGAAAGCCAAGTTTTAAGATTGCTACAACAATGTAGTAAATGAAACACTATCATCTTTTCCTAATTTAAAGTAATTAGTCCAATCAAATTGCAGATATATCTAAAAGCCTGAAAATCCCTCAAAATATTTCCAAAAACAGTGAACTTCAGAGCTTTTGGGAAGCAGTTTTGTGTATATACAATTATGTGAAAAAGTAACTCTTAAAAACTTACTTTTCTCACATATTTGGACATATGGATATTTGATTTTCATTAAAACAGTTTTATTAAAGGTAAACTAATTTGCTAAAGGAAAAGGTTACTCTACCTCCTCCATTATCATCCTATGAAATGGCAAAAATTAGGTTCAGGGGCACCAGCATATGTGTAATCAGTTATAACATCATTAGTGAGCAACTCAGAAGGCCCTGCCTAATGTAAAGATCAAAAACTTGTTCAGATTTGGTCTTAACCATTGCAGTGTGAAGTCATGTAATGCAAAAGACCAAAATAACTGTGGCTCTTTCATTGTCCTTTGTCATACTTTTGTAAGGAAAGGTGGGTAAACATTCCTCTCAGTAGATGTAAAAGATTGATAGATTCTTACATGAAATGCCAACATGAAGTTCATTTCTGCCAAAGGGGCAGCTGTTGAATCTAAGGGTGTACTTATTTTTTCTTGCAAAAGGAAAATGGATTTCTGTTCAGCAAACAATTGCAATGTATAATTTTCCATGGTTATTTGTTAAATTAGATTACCCAATTATTCCTTCTTCCAGTAACATGTGTATTAATTAGTGTTTTAAGCTCCAGTTTTGTTTTAATAGATGCAGTTTTTCCAATAGTGAATGTGTTGCAGTTAAAGTCTTCAGCATACTATTTTAGACTCCAAATGTAACTTCCTTTCAATTAAACCGCTCTGAAGTATGGTTTTTAATACAGATTATTAATTGTTTGCATAATCCATAATTATTGGCTATTAGCGATGCTATCTGAATACCTTCAAGATTATTTGCCCCTTTGTTGTGTGTATGTATTTGTGGGTGTCTCTGCTTAATTTCCTGGCTATCTCTCCAAAGGCATGGCATTTTTAAACAGATATCAGTAAGTCAGATCATTATGTTTAAAGACCTGGTAATATGGAACCTGAGTCTATAATGACTCTTTAATGCAGGGGCTAATGTCCAGACATCCTCACATTACATCTTAGAGTGTTGAGTGTGCTGTGAAAGTGTGCATGCCTGACTCCACCCAGAGGGAATGGTCTTAGCACTACAGCTTTTACGGTTTAAAGCAGATGTTCTCATTTGTGCTGTAAGTCGGCTTGTTTGTGTGTGCAAGTCTTCAGGCTCAAATAAGGGCAGGTCCCACCTGTGTGGGCTCGGCCTGAGCTCGGCCTGGACAATGGGGAGAGAGCAGGGGTGTGGGTGTTTACACACTGACCACGGGTGTCTGATCTCTGGCCCCAGAGAGGAGAGGACTTAGCTGCAGGTGAGTGGGTGAGTGGATGTGAGTGAGTGAGTGAGTGAGTGAATGAGAGGCATCCAGCCCTGTCTCATCCAGTCTGTCTCAGTGCCGGTTCAACAATGGAGCGGCTAAAAGATCTTCTAATCTCCGGTGGGACTGGCGGCAGAGCCCTTCTCTCTGCACTCCTGGAAAGATCCCAGCTAACAACATTTGATTTCCAGAACATTCTCAGAAAGTTTGGGTAAACATTCCCCTGCATGTACATTTTGAACATTTTTTTTGGATATCCACTTGAACATCATTAGCCTCAAAAGTTTCTTTATTGCTTTGATGCAATGGTTTGGAACAATAAAATTTTCCAAGGCTCTTTGGAGACCATTCTTGTCATGGGGAAAATATCCCCAAATGGAAATCCCCCCCAATATTCTGGAGTGTCATCACAATGTTTTGCCCCATCTGGAGCTGCTGTTTGCACTGTTTACAGAGTTGGTATTACTTCCATTGTAATGTAGTTAATTCAGAAAATTAACTGTAATTAAAATGTGATGATTAAGCCTACAGTTCTTGGTAAGGACTCTCAAATTGACCCCATCCCTGTCTCATTGAATCAGTGTGTTTGTCTGTTGTCATGCCTGCTGATCAAAATAATCTCAACATGTATTTTTATGCACAGTAAGGAAATGCAAAGTGTTCATCAAAACAGGCTTTGTTAGCAGAACACATTTATGTTCCTTGTTTAGAGTTTTATATTTTCTTTTGGGTATACTAAAACTCTGTTTTTTTCCCTTTACTTCCTCCTAAAAGACTGCCTAAAACTGAAATAGGCCCATTTTTACTGTTTACATTTATAAAAAAGCAACTAATATGGTCACTGAACTGATAAACATAATAAGGACATCACAGTGGGGAAACCTCCAAAAATATTAATGTTAAACATTAGAATAATTTCTACTCTGTGAATGAAGTACATATTTCAAGAGGATGTTTTTATTCCCAGTGTAAACATAACACAACATTTTAAGAATGTTGTCTTAATAAACTGCTGGATCCATACAGTGGGTTTTTTGTCTTTGTTGTTTCTGTGATAGTGCTGGTTGTGAATGAGTGTGTTCCTGTAGAGAAAGTGCCCCCTTGTTGAGTGCCACAGCTGTGGTAATCATCTTGTCTCTCCGCTGTGAAACCAGCCTGCTTCTGACCTTTCTGCTCTAATGAAGTTTCACAGAGATAAAGGTTAGACCCAGCGTGTGGCTGTATTTGTATGCATATGTGTAAGCGTCCATGTATTTGTGTGTATGTGTATGTTGGTGTGTATGAACTTGCGCATGTCTTTAGGTAGGTATAGATGTGTCTGTGCATGTATATGTTTATCTGTGTGTGGGAGCATGTGCACACATATGTGTGTGTATGTGTGTGCATATGTGTCTGTGGGTGTGAGTGTGTGCCTTGTAATAGGGCTTTGTTGAGGTGTATGCATGTGTAGCTCTTCCCTTCCGTGTAACTGTCATTCAGTGTAAAGGCCATGTTTTATCAGCACCCCTCTCTCAGTGTAATAAAGAAGAAGAGCACTGTGCATCTCACTGGCTCTCAGCACCCACACCATGCCGGCGAACTACACCGACACAGAGCACACAGTACTAGCACAGCTCAGGAACCAAAGCCAGACCAAGTGGCTGCAGTAGTAACACAGCACAGAAGCAACCAAGAGAACAACTGACTGCAGGACTGACAAGGAGTCCAGGATCCACTAGAAAAACAATTGACTGCAGTACTGATGTAGAGTTTAGAAAGCTTCTGACTACAGTGCTGAAACTCACTTTGGAGACCAACTGACAACAGTACTAAACACAGACCTTGGAGAACAACTGATTACAGTACTGACACTAAGGGTGGGAGCCACTGGGAGAGCAAATGACTTGCAGTACTGACACTGAGTAAAGTAAACCATTAAGAAAACCAATGCTCTCAATGAGAAAATTTAGAGATCACTAAGAGTTAGAAATTCATAAACAACAGAGATCATCAAACAACAGTAGGTACATCCACTGTTTTTCTGGACATGGTAAATGTCCATCTGGGCGGAGCTTTTAAATAATGCAAAATGACCAAGCAAACTGATAATGTTTTCAAATTTAACTTGTATAGGAAATAAATATAATATCAAGCATAACCTTGTGAGGGATAAAATATAAATCAAAATGCTTTTATATGCCAAATATCATAACTTTAAACAACACAGAAGCCTGCAATAGCAATCCAAATGAGACTATAATAGCTATGGAGATGTCTGTATGGTGTGGAATGTGAGGAGAGTTAATATTGAGCTGGAGGAGAGGGGTGTGCAGCAGAACAAGTGGTTGTTGAAGGATGGCAGCAAGAGGAGAGAATGAGGGCAGGGGGTGAAAGAAAGCCCTTGTCTGTCTATCCCTCTCGTTCCTCTTGCTCTGTCGCTTTGTTGATCTGACGTCTGTTGGCCTTTCATGCGTCATTCGCTCGCGCCTCTAATTTGTGAGAGGTTTTGATTGGTTGATACGATTGTGGTTAAATATAACCTTGTCGTCTGGCTTTCAAGAACATATTACATATTCACTCTGTGGAATTTTGATGTGTGACCCAAATTTGTGCTAGTATCTCTCCCTCCATTCAGTTCAGCCATGCATTCCCTAAGCTAACCCCCACCTCACCCCCGCAAACCATGTCTCTTTACTCATTCTCCTGTCTGGGACACATAAGCAACCAGGAATCCTCTTTTATACACACGCACACACACACACACACACACACACACACACACACACACACACACACACACACACACACACACACACACACACACACACACACACACACACACACACACAAGCGTTCTATCTATAATGGACCATCAAACACGTACACTATCTTTCAAACACAACAAAGATCAAGCTCATTTAATTTGTGCTTGATGTATGTCTGAGCTCTTTCTTTCTCCTTCTCTCATAACTTTGAGCCTGATGAGCTACTGCCTCAATTGTAGAATATTGCTGCCAACTTTGGGAATGTTATTAACTAATAAAGCAATGGCCAATTTTTACATCTGACTTTTTATGATCTAGTCAAAAGTAGAAATTGGTAGGTGGACCCATTCAAAGCAGCTATTCACAGCTACAACAATGATCAGGTGTCCTGCAAATACAGTCTTCAGCACACTTTTCTTGTCTAGCCAACTCTGCATCCAATGGTAAAAAAAATTCAATGCATGTTTGGAGATGGTGTATCAGACATAGTCTCTTGCTGTACTAGAGTGCCTCCTCTGGTCAGTCAGGCCCCTGCAGTCTACCTACACCACCTGCACAGAGACAGATGTGGCAGTGACTGGCTGCATGCACCTTTGGAGGAGAAACTGTGCTATTCCCTAAATATTTCAGAGACTTCTGTAGGTAATGTGACTGTTCTATTTGACAATTCCAAATTTGGGGTAAAAATAAATAAATAATACCATTTATTAAAAAAGGTAAGAGAAGGTATCACTAATATATCAGTACTAATACAGTAATGTATGCACTCATGTGTATCCTCCTGTTCCCTCCCTGTGTCCTCTCCCTCAAGTTTTGGTTTGAAGGCTTTAATGACATATTTTTTAAAAAATCATATTACTGGACATATTTGTGAAATATGTATTGCTAAGTCATACTGTGTAACAGAAACAAAATCAAAGAAATCTGTGATAATAATGGATGATAACAAAATAACAACAATAACAGAGTTAATAACAATCTGAACTTGTGCAGCCATATTGACAAAGCAATTCCCTCCTCCCCCTCACACACAAACACACACACACACACACACACACACACACACAAACACACACACACACACTCAGGCAGGACCCCAGAGAGGTCATGGTCCGATGAGAAGTGAGCCTCTTGTTTGCTCTTCCCAAAGTGCTGGAGCAGCGTGGGCAGCTGAGCTGTGACACACCTAGCATGGCTAAACCCAGAGTGGTGGGTGGCGTCTCTGGCCTGACAGTCCCTGCATTAAGTTATTTTACATTGCTTTTGTTAGTGGGCCCTGCCTGTCTATGAGCATTAACTCAGTGTTTACTGTACATCAGGTCATATCTCCCAAGCAAATGCAGCAAGCCTGTCCAGAATGACAGGATTAGTGCAGGTTTGAGTCCTCTGTCTGTTTCACCTTCTCCAAAATAAAGACATGATCAGGCCCAGGGTTATATTTCATACTTCAGTTCTCCTGCAAAAAAGCAAAAAAGTAACTGTATCGAATATCAGTGCACCATGGCAACTGGATTACTGATCAACTAATCACATACAAATTATACTTTATTATACATTTCTACATCCATCCATTATCTGTACCTACTTCATCCACCCAGGGTTAGGGAGGCTGGAGCCTACACCAACATGTTTTGGGTAAAAGGGAAGGAGACACTCCAATCTATAACTGGGCCAGACAGGCAAAAACCTACACACACATTCACACACCCACATTTATGGCAATTTGGCAAGTCCAGTCTGCCTAACTTGCATTTCTCTGGACCATAGGAGGAAACTGGAAAACATGAAGAAAACCCACACAGAATGATGAGTCAAACCCATTCAAACCTGTATTCTTCTAACCACTCAGCCACCCTGCAGCCCCAGGTTTCATTAGTAAAACTATGTTTCTAACCATTTTGCAAGAGAGCAGTTAGTTTGACCTTGCCTCTGGGGTCATTATTGTGGCGAGTGGCCTCAATAATCCACTCACCTCCCTCCCCTTCACTGTTACTGAGTTCACCTCTTTTTTGGTTTTAGGTTAGATTTTGGGTATCTTTGGCTAAGCAAATGGCCAACATTTACACAGTCTGAAGCCTGGCTACTTTCAATCGCTTTCATATGCTTCTGAATACGCAGGCTATTTCAAATAAAACACCCTGTGGTGTTTATATGCATATTATTGCCATAGTGTAACTTCCAAATGTGATTTGAAATACATTTACAATTACTTGCAATAATTACCTAAACAGCTAATTATCTCTCTAATAAGTAAATACACCAGCTGCGTTCATTTGATTTAGATGTACACATACATCCCAAGTGGTGACACTCAGTCAAAAGTGATCCAATTATTCATAGCTTCAAAGCTGTGGCTGCCCTGCCTGCCATCTCTCTATTTGTTTTCTTTCTTGCATTATAATTATTTTTGTAAATGTACAGAGGGCTGTTTAAATGAGGCCACCGATACGCTGAAGACCCTGTATTAGGTATTCCAGGGGACCTGAGATAATCAGACTCCCAGAGAAATGTGTGTTATAATCTGTTAAGATCTCACATGTCAGATGTTGCCAGTTGTAATGAGGGACTACTTTGCTGCTTTTCTCATGTAAAATTTTCAGTCACATCATTTGGACAATTACCCACACAGTAGTTCAGAGCAAAAACATACCAAAAAACATCACATAGCAGTAATTTTGTTTTTCAAAAGAACACATCCACATATACATTTTTTGTGATGCCAACACAGCATCTTGAACAAAGCCAAAGAATAGAACAGCAAATTTCCACCTGCATTTCAATCTGAAAAAGCCCTTGAAAGCCTGCAGAAAGCCACATTATGAAGCCTCTGAAGAGACTATGACACTCATCAGAAACTGGTCTGCATTATCAAAGGAAGCCTCAAATAACATGTTCTGTAGAGCAATCAGCTACCTGATGGATGCAGGGTTCACACAGGAGAAGCATGGTTGCAAACTATCACTGCGTCTGTTTGTCCTGCTAGATTAGCCATTTGAGAACTTGTGAAAAAGTGACAGCGTCTGAGAGTACCACAGGCCACCTAACACAGGACACCCTGAAAGTTAGAGTAAATGTCAACTCTGCTTACATGTGTCTGTTTTCATGTTGGGGGAACATTCTCAGTAAAATGTTATCTCTCAACCAAAGAGAGTCCCAACAAAAATTTTCCCCAATGTTCCTGGAAGGTTTTCTGGTGTGGGTTTCTGTTCTGTTCTGTTTCTGTAGCTGGGAATTTACATCATGACTAGGGGGGACTGAATGGTACTTACAGAATCACACATTTCTTGAGCCATGAGGGCAGAGAGGACAGTTTAGCGCTGCTCTGCAGTGAGGTGTCAGCCGAAGGGGATGGTCAGAAGAGACACAGTGAGTAACACACATCAGAGCCCAGCCATGGCCACTTCCTCTTATGTCTTTGTTCATAGTCTGGAATGATGAGAGACGACTGCTGCTGGAGGGCCATGGTTCTCAGACTCTGTACTGAGGGACCCCTGTGTATGACAGCTTCTGTTAAAGCCAATTTATCTCTTCATAAAATGAAGGTTCTATAATCATTTTTCATCATTATTTTAGTCCAGTGCCAGTTTCAGTGACATGGTGTCCACAATATCGCTGAATAAAACCTGTCGTCTATAATTTAGAATCATTTTCTTAAGGAACCATTTTCTATATAACACAATAATAGGGTGAAAGCTTTTCACTACTGAAAAGTCCCGGGATATTATAGATGGGACATATTTCTACCATAATGTGTGTTTAAAACGTCAAATCATCCCTCAAGACATTAAAACCATCAAATTAACAACAGGTTTTATTAAAATTTATTATTTATTAAAATTATTAAAATTTTATCTTGTTAAATTTTGTGGGTAGTAACTGCAGCTGGAATAAAAACGTAAATACACAGTGTGTGGCACAGGGATCAGACGAAGGACCCCTACGGTACAGAAAAACTTTGACTAACTTCCATAGATGCTGAGAGTCAGGGCAGCCTGAGAGTGAAGCCTCATTTAAGAAAAATGAAGCTAACTCAAAATCTTCTTTTCTCTATCCACATCCTAACTGTATGCACTAGAATCTTAAAAGCCATACTGATCTGAGATCAGCACTCTTCCACTGTGATGCTCTTGGACCCTGGGGATGGCCAATGAGAAGAAATCTGACAAACTGAAGCCTGAATGTCATGCCATGCAGTACTGAACTAAGCCAGAGCAGTAATACTTACAATATGATGCATGCCTGTGCATGTGTGCATGTTTGCATTCAAGTGTGCATGTAAGTGTGAATATGTGCATGTGTTTGTGTGTAAGTTAATGTGATGTGTATGTGTCTGTGTGTGCATGCATATGACATGCATGTGTATGTATGTGTGCGTGTGTGTGTGTGCACATATGCATGTGTGTGTTCCTGCATACATGAGTGTATGTGTGAGTGTGTGAATGTGTATGTGTGAGCATGAATGTGAGGGTGTGTGTGAGTGTGTGTGTGTTTGTGAGTGTGTTTGAGTGTATCTGTGTGTGTTTGTGTGAATGTGTGTGCGTGTGTGTGAGAGTTTGTGCGTGTGTGTATGTGAGACTGTGTATGTGTGAGATTGCATGTGTGTGTGTAAGTGTGAGGGTGTGTGAGTGTAAGAGTGTGTGTGAGTGTGTGAGTGTGAGGGTGTGCGTGAGTGTGAGGATGTGTCAGTGTGTGAGTGTGAGGATGTGTGTGAGTGTGAGGGTGTGTGAGAGTATATGTGTGAGGGTGTGAGTCTGTGTGAGTGTGAGGGCGTGTGTGAGTGTGTGTGTGTGTGAGGGTGTGTGTAAGTGTGAGTGTGTGTGTGAGAACCATGTGTTAGCTCTTTAGTGGGCAGTGTAGCGTGTAGTGCAGGAGTGAGTGGAGCAGAGCCGTCCCAGGAGAGCTCCGGCACTCACATAATCCCCATGTTTTCAGGAGCCCTGGCCCGTACTTGATGAGCTTGAGCAAGAAAAGGGGCAGCGCTCTCTCTCGCGCGCTTCTCTCTCTTTCCCTCTCTCTCACTTTTTCATTCTCTCTCTTTTTCTCATGGCCCCTTCCCCTCCACTCTACCCCCCAAACTGGAGCCACAGTGCGAATGAATGGATTCCAAGTGTTTACTCAGCAACTCTCTCTCTCCCCTCTCTCTCAAGCCTAAGAGAGGAAAAGACCCAGATGTGTGGATGGAGAGAAAAAGGAAGAGGATGACAGAGACAGAGTATTTCTATCCCTTGCTTTGACCAGAAAAGTATTGCCAGTGGATAATTGCAGCAATATTAAATGATTAATATCTGCATTATCTGTGTTTGAAGATTATATAAACAATGTTTTAATTGGATGGTCTCAAGGCAGAGGAGAGGATAGGATCCCTGACATTGATGTATAAATGAGAACAACATGGTACTTGGAATGTAGCAACATACTGCAACACAGTATACACATGTTTATAACATCACACAGTCTGACTGGCAAACAATAATTGATAACTTTTTTTTTCTATTATTTATTTTGATAATTTTGTCCTGTTATATTTTCCTTTGCTGTATTCTTATATAAGCATTAATGTGCTCGTCAGAATGTATGTTCCTTGGCAGGTGAACACAGCAAAGTGAAGTATTATTATGTCAAAAGAAACTGCATCAGCCATCTACGTCTTGGCAAGTTAGCTTGGCAGTTATTCTTATACGTGTATAATGTCAATGAGCTGTGTGATGACCTTTGCATTGCTGTTGAGTACCAAAAGTTCAATACATTTCCTTATCATGAAAATATGCATAAAGAAGCCAATAACTATATAGGCATGGAACTTGATGCTTTGGGTAACCTAAATCCGTATCAGCATTATTGGTTAGTCCGGCAATTTTTTTACACTTTATTTTCTAAAACAATGGGAAATCAGTAAAGAACTATGCAGAAGTGAAAAGCATGAAATGCATGCAAGTTAATGGGCAAGAACATAGTTTGCAGCACAGGAAAGAAACAATGACCAGGCCATACACAAATAAATATGCACTTCTCAGGGGATTAAGTTTGCCATTAACCTTAGCACTGTTCATATAAGGTCTAACCACATTTCAAAATGCTTTAGTAATGGAAGTGGCCACATCTGGTCACATTTTATGCACTAGAGGATAGATAGTCACATGATCAGATATAAAAGTACACTTGAGTTAATGTTGCACAAATTCTATGAACTGTGCTCGCATTTGCAGAGTCATCACATTTTGACAGAGACAGAGTGTGCTTTGACTCAGAGTCAGAGCCCATTGGAGAGTCAGAGAGGTGGATCTTCCTTATCAACACACAGACAGACAGACACTCAGAGAGCTAACTACCTGTAGAATGTAGGTCAGAATAAATATAAATGTATAATGTATAATAATATTTTTTATGTATCCTTGATTTTTGTGAATTCCAAACTAATTTAAACCATATAATACATTATCACCTAATGCAATTCCATCATAAGGCCAACTTCATTAAATTGTTACTTTATGCTGTAAGTGGTTGGCTACATGACCACTACTACCTGCAAAAATAGAAGTGCAGCTTTATCAATCAGTAAATGTAACATTTCATTCACTGAGTAGAAACACATTGGTAAGCAGTAATGACATTAATATAAAAAAGGATTGCAGAAAGGGTATTTCAAGCCAAAGACTGAGATGACCATTCCAAAACACCAACTGTGCTTCCAGTAAGCCATTTCCTTGTTGATTTTCAGGAGTGTTTGTGAGGTGTGTTGTCATGCTGGAACATCCACCTGTGGCCAAGCTGCAGTCTCTTGGGAGAACAACTGTGTTTTTGGCCAAAATTTCCATGAACTTTCAAGATCCCACTGATATTAAGCACCCCAGGACGAGCAGCAGTGAAACAGACCCATATCATTCCACAATTCACAACATTTCTTTTTTATTTGTGTGCATCCCTCCTCTGAGGTCAAAAACGCTGATGACGTGCATGGCCGAAGCAGTTAAATGTTGGTCTCATCAGAGAAAAGGGCCTGTTTCCAATCAAAATGCCAATGGGATTTGGTAAATTCTAAGTACTTCAGTTTGCATGGTGTGCTCCATAAGGACTTTCCTTAGACAGCTCTTTCATATTGCATGGATGGATGTAGCACTTAATTATTGATTTGAAGCATGGACATGACACTTAATTGTTGATTTGAAGGCTTGGTGACTTCAAGATGCGATCAAACTCTGCAGCTGTGCAGCTGTGCAGCTGTTTTTTGGGATTTTTTTTGCCTCCCTCTCCATCTTACACCTCCCGCACACCATCTCCCTGTGCATGGGGGCAAGATGCACTTGCATCAATTTCCTGGCAAGTTAATTACCGTTTTAGTGGTATTACAGTGATCAAGTGGTATATTTAAATTTTTCTTTGTTATTTTGTAACCCATTACATATCTTTTAATTTGCCAGTTGATTTCCTTTCCCTATGGAGATGGATGACAAAAGGAATTTTCATGGATTTCACCTAATTATTTACCCTAGTGAACCAGGAAGTCATGGAAGGTCACACTACTGTTCTTCAAGAATGAGATCAACTGAGATTATCAATTGAACATTTTTTAAAAGTATAATGCATTAGAAAAATTAAATGTTTAAAAGAATAAATGTATTAGAATAAAATATGTTCCCATATTTTGAGAATGACAAATAACTAATTATCTATGTTGTTTTCCTACCTTTTTTGTATGTCATCAAAGGAGCCAATAATTCTGGAGTCCACTTTATGAGCATATCACATGCCATAATTTATAAATCTTCAATATATATTTAATACTTATTGAATGTGTTATTCAATGTTGCACTAATAGATTAAATATTGATATTTAATATTTTTATTTCGACTATAGGAAAGCCACACTACATAAATATGTGTTTTGTGTGTTTGTATGTTGGAACGGTAAAGGTGCAGTGTTGTCCTGCTACACGAGCTGGACATGGTGAAGAGGGAAGGAGGGAAAGAGGAGTGGAGGGAGGGAGGCGGGGGGGGGCACAGGGATTACTGCGAGTTTGCAGCCCTGGGGCACTGCGGCTGTTTCCTGGACACAGCCCCTGTTTGTCCTGCCTGACCTGGCAGCTCAGGGGGCAGATCCCCCCTCTGATACACCCGGGTCCCACGCTTGTCTGAAGCGGTTAGCGGCTGAGGGTGAGCAGCTCGTTGGGCTTAGCGTGTCTGAGCTAGGGGCAGGGTGAGTGTGGGGTGGGGTGGGGTGGGGTGGGGGGTTCATTGGTGGGCTACACTGGACTTTGTTAGAATGGTTGAACAGGGAGGGGTGGGAGGTGTGGGGAGTATATGGCTAGAGGGTTAACTGGAGGGGGGTGGGTTTATTTTATGACTTTGGTTTGATTCATCACCCTACTTCTTTCATATCAGTCTGTGAGAGAGCCGCAGTGACTGAGTTCTGTTTGTTTAAGCTTTGCTTTGAACACATTCTCTCTTTTTTCTTTCTCTTCCTCTCTTTCTTTCTCTTTCTTTCTCTCTCTCTCTCTCACACATGATGTCAGTTGCCAAAATCAAAACAAATCTTCCATGTATTAGATGTAGGACTTGTGTGTTTATTGTGTAATGAATGTCTGTTATGCTCATTCACATGGAGCCGTTGTGTGTTTGCGTGTTGTGTGAATAATATGCGTGTGGTGTTCATGTATGTGTGTTTTTGCTGAGTGATTACCAAGTGTGTTGTGATCATGAATGTGTATGTGTGTGTATGTGCTTGTTGTGTAAATTGTCTCTTCGTTGTAAAGACAACAATATATGGTGTAATAATTAGAAAAGCGGAGTTCTCTAATGCTAAGATTCCCTCACTACACTTACTGGAAAGTTATATTTTCACATAAAATAATTGATGAAAACTCAAAGCTACCCATATGATATTAAATAAAATTCAATATTTACAAGAATTGTCATATGAATAAAGTGTGCTTTGAGTGTGGAACTTCCAATTACAGTGTACATGTATTGTGTCTTGTAACAGTCAAATTCAAAAGTGTTTTATTGGCATGACAAAATTTATGTTTACTTTACAGTCAGTATTATGTGTAGTCTACATTATTACTGTAATATTAGTATACATTATGTGCACATGTAGGACCTGTATCTGTGTGTGCCTTCACTGCAGAACATGTATTAGGATACATTTAAACATACTTTATTATTATCAGAAGTCAGACTGCTAGCTACACATGATAAAACTATTCCATGAAGCTAGTTCATCTTATTCAATTAGATTATTAGTGAATATGAAAATATGTTTAGTAAGTTTATGGTTTTTATGCTGTATGTCAATATCAATGGGTATTCTTTCGGTGCCAGTGTATGTCGTTCCGAAAAAAATGCACTTTGTGTTGTAAGCCGCTAAATGCTTATGATGTATGTGTGAGTGTTTACTGAATTCTCAAACATTTTTTCTCTCTGCGGATAAACTGTCATTCTCACTCTCCAAAAATAAAATAAAAAATGAAGCGATATTTGCTTTTGTCCCCCAATAGCTTTTACAGCTTAATCGTTTGTTTTTAATAAGTTGTTTTTATTTTTCAATTGACGGATTGACCGTTGCGTTAGGAAGCCCATGGAACGAGTCCCTGCCTGTTGTTTCTGCCCTAGATATACACCGAGCCTGAGCAAACTGACACAGAACAGAGATCTGACCGCAGAGAGAGAGAGAGAGAGAGAGAGAGAGAGAGAGAGAGAGAGCGAGAGAGAGAGAGAGAGAGAGAGAGAGAGAGAGAGAGAGAGAGAGAGAGAGAGAGAGAGAGAGAGAGAGAGGTAGCACATCATATAAATGAATGATGATGAGGTTCTAAGAGAATTTCGCTGGACAACATGCATTTTCCTGTCACAGCCGGAGAAAAAAAATCACCATCCCATAATGATTTAGGGAATATTCTATTCATTTGTTTGTTTTTATTATTATTATTATTATTATTATTATTATTATTATTATTATTATTTATTTATGACACATCATATTTATACAGCATATGGAAGAGGATGGTGATGATAGACAAGTAATACACAAGATTAAGCAGCTAACGCCAGTGGCATTTTAAAACACTGTCGTAAACATGTGTTTCTCTGTTAACACTAAGTTATTATTATAAATATTATAATACATAAAACCTTTCTTTTGCATCATATGCACACCTCAAAGACGGCATGCTTGTTCAAGCCTGTCATGTATATCAGTCCTGCATTTATTTATGTATGTATGTATGTATGTATGTATGTATGTATGTATGTATGTATGTATGTATGTATGTATGTATGTATGTATGTATGTATGTATGTATTTATTTATTTTCAACTGTAATGTCCTTGCAAAAACATGGGGTGCCTCTTGGTTAGTCTAATAATTGCTGAAAGAAAGCGGTCTGGTTTTTACATCACTTAGGGTTCACCCAAACGCACCTTATACTTTCAGTTCCGTCCGTACCCCCGAGCGACTGGAAGTTGTTATTTGTGCTAATTTAGGACAACGGTATAATCCTAAAATAGAATATATCCTAAGGACATAAACTTTGGACGGCGTTTACTTGGACGACGTGTTTCTTATCTGACAAAAACACATATTTAGTTGTAATTGTAACAGAAAAACTAGGCTATGTACAGGACTTTGTACAGGAAAAATATATATATGCAGATATATCGATAAAATGATAATTAAGAACTATACAATTCAGAACTTAAGAGACAGCCTACAGTAAATGATTACTTTTTCTAGAAATTTAAAAACGAAGAAGTATTTGTTATGTATCATTTTAATATAATTTTTCCACAATTCTTTGTGGATTTGCCCGTGACTGTGCATTAACCTTCTCATTCTCTATTGTGAGAGCTTTGCTGCAAACTATTTTTGCTGTTTACTAACTCTAATGATGCCATGTGATATTGTCCCACAAGCATTAAGTAAAGATGATGTGTGAAGCGGACCGGGTCACCTGTGGTTAACGCCCCTTTTTTTCCAAACTCGCATAGTCATGGTCCGTAACTGTGCCCAACTGACCAGTCTTCTGGCAATATTCGCAGCTGCATTTCCAGTGAAGATCAAGCGCTCCCACCAAACAACCTCGTCATAGGGCAGTCAAGTTTCGTCACTCCAGTTTCAGCTTATAAGGGTATCCACTGCATACACACAGACACACACCTGGCGAGGGAAATATCAGAGAGGGAAAGGACAAGACCAACGCTTCCGGACACAGGCTTATACACAGGGAGAAACAGTCAAGTTTCATAAAAGAACAGTATTTTTCGTCACTTTGTGGTGCCTGGAATTCCTCAGGTACTCTCGAAAAAAGAGCCTCAATATACGTATCATTAACCCATCAATTTTATGAATCTTGCAAATTTCTCCTACTTCTCGGGCATGTGCAACATGACGGCAGAGTCCCAGCACTCGCCAGCTGAGGCGGCCAGTCCCGTGGGTGTGTCTCCTAATGTCAACCTGGACTCCCCTGTGCCTCCGCCACCTCTGCTACTTCAAGCTCGGGCGAAAGACGGGGTATTGATCAAGTCTGAACCTCGGGGGAGCAGTCCGAACACGGACCGGGAGGAGGGGGTCTCCCTAGGACACACTGAGGAGCATGTGCCGCCCACGGGGAGCCGGCGAAGAAAGAGGCCGGTGCAGCGAGGAAAACCGCCTTACAGTTACATTGCCCTCATAGCCATGGCTATTGCCAACTCCCCTGAAAGAAAGCTAACTTTAGGAGGCATCTATAAGTTCATCATGGAGCGCTTCCCCTTCTACAGGGAGAACTCAAAAAAGTGGCAAAACTCAATCCGACACAATCTTACGCTGAACGACTGTTTCGTGAAGATCCCCCGGGAGCCCGGCAGACCAGGGAAGGGGAATTATTGGACCCTGGACCCCGCCGCTGAAGATATGTTTGACAACGGGAGCTTTTTACGCCGGAGAAAAAGATTTAAGCGCACTGACGTCAGCACCTACCCGGGTTACATGCAGAGCTCGAGTGCCTTCACCCCAACACCAATGGGCAGGCCGTCTTACCCCAACACATTATACCCGGGGATGGGTTCCGGCTACAGCTCACAGCTGGCGGGTTCCCCACACCCAGCGATGCTGCATCATTACCAGGCCTCGGCAGGTGTCTCTGCTCAGGGACAGCACAGGATGTTCAGCATTGACAACATTATTAGCCAGCAAACGGTAATGCAGTCGGGCCCAGGTGGTGAGCTGAATCCTCAAGCGTTAGGCCTGAGCGGCGGAGATCTGGGAAGCATGACCGCCAGCTGTTCTGTCAGCGGCCCCGACCCTTCATCCTGTTTTCAAACGCAGACAGTGAACCCCACCGCAAGCGTGCTAAGTAGAGGCACTGGCGCTCTGTCCTCAAACCTGGCAGCCGCTTATCCATACTCTTCATCGGCCTCTCCTCCTCACCTACCGGCAATGACGCAGCCCAGTTTCTCTCCAGGCAGCTCTCAGGTGTACTGCCCAGGGAATAGGCTCTCGTTGCCGACTGTACGTTCGGGGTCTTGCGCCGAACACTCAGAGCAACTGCTTGGGCTCTCCGGTCCACCAATGAACTCATACAACAACTCATACATGAGGCAAGCGAACTTTGCGTCAGGACTAGAGAGGTATATGTAAGAGCAGACGGGCTGACAGACTTACAACAAACCGCCTCATAAGTACGCTAAATTCAATGTCTTTTAGGGAGTGGTGAAATATGCCCTACTGTTATTTTTTTATCTCCTTCAGTTAAAAAGACATCTACATTCCAAGATCTGCATGTTTCTTGTAATAACACGTCTGTTCGTTAGATTACCATTGTATATTTTATATGCTTAGTTGATACATGTTTTTTGTATTTTGTTTCACACTGCTTCATTTGGTTACCCTCTTTTTGTTTGAGGAGAAAAATAGGCTACATGTTTAAAGCAATGTGTCTTTTCGAAATTAATACTGAATACACCATTGTACATTGCAAAGATGTGGTATTGTCATTACTGCTACAGATTTTTCTTCGCTGTGATTGTCATATGCGATGTGAATAGTTGTATTTTAATTGTTCCCAATATTTAGCACAAGAATGGAAACACCGTAATATTAGGCCCGTTGTACGCCGGAATGAATTTATACATGTTTTGTTGGTTTAATTACGGTATAGGCTACCTAAGAAGTAATAAACATGTTTTTCTTATAATTATGCATCCTGTTAAATGTATCCGGTATACATATATCAGTAGAACTACATTTCTTTAAATCCATTGGGTCCTATTTCGAATTGGTAATAGGCTGATTAAATGTCCGATTTATCACTAAATGTAACTCAAAGGTATGTTAAGGTGTATATCACAATGACAATATTTATTTAACTCCCCATGAATTTTACCACAATAACAACAACCATATATTATTATGATTATGATGACTGTTTATTATTATTATTATTATTATTATTATTATTAACGTATTAACGGGTATTAATTCTGATATCTGAACCTGTAAGAATAGATACACATTTATTTAGAATCAGTGCGACTTGAAATCTGTTGAAATATGCAACAGATTTACTTGACTGTCTGGATTTGCAAAAGATGTCTGGTGTTTAGGCTGTTTGTATACATGAATAACCTTTGTCGTGTCTTAGGTGACATAATTATTCCATGATATTTTACTAGATATTTTCTCCAATGACAATGCAAAGAAATCCAAAATCTGCATTAGCACAAGAAAGGGTTAACATAATAACTATCATTGAAAAGAAATAAAGATAAATAGCCCCAGAGACGTCAGCATCAGGGAACAACAAATGAGAACCTGCACTGGTTCCAGATAAGAGATTGGCAAACCTAACGAGTGTCCGACCTCGACAAACCTAAAGAACCTAAATATTAGCCTACCTTAAGGAGTTATATTTATATTCATCACATTTATTCACATTGACAGCTGACTGAAGACAATATGAGAACAAAACATCCACATAGAAGTGCCTAAAGAAAAACACCATTCTTTTAAGTCTTCAAATTAATGGAACACATTTTCCCCCTGTCATAACAAAATCACTTTGTTATTGCATAGGCCCGAGTTACATATTGTTCATCAGTTTAAATCAATATGTACAAGCACAAACATTCACTTTCTTGGGTATGACCTATATGTTAATTTACAGTTACCCTACATCAAAGTTCTATGATTCAGAATTTAATATGCATTTTATTGTCTTAGTCCAAAAATGCATGATGTTTCCTGAGAAGTACGTTTTTATCAAAAAGATCCTGAAAAACGAAGACATTTTTGGTTAAAATTACAGCTTCCATTTTTAGAAACGCACACAACAGCAACATACGACGTAAGATAGGTAAGATATTTTTCATGACATTCATTATTTACTGCCTTAAATTCTTTAATAATCTTTCATGTTCTCACCAAGATGTTTTATGATTTTTTTTAACGTTTTCTCTTGTGAACATAGGTGTATTTTGAATGAACTCTGTTCCATTCTTATGTCATAATGATCGTAACTCCTGACTCAAGTCAAGGTATCTCCTCACACGGTTGGGAACAACTGTCCCGCTACAAGAGCTACTGCTGTGACATAGCAGTTTTTGTCTTATCTGTGCCAACGCCTGCTAACAATGAACGGGTAAGATGAACTCGCATTTATTCTTGCAATTTGTGAACGTGGTCTTGAATTCAAAAGCGGAAACAACACGTCATTTTATGAGGCACAAGCCATGTCTCTGAAATGATCAACCTCTGTAGGTTAAGATTACAGCGACACTTAGTGGTTGACGAATAATCTTTATTTAATGGGCGTGGTTCCGCATGGCCTGGGTCGTTTTAGATTTTGGGGCCAGGTATCTTTTGACCGCTAGATGTCAGAAAACACAATAAAAGAAAGCGGTTTCTTCACGCGTTCCCCTTACGAGCATACAGACTAATTAGATACGCCTGACGTCATTTTATTTCTGCATTTAAGAGCTCATTTCCGAAACGGATCGTCGAGATAGCCTACATGAGTGTATCAAAAATAAATTAGAATAAAACTGAGCAAATCATTTAGAATGTTGGTTAATGTTGACACAGAAGCAAGCATAGTCTTGCAATAGTGTTCCTTTACATTTTAAGCAAGAATGCGACACCAAGCTATGATCAAATTAAACTGTTATGATACGCAAAAATAACCCAATGTTCTTTTGTTATAACAGAGTAATTCAAAGTTAAGGCCAAACTGTGGTCGAAAGACAGTGAAAGAAATAAAACATAAGAAATCATAGCAACAGTATTTTCAATTTCAGCTAACATAAGAAATATCCAATGCGGATAACATTTTCTGCACCCTCATCTCTTGTTTGTTTTACCCTTTTATGTATTGTAACACACGGCCCGTCAAATCAATCTGCAGTTACCACATTTTACCACTAGATGGCAATGCAACAAAGCAAACAACTAATTTCAGGGTTGAATCACCTGGCTGCTTCAGGTCGTTTTCTACCGGCCAAATTGGTTGGCTTCCAGGAGCATGTAAACTCAATATTTAAAGTAGACTGTGTTTATTTTCCCTTCTAATTAATACAGTTTGCTGTTGTAATCTTGCAATCAAATAATGTGGACGCATATGCAGTTACGATAATAATGTAAAAATATAGGCTAATCTTATCATTTCAATTACCTAAGTCCCAAGGATCGTCGGTCTTTTTCTCGGTCTATGGACAATTTCTGCCTTCTTAAATGAATGTTGCAAATCGCATCTGTTTTTATTTTAATTTATGACAGGGTTAGCACTACATTGGTAAGTCTGTAGGCGAGTTTTATGTCCGTGAATCCTTATTTTCAGGGCATAATACCAGGGAAAATGTCATTAACAAGAGAATATCTGCCGTGTCACCACATAACAGCACGCCTCCCCTTCCCATATAAGGGATTAAATGCACAGACCGCAGCAACCTGGCTAGATTCAATACAATTTATTAAAAAATAAGTAAGGGTATTGAAAAGGACAAGCCACATTGAATATCAACAATGGAAGCTTGAGCTCTGGTTAAGGAACGAAACATTGTGTCCTGGTTTTCAAAATGTGTATAGACGTAAAAAGAAACTAAGAGAGAAACCGTGACCTGAAGTGGCGATTTGGCCATGCTCCCAGGCAGCTGTCCTGGTCTTCAGCTCGGCGATTCTAGCTATGCCACCACCGCCAGCTGACGAGGATTGGGAATGGAAAGGGGTTTAGCGGCTTGAGTGAGCGAATGAGTGAGTGTCTCGTTAAAGAAAACTTTCAGTGAAAGGACGTGATGAACGGCTCCAATACTTTCCCTGCTCGTTAGGCAGCGGCTCTCACATAGCCTAGATGTACTAAGTTATGTCCCCTTCCCTCAGTAACAGACTGCATGAATTCGTGTAAGGTTTCTGTAATCAAGTGAGGGCTAACCCTCAGTACAAGTATTTTATTGGCGACAACGCATGAAAAGGACTATAGTACAAATAGGTTAAGACAAGTGATTATGAAACATAGATAATTTAATTATGGCCCCCCGCTATCCGGTATTATTTCATATTTTATTTAACCTTGATGCTGAAAAAATAGCTTTTATTAATCGATTACATGTTGATTTGTATGATTTACTTATAAAGAAATAATACTAAGCAAAAGAAGTACCTTACTCTGTTCGGTAACCCGTCTCATTTTTTAAACACAATATAGTACTAGAGACAAATTGTGGGTAAGGAAGGGACATAGGTAGTAGACTGAGAGCACATTCGTGAGGACATTTTAAAACACATTTGATACTTTACAGCTCATAATGGAAGTCTGTCGTCTGAGTCGTAGACAAACGAGGTGCCGATGGAAAATTATTGCTATAATACGCTTGTTTCTTCTCCGTAATGAAACGGAATGTCCAGAAGCAACCCTTCTGTTGTCCCAGCACATAAAGACCAATGCAGACTGCAATGCGTATAGTTTTGCGACGAAGACGAATTAGAGCAGGTTGATGTGGAATGCGCTTGTGTTTGGTGTATGTGTGTGTGTGCGTATTTAAATGTATGTGAATTATTTAAACAATGTAGATGGATGGTGTTATGGCTATATGACAAGGAAAACATAAAACCCGTGAGAAATTATTTAGGGATTAATGACAAAGAAAGAAATACTACAAGTAAAATTCTTTTGCATTGCAGAATGAGTTTGTGGTCCCAACGGATTGTGTTTCAGTGAAACATTAGCTTTCACAAATTTTAAATGATTTTATTTAGGTGCTGTAGAAAATCGCGTCTATGTTTCCAGTATAGCTACTGCCCATTTGGGTATATAATCCATGCAGTTTGATAATGAATATTTTTACGTCTATTAGAGGTGCCCACACGCTGCTAAAAGAAAATGTGTCAATACTTGTGTAATTAATACCTAATTTTGATGTCTGGATGAACTTGAAATGGCTTTCAAACACCAGAAAAAAACGTTTTCACCTCTGACATGAGACATATTTTGGTGAATGGGAACTGTATCCATAGAAACATACATGAGCAGAAAGATCATTTACATGGTTGCTAAATAGCATATAGCTATATAATTTTTTTTTGCTTATTTATTTGCAAGTTGTCGTAGTATGTCCGATAAAGCAACGAAAAAACTATATGCAATATGCACATTAATAAAACATTTCACCATAGGCTTTGTCTTTTGCTGTCAAAAGTCTAGATGCGAAATTTATGTGACACTTTGAAATTTGTGCTTCAAGAACCTTGCAGTGGTAACACTAATGTCGTTAAATGAGTTTTCATAACACTTTATTTGAATACCGTTGAAAAAACTTGTAGGTTAACCTCCAAGCCGACATACACTATAATCAGCAATGTGCAATATAAACATTTATTTTCTCACACGAAAAATTCTCCACCATTTACTCTTTATTATACCACATGATGCTGGCCCGTTCGACGATGGAGTGCAGTTACGTAGAAGAAGTCATATTGCATATATCACTGCTGTTTGTTTTCTTCACACTGATCAGCGGTTTTCGTGATATAAAGAGTGCTATCCAAGAGTGAACGTCCGCCATCGATCAATTATCCCTTAATTATAAAATAGTTTTTGTGTGCGAAAATGACCCATACAATGTAAGATTAGTTGAACTACATATCTTGCACATGACCATACTAATATATTTGTAATTGTGAATGCATGGAAAGGCACTCTCGGCCGTGGCACAGTAAGATGTATTAACCATACAAAATGACCCTGTCCTTCCACAAAGGTTAACTAAACTGGAAAAATCGACTGATGCCAAGGGAGGGCTCTCCTGTATTTCAGCTCCCAACTGTAAGTCCTTCACAATAAACGGACATTAAAGAGAGCGTGTGTTAATTAGAGATTCTGACAAGCATATTCGGATTTTAAATTTACATATTGATCGTATGTAAATAACTGTCACTATAGAATGTGTATTGAGGGCCTATGAAGCGCACGTGTATCTGAATGATGAAATCATAGCACTTAATGTCCTAATTTTGGTCTATTTTTTCTGATAATGACGTCATACTGTGGACAATTTTGCTACATGTCTCTGCCTCACAGTAACCTAGTTAATTAGTTAATTACTTAATTGTAAATAGCATGAAGCTTATTTAAAATCCAATTCAAGAGTTATAACAGAATAGCACATTGTTTTTGTTTCATATTATCGAAACGCATTTCATTTTACGCACCAACAGAAGATAAACAACAACACAATGTTGCTATCATAGCCGATACCGTCATTTTATCATCCCTTTTTCGTCACCATCGGCAAAAAAGCGACGTCGTCATCAGTGTCATCATTATCATCATCAACAACAATTATGGGAAGAAGTAAAAATAAAACGCGTATAAATATCATCTAAAGGAGTCCATGGGTTTAATAAGATAATTAATTGGGTATAGGATCAAACAGAAAAACCGTATCCATTTGCTTTTGATGCAACTGCTCCGTATCCATGACAGAAAACTAACATCTATTGAACAGATGGTTTAAAAATAAATTAGTAATTCATATTTCGGGGAAAGTGGGTCTTGTCTCGTCTGCAGGGCAATAATCTCGCTTAAATATTAAGATGCAGATTTTTATGTATATTAAATAGCCTTCACACAAAGACCATGGGGATAAACTGGTTTCAACCGCTCACCCTTCCAGCATTAGTGAAATTTGTCATTACCTTGACACTTCCTATACGAATCCAAACATTTAAAAAATAACCTACATTTTTGTAGATAAATGATCATATTAAATATAGTATGTTGTGATTATTTAATTATATTTTTTAAAAATAACCACCCTACTCAATTATATGAAATGAGAGACCAACAATTGAAACTGAAAAATTGGAAAAATAATTTTAAATTCAAACCTGCACTCTTGAAAAACTTTGTGAAACACATTTCTACAGTCTAACAAACACGTGATTGCAATTAAATTATTATGAATAAGAAAAATATAAAGAAGATCCATTGAAAAGGCAATTGAACGAAACAATACACATTATGTCTAAAATTACAGCATCTAAGAGGCAATGGTATAGTACTAACACTATTACATGAGTTTACACTTCAAATAATTGGTTTTTACTCGTCGGTTCCGGTATTAAGGCAACCTAATGCCTATAATGTTAAACAACTCCATAAAATGTCTATATTAGGCAAGATATCACTGCACTCTGCTGGGTTAGGAAATACATTTAAGTATGAATGTATAGCGCATTAAAATTATTTAATTCAGCAATGTCACATTTCCAGTTTTTCAAGGGTGGCGTAAATATCTTACAGAGTTGCTTTGGAGGCTGAAATTATTTTTACACGTCACAGATGTAGCATTATCAGTTTATAGCCTACGCTACGTCACATCACATTTATATCTGATCCGTTACTTGGTTTTCCGTTTATCATTACACTTATGCTCACCTTCATGTAAATTAAATTAAACAGGAGAATCACTGTAGGTGCGGTGAAAGAAAGTTAAGAGAAAATATAGTTTTATCAATTCTTTTCCTCTTCCACAGCCTCCATAACTTCCTGGCTTCTGCGACGCAAAGACCACGTGACTGCCAGGGCAGAATAAATACGTTTTGAGAGCTGCCAGGGGAGGGAATGTTAGGCTCGCGCGGGACACGGGTACGGTGTCTGAGCGCAAAAAATAAACATACTAACATATGCATATATAAACTTGCAATAAGAAAATACGATTAAATATATAAGCAAAACTGAGAAAATAGACTTACCTTGATCATATAAACTCGAGCGGACGTAAAGATATTGCATTTAAATCGAAACTTTTTTCTCTGATATTTTTGTGTTCTTGATTGCTTCAACAGCAAACTGGGTTCTTCCTTGGTGCATTGCACAGCTCTTGTGCCTTGGCCTTGGTCGCAGCGTTCCCATGCTGGAGCTAAAGGGCTTGACGTTTGTTTAAATTGTGTTATGTTCTCCTAAATGGTTTCAAATTCAGTTTAATGCAGCAAAGAGAGTCTTTGCTTTTGCCCAGGAACGTGGAAGTCTCGTCGGATATTCAGAAGCGAATGAAAGTTGTGTATTTTTTGGAACACATTGACTGACGCATAACAAGCTCTTAGAGCAGCAGCAACTCGTCACGGAACGTAAGAGCGAGAGACAGAAAGACCTTCCGAGGATGACTTTAGGTACGGATATGTCCGACAATTCTGCCCTGTCCGAGGATGTGGACATAGATGTAGTTGGGGGAGACATCACCGTGGGCAAGGACGGGAAATACTTGCACCACCACCATGACTTCCACTTGGACAACGACTCGGACGACAACCTGTCCCAGAACGCAGGAGAGAGCGCCTCTTCACCGGGTCTGAGCAGCACCGAGTGCCCGACCGATCAAGCTGGGGTTGGAGAAGAGGCCGGTGGAGGGCCAATGGGGGGTGAGAAGTCCGGGAAGAACGCGCTGGTGAAACCCCCTTACTCCTACATTGCCTTAATCACCATGGCTATTCTACAGAGCCCCAAGAAACGCCTGACTCTCAGCGAGATTTGCGAGTTCATCAGCAACAGGTTCCCATACTATAGGGAAAAGTTCCCGGCTTGGCAAAACTCCATTCGCCACAACCTTTCCCTCAATGACTGCTTTGTCAAAATCCCCCGGGAGCCTGGCAACCCAGGAAAAGGCAACTACTGGACCCTGGATCCAGAGTCGGCTGACATGTTCGACAATGGGAGTTTTCTGCGCAGGAGGAAACGTTTCAAACGGCACCAATCGAACGAGATCCTCAGGGACCCTGGGGGATTCTTGCCCGGGTTCGGATACGGCCCATACGGCTACAACTATGGTCTTCAGCTGCAGAACTTCCATGCTCATCATCCCTATCACCCGCATCATCCAGGAAGCGCTTTCCCTTTTCAGAACCCACAGTGTGCGCTCCCTTCTCCGACATCATTATTTCCCGCACCGCATTCGCTTCCCTCGCTCTTAGGGGCTGACTTGAGGAAGCCTTTCTATCCACAACTGAGTCCAACTCTCCCCGGCTTGGCCCCTCTCAAAGCAGACGTCAACACACAAAGTCGGCCCTCTTTCTCGATAGACAATATAATCGGAGCGGCCAGCTCTCCGGCCTCTCCGTTCTCCGCACAGCCGAGCAACCAGGCACAGATCTTGGCAATGCTTACCCCGGCACTCTCCTCAGCCTCGAACCACTTGAATCTCTCGCAGGAAACCCTGCTACAATCAACCGGGTCACAGACTTTCTCCAGCAAAACTACAAACCTAAGCGGTTGTCACTTCTAATCAGACAACAAATAAAAAGCACAGAATTCCTGTTAAACCCATTAAGGTTTTTTCGTCATATTCAAAGGTAGGATAAAAATTCTTTGCGACACTAAGAGCCTTTCTCTTCCCCCAGCGTTTTCTTTAATGAAACCATAGGAAAAAGGAAAACTTGTCTAAAGTATATTTATGTCTTGTAAATATGTGTAATGCAAAAGGGGAGACGCATATTAATGCCACATACAAGGGAAAAGCGAGAAAACTTTCCAGATGAAGTGTAAAATATGGACTCACCTTTCTTTGAGCTGTGTCCCGACTCCCCAGTCTTACAAAGAGGACAGGTTATTTTGTAAAGAAAATGTAGTTTAAAATGTTAAGCATCTCTCTCACTAGGAATTATTTTTGATGGTTGACTTTTATTGAGATTATTATTATCATTTTATATATATTTTTGTTTAGTTTGTGAAAAAGCACTGTTCATACCGAGGCCAAAAACTCAGGTTTTAATTGTTTTAAAGCACATTGTCAGAGACAGTGGGGGCTGTAAATACTCTATATAACCTTTCCCACTATTCCCCCTTTCTCTTTACAGCGGTGTTTTGGTGAATTTGTAATTATTATTTTATGTGGTCAATAGACACGTACGTGGTTTTGGTGTAAAGCGCATTACCTCTCATTCTGTTCAATTGTTGTGCATACGTTCTTATCTATTTCATTGAAATTAATCTGTGAAAAAATGTTGTTATATGTAAAGAAAGAGACAAAACGCTTAAAATGTCCGTAGGTCATTTTTGTTGTAAAGACAAGAAAAAAATAAATGTTTGTGAATTTTAATTCATGTTTTCGTTAAATTATTTATCATAAGGAAGATACAACTATACAGGCCTACAGGCCCACTCTCCTACTATTTTCAAATAGAGCAGACTAATCACTGACACCCATTGATAAAGTCATGTCAATATAATTATAGAACCGATAATGCATATGTATTTAAACTGCATCCAACCGACTTCAAAACGTCCATTTCCAATTTATAGTAATCTCATTTCGCCATTAGATACCTCTGTCGGAAAATTCAGGGTTTCTCAAACCGTCCGTTCTAGGGCTTTTGCTTAACTAGCTTTATGAATGGGGGCGTTGTTGCCTTAATCAGAATTTAAAGTTGGCAAGAATAAGATTATGCATTATATGCCATGCTTAGTATTTTGAATAGGGTCAAATACGTTTCTGGGGTTTTCTGAACATTTTAATTGTGTTTGTTTCACGCATCTCGGAGGAGTACAGATGACGAACAGATCACAGTACCTGAGGTCAGTTTGCTACCGATTGTTGCAGTGTTGGTTGAAGGTACATCAAAATATTTGAGTACGGAAATGGAGGTGAATATATGTGATACTTCAATAATCTTTGCAGGAATTAGGATATCTATCAACGTGGAACTCCTAAATAGAAAAAAGGACAGTTGTTTAAGGCAAATAGAAATGATCTTTTCCTACACAAAAATTATGTATGTGTTATGAGACTGCGCTTGTCTCTGCCATGTGCGTCAGGTGATTGTAATAGACTGGGCTCGATATAATAAGAAATGGGTAAATGAATGGGAACAGCAGCGCTTGGGAACCTATAATTGAATGTCAGGGTTCTACATGGATACCCACGATCTCTGGAGGTTTGGTTGCTAATTTGTGGCAGCATTTTAAAAAAATCTGGATCCAAATCCACGATAATGCGGCTTTTTGCCCGTTTGTTGATGTTGTCGGCAAAGACCCCTCTCCCCGGGGTCTGAATGGACACCCAGCAAGTGGTCCCCCCCCCCCGCGAGACAAGCCACACACATTTGCCTCTGAAAAGCGATCTTCTTACAAGGCGCTCGGTTGTCCGCTTTCATGTTCGACTGTGTTGTTTCGGGACACGCACAAAAGAGGCTGCGGGGACTCGCTGCGGTGCAGAAACAGGACCGATGAATCCATTTTAGAGCTGGTCAAGCAAATGTTCTGAGGCTGAAGGGGGTATAAAGCTTCCTTTATTTACCAGAGCCGTGTGCAAATTGTTAAATTACTATGTGGGGTGTTTCTGACAGCTGATTATTAGGGATAGAAGGTGGGAGGGCTGGCTCCACTGCTCCCCTTTCCCCTCTAGCACCCGAAAAGCCTTTGAAACGAACGCAAACATTCGGGTCGTGTATTGTTCCCCGCCAAACTTTCTTACATTTAATGCATCATCATTAAATACACATAACAATATGATTACCGCTACATGTTTTATTTTCTGATTTTAAGTCAAAACTGCCAGATGTCTGAAAGGTATTCATATCGCCATACCCAACTGCTGAATCAAGTGAACAGGGCAAAAAGTTTGCGAAGGTTGATGAGCGACCCCACAAAAAAACTGTCTTGTGAATGTTCATGCTAGTCTCACATTGGGTTAAATCCAGCCCATATTCAGGGCTGAAACTGAAAAACTCTGAATCGGTTGTGCATGTCAGAGTAGCATGTGGCTCTGAGCACATGATGGGCGCTGCTTCTGTGGGGTCGATATTAATTACTTGTCGACCATACCTCAAGACAAGCAACTTGCAGTGGAACACCTTTGACAAAATATTCAAAACATATAATTATTTTTCAAATAATTTTCGCGCTGTCCATAGTGCATTTATCTCGAGCAATTTGTTGGCAAATTCAATGTAGGCCCGCCGCTTTAACCATCACGAGGCACTCTTTGAATTGTAACAGATAGGGATCACCAAATATTCCTCACTGTGGCGAGTATTTTGGGTTTCAAATTATTGGAAACACAGGCAAGCATTAGTAATCTTGGAAAATGTAAGTGTCTCCAACAGCTCAAATTCATGTTTAAGGCCTACATTACCAGTGATTACAGAGTACAGAGTTCAACAATAAGCATTTTGCTGCAGTCTCGTCACCAGTTTCCCTAACTGCATAAATGACAACTGTGGAGATAGAGGCGGGTGCACCTACGCCTATAATGTGAAATATAACAAAAACCTGATAATAACAAATAACAATGACTCTAGTTAAACTTGAGTTCTGAATTAATTGTAAACGACAAGACAGAAAAGCTGGATAAAGGTAAGATAAAAGCTGATGACGAGATAAAACAATAATTTACAGAAAAAAACAGATTAAAACAGGCATATTTTAAATTGAAACAAAAATGAATAGATTCACCATATTATTCACTTGTCAGTATAAAATATTAAAATAAATGTGGAACAACAAATTCCATTTTCTTACCGTATGAACATTTTTGTCTTGCTACCCTAATGCAGCCTGTCTTAAGTAATATACTTATTATATTATTTATTCAGAACAGCCTTAATGTGAGTATTCAAACATACACTTTCCCAACAATAAAAACGCCAATAATAATGATAATAATAATGATACAATATGACCGGGCTTTCTTGAGCTTGATCACACGAACATACGAGGGAAAATCATCTTCCCAGACAAATTGTTGTTTGGTAAAAGGTTTTTTGAACGTAATACATGTAAACAGAGATATTGTTTTCGTATCATAATTGTATTCAGTTTTCATTTTAGAACTAGTAGTAGTAGTAGTATTATATAACCATCGTAATCAATATTATCTGGAGTTAAATAATCTTTCAATCATCATCACCATCCTTGTAATAACAGCCGGAATGAAGCCTGTGTCCAGGGGCTTCAACCAGTTTAGCGCGTGCTGTCTGCGTGGGAGGTGCACGTGCAGGGGTTGCCTAAATAGTTATAGTCTGCTTCCAACTTCACACGAACGCTCAAGCACAGAGACACTCTCGCATAAACACCCACATTCACACAAAACAGGGCTAGTTCAGAAAAAAAGGCAGGCCGATCTTTGCCGTGCAATAAACTACAGGGTAAGAATTAAAATAGCTATTGTTGTAATCAATATCTAAGACAAAAATGATATAGAAATAGAACAGCGTGTTGTATGGCAGATTTTTTTTTTCAAAACGTGATTTAACTGAAACGATCTTTCTGAAGACGGCTATAACTTATCTACTTTTGCTAAAGCAGGCAGGATTCCTGTAAGACAGAATGAAAACTATATTAGTAGATCAAATAAAACGTTAATTACTCAGAAAATATTTTGTCTTCTTTGTGTATCAACACAGCCAGAATTTCTTGTGATGTTCTGGGTTTCTATAATGACATCTCTCCCTCTCCATACCAGTCAATAATTTGATTAACGTTGTTGTAACTGTTTTAATCTGAACCCAAGATTGACCCAGTGGCTACAGTCTCTTCGCCCATTGTAATTGCCGTACGCTTTGTGCTTTCATTTTCTGCGTGTGGGCACATTAGGCGTATCACACAGGGACCACCCATCGATCACACCAGTTATTGCCTGTATATGATGTATTACTTCATGACTTAAATCATTCTCGTATACGGCCTATGGTTATTCGTCTTTTTAAGGACCAAATATTTTTACACAAACAGGGTTTTGTTTCGAATGATCTGTAAGCAATTTGAATAAGTAATCCAGAGGACCAATATTCATCGTTCTTGCAAACAAGAAAACGAAAAAGTGATGCGGGTTTC
Organism: Albula goreensis; assembly: GCA_022829145.1. Taxonomy (NCBI): domain Eukaryota; kingdom Metazoa; phylum Chordata; class Actinopteri; order Albuliformes; family Albulidae; genus Albula; species Albula goreensis. Next base: position 18,050,638 of record CM040753.1, on the reverse strand, counting down.
AAGTTGACTTTATTAATGCAAGGGTTCTGCAACGAACCCTCTTGACCTCGTGCCACCTCGACAGTTCCTCCTTAAGCAGCCTGTGTTTTTGATTATTAGTTTCCCACTCGTTCACGTTTCCTCGCCTCCTGCCATTTTAACCAACTTGACTAGGCAGAAAAATGGAAGCTAATCATCTTTATTATTGTTTTGAATAATAAAGATTCAAAACAAATGAAAGTTTATTTATTAAACGCATTAAGGGTTACACGATGCCGTTAAACATCCACGTGTAACAGTAGCCTATTTTTTAATACTGGTCTAATCTGTAAAAGTAGAATATCATAGATCATTTTCAAGTAACAATTTGTTCCAGGTTTAATACACTTGCGGGCTAAGTTAAGATTTAAAGTATGTGTATATGTGTGAGTAAATAAGAAGAAATAACAGCGAATCTGAATATCCAGTTGATGCTATTATGTCGATAACTTTAATGTCAGTGCATACATACGAATTTACAGTCTCACACATCTGTGACTACTGACATAATGATTATATGTAAGCGTTTAAAAAATGTAATGTTGTCTTACATTCTTTAGAGGCAAATACCGTAGGCCATTAGGTAGATAGAATAGCCCCCCGAGGCGTTGAAACATGCATAGGCAACCAAGAGATTGTTATTAATGTGTGTTGGGGCGAACTATAATTGAGTACAGCGCAATTCGTAATTTACCGTTGGCACTATGGCTGTGCACCGCAGATCATTGCAACTTGCATTGTTGTAATACGAGAATTATCAATAACCACAAATTCTAATTTCTTACTATTCAACTATTGGGTGCTTAATAGTTCTATCTCACTTTTCAGCGAAGTAGCTCTTACTTTCTGCCTCACCATGTCTCAGCGCGTGGACAGGGGATTAAGTGAAATCGTTTTCCCGCTTTGATCGCCCACACCCCACTTTTCAGATGTGCTAATTGTTATCTACCATCATTTTGTCACAGATACTTAGCCTGTGAGGTCGCAAAGGGGGGAAAACGGGAAGATATTTTTTTTATGATTATGTCTGGTATGATTATTTAGCTGGAAAACCTTTGTTGACAACGAAACTAAATCCAGTCAAATAAAATAACCAAAAGCTATAATTAATTTGTAGACTTTGCGTCAACAAGTCAGGCATGGCTCATTTCCCACTCGTCGTGTAATAATAATAATAATAATAATAACAATAATACATTTTCACTTCTGTGCATATTCATATTTTACCAATCTGGCCATAGGCTATTGTTTATTATGCTACCTTTAATACATATTGTATTTCGTTTTCCTTTCGACATTTTTAATTTTTTGTGTATGTATCAAACAATTCAAATAATACATGTTTATAATTGATCAAATATAATGATTAATAATTCATGATAACATTACAGCCTAATATTGGTCACAGTGTAAAAATTGCACAATCGATGTACTACTTCTGCTACTAGAAATAATAATAACAACAACAATAATAACAATAACAAAAATAACAATAATAACAATACAGTTGTTATGTATTGTAGGTAGTCTCCTTAAGAGGACGGGTTTGTCCTACAAGGTGTGAAAAAACGAAAGGAAAAAAAATATTACGTTGAAACAAAATAATTTTGTTGAGGTCTGCTAATCCTCCGTGTGGTTACAATTTGGTTTAGGAAAGAAACTTTATTACAACATACCAAACCGGTAAAATATTCATTTTAAGATTAAAACGCCCCGGGGCCTATGGGCGCGGCTTACAGCTGTTGGACTTGTCATTTCTAACAAAGAAATATGCAGTGTTATTATCTTACATGGTTTTCATTTAAAGCTGTAATTCTAAATTGTGGTGCACGCTCTGTGGACTTAGTTTGCCTGTCCCTGAAATTCAGAATCTCCCATAGAAACTTCCATTGTGACACAGCTCATTATAAATTAAAAATATTGCTAGGGCGTCGTGTACAATCGGAAAAATATAATTCAGTACAATTACTATATTTATCACTGGGATTCACAGACTCACAGAGTAAACCATTACAGTGTACCCTAATGAATAATTAAATGCTACATGACAGATCTCATCTTAATATATCTGTGGTTTTGTATCCATTACAGAATAATTTCAACTTTTTACGGATAAAATATAACAAAAAGCCCATTTCCAAGGTGCAGGATATAAAGACGATGTTAAAGTATTTGTTGACATGCAATTATTCTGAAAATATAGGCCGATTACAGACTGATACATATTGACAGAAGCCCTTTAAGAATTATAAACACACGAGTAATCTCAAAATTAGAACACAGTCATGAAAATACACTGTACTACAAAGTGTTTTTGTAAATTTAATAATTACAGATACAGATATCTACCTGCAATAAATTGTCAAAAACATACGGAAGCCAAAAAACCCATGCTTTTCACTGATTTTAGGACAATTAATTATTACAGTTATGATTAATAACAACAATATCAACAACAGTATACTGCGACTACTACTACTACTAATAATAATAAGAATAACAACAACAACAATAATAATAACAATTATTATTATTATTATCATTATTATTATTATTATAGTTGCTGTTGTTATAGATATTTTGTCGATGTTAAGAACAACAAAAAGATGCAATCGCAAAGTTATTAACATCATTATATTTTTTTAGGATTATTAATCCAATATGATGAAATATCCGTCCGTAATATATACGCTTTTCTATTTTGTCTATTTACTTGTTAGAAATGTACCCACATTTCCATGTTGTTGTGTGAAAAGATTCAGATCATAAACCAAACAAGCAAAGTTGAACGTAAACTTTTGGAAACAACAGGTGCTTGGATGATCTGCCACTCCTTTCCAGCTTTGATCCAACCCATCCCATTCTTTCTTATGCTAATTTAGCCTCCTCTCAATAAAGGAAAAAAGCTATTACTGTATGTGCGTGCGAGCGCGCGAGCGTGACTGTGCAGGTTTTCGGGGAGTGTGTGCAAACGCATTTGTAAGATCTTTCAGAGATAAATACGATATGAAAATATGACATACATATTACTGAGTCGAAAATGTTGCTGTTGTGTCAGTTACTTAGGTTTCTGTTTTAAAAAGTTCCAAGCCAGTGTTCAAAACATACTATGTAGTACAGTATCGTTTCATTAGGCAATAAATATAAGCAACAAATATAAACAACACAGTCACTTTATTTACGCACCTGCTCCGAAGGAAGTATTGCACGGGGTGGGAGGCGCTAACCAAACCTTGTCCCCAGCAAGAAATAGACGGGACAGGTGACAATTTTCTGTCTTCTGTCAGTTTTCTTCTATATCTCCTTGTTTCTGAAGTTAAAACTACAGGGTAAAGACTTGGCTTATTTATTCACATGGTTTCGTCTTTTAACAGAAGTTATCCTTTACAAACATTATGTTGATTTCCGTTTGAAAGAAAACAATGCTTTATGAATTCTCACACAGGAAAACGAAATCCACCCAGAAACAGTAATCTAAATCGCTTAATTAAATCGACAGCACAGTCAATTTCATAGCCTACTTATTTAAAACAGGAAAAACGAATTAACTGCTTATCCTGCAAGTAACACGAAAGTTACTAGTACTTATACTTACCAGCCTATGTATCCCTAATACGCCAAATTTAACTAGTAGTGACAATTTAACCATTAAAAGCATGTTTTATAAATTTTGCTGACTGCCAAATTTGTGACACAAATTCCAGTTTCGCTACTTGTTACTCGGATTTAGGGACAAAGGACAGTGAGGGAAGATCGAATCTGGGCCCAGGTGTTTGATCGATGATTAGATACGTTAGTGTACCAGTGTCAGGTAAAGGCTCTGGTTCTGTTGTGCCCCAAATTCCACCTCTGCCTGCGTCATCTGTGCATGCTCCTCCCAAGGCCTCTGGCCTTTCCACTTTTCCTTTAGCAGCCGCATACCGTTTCCAGTGAGGTGGTGAAACTAACAGACTGGGACACTGCGCCCACACAGTGTAGGAATGTCGCTGGCGGTGTCCCAAGACACCCCACAGAATGGAGGAGAGAAGAGATGAGCGGCAGCAATAAATCAGGACACCCCCTTGTTTCTCTCTCCGTCTCTCTTTATCATAACAGGCTTAAAATCCCTCCCACCACCTATATTCTGACGATGTTTTTGAAGTTGACAAAGGAATCCTCGTGTTAATTAATTTAGTATGGGTAAATCCTCTTTCTCTGAAAAAATAATATTAACTTTGGAACTGCACTACCCGGGCCTTTTGACACGGTGTGACGGGCTAACTGTCACCTGCCGCAGTCATAACGTCCCTCGCATGGAAGGCATGAAAGACACGTACCTTTTTCTGTGGACACCGGACGGTAAACAGACCACCGTGGTTTACAGCATATTATTGGTGGGAAGACCAATCAGTCAGCTAGGCCTATTACCTGATGCGAATAATGGCCAATCCTTTCCGCCCTTTTCAATAAGCACCCACGAGACGTGATGCAGGCTATGCGCTTTCAATTATAATTGTAATCTCCATGACAACCTATCCACCCCATCCTTATGTGGCCTCCCCAGTCGGATCATTTGGCATGGAGTGGGCCGCTCCTTGGATGTGTTTAGCCTATTGCTAAACTGTCGCAGCACTGTGGGACGCCGCAATATTAACGTTAATAACGGGAGAGAGTTTAACATGTGACCCTCCAGCTATTATCCTGATAGAGAGGCGCAGCTGCAGCCCCCTCTTCTCACATGCGCGCGCGCGCACACACACACACACACACACACACACACACACACACACACACACACACACACACACACACACACACACACACACACACACACACACCACCACCACCACCTCCACCTCCACCAATACCTACAACACCAATATAGGGGCAACGGTATTAGTTTCCTTGACACAGTGGAGGAAGTATGTGCACGAGACAGCCGGATGGGCGTCTAGGGATAGAGCTGTGGGGGCCTTTTATGTAACCAACTACTCACTTAAAAAAGCTACAGCGCATGTACAAAAAAATCATAACACTTAGACTCTGTTATCAATGATGCGAGAAACAATCTGGTTTATTGCGTCACTTTTGGTTTATTGCGTGCAATCGCTCGAGCTATGGCATAAGTGGGAGGTCTTGTTTCCTCTAGATCTAAACCCTAGCGCGTGGAACTGTCCTGTTACTGTCTCACTCCTCCCTCGAGTCATTATCCCCCTCTCTATCACATCCCCCTGCTCCTGGCACACCTTTCACTGATATCTCAGGAAATCAGGGAGAGGAAACTCAAAACGGCAAAGCTCCGTGCAAAACTAACTAATGCGTTAGGGCTATTGGGTTCAAAGACTATATACCTTTTAGTTCTATGTATGTAGTCCCGTCTCATAAAAAATAAAGTTAAGCCTACTTGACACATATGTATGTCATCTTGCAAGTATTTTGGTGCATGCATTTTTTTAAAAGTAAATATCTCATCTATTAACTCGTTCATTCATTCCTATATTTTAGTTTTGAGCTGGGGACATTAAAGGCGTCGCTAACCGAATTAAGTTTCCTGTACTCTTGCACGGTCAAGTCACATACAATGCAATGTTCCAATCTTAAAGTTACCTATATACACTATAATTTTTGACAACAGAATATACAAAATACCAGGGGCGTCAGCAGACCCTATTTACTGGGACACATGCCGCAGTAATAATTTTTTTTTTGTGCCCCAGTAAATGTTCATGAAAAAAAACAGGATTTTTGCCATGAATCATAAATTGCAAGTGTAAGGATGTGAGCGCTGGGGGCCTGTGGGCCAGTAGTACCTCAAGTCTACCAACATCCCTTCAAAATACTTAAGGACAGAAAGTAGAGGGCAGAGTTAGAGTAAGAAATCGAAACTAAATGCGATATTTAAATTCTTGTTCATCAAGTGAAATACTAAACGGCTATGTATCAAGTGAAATAATATTATTTTTATAATATTTCTATGATCATTTATACAATAAAAGGATATTTTTCGGTCATGGCAAATCCAACAGTAGCTTTGTTAAAGTTCAAATGCCGTGAGTGAAGTTTGAAATGTTTTTATAATTTTGTATTTTGACAAATAGACATTAGAAATGTAAGGCATCAGAATATTGTGTTGTAAACCAATTTCTTCAGCTGTAGCAACTTCCACACGTGCATACGCGCATGCCCATACAAACATGAGTCTTGTGTATACACACGAACGCACCTTCACAGACAGACAACGAGACAGCCATGTGGAGGAAACAAGCTCACTGAAGAGGTACCACCATCACAATTGCTCTCCCTCTCCCTTTCAAAAACACAAACACACACACACACACACACACACACACACACACACACACACACACACACACACACACACACACACACACACACACACACACACACTTTTGGATATGAGCTTAAGTGGTATAAAAGTAGTTGCACATTGAGTGTGAAAACTTTCAGATATTTTTTGCGAATCAGTCTGCCAAATTTCCTTTGTGTCAGATCCAACTAAACAAATAACTGTGTTGGTTTTCGGGTTAATTTCACTCAAGGGCACAAACTGATATAATGAATCCCTTTAATAATCCCTTTTCTTCTAGGTAAGAGAAAATAAAACACATTTCTGTACCGATTTTAATTGGTCCATATTGCACTAGAAAATAGATCTCAAGGACGCAAGTGGGCCCAAGTCAGAGGAAAGAGAGACTCGGTTAAGTTGGATATTCAATCCTTTCTGAATGTCAGTCTGTTTTCGGAAAGAATGGAAAACTCGACGATAAAAATGAAGTTTACTATCCGGAGTGAAATGCGATCAGCCTGGGGTCGTGAGGCCAAACTTTTTAAGACTAATGTTTATTTAGAGAAGTGAGCGCTGTCTATGCGACTCCCCGTCGGCCCTTAGCTCAGCACTAATGTCTTTACCAGAACTGACCAGACCACCGTCCGAGTAGCCTTTCGTGTCTATTGGAGGTTCCAGAATTCGACTCTTTATCACTAGCACTACAGTAATTTTAACTTGATTTAGCAATTATAATTGTAGGACACAACAAAGAGTGGCAGTCAGAAAATTACCTTAGCCTATTTAGCCAACCTAATGAGACATCCACTGCTTCTCCAGAAAAGCGAATGGCGCATATGTAGAAAAACTAAGTGGGGCGCTGTGCAGTGTTTTCTTACAGTTTGTGAAATTGAATTAGATATGGTGAGGAATCTGACCTTTTCGCAGACCTGCATATTTTTCCCAACTCCCAGGTTCGTAGTGTTGCATGGGTACTTTTGTGTTTGCTCAGCTGGATTCGCCATCAGACGTCCTGTCCATGTCGTCGGTGTTTCCCTCCCTCTCGTGCGCTGTGGGCCGAGACTCACAACTAAAAAATAGACGGATGGGGAAAAGCAACAAGCTAAAAATGCAGCCAACCGTGTCTATCTATCTATCTATCTATCTATCTATCTATCTATCTATCTATCTATCTATCTATCTATCTATCTATCTATCTATCTATCTATCTATCTATCTATCTATCTATCCAGATACATAGGTTTTGTCAATGGACCACGAGTTTATAGACAAAACCCTGGATCTACTATTGATCAGTTTTTATTGGTCATCTTATTATTATCAGATGTCCTGGATACCGACTGCAGATGTTTCTGGCAGAGGTAAAATCTATTATCTCTTTCATTCCATTGCCGTGGCTTCAAATAATAGCATTATTTGGAAATTAAAAACTAATTAAAAGACGTTTATCGGTTGAACCCGACGTTATCTAACGAAAAGATCAAGTGATAGATATGGTAAATCATACTGCCTAAGTGAAAAACATATGTGTGCATTACGACAGATTTGCTATCTTTCATGAATAAATGAAATGTGTCTTCTTTGTTCATTCCCTTATCTATTGTTTCAAAGTTCTGTGCACCTGTGAAGCGGCCACCCAGCTACAAAGACCCACCGTAAATAGAGTCAGACACTCATGTGAAGAGGCAATGGACGGGGAGAGAGCCCAAGTTCTCCCTCTGAACCCGCCCTCCACCTTGCTTTGAAGCGATCCCGCTGAGGGAGCACACAGTCTGACAGATCCCGAATAGGGGTACAATGGAGACTAAAGTTCCCCGGATGACTCAAGACACTTAATATTCCACCGGCTCAAGAACCTTTCCCCTTGGCACTTTCCCTCTCAAACTTATGCTCAATAGAAGCCAGCCGGAGGGAGTAACAGGAACAGAGCATGCAAGCAGGCGGGGAGGCGGGGGGATAGATGACAGAAGACAAATTTCCTTCACCAATAACTCAACACAATGGGATACAACAAATTAAGATGTCACTTTTTAAATGAGCTCTAAAACCGTTATCACATATTAGAAAAAAAACAGTTATCAAATTTTCTAAAGTTCCTTGGTGTATAGAACAAAAGCATAGGGTGCCACAACAGGAAATTTCAGTTTGCTTGACTAAGGAAAATACTCATGGGCTGATTTCCTATCACATTCAGTATGACCTGCTGCTCCTCTCAAGTTTTTTTGGGGTCGATTTTTGGCAGCATGTATCATTCTGCCCTTCACCGATTGGCTTTGTTTTAAGCACTGTATGTTCAGCTGCATGACTGCTGTTAATCATGCTTGTAAACTAATGAAATCAATATTATTATTTTTTTTGACACTGGCACCTTATGGCCTCAGCTTGTTAGATTTTTTGCAAGCACTTTTGTAAATTGTTCTGCATAAAAGAAACTGGTCAACAAATAAAAGTACATTTAACATAAATGGACAAGTTATGAAGCTAGAGAAGATGTAGGGATGCTTCCTTGTGGCTCACAGCTGTGAGATTGGGGGTACGCAGAGGAGTCAATACACTGCGTTTGAGGGTTTGATCGACCCTCGATTCTGCGCTCTCATCATTTGTGCTTTAGGAAGCAGGGAAGGCCTTTGGAAAGAGAACGGGGGTAGACCTTTGTCTTCCTTGTTGTATGGGTGAGTCTTCCCTTCCCTCTTTTCCTGGGCTGCTATTCATCTCAGAAAACTGCAATAATAACAGCATTTAATGGCCTTGCTTTGAGTGTTGCTGACATACACATATTTAACAAAAAAGCATCTCTGAAGATCGGGTTATTCAATCATGTAATTTGTGAAAGCATGTGTGTCTGTGTTCATGGGTGCCCTTTGCATGTGACAAACCTCTGTTAACAACCTCGGTATACAGACACTTACAACGAACATACACATATGTGCGTTTATCAGCATACAAACACACATGCATACACATGCACTCAGATATACATGTGTATAAACTCATGCACACATTCAAATGTTTCCTTCCCTTCTAATACCAATAGCGGGACAAATTTTTGGGCAGAATGAAGCAGTGGCAGCGTGTATGTGTGTGTGTGTGGGGGGGAGGAGGTTGTGCTAAATGGTGCATCCGTTTGTGTGAGTGTGCACCGCGTATTCGAGATGGAAAGCATAGAGGCGCTCTCAAGAGGGTTGCAGTTTTAAGCTCCCAGAGTTCAAAGCTAAAAGAGACTGAAAAGGAGGGGAAAAAAGATGATAAAGCCCACTCTAATTCGCATTATTTAAAACATGTTAGGCATAAAGAAATAAAAGCTCCAGTGAAACAATGGCCACCCCCACTGAGTGGATAGACCTGGGGGGGGGTTGAAGTGGCCTGAGATTGCAAGGCAGAGAGGTTATTTTGAGAGTAGAAGGGGCATCTGGCTTGGGTCTAAAGGTGGGGTGGTGGGGGAAGTGTTGGGGGTCATAATGACACCTTCGTGAGTCATGACCCAGAGTGATTTTTGTCTTTATCATAATTTTTTTCAGGTGGGGTGGAGGTGGGTGGGCAGTGGGGTTGGAAGGGACAAAGAACACAGCTGAGAAAAAAGTGAATGAGAAAACATTAAATGACAGTGTTTAGATACTGCTGAGAACGAGAGTGAAGAGTTAGGGGGTGGTGAGGAGGGAGGTCTGTGTGGAAAGAAAGCTTATCTTGAGTGGAGTTGGTGGTGAGCGGGGGAAAGGAGAAGAGCAAAAATGCATAAGTATTGGAGTAATGAAAAGAAAATAATAGTGCTCATGGGGTACATCAGAGATCCAGCATGCCTCTCCATTCATTCTTAAGAGACATTATTGCATTGCATTTTAGGTTTCACTGAATCATCCCACACAGTCTCAACTCTCCCGTAGACATTTTTTTTCTTTTAACCCTATCCCTGTGACAGTGGGTGACAAATTTCCCTGGTTCAGATGGGATATTCTGAAAATATAGCATAATCCTTCCAACTGATATCCTGTTTCTCCCTCCAGAAAACCACCTTTTATGTATATTCCTATTTACCTTCCCTGCAAATAAAACCATTCCATGGGTGACTAGTTGCCCCAATTGAGACAGGAGGGTATATGGATGACCAAATTCTACTTCTCCCTGCACAAATCTGCCAGTTCAACCTTTCCCTATCTGCCTACTCTGTCCACCAGCCCATTCACCAGTCTTAGGATCCACACAGCCAGAGTGAAATGCTTTGGACTTAGTCAATCTCATTCTCTGTGCCAGACTCATTTCTACAACCCTTGCAACCAGTGGTGGAGAGCATGAAAATATTTTCATTCTCCTGTCAAAGCATGCATCATCATCTACTACTTACTTTCACACAGCTGGGACAGACATCAGTTGGTGGAAGACAGTCCATGTTCAGCTTTGTGTGAAGTAGGCCGTGGATTCCAGACTGACCAGCAGGGGTCACTGGTTGGAGATGTCACACAATCATGTCCGCAGAATGAATCCCTCCCTCCCTGGGCAACGCTATAGCCAATTGTGTGTCTCCCAGTGGGGCTGATACCAACCATCAGCACTGGCATTTTCCAGATTCAATAGATATTGTCTCACCTATATGCTGAAATTCACTTCTGAATATATTTGTAATTTTGTTATTCACTATATCAAGACAAAAGTGAAATCCAGATTGAACTCCCAGATGTATGTTTTCCTTAGATTCCTTTGCATATCATACATGGTCATTTCTTATGTCCAGATGTCTCTGGGATACATATGGGAGCAGATAGATTTTCAGAAGCAGGACCTGATACATGGAGAAACATTCCCAATCCAGACATAAGATGCTCCATATATAAAATTAATGACAGACATGTTTTTAGCATGCACACTCTGGATATCTTTTGAAATATTCCCAATCCATCCAAACATAATGACTGACAAATCTCTGTATATTTGGCCTGTTTCCCCAGTGTTCACTCCTTCCTCTTGTTCCATTTCTCCCGATGTATTTTATCATCTGTTATGATGTGGTGTTTTTGTTGTCGGGACAGCGGGTTTCTGGGGTGTTTGTGTAACAGGAGGAAGTGGCAATCCTGGCCGTGCCTGAGCGGGACTGAGCAGGCAGTGGGTCCGCAGCAGCGTAGTGGGGAAGAGGAAGAGGAAGTGAGGTTGCGTGCCCGCAGCTGTTTGTATTCCCAGCCGTCCCTGCCCTGCACTGTCACCTGGTAGATTGATATGGGGAACAGGCAGGAAGCTCAGCGATGGGAACTGCCCACTGCTGCCAGAGAGACTCGCCTCCTCTCTCCTCCCTTTCCCACTCTTTTCCCCTCTCTCACAGCTCCACTTTTTCTCACAATGAGTCACTTGCAGAGCCGAGAAGAAATATGAGCTCTGAGATTCTTGCTTGGTTGTACTTGTGGTATGCTTAGCTAATAAACCAATGGGTAGCTACTAGATTTGATAAATCCCAAAACAACCCTCAAGAAATCTGCAGGCATAAGTCAGATCACATTACACACATACATACCCTGACAGGAGATCCAGAGGAACATACTCAACATTTGTTTTTCATACAATAGATTAAAGGCACTTAACAGACACCGTAATTCCAAAGTGACTTAAAATGCAAGAGAATTTAAGTGCATCCAGAAGAGTACTGAAAAACAGCGGCACAAACCTTGTGTGGGTTTGAAATAATGTTGGATCTTAAGATCAACAAATATGCTCATGAGATTCTTAATCAATGAACATTCTCTCTGCACATGGGTTTCCCAAACACTCTTAAGGGGAATTTGCAAAACACATTGATGAATTGATGTCAGGATGTCATGCATAACTTTTAACCAATCAAAATCAAACAATAAAATGTTTAATATACAATTATATATTGTATTGTTATTCCATAAGTTTGAACATTTTGAGTTTGAATGAACTTCTGAAATGAATATACAAATATTAAAACAAATGATAGCCTGGGTAATTAAGCAAAAATGTTGTTCCTCTTGTCTGCACATTTCATTGTCAGTCAATCGAGTGTGTGTGCTGCCCCAACATTTCTCCTAGATCTCAAAGTGAAGGTATAACTTCACTAATGTAATTGATTAAGCTATCACCTTGACAAAAGCCAAGATAAATGTTATAAATACCACATGCCATTAATTACAACATCTAAATTAACAAATTCTTGATGTTAAAGATTCTAGGTGAGACAAAATGCACCCTGAAGAATTGAGTGTTAAGTTTATCTTGGAGGATAGTCGGTGACAGTTCTGTATTGTATCCAATGCTGTATTATAGAGGCCTTCCTGGTATGTTCTGAGGTGGTCTGAACTTTGATGGAGTTCTTCCATTTGCTGTTCTGTAGGCAAGCACTAGGGCTTTTGATCTCCAGTTGTAACAGGTAGCTAATGAAGTGAGTGAAGGAAACCATTCAGTTGGATATTTCTTCTTTATGCAAATCAGGCTAAGTACTTGGCTCAGGGGTACAAGTCACCTGCAACCCTAACATTACAAGGCCAGTTCTTTAACCAAAGTACCATACTGCCCTGAGTGTACACTTAAGAAAAAGACTGAAATGGAGAGAGTTGCAAAAATGCATCTGGTGGCAGCATCATATTGTCAGAGAGATCATTTCCAGGGAGAAGAAAAATAAAACAGAAAAGATAGTATTTCCGATTTGGTGAGAAAAGAAAAAAGCTCACCTCTTGTAAACTTTGTTGAGGACAAATCTAAACATGGAATCTGCATTCAAAATAATCGATAATTTGTGTAATTCATGTTGCATGTTAGTGACAGTCCATCATAGAGTATGGTGAAAGAATGTATGGGGCAGGATTGTCAAGTACTAGTTCTGGAAAGCCACAATATCTTTGTAGGTGTATTTCAGCACTGTAGTGCCACACAACTTGTTTCCAAGACCTAAATTGGCTGCTGATTGAAAGGAAACCACTAAAACCTGCAGACACCATAGCCCTCCAAGACAGCATTTTGACATAAATGAGGCTGGGTCTCTGTTAATTCCTGAAGGGGTCAATGTGTGGAAATCGTATGTGAGTCTGAATGTGTGTGTACTTTACCCAAGGCAGGCTGTGGGTACAGTGACTGTGTTTGTAGGTGTTTGCACTAAAGCAAGCAACATATCAATTATAATTCAAATACACAAACCTGTCATGTCTCATATTTCACCTGTGGGACTTACTTTTTTTGCCTTCACTGCCGTCTCTCAGCCATGAAAAGTAAATCTCACGGGTAGTCAGACTGTCGAAAACTGTCATAAGGTTATATACTGTTATACAGTTAGATTTCTGAAGCATACAGTAACAGTTAATCTGTGAAACTGAAATATCAGTGGTGGAGAAGTGGTGCAGGTATAAACACATGAAAGTATACAATGCCAGAGGTGGCAATGCTGGCAACCATTGCTGAAATTTCACATTTCAAACCAACAGCTGCACCTGTCTGCAGCTCAGAAGGTTGGGGAAAAAGTTAGATGGCTAGCGATGCCATGGATAATTCTGTGAACGAAGACAGCTCGTGCTTTCGATGCCAGTAATAATGGCATTGCCGACACTGAGAATAGTAACTATCCTTACATGAAATTGTACTCTTTAATGTGCACTGTTTGAAAAAGGCCCAAAAACCCTGTGATGCATTTCACAAAAAAACCCCCTTTGTGATGTGGCAGGCACTACTGCCAATCAACCATGAGAGGGAGTGAGAACCAGGTAGAGCAAGACAAGCAACCAGAGCAAGATCCAGACTGTACACAAACTAAGTTATTAAACAGATTTTGCCTGGATTTTCAATAGATTACAGCATAGTTTTCAGTGTGGGCCTTGCCCTTATTGGCAGCTGGTCACAGGTAATGCAAGTTTGGTATGGGTGATGATAATGAATAGTGGTGGAATTGTTGAATAGTAACAATAGGTTGTTTGGCAACAATGAGATGATTTCTTTCACAGCCACGCTTAACTTGAAATACATTTTAACATCACACACCTAATTATTGCAGATCATTTTTGAAGAATGTACTGTGTACTGACATAGACCACCAGAACTTTATACCACTGAAAGAATGATGCAATCCCTTCTGCCATTTAATATCATCCTCTAACACAGGGGAAAGAGCAGGAGGTCTGGATACAATAGAGATATCCTCCCCTTCTGTTTCCCCAACATGCTCTCTCTTTCTCTTTCTTACTCACTCTCTCACTCTCTCTCTCTCACTCTCTCATTCTCTATCGCTCTGTCTCTCTCTTAACTGTGACAACAACAGGAATAATAATAATAATAATAATAATAATAATAATAATACAGTTAAAATGAATAAAATAGATGCTGCTGAAATGTATATGTAGATGTTGGAAAAGCTTACAGAAATTAATTTGAGGATAAATGCAAATTAATAATTTTTAAAATGATTAAACCTTTGTCTTTTTCTCTCTCCCCATACAGCTATTTTTTCTCTCTTAATTCAATTGAACATGCTTTTCTTGGCATGGAGGGTCAGGGAGGGGGTTCGCCTCCATGGGTCCTCCCTGCTTCTTCTCACCCTCCTGCTCTCTCCATCTGTCTTCTGAGGTTTTAAGTGCTGCTCCTGATTTGCAGCTCCTGGATGGTCTCCATCTCTCCCCTTTGCTCTTTCTCTCTCTCTCTCTCTCTCTCTCTCTCACTCTCACTCTCTAAGGGAGCTGCTTTTGGAGGCTGAGAGGAGGGTCACTCCTGGGTGAGTGATATCACCACAACTTGCCTGCCTCTCCTCTAACCCCCCACACACACACACACACACACACACCTCCGCACTCTCTTCCTTTGCACCCTCCCTCCCTCCAATACACTGTTTAATGTGTTTCTCACTTCTCTGTATGGTGCACTGTATGGTTAAAATACACTGCCTCTTCAGTTTGCCGTCTGTCCTCCTCATCCTGTTCTGTACTGCCTTAACTAACTTTTCTCTTGTGGCACTAACCCACAGATCAGGATTTATCTGGTGAGAGAGCATGCAAATCAAACACCCTTAGTGCTACCTTTTTCAGGAGTGAATACATGTGTGTCTTTGTATACAAGCTCACTATGTACATGGATTCATCTCTTGTGTGGGTGTGTGTGTGTGTGTGTGTGTGTGTGTGTGTGTGTGTGTGTGTGTGTGTGTGTCTTGCATCTTTGTGTGTTCCAGATTTTTGGGATGTTGCAGACCTTTTGTGTGTTGACACAGAGGTGATTTAAAGAAAAAACTTGGTAAGTGAATGAATGAGTGTGTGTGTGTGTATGTGTGAAGGGTGGGGGGTCCTGTTGAGAGGGTTTGTGTACACAGATGCAGATTAGGGGGGAGAAAACTGGGCCCTGGCCACATTAGTGTTGAGGGCAATCGAGGGGATCATCTTCCTCCCTCTCCCCTGCCCCTCCCTGGGCCCCAGCCAAGAGCCTCCGGGGGTCCCTGGGTTCCTGAGGAAAAACATCTCGGCTCCAGTCACCTCTGAACCCGGGTTTGGGCTGTTTACCTTGGCTGGCCCAGCTGACAGCTTTACTGATGTTACATACAGGCACCCAGGGACAGTGAGAGAGGGAGAGAGAGGGAGAGAGGGAGAGTTAGTTTACTCTGATCTTAATCATGGTGTTTGGAGCCATTTGGAAAGGGGAAGCTCTGTTGGGAGACGGTGGGAGAGATGGAGCGATGGAGGGAGTGTGCCAGGGGACATGTGACTGCTCTGTGCCTCCCTCTCTCTCCCTCTCTCTTTCTGTTCTTTCCCCTCTGTGACTCTAGGCCTGCCGGTCACATGATTCTGTCCTGGTCCCCAGATTCACACAGCCCCTTACAGCACCATACTGACTCTGATAATGTTTTCAGGGCTGATACAGTGGGAGAGAGAGAGAGAACAGGAGGGGGAAGGAGAAAGACGTTATGCTCCTGCACCACTTTCTTTATTTTATTGGCAAAAGCATTGTATATAATAATCAATAAAATACCATCAAGTAGTCTAAATTATTCTTCCCATAACAACTTTACTTGTGATAGATAGACAGCAAGGAAGAAAGAGTGTGAGAGGGAGAGGGAGCTGCTTTGTCTGCATCATAATAATGTCTTTATTGTGTCTACACAAGCACTGAACTCTCTTCTTTTTCACTCCATTTCTTTGCTCTCCCATTATTCAGTGCTGTATTCATTAAAAAAAAGAATCACACAAATCTTCATTCAGTTAAATCTTAAAATAAAAGGCAAATAAAGAAAATATTTGTCATCAACTTTGATAAAGCCATTCATTCCATACCACTTCATCACCTGAGAGAGAGAAACAATAAGAGAGCAACTAAGAGAGGTTATTACAATTGGGGAAGAATAATATGTCTGTTGAGCTGAACTGAATAAAGGAAATGGCATACTGTGAAATGAAGTCTGACATTGTTATTCCCAGAAATAAACCACTTCAAGCAGGGAGAGTGGTTCTGAACAAAGCAGAATGAATGAAAAGTTAAAAATATCAATCCCACAATCCCTTGCTTCAAAGATTCACTGTGTCCACAATGCCCTCTCTTTTGTGTGATTGGAATGGGTGTAAAGAATGATGAATACAATTTTACAGCATGTGTATTTCTGTAAATATATTGCAATATATGAAAATGGCTGTAATTTGTTTATTTACCCAAACATTTCATTGCTATATATCCTAATGATGTTCTATTTCAATATCTTTCACTTCTATTGCTTTTTGTTAAGTGTGACACATGCACTCCCAATGAAAGGGTTGGTTTGTCTGTCAGTCAGTTCGTTTGTCTGGTCTTAGGCAGCTGCAGTGAGAGCCAGGGTGGAGAGAGTGAGTGGAGCTATGACTTTCTCAGCTCAAACTCTAAGTCTTGTTTGTCTGTTCCAAGCAGCTGGACAAGCTGTAAAAACACAAACAGACCTTTGAAAAACAAGCATGTGTTGCACTGGCCATATCAGGTTGCCACTCACCAAGTAGGGTCTACAGTGAGAGATAGCAGCCTTTAGCATCCATCACAGCTAATCACAGTGATGCGATTATTCTGCAGCCGTCACATACATTGATAAGCTGTATTGGTTGTCAATTGTCATTGGCTTATGTGCTTTTGTGCTATACATGCTTGTATCGCCAAAAAGACAACACTGTATTCGCTTTTATATTACTCTACCTAAGAGCAAGCAAGTTTTAGTCTCATGGAGTTGTAAACATGGTGTAATAAACTTTAAACACTGAGCCATGAAACATTAACTGCACTATAACCTTTCAATTCGTGTATCAGACTCAAAAATGGAGATGTTTTTTTATGATATAGACAACGTTATTTACAGAGTCAACAATAAAGTAACTTATTTTCCGAAATGTGTGAATTAATTAATTTTATTCTTAAAATTGCCATCCAGTTCTGACCCAAGTAACCAGGTTTACTGATTTAACTGAGTTTAAGCTGATTTAAATGATGAATCATGTGAATGGTTAGGGAGCTGGGTTTGTGACTTAGAGGTCCCAGTATACCATTGAGGAATGCACTTAATTTAATTGCTTCGGGAAGTATCCAATGTATATCTTTCTAGGTGAAGGTATGTGTGTGTGTGTGTGTGTATGTCTGTTTGTGTGTATGTGTGTATGTGTGTCAGTGCATGTGTGGTTGCATACTTGGGCATGTGGGTGTGTGAGTGTGCATGCATATATGCTTGTGTGGATGTGTGTGTGTGTATTTGTTTACTTGTGAGTGCGTGTGTGTGTGTGTGCGTGTGTATGTGTGTGTGTGTGTGCGCGTGTGTGTGTGTGTGTGTGTGTGTGTATGTGTGCATGTGTGTGTGTGTGTGTGTGTGTGTGTATGAATGGGTGGCAGAGACCCACAGCCTTTGGGCAGTGGAGGTACGTGTTCTGGGAGGTGTCTGAAGCTGCCTGCTGTGGGTTACACAGAGTTGAACATCTGGTGAGGGACGAGGGAGATAGAGTTACTCATCCCAGGAAGGTTGGAGGGGGCGATACTGAGAGAAGGCTCTGTTTCAGGACTGTCAGTCTACCAACGCCCACACCCCCACCACCCGCCAGCCCAAACCTCTGTCTCCCAAATGACCCCATGTCCACTGCTCACTGCAGCCGTGCTTGTCCCCTCCTGGACAAGGGGCTGGTCCCATCTCCACTTGTTAACCCTCTGCTTTGTGTGTGGACCTGTAAAGACTTCATTAAAGTCCTGTGGCTAGCACAGCAGACTGCAGTGCAGGAGCTGTCGTTGTGACTGTAAAGCTGGATTAGGCTGGAGGCTTGGGGCGGCGTATGTTTCCTAGTTAACATAACTTTTCTTCCAATCACTGTAAATGTTTTGTGCCTTGTATTTTATGTGGCATGTCATACTGTCGAAGTGAATCAGTATTAGTGTGTATGTTTGTGTATGTCAGTGTATGGAGGTGTCAGTCAAAGTGTGTGCACATGTGTGCCTGTGTAAGTATGTAAGTAAGTGTGTGTGTGTGTGTGTGTGTGTGTGTGTGTGTGTGTGTGTACTGCAGTGTAAGGTCTGTGGCATATCCCGTGTAGCAGCTCCCACTCCTCTTTCTCAGTCTCTCTCCCCCAGCACCAGTAATCTGTCTTATGCACCAGGGTGTCTTGCACAAACACAAATTGTGCTTCACTGTGTTTGTGCTTACACTAAGGCCTAATTACACGATGAGTTAGAAATATGTATCAACTCATAATGTGTTTATTTTTGCAATTTTTCATTTCACCTGTGGGGTTTCCAAAAAATGCAGCCTGCTTCTTAATGACTCTGGTCCAATCTCCAACACGAGTAAGCAAGTTCACAAATCATCCATTCTTAAAGTTTCCTGTCCAATGCTCTTTTTTGTAGCCCTATTTTCTCCAATTGTTGAATGCCCATTTAATTATGTTAATACTCCTCTGTCGGAGAAGCAGGCATTTATATGGCTTTTCCATCTGCATGGAATTTTAGCCACCGTTTTTTTTCCATGCTGGCTGGTTAAACAGTCGTGTAGTGGTAAGTGAGGAGATGAACATCTGAGGATGTAAGCATACTGTTACTCTATAGCCCATAGGTATTAATAGTTATAAGGCTAGTAGATAGGTATACTGAACATCCCAATTAGTCAAGATGTGTCTACTCCCTATATTTGTTTATATCTTTGGGTACACCACTATGCTCAGCCTTCTTTATTATTTTTGCCATGGTCCACCTCCATAAAGGCTATTGGAAAAAGGTCTCATATATAATGATTCCTCTACTGTTATGTTTCTGGAATGGGGACATTTTAGGAGATATCAGATGTGTGACATGTCCCTAACTTGTCAGCCCCTAACTTGCTTGAACCAATCAAAAATGTCAGTCTTGCCACAGCAAATAAAGTGATTTCTCCAAGTCATTAAGTCACTGACACTATATGGTAGCTCCTCCCATTATTTTGTTGAGTGAAATGTCATTCTCTGTCAGCAATTTCCTGGGTTGTTCTTGAGAAAGTGCAGTTTATTGCAGTCTTGAGCTTATCTGCACTGACCTGGCTTTGCTGTGTCTGAGCAGACTGTGCCATGCTCTTTCTGTTGGGGCTCTTCTGTCTGTTTCTTGGCCTCTCAGAGAAGCTGTGCTGTGCTCTGTGGTATTCATTGTTTGTATCGTCTGTGTTGTGACTGCATAAACTCTGTTGTACTGATGTGTGTTGTGTGTGTGTGTGTGTGTATGTGTGTGTGTGTGTGTGTGTGTGTTTTTTGTGTGTGTGTGTGAGAGAGAGAGAGAGAGAGAGAGAGAGAGAGTGTGTGTGTGTGTGTGTTATTTGTGTGTGTGTGTGTAGTGTGTGTGTGTGTGTTTCAGTGTTTATTATGGGTGTGTGTTTGAGTGAGTGTGTGTGTGATTTGTGTGAGTGTATATTGTGTGTGTGTGTGTGTGTGTGTTTTTGAGTGTGTATTATGTGTGTGTGATTTGTATGAGTGAGTATTGTGTGTGTGTGTGTGTGTGATTTGCGTGAGTGTGTATGTGTGTGTGTGTGTGAGTGTATATTGTGTGTGTGTGTGTGTGTGTGTGTGTGTGTTTGAGTGTGTATTATGTGTGTGTGATTTGTATGAGTGAGTATTGTGTGTGTGTGTGTGTGTGATTTGCGTGAGTGTGTATGTGTGTGTGTGTGTTTGAGTGAGTATTGTGTGTGTGTGTGTGTGTGTTTGAGTGTGTATTATGTGTGTGTGATTTGTATGAGTGAGTATTGTGTGTGTGTGTGTGTGTGATTTGCGTGAGTGTGTATGTGTGTGTGTGTTTGAGTGTATATTGTGTGTGTGTGTGTGTGTTTGAGTGTGTATTATGTGTGTGTGATTTGTATGAGTGAGTATTGTGTGTGTGTGTGTGATTTGCGTGAGTGTGTATGTGTGTGTGTGTGTGAGTGTGTATTGTGTGTGTGTGTGTGTATGTGTGAGAGAGTGTGTGTATTATGTGTATGTGTGTGTGTGTGTGAGTGTTGAGGAGGCCGTGCTGTGCTCCCTGGGCCCTGCAGTCTCAGTGGAGGAAAGGCAGCTCTCTCGGCCTCTGCCCTCAGCCTTGGCGGCCACCTGCGCTGTTTGTTTAGTGTTTGTCAAGTTTATGATAGCCGTGTCTAATGTGGAATAATAACATGTGTGTTCCACATTAGGAGCCGGAGGGTGGGACCCAGGAGAGAAGAGCAGGGAAGGAGAGAGGGAAGGAAGAGACAGAGACAGAGAGGAGTGAATCAGACTTAGTGAGAGAAAGCAAGGGAGAGAGAAGCAGACAGTAAGACAGAAACAGAAAGGAAGACATTGAGATTTTGAATCTCCATTCATTAGGCATTTTAATCAATTTTGTGGTACACATTTTACAAATACATTAACCCAGTTATATAATCTCCCCCTAAGAAGAATAAATAAATCATCAATAGAATAAGAGCAGCCACCCTTAAACCCAGACTTCAATACCACCCTCATCTGACATTGTCTTGATTAGACCAACTTATCAAAAAGATGCAGATTGCGCTAGCACAACAATTCCTCTGAAATCGTCTCATGTTACTCAGCAACTTGTTGTGGATTTACGGTATCCTTACAAAAAGGAAAAAGCAGTTGTCTTTTGCCTTATAACCCAGTCTCAGAATAAAAAAACTGATAGTGAGAATAATCGAGAGAGAGAGAGAGAGAGAGAGAGAGAGAGAGAGAGACAGAGTCAGAAGGAGAATGAGACATACAGTCAGAGAGGGAGAATTTTTCCATGGCATCTTTGTGCCGCTTATTTTTTCCAGAGGCACACAGAACATAAACCCTCAGCTTCCTAGATGCCATCCGGGGCTGTGTGTGACAGAGGAGACACACAGAGGGGAAGGGGCTGCAGAGAAGGGAGAAGTAAGAGAGGGAGAAAACGACCAAGTCAGTATGAGGGCGTTCTGAGGCTATACCAACACGAGGGAAAAAGAATGTGAAAGACAAGTTGGGTTTAGCCCTCCTGAACAGCGGGCTAGAGCCAGGGTGTAAAGGGAAGGCTATCAGGAGCAGCAGCCACATCTGTAGAAGCCATTACGGAATGCGTGGCGTGTCCCTGTGTTTTCTCTGCCTCTCTGGCTTGGGCCTGCTCAGCAAAGCCAGGCTCAGGTTTCGGCCTGGTGCGGTGGGGGGCCGTCTCCAGCTGACGCGTGATGATTTAGTCAGGTGTGAGCGTGCACTTTCCAATTTGGGGGGAAATAAATTAGAAGTGATTTTTTATGAGTGCTGGGGTCCCAGACCCTCTCTCTGGCTCTGCCTAGCTCTCACTGTGGGCTGTCAGCCCTGCTGATGTGTTTATAAAGACCACTACTGTGGGAGGGAAGCTCTGCACCAAGACAGCAGGCACACATGTGCGAATACATGCATGCACGCGCACACACACACACATGCATGCTTAGGCTCACACACACGCATGCATTTGCACATGCTCATAAACACACATGCATTAACATATGGATATACAAATGCATGTACACACTCTCCTAAACACAGACATGAATACACATGCTGATGCACTCATGCTGATACATAGATGGACACATTCGCATACAAGCATGCATTCTACTCAGGTAAGATGCACCACAATCCTGTGCAGTTCTGCGAGAGCTCCAATCAGCTTGAGTGTGTGTTACTGCTTACGTGAGTATGTGAGTGTCCACTGGACATATGACACCCCTAAACGGCCATGTTCTGTAACACCATCTCTGCACAGAACACAACTGGAGGGGAGGGGGGCAAATCGCTGATCCTTTGTCAGTGTTCCCCTGTGCTGCTTCAAGACTAATATTTTTCTAGAGAAAAGAGACAAGGCTTTGGTGTACTGGAGGAAGGACCCTGACTGTGCCCTACAGGAGCCCATGAGCAAGAAACCCAAACCCTCAGTGACCTCTGACCCCAGCTCCCTGCTCCAGCTCCTGCTACCGCTGTCACATCTGGAGGAGAGGCAGGCATGGCAACAGCACAACACCAGCAGCCATGGAAACAGCGACAGCAATAACATTGTCAACAAAATAAAGAACGGCAATGCCAACAAACAGAAAACAACACTGGCAGGAGGAACCAGTGACGAGGTCAAAGTGCTGCATTCCATATGCTGTACTATATTGTGCATAAAGGGACATAAACACTTATCATTGGAGTGAAATCTTTTCACACACATCAATCATACCTTAAGTCATAATGTCAATGAACAAAATGTATAGTGCATTACTGTATATATGCATTGATGGGCCTTTCAATGAACAATCAAAACAGTTGCTCTCCAGAGAATGGGCACACACGTATGTCCATCATCGTGTTTTCCCTGTAGATCCTGTAGCAGTAAGGCCCCTCTTGTACCATTCCATTCAGGGGAACAGCAAAGGCTGATCAGTTGTAGGATTTTATGCCACCATCTGCTCTTATTCATTAATTTGATATGACATTTGTGATAAACATCATAGGCTACGTATCCTTGCTGCATATGTATCCTGTGTTAGAACACTTTACTGTATACAGTTATGTATAAAAACCTTCCAGCAATTTGTTTGCTCACCCCTGGACCAGTTACACAGTAAACAGGCTGAAGCAGTAGTCTTTCTCATCTCTCATTCTATGAAAGAGATTCATCAACTGGCCAGTGCAAGGCTTGGCTGCAGCAGAGAGAGGGGATAGGATAGGGGGCTTTTATGGGCAGGGTCAAAGTCTTGCTTCTTTTACAAGTTGTTACGACATGAGTGTGAGAATCGGGGGAGTGGAGGCCGGGAAAGGAAATGAGTGGTGTGGAGTTTTTTTTCCCCGGCTTCTGCCCTCTAAGGGGTGGGGGGCAGGAGCTAAGGTCAGTAGCTGGGTGGTCAGAAGGCTGGTGTGTGTGTGTGAGTGTGTGTGTGTGTGTGTGTGAGAGAGAGAGAGAGAAAGAGAGAGGAAGAGAGCAAACTTTGTGCATAATCTGTATGTGTGAGAGAGATCCAGTATACAAGTCTATGAATGTGTGTTTGTGTGAATGCCTATTGTTATGTGTGTCTGTGTACATGTGTTATAAAGTGTGTGTGTGTGTGTGTGTGTGTGTGTGTGTGTGTGTGTGTGTGTGTGTGTGTGTGTGTGTGTGTGTGTGTGTGTGTGTGTGAATGAGCAAAACCATTTGTGTTTGAGAGAAAGTATGTATGTGAATGTGCATAGACGATTTGTGTGCGTGCACGCATGTGTGTATGTGAAAGTGTAATAGAATTACATTTCAATCAATCTCATTCTTCTGATACTAAATGTTGCCATGCTGCTGTATCCAGAATGTATCCTCTGTGCCGTATTTGGGGAAGTATCATGGCCCTGGTTTGTGGCATGCTGTGTCAAGGACAGTATTTATTGCTGGACTACACTGAGCCATGATTGCACACATCACTCTTGAGCAGTTCTTCCTGTCTCTGCATCCCTGAGGTTGTGCTCCTCTTTGGAATGTCAGTTTTGAAGAATCCGATCAGTGGTGGTGCTGTGGGAAACATCCCGCTATGTTCCAGCCCAGTGAGCTGTCAGCAAGCTGGGGAAAACCAAACATGGCCGGCCGCAAGCCTCTCCACCCCCCTGGCCCACTCCTCAGACATTTTCATCTTTGGGATGTTTGTGGGGTCAGTCACACACACACACGCATACATACATATACACAGACATGCAAACATGCACATGCTTACACACGCAAACATACACACACACACATATACAGACATGTACACACACACACTTACAGTAACATACACATATACACACTAGACACAAGCAGAAACACACATACACACAGGACTATTTTACATACATACTGCTACAGATTTTGTGTAATATGCTATTTATAGCAATGTTATTAACATTAATAACTGATAATTCTTGATAGTTATGTCAGCCAAAACCCCATATTATTAAGGAAAAAAACAAATATTTGAATCTCTGGAATGACATTAACAAGAAGAAGTGGGTGTATTAAATACTCTGCAAGCAGACTAACAAGTAAAGCATACTCAACATACAGAAGCCTCAATTAATGGATTTATACAACCACTGAGAGCTTATGGGTTTGACAGTGTGTTGGATTTTTAATCCATTGCAAGTGTGTTGGCATTTGTTTTAAATGTGTGTGGTTTTGCATAATAGTTCAACATTGAAAAAGAGTAATTAAAACGCTTCTGCTGGTTTTGTGCAATGGTTGGTTAACTGGAGTTTCTTCTTATTGTTACTTTGGCTGACAAAACTATCAACTTCTTACCCTTCGCTAGAACAACCACAAGAAAATACAACTATGTAATCATATAATTCTGAATTATATATTTAAAAAGCATCATGCAATCAATTGTTTATTAATTACAGTCAAACAGTGTAGACTATGGGGGAGACTGGGATAGGAGCACTGAAACAAGAGCAGTGTGGATAGCACAGAAGCACACTTTAGACACCGCAGATGAAACATGAGACGGTGCAGCTCTGTGGGCCTGCAGAACACCCCCCCCCCCCACCACCGCCGCTGCAGAGAGAGGGGATAAAAAACCTGCCATTTACCATACCTTATTCTCATATCAATTGAAAGTAATAATCTGGGTCAAATAATCATTTGAACCGTTTTCATCCTTCAGACACCTGTGAAAATAAAGCACAAATTGTAGTAATACACTGATGTCTTATAGTATGGTTCCATCGTGTGGTAGGTTTAACTGAATTTGATCAGTTTGTGCCAAATGGATTTAAATTTTGGCAACAGTAAAGGATAGCAGCAAGATATGCAGCTGTATAGATGTATTGTATGTGTATACATGTGAATATTCACTCTGGACAAGATAGTCTTCCACATGTGTAAAATGTCGTGTAATGCAAAGCATGTGCTCTTTTCTTCATGATAAAACTAGTTATGTGGAAAACTGTAGAGCTAAAGAGTGAGATAGAGCAGTTTTGAGGGTGGTTGGAGTTGGGGGGTGGGGGGTGACGGAGTGCTGACAGCTCTAAAATTACAGTAGTAACCTAACCCTGACACAGACCCCCCCCCCCCCCCAGGCTTTCCTCCCCAGCTGCTGTGGCTCTTTGTCCACTAACCTGTCAGACGCCTGTTTGCACAACAGTAAAACATGCAGGAAAAACACAAAATAAAACCCTGAATACCCAATATTTTTATTCTGAGAAAGACAGAAAAAATATATAAAAAAACAAGTTATATTAGCCAGCAGAAAGGTTTCACATTCCAGTGTTATATTGTCTTCCAGGCGATGTTGGTTTAAGTTAGAGGTGGTAAAAGCCTCAGAGGTGATAAATTCACCTCAGGACATCTGTTCAGAGATATGCAGAGGAGAGACATCAGTGTTGGAGCGGGGATTCCATCACTGCAGCAGGGATTTCGGGGGGACAGATGGCACGCAGGTAACATATCAGTGAACACTGTCGGGGCCGCCACTTCGGACGCACATTCCACCCTGACTCAAATTCATCATGAATTATGTTTGCTATGCTGCTGCATTCAGGGAATGCCTGCGCAGCTAATGCAAGTGGGAAACAGCAGGGTTCATGATTCAGGCCTTGAGGCCCGTGTCACTGTGCTTCTGCAGCCACAGACAAATTAGGCCACAATCACTGCTATGTATTTTTAAAATTATTTCCCCGCCTATTTTCCTCACCTGAATTTAACAACTGTACTAGCCCCATCTACACACCTCTCTTAAAGAAGAAGGAGGAGGCAGTCTCGGACATGACACCTATGTTTCATGCAGCAACTAGCTAGTTTCTTTTATCACACTGCCAATTTGTCAACAAACACATAGCCCAACATGCAATTTGGAAAGCAGGAAGTCAACATATGCTCCAAGATGTTTCCCTGGAAGCTGAGCCAAGTGGAGCCCTGCCACCAAGCTGCCGGACACACAACCGTATCACAAACATGCACTGTTAGTCACTGCATCACAAAATATCAGCACTATTTCAGATGACTACTGAGTTGGCTGCTGCAGCAACCAGTTGGGGCAGTAACTATTACAGTAGCTCCAGCCAGCTGGTAGGTTCCAAGACTGAAACTAAACTAACAAATTTAGCTGTGGTAGTTTTTGCAAAGCAACCAAAAAAATATTACTTATAATGAGCTAAATTTGGACTTGAAAGTTTGATTTATCTTCACTTGAGTATTGCTAATACTATATAAACTGTCAGCTTGCCAAGCTGAACATGAATTCAGACTTCATGTTGTGCTTCCCACTGCTACTTGCTGACTGGTATGTAGTGAAGCATAATGAAAACTGTCAAACAAATCTTTCACAAAATTGGTATTTGGCAAGGTAAAGGGCAAACAATTTAGTCTGCCAAGAAGCACTGAAATTAGTGCTAAGAAGACTGAGATACTGACAGATGAAATTTCCTGTTTCTGCTGGGAGGGTCTGAATACTTCAGCAGGTACAATTGTGGAGACAAACCATAGCTAGCTCATGGGTAGAGTCTTGACTCCACACACTCAATCAAATGTTCATTTTTGGCTCTAAGCCTGTAGGATTATTGGTGTCCTCAAGTTCCTGAGGGTGGATCTGGCAGGGTATTGGACAGAGGAAACACCAGTAACAAAAAACCAGCATGCAATGCGGCCCCCTGAGACAAGTGCAGAGAAGCACTGCTTTAGACTACCCAGATTCTCAGCTACTGTGTTCCTTCTGTCCTCTCTGCTACTTACGTACAGGAAGTTCCAGTTTGTAATACAAACTCAAATTTCCACTGCTGTCTTATAGAGACAGAGACAAATTATCATCCTTGGCCATACCCCTTAATGTACTTCACAAGAACTGGTGAGTCTAAAGAACCTGTGGTAATATCCTGTTGTAGTGTGTGTGTGTGTGTGTGTGTGTGTGTGTGTACATGGTTGGTTGTTTGTGTGTGTATGTGTGTGTGTTTGTGCATGTACTGTTGTGTGTGTGTGTGTGTGTGTGTGTGTGTGTGTGTGTAGTTCATGTTTTCTTTCAATATGTTTTCTTAATACTGCTCAAATATCCTTGAGCACTTGTGTGCCTTTGTGCCTGTATGTGTGCAAGTCCTGTGTATGCGTGTATACTTACATTTGAATGTGCATGTTTGTGTGTGAGACTGAGTATTTATGTGTGACTATGTACGTGCATATGTGTGTAAGTGTATTTGTATGTGTGTGTGGTTGTTGCTGTTGTTGTGTGAGGCTGGGATGGTGGAGAGGAGGTGAGATTAGGTGCTGAGTTTACACCCTCCATGGCCTGCTGTGCTGTACAGACTCCAGCAGCCTGACCTGATTAGGATCATATACATGTATGGGGGGCAGGGGGATTTGGCACAAGGAAGGAATTTACTGCCTTCAGACCAGGGTGGTAAAAGTTCTAACGAGGGGACAGGAGTTAATGTTTAATTGGAGTCCGTCTGAGCCAAATGTTGTATCTTATGTATTCTTTATGCGATACTGTTTCAAGACTGTAAAACAAACATGCAAACATCCATGCACACATATGCACAAACACACACACCCACACACACACAAGAACACACATACAACACACACACATACACAGAAGATGGCTTTGTCTGCTCACAGTGTGACACATTGTACAGTGCTGATTCCAACAGAAGCATTCACCAATAAAACAGAACCTCGAAACCTAAAAGCGCAATCAACAGTTTTTTATTTCCTGTGACCTCTCACACACGCCAAGTTCTAAAGAACAACATGTGACTACTGTATATCAATCCATTTTAATGTTTGGGTATATATTTACAAAACGGCACACTAAAACAAATGTTTCACTTGGCAAAACAGATGAGAAAAGAGGAAGGTTGCATCTGCTGTCACAGGATTTTTGACAGTGTGGTGCAGATCGTTTGTTGACACAATCTACAGCCTGTTCTAAAATGGGTGGGGAAGTGTGAGATGAGTGACTAAAGGCCAATTACAGCACTGATTACAAGCAATATCACGCAACAGCTCTCAGTGCCTATAGGTGAAACTGGGTGAAACAAGCCCGTACACAGAACATAAAGCCTAGAAAACATCTCTTTTCTTTTCACCATAGCTTTTCAGCAACTTCTATAAGATGTGACTATTGTGCAATATACCATGGGGTAATTTAAATCAATAAACAGCTAATTTATGCCTTTGAAAACAATGTTCACTCTTTAGCCTGTCAATGCCTTATATTACACATGTAAGTGCTGAAACTCTCCAAAACCTACTACACTGTGGTTCTCCAGGCCTGGAGTTTCAAATGTCTGATTTTGTTAGGCACTTTATAACTGTTATCACCTCTTTATTATGTGAAACACTAATTGTTTCTTCTGTCAATGGCATCTTGTGTTTTTCCCTCTGATTGCGCCAACACTTGTTGTCCCTGCTTACTAGCGGGCCCACATTAATGAGAGCAGAGTGACTGAGTGTGTCATCAGAGTTTAGCAAGATGGCGCTCCTCTTGGCCCATTCCTCTGATTGTACTTACTGATCTCACAGCATTCATAAAAATTCCCCTGGAAATTCATTCATGTGGTAGAGTTAACATTACCAAAACAGCCCTTCAGCTGATGATTATATAGACACACCTATAAGCGGATTTTTGGCTTATGCATAATCTAATAATGCTTTGGTAATAGTCTAGATGTGCACATAAAAGTTACTTTAGTAGCTTTCCCACAGTGGTCTGTAAAGGGCTAGGTTAGCAGCATGCTGTTTGTCTAGTAAATCATGTCGAGTGTATCTTCCTTCCCATTGCCTTAAGGAAATTAGATGTATTGAAATAATATTAGGTTAAGCATATCATGAAGATACTGCAAGCCATTGAATAGTACATAGTACTTAAGTTTATTTGTCATTATATTGTGCCTATATTCTGCTAATAATATATATCTTCTGAATATTATATGTGTATCCACTGCATATGTGTACAATATGTATCCACGTATGTATTTGGAGTATTGGACATCTTGAGGTAATCATATCTGCACCACAGGGCAAATCTGGTTGTCCAAAATGGCTTTGTATTCCTTTGCCATAATTCTACCATGCAGAGTAATGAATGGACCAATGCATTATATTATTTTAATCCATTGCTCAGATATCCAGTTTTTCCCTATTAGAGCAGGTTATGCAATGTTGTACATTGGCCTTGACTACAAATGATTTCTGAATGGCAGTCCTTCCAGAAATGTGAAGTTTGTGAGGGTCATGATGCACATTGTTATTGAGACTGGGTGAAGGAGTAGTGACTATCTAGTTAAATCTCTATCCATCCCTATTGTTGAGCCTTGAAATGTGACTACTGCATTTTTCTGGTACAGATTTTCATTGTTTGGGGTGTGCTGTTATAATTTACAAAACTCCCCTTCACACATATTTTGGCCATTTCTGTGACATATGCACCTGCAAATACGACAACAACTATTTACCCAAATTTTGAATATTTACATTTGTTAGACCCCTAATGGTAAATTAGAAATTCACTTTCAGAATGTGACATTGACTAGAAAAGAAATATTTATTTCTTTTATATATAGAAGAGAGATTTTTGAAATTAATAATAAACACTTTTGTTGTCTCCTAATTGTGACTTAGTTAATATAGGAGTCAATATAGGATTTATTTCCTTGTCTTCCCCTTTGTACATACATATGATATATTATTACATACATTGCAGTATATTTGAATAAGGGTTCCTTTAAATCCATTCACTCCAATCAACTTCCATTCCAACTGAGCGTCTGAATTTGAACTGACAATTTAATCCCAGAACTCACAGCTCTGTTCAGGTTTGTAAATGGATCCACATTTACAATGTGGGGGGGGGCACAATCAGGTCATCTCAAGTCCAAGTGAAATCCACATAGTCCTCTTTAAGAACTACAGGGGATGGAAAAAAACATAAAAAGCACACACACAAAAACATACGCAATCTAAAGCAGCCTTGACCTCTGCTCCTAAGTGTTGCTTCCTCACAGATCAGCACAAACTGAACCCCCAAACACACACACACACCACCCCTGACCCCCCCAACCCATCATCCCTGCCAGCTCATTCAGCTGCGGTTACAGAACTTGGTAATCACCACCACAGAAAAAGGGACCGGGAGAAGTACATGGTTTTACGGCTCTGATGAAAATAAAACAGAAGGACTTTGTGGTCCATGGTGCAGTTGGAAAGACAAATATTATTTTTTACGAGTGAGAAAGGTCCAGAGACAGCTTGTGTAAAACACCTTAATGATCGAATGGCTGAAGTATTAAATCTCATAACCTGGGGGCCTGTCGGTTTGCTCATCCTGTTTTAAACACTGGGAATCAATATGGTGATGTAACCCCAAGGTCTGGTATTGAATGTTGACTGTGCCAGTGTGGGCTATTGCCAACAGTCCTGCAGGGTGGAATAGAGTCATGTAACCCAGACTCAGATCATGACAGATGTTAAGACCCTTTTACCAGATCAGCTGGGAAAGGCACAGCACTTACTGTAGCAGCAATCACCATGCCAGTGACAAGGAGGCTTAGTTATTGGTCAGAATCTCAGAAGAGATACCCATGTGATTTGTAGTTTATTTTTTAATTGCTGATTTGAATCATTGCAGTCACCTTTGACCTTGCTCTGAACCACAATGTTTTCACCAGGCTTATAGAGAGAGGGATGTAATACACATTGAATGAAGCTATGCAATGCAAGATCTGCAAAGTGAGCACGTACTGCAGTGAGCAGCAATGGAACATGCATATTTAGAGGCTTGGAGGAGCACAGATGTGACAAGGCCAAAAATCTGATTTCAATTTCAAATTTGAAAAGAAAGAATCACAAAGACATAATATTAATTTGCCCTTTGTTAGAGCAGTGGTGCAAAGAGCAAAGCCGTATTTATTGGCCATATTTAGGGTTTCCACAGTAGCTTTCCAGGTAGCTTGATATTACAAAAAGAATGGCAACATGGAAATACTATTGGCTGATGCAACATTTAGTGTATTGAAAGTTTTAACAAAAGGGACAGCTCACTGGTTCATACTTCAATCCCACTGTCAAAAGTCACATATTAGGTGTAAAGAGGGATGTATGTCTCATTAGAGACAAAAACATTTTGAAAGCAGTGTGAATGAAGAGACCTCCCTAAATAACAAAGTACTCTAGACAGTTGTGCTAAATCTACCTCAATCCTTAAAGGTGATAGAAAATGTAAATATGACCTGAGTGGGTACTCAGAATGGCATACCGATGCAGCAAGGCACTAAACCCCTTTTACACACTCACATGAGACACCAGGCTGCAGTCTCATCCTGATAGCTGTAGTTTCAATCGCCAGTGAAATAGAGTTGGCTGTTCATTGCTTTAATCACCCATGTAATGAATTAACCTTATGTATAATGACCAAAGATATAATTTCACCTCCCGCTGTGGTGGGAGCCAGCTTTCCCAACGTTAGCAATTGTTTCAAAATGACTCGCATATAGTTTTAACATGTTAGGGATTTATAGCTTTTAGCATCAGTTTATACTTCAGTTGGCTTACTAATGAATTCTGGAATGAAGGTGATGAAATCATTTTTTCTCTGGAAGCCAACACAGGCATTCTTCATTGCTCACCCCAGAGAGAGTGATTTGAAAAATGTAATTGATTAACATCTATGTTATGGTAATGTGTGCAGCAATGTCAGGAATGCTATTATATGTGTGAGTTTAGGACTAATGAATTAATCATTGTCATAGTTCTGTTTCCTCCAGCAGGGCTGCTTGTTATGGTAATATTTTGTCTCATTTCAAAGAGCTTTGATCTCCATTAATTTGAGAGAAAAACATGACAGAGAGGTTTCAGATACCACATTCATCCTTCCTCTGAAATCAGCTGCACTGTGTGGCAGTACGGGTAAACCAGCAGGCAACCCATTATTCCAGGTCTGTACCCCAGCATGGCAAATGTAGTCTGTTCCCCTCACATTTCTCTTGCGGTCTGTACTCCAACATTACCCCTACTGTGTGTACCCCAACATTGCTCCTGATGGCAGCAGGGACTCCTCCTTGCCTCTGTCACACCCAGGATGGGGGACAAATCAAACAAACACATGTATTCATTGAAATACACACACATACACACACACTGACAAAGGACAAAGGTACATACTCATAAAACACCCATAACATACATAAACACACACTTAGAGACATAAACACTCATTTGAACATGTGTTTCTGATATATGCGCAGAAACACAATCATAAACACACAAAGACTTTGAGACACTCAAAGTATCACTCACTGTTTTATTTACATAGATACATAAATGCTCACACACACACACACACACACACACACACACACACACACACACACACAAACACAGAGTCTTGTACAAAGTTTTGCATTTACCAGAGTGGAGTCACACACATACACACAAATGCACCTTTGCACATACACAGATATACACACACCACACCCACTTCTACACAACCTCAGCCTCTTTCCCTTGCATTCTCTCCCTCTCATTCAGTTTATTTGTCTTGCCCTCTGTCTTCTTTTCTCCTTTCCTCTGTCCCTTCTGTCTATATCCCTCTCCCCCAAGCTGTCCCTGTCTCCTCCATCTCTCCCCGTCCATCTGCAACACTCCTTTGGGGGCCTTGGGGGGCCAGTTGGGGCTCCTGGTAGCCATTATACCCCCTGTGTCTGGGTGGTCCAGCCCCATCTCTCTCTCTCTCTCTCTCTCTCTCTCTCTCTCTCTAATAGTTTTATTCTGTGGTGCTGTCGGTGTGCCTGAGGGCCCTGCAGGGTGGGGGAGGTGGGGTAGATTTGAGGGGGGTGAGGGCCACTCTGTTGAAGTGAGCACACCCAATAAAGAGTGGAGGAGTCCGGACTGAGAAAGAAACGCATCCCTTTGAGCACTTCCTCCTCCTAACCCCCCATCCCCCCCAGCCAGCACATGTGGTCAGGCCCTAATGGGACGCAGCTGGACTTCACCGTCCTTCTTCCCTCTCTCTTCCTCCTTCACCTCTCTCTCTCTGTATCTCGCTGTCTCTCTCCTTGCTGAAGAATCTCCAGATGTAATTCCTTGCTCTGAGAGACTGCAGCCAGGCCAGACTGGGCTAGGCAAGTTCAGTGGAGGACCTTACTGAGAAAGACAGTGCTGGAGTTGCTCTTCCAGGCCGAATGAGCCCAGACCCAGGATGCGTGGGGGTGAAACTATGAAATGAGTATTTGAAAGATCTGAATGTATTTATGCTGTGGGCTCAAACCCAGCCTTCACTCTGTAGCACTGACACTGTACACCTCCCTCCGGCTGGCCTAGTGCCCTAATCCTCACATTTCTAAGGGGGGACTTTGTCAGCCCAGAGTAGCTTACTCATGTCTTCATTTATTAAAGAAGACCCAAAAGAGGGTTCTGTTGCTATTCTAGAATATTGTATTTTCTAAACAGCACCTTACAATTGGAATCCCACCTACAGGAGATGGTGATTTGTCAGATGCAAGAACTGGTTTATTAGCACAGAACACTTTTGAAAACCGGTGGCCATATGCCACAATGAAGACAATAGTTTACTAAGCTCATAGTTAAAAGAGCGGCCAGTGACACTAGTGATATCTGTTCATAACAGTTATGGTGAGAGTGTTCCGGATGTTTGCCTGAACATATTATTATTTGCAAAAATCTGTGAAAATCATAGGAAAACTTTCCAGACGTGTCAAATGTAAAATTACTGTCAACATCCTGTGATGGTCATTATATTGTCATGAAAAATGTGATAAAAGATAAGCGTCAAATTAATATTAAAAAATGTCCTATAATTCAGTTAGCAGATTTGCACTAGTCATAAAATTGATGTCATTTTTCAACCTTTTTAAAATAAAATAAATTTCAGTGTTATCATCTGTGTTGGCAATACTAAATAAATGTTCTAATTCAATACTTTTATTCAGAACATTCTTAAACTGTATTTGACACTTATCCTTCATTAAATTGACTATCCACAGTTCAATTTTAAACTGGAATAGTAAAACTGAGGATTGCTCCAACCACAGTCCACAGTACCTTTGACTTTAAAATAGTGGGGAAGCCAAACCCAGGGAACGACACGGACATCAATGGTAGGACCAAGTATACAGATGTACTTCCATGAATTTTCTGAGAACCAAAAACTGGATGCCCACCTCCTCAGCTGATGAAGATGCATGGGTATTGAAAGACATTTCTTCAACAGAAATCCTCTCAAGTCACAACATTCCTGTTGTGTGCAGACAGAAAAACAGTCTGAGAACTTTATGCAAACTGCCTGAGAAAGGCCACTCAAACTCTCACTGTCACATGCTGCAGGAAGCTTCTCTAATGCCATTTGTGTTGCACTACTGATATAGACCATTTTACAACACAGTACTGTTTCAATGACTCTTAAAATAGAAATATTTTTATTCAAACTCACAATTTCCCTACTATTTTATTGTTCCATGTTATAGTGTGTAATCACAACTGTTCACTTAGCTGTGATTACACACTATAAAATGGTACAGTGTGTAGGGTAGAGTTGCCATATACTCTTTCAATTTATAGTAATGATTTTAAATAATATTTTTAAACACAGATTTTTATTGTTCATATTGCTGGATTAGGACTACTTGCATTTATGCATTGAGACCAGTACCCCATTTGGAGTGTAGTACATGTTCTTCCAATAATTTCTGAATGAAAACACTTCACTGTGCATCTTTGTATATCACAGAGACATCTGAACATACTAACGATGTAGGATATTCAGGGAACAATGCATAAAGTTTTTTTATTAAATGGAATTCTGCAATTAGTTTTAACAAAAAAATCTGTTGAAAAATGCATATGTTTATGCTATAAATAATGGGAGTAAAGAGAATCTTTTCATTCTGGAGAGCTGTGTAGCTTGAATATAGAGGTGAAATTACATTTAGGTATGTATACATATCAGCTGCTTCCTTTTTTACAGCATCCATAATTACCGCTGGATATCTGCAGAATTCCAGCTGCATTAACATACTGTTATACTACACTGTCAGATAGATAATCCACTGCTCTGAACATGTAAGACTCAGCATACACTGTGACAGCCTGGCCTGAGGCATGGTCTTTATGATTAGGCTGTGGAAGAGGCTCCACTCTGCTCCTTAATTGATAATGTGAGTTGAGATGCTGGGGGCATTTGTGCAAAAAAGTAATTAAAGTTATGCAATGAATCATCAAAGTAATTGATTCTTAACTTTGAATTAGTCTCAGTGTTTAGAGCATGTAAGGAGAATACTAGACCATGTCTGAGCTGCGGTACCCCTGGGCAGCTTCTCCTTCTCACTGTGGAGGTCTGTAAGTTGTGAGTTGGGGCAGGGTATGGGTTGGTGTTTGAGAGGATGAAAACCATCCCACCCCCTGGGTATGTCACCCGAAAAGTGTTTACTACCCTGCAGACACCCAGGCTAAACAGGAAGAGGGGATAGACCGGCACTGGGGACCAGGTCAGAGAAGGAACTCTCATCAGCATGGCCTTGCTGTGAGATCCAGAGGGTGATAAACAGGCAAAGGTGGCTTTTATCCAGGATCTGTGACACACCAATAACCCTGACTGTTATGACAGTGTGCATGTGTCTGCATATTTGTGCTTGGATGTGTCCACTTGCACATGTTTATGTGTGTATGTGTGTGCGTACTTGCATGTGTCGGCTAACGGGTGTGTGCATGCACATATGCATATGCTTGGGAACACTTGTGCGTGAATATATGTGTGTGAGTGTATCTATAACATTATAACTGATTATTTGCATGGTGCTGTGCAAGTTGAATGCAGACACTGTCCCATTTGTAGGCTTTATTTGAACTATGCAGACAGAAAAATAAATACACAGAAAAGGGGATGGTTGTGTATGTCTGCAGCTGACTGCAGCGCAGCTCCAAGGTGCATGAATCATGCTGTTTCAGAAACCCTGAATGCGCCCACATTAGCCGCAACTCAATATGTGTTTGTGTGTCAAAGCAATGATATCGTCCAAAGACATGTCATTTGTTACATAGAGCAGAAACCTGAGAGAGAGGGCTGGTGATGTAAGCTTAGCATTAGGGTTGAGTGTGTGTACATAGACGTGTGCACACGCATGTATACGCTCTGAAGAAGGGACGTCTGCCATTGTTTATGTGCGTTACTGGAAATGTAAACGGTGTGATCAAATGAATGAATGAATAAATGAATGGAAGGAGGGCTGGGGGCTGACTCTAGAGGAAATGACATCACTGGCTGTGTGGCGAGAGGACTTCCAGCCCATGGGTTGCTGGAGAATGTCACAGCTGATGTTGCTCCGCATCCCTTCCGTTCTCTCGCACGCCACGCTCGTGGGCCATGTCAAAGACATGAAACATGTGGTTTACTATGAAACGTGTGTTTTGTCAACACCACACTTCTGCCACAGTCAACAGGATATGTTAACTTCTCAAACCTACCCCTCCATATCATACAGGGGTTCAGGGTGGTGATGGGTGAATGATGTACCATGACACAAAAAATGAGTGGAGATGCTATTGGCCCTCGATATCTGACTTGCTTTAACAAATAATAAAAATTACGAAACATATTGCACTTAACAGATCCTGCTATCCAGAATGACTTACACAAGCATGTTTTGCATATGATCCATTTATACAGCTTGTTATTTACTGAAGCATTTCCTTGAAGTTTTACTGGCAGTACCGCACCAATGGGATTCAAGCCTGCATCCTCTGATTTACAAGCCTAGTTCACCTTACTTTAAATGCACAGCCCCGGTTCTTTTACACAGTACTGCAGTATGAGCCTATAGGTATCTAATAGAAAAGACAGACTGATAAATCAGTCAGCTGAAGTCATTACTCCCACTAAGTACATCAGCCAATACAAAATCTGTTATTGCAAACAATCTTAAACCAGCAGATAATTCAATTTGGGAGGTCTTTTCAGCTGGGAATGCCATATGGGGCTAACTAAGCTCGCTTTTCGTCAGCGGCTAAGGTAATTGGCAATCCCCCCATCTTATTTAGCTGATGACTTATTAGCACCGCCTGGGAAAGGGCCAGCCAGGGGAGGAGGAGGGAATACCCAGCTGTTCTCCTTCCCTCTCTGAATAATTCCTTTTTTAATGTCAGACGGCACTGTGATGAGGGCTTTATTTTTCCAATTGATTTGCTACAACCAGCTTTTTTCACTGATTTCTTTGGAGATAAATAGTTTCCTTTCTTCCTTTTAAGAAGTTTATTTGACAAGTTTGTTTGTTTTGAGAGAGATGCTATTTTCTCACATGGTCAGGACTACAGTGCTTCTGATGGCGCAGCACTGTGTACACTTTTCATTAACCTTGGTACTCTTGGATAAAATAGTTGTTGTGTGGCAATGTCATATAATATGAGAAAGTAAGTTGCTTTCCTCTTGTGATGAAATAATGAGTTATCATGACTCCAAGAACTGAAGTGGCCATGATATTTTACCAGTTACTCACTAATCAGAGCCAATATTTGCCTTTTGTTGTAGAGAGCACAATCTTTTGACTGGTGAAAAAGTCATTGGTTGACGTCTAATTGTGGCTTCACCCATTTTTGGTGTGGTGGTAATGCTGCCCTGTAATATGTTTTTTCTGTCACTTTGGTTTTGGTTTTGTTCAGTCATGTTTGTGTATTTGTTTTTCTGTTTTTCCTGTCCATGTGCTTTTGTTTTCATTTCCTGATTTTGTCTGCCTCACCTTCTGTCTCATTACCTATTACCTGATTGCTGATTTTTTCTCCTGTCTCATTGCTCACCTGCGTCGTGCTTACTTGTTACTTCTGTGTATTTATACCCTGCTTGTTTCAGTGCGAGTTTGTCTCAGTGATTTCTCCTATGTAAGCTACAAGCCTTTTTCCTCTGTCTGTTCTGCCTGCCTGCCTGCCTGCCTGTTGTAATTTCTGCCTGTTCCCCATTTTTATGATTTTTGGATTTTGATTTTGCCTTATTGCCATGTCTACCTGGTTATTTGACTTTGCCTGCACAATTCTTGACTTTGCCTTTCGGACTGTTATTTGGTACTTTTGCCATGTTTTCTTGGTTTTGACCTCCGCCTGGCTTTGACCTTGATTTTTGTATTTGTGATTTGGCCGCTTAATAAACCTTGGTTTACCATTTTTCTCGGTCTGCACCTGAGTCCTTTTCTGAGTCTTGACAAAAACCTTGCTTTGGACCCCTGGATGGCCCCTCCCTCACTGATGTAGGGGAGGAAATTCTGAGGAAATGTAATGAAAAACCTACTTACCCAGTATAGTGATGGGGACACTGTACTGTAGGTGCAATCTTCCAGATAAGACATTAAACAAAGATCCCGACTTCCTGTGGCCATTAAAACAGGACTCTTTGAAAGAATAATGGTTTTAAAAATAGTGTCTTGATTGAATTCCCACACATGAATGGTTGTCTACATCCCAATCTCACCATATTATCATTCATTTCATCCAATTGGCTACATTATTCCTTGAAATCCTGTTCTCAGTTGGCCAACCAGGTTAACACTGAGTTAAATGAAATTAATAAAAAAATAAAAGTAACTCATAAAAGGAAAATGAACGGAGCAGTAATGGGAGCTTAGCTTAGCCGGCATTATGTACAGTATGTACGTATGTATGTGTGTGTGTGTTGTATGTAGATGACTGTGTGTGTGTACACTGTAGACTCCCTACTTAGGTGATATAGAACACTGGTGCTCAGCTCATTTGCAGTAGTAACTGTACACTTACAGTGTTCTCTTACAGGCAGCAGGAGCTCTTTTTGATCCTCCTGCTTTTTCTTCTCCTCTCTTCTCAATTCATCCCACCCATGGAAATAAAAGGGGAGCTAGTACAACAAATGGGGCGAGCCTCCAACCATTTAGGGGCCAAGCGTCAGGGAGAGGAAGAGAGGGGTGCAGTGTCACCCATGCTGGAGGTCCCCCAGCCCAGCCATCGCTCTCTGTACCTCACCCCGGAAGGCCCATTGAGTCCCCGCGCCTAATGAACACTCCTGCCCGCATTCACCCCTGACAATGGAGCTCCTCCAACCTCCATTGTAAGAGCACACAATGGGCAACATCGCTCCAATTAAACCTTGGGATATAATGCCAGTGGGAGGGAGTCCAGGGTGCCCTCTTGGGAGTGTGTGTGTGTGTGTGTGTGTATATGTGTGAATCTGAGTTGAGATGAGGGAAGAGAGGGTTCATGGGTAATGAGCAGTCCCGAAGCGCGTTGTCTCTGTGGAGGTCTGCTGAAGTGGCCGGTGCTTTAAATGTACCATTAGTATCAGCAAGAAACAATTACCAGGGCCCCTGCTCTCTACCTGCTCTTGCTCTGTTCTTGCCCTCCTTTCACCCCTTTTCGCCTGGGCGCTGTGCTTGGGATACACAGGGCTCAGTGTCACTGCCCTCCAGACCCCCATTTAACTGCACACCTATACCACCCCATCCCACCCTGCAGCCACCTGCAGCTTACTGAACTGCTTGGAAGAAAAACTGTGATTGCAGAAAGGGATATTCCAAAGGCCTCAGAATACTGCAGTCCAACTTTTTTCACCGAGATGTCATACCTCAAGCTATGCGCGACCTATTTGCTTTTAGACTTCAAACTGTCATGTCTGGTTCCATTGCAGTTATAGAATATGACAAAATACTTATTCTAGGTGATGTTATCATATTGATTCATCCACGGTGGCCCTGCTGATGAATTTGTAAATATATACTATCTGTAAATGAAGGATTTGATTCCATCATTTGGCAAAAAAACATAAAATCTAGATCATGTGAGATCTACTTTTACAAATCAATATCTGCAAAGGGCAAACTTAATTGATCCCTCTCCAAAAAGCATTCCTAACTCCTCTTTTGAGCACTTTGAGAATTACTTGTCTTTCCTTGTGG
This sequence comes from Albula goreensis, assembly GCA_022829145.1. Taxonomy (NCBI): domain Eukaryota; kingdom Metazoa; phylum Chordata; class Actinopteri; order Albuliformes; family Albulidae; genus Albula; species Albula goreensis. The sequence continues at coordinate 18,010,057 of CM040753.1, read as the reverse complement.
AAAACATCATCAAAGCTTACATCATTGCACTTTCTATAAGTTTGTGCAACCACAATGTTGATGCGCTAGACTTCTTTAGCCTATCTCAACAGATGATGTCAAGGAGAATGTCTCTGATGCAACCTTCACTCAGCCCCTTAGATGCCATCCCTGTCAGGTTTTTAAAAGATCTGTACACAATGGTTATTTCAGTCTCCATCGCAAATAGCTCATATGTGACCAGGTATGTGTACCTATTTTTAAAAGTCCAGTGATCCAGCCGCTCCTTAAAAAACAAACTCTGGACCTTTCAGTTGATCATAATTATAGACCCATTTTAAAGACACCTTTTCTCTCCAAATTTTTGATAAAAGTCACCTCCACCTTTTTTCTACAGTGAAAAGATATAATGTTTTTGATGTTTTTGATAAATAGGATAGTTTCTCAAAACCATTACAACATTCCACAATTGTCTCAAAAATGAATCTACAACTCTGTAACTCAGTCTTGGATAAAACTGTACATTGTGAGCTTCACAAAGCTGATGTTTATGAAACCTGGATTTCTGAGAGGTGGAAGAAAGTACCGTGGTCCTATGAGTCCTGTATTACTGTATTAAATATCTGAATGGGTTTGCTGAGAGAAAGTCAAACAAAGTCTTCAAGACAGACTGCCTGTCCCCACCTCTCAACATAATGATGGATCAGTTGTGGTATGGGCAGTCATCTCTCTGGAGTCATTGGGTCTGATTAATATTTTGCATTCCATGAATTACATCCAAGCAATGTGAAACCATTGTAGGCAACCAGGTCTACCCTATGGTAAAAACATTGTTTCCTCAAGTTGTTCTCATATTAAAAGATGATAATTCCCCCATAAATATGCTAATCATATTCAAGAGTGGTTTCATGAACATCAGGATGAAGTCAAACACCTTCCATGGCCTCCCAATCATCAGATTTACACATGAAGCATGATGGGATGTTTTGTGGTGCAGTGTGTGGAGTAGATTTCCACCTCTTTCATTTGTCAAAGAACTGGAGGCTTTACTTCTGTAAGAATAGTCCAATAACCCACTAGAGACTGCTCAGAACAGCATTCCAAGAAGGATTTACGCTATTCTGGAAGAAAGGGGCACCCCAGCTCTTTATTAGTTGATAAATATTCATATATTGTTTTTCCTCCCCTTTTATTTATGTGTATTTGTGCAAGTGTGCATGCAAGTGTATTTGTGTGCATATGTGTGCGCATACTTATGTACATGTGTATGCACGTGTGTGTGTGTGTGTGTGTGTGTGTGTGTGTGTGTGTGTGTGTGTGTGTGTGTGTGTGTGTGTGTGTGTGCGTGTGTGTGTGTGTGTGTGTGTGTGTGTGTGTGTGTGTGTGTGTGTGTGTGTGTGTTGTATATGTGTGATTCACTGAAAATGGCTTCCTGGATTAGGTGAAAATTTAATCTGGCAGAACTCTGAACAACCTTATTCTTGTGCGGTATGGGGTGACTCGGCTTGCTGCACAGGAAGGCCTGTGTCAAATGCAAAGGGAGGAGGGCCACTCATTCCACAGGCCACACAAGAACAGAGGGAGAAAGAGGGAACGGCACAGCAAAGGAAGGAATGAGGAAAAACAAGGAGCAGAAAGGAGGGTGGGATTGAAAGGAAGGACAAAGATACCCAAAACACAATATGATCAGCGTCTACCGAAATGAAATCAACCTACTGCTAAGGTTGTCTTGACATGTCACATAATTGATATGCTAAAAATATGGAGCGTTTTTGTCATTTTGCCGATATGCATCATAACCTGAGCAATATTGAACATTTAGATATACATTATCCTTAAAGTCCTCTTGATATCATACAAGGTCCTTTCCTATGTCTAGATGTCTTCATGACATTTAAGGTAGCACAGTGATTTTTGGAGGTCAGGCTTGGCGCATTGACAAATGTTCCAATTCTGGTCTTAGGACCAGCTTCACATATGCAATTAATACAGAAAAAAGTGTGCTTCAGCATTTCCAATCCAGAAATATACAGACTAAGAAATATCTTTGTAATCTGGACTGTTTTGCAAAAGGACGAGATACACAGGCAGGCAGAGTGTTGAAGGAATGGGAATGACCCAAATGAAACTGAGAGGCTGGTAGCAAAACACTGATATCAATTCAAGGGGAAAAGGTGGGTAGAGCCCACAGAGATGTGACATTTCTAAAAGCGGGGAACAGACAAGAACGCCAACAAATGTGGCCAGGGGGAGATGGATGGGAGGAGGGGGGTGGGCGAGTTGGTGGTAGTGTTTGGGCATGGAGGAGCAGCAACCTCGCTGTTGTGGTCCTCATGAATATGGCTCCTGCGGCTCTCTTGCTCTGTCCTGGTATGTCTGTATGTGCACCCTGCTTTCCCGTGGGAGCACTTTCAGTCAATCCTGCAGTCTGTCAGTTGCTGCAAGCTGCGTAGTGCCATGTAAGAAGATCAATCCCCTGTCCAGGGGGACTCTTTGAGCTGGGTGGGGGGGTCATTCTAGAGCAGTCCCAAATCCCTTCATCTTCCCCCAAATTTGACAGCTGGCCGCTGGGGGCCATAGCTCCCATGGGTGGGGCTCCCTGAGGTTTATTGGTGCAGAGGTTGAATGTGTGTGTGAGAATGTACATGTGTGCATGGGTGTGTGTTTGTGTGTAAGTGTGTGTATGCCTGTGTGTGCGTGCGTGCAGGTGTTTGTGTTTATGGGTGTGTATAGTGGATATTTCTGTGTGTGGGAGCGTAGGGAGGGGCTTGTCATCCTGGGTGGGCAAAATGTAAAGGAATATATACAAAATGGTAATGGACTCTTTTTCACTGAAAACACATGAAGTGCTTTCAAGGTGTTGGATTTATGTATGTTTTTTGCAGCTACAATCACTCCCTGAGAGCTGCTTCATTATTTGTTGCTGGTGAGGAAAACTTGAATAACGGAACACTTTCCGCTGAATGACAGCGAAACGGCCTGGTACTTGTTTGTGCACCCATACCGTTCAGAAGTGTCCTTTTGTTCCTGCCTCTGCCTTCACTCCTATAAATAGGCCGTGCCTCGTTCAGGAGTTCATCTGCCCTCAATTTACTCCTGGGTGACCCCTCAACCCTGACCTGTCACCGCTGAGTTCCTTTCTTTATTACTCAAGAGCTGTATTGTTTTAAAATGAAAAGGGACATAAATACTCAATAATATTCTGGAGTTTCACTCAAGGGGAGCAAAGAATTCAAACAGGGAATTGTGTGCGTGTGTGTGTGTGTGTGTGCACATGTGTATGTGCATGTTTTCTGTGTGCCCATTTGTAATGTGTGTTCACGTGTGCATATATGTATTAATGGCTTTGTGTATGTGTATTTTTGTGTTAGTAGATGTGTATGTGTGTAGAGTGTGCATTTCTGATGTGTGTATACTGTTGTGTGTGCATATAAGTATGTATGTGTGTATTGTATATTACTACATGTGTATGTGCTCACAAATAATAGGTGCATGTGTGTATGTGTGTGTCTGTGCTTGTACTCATTTGTGATGTGTGCATACATGTATGTGTGGGTGTATGTGTTCATGTTTGCATTCGTACATGTGTTTGACTGAACATATGAGAATATACACACATGTCTATGCAAGCGTGTATATGTGTGAATATGTGATTTTTTCATTGTGTGTATATGTATTTGTACACATGTGAGTGTGGTTTCTTGGACAGGGTAGTCTTTCTCTCCCTTTCTCACCAATGCCTTATTATTTAGCTGTGTGTCACAGCCCCGGTTTGGCTTTATTCCCTCAGTCTGATGGGGTTGAGGGCCGAGCAGGGAGCAGAGGGGGAGCTCTGCTGTATTATGTTCCTCTGCTCTCTCCTGCTGTAGATTTATGGGAGCCCTGGCCTTCTCTAAATATTTGCCTTTCCCCCTGTACTGTGGGAGATTGATGGCCTTTGATGTGGGGTGGGGGGTACCGGGTGGGTAAGGGGCTGGCAGGGGGGGAGGGGGCAGGTAGCCTCTGCTGGCGTGAGCCCGTGTCCCCACGAGACAGCAGTTGAAGCAACAATTTGGGAGTGGACACCTCTCACAACAGGAAGCAAAATCACCAGGCTTTGAAAAGAGGAACTTTTTTATTTAGCATACAGGAGCTGCCACTTGGATGATGGCCAGTCCATCAAAAACATGGACACATGTTTGATACTTTATATGTTGTAAAGTATCAATCATAAACAATTAGCATCACATTCCCCCTGCCTCCTTCTGTCCCCACAATGCTTTTTAATATACACTTACATTGGCTCAGTTTTCAAACCCCCCAGCTTCCTTCCCTGCTTTGACATAGTTAACTGCCCTTGTGTCAGGGGGTAATTACCCAGGTTGCCCCTGCCCTCTGGACAAGAGAGAAGCTGCCACATACACACCTTTCCCACCTCCCTTGTCTGTTTCTTATTTACACCTCTCTTTCTCCTTTTGTTCCTCTCCTTCTCCTCTCTCAGTGGTGGCAGGCTTCACAGCACACACACAGCCTGTGGCCAAGGAAAGGGAGGGGAGGGGTTGAGGAAGGAACCTTAAGGTCATTTTGATGACTAATGGCTGAATTCACAGGAAACCCAGAACATTCTTCCTCACATTAAACTATTAGCTGCTTGGGGAAGCTGGGAGAGGGAGCGCTGGGGAACTGCGGAGAGGAGGGGAGGGGGGAAAGAAAGAAAGAGAGAGAGGGAGAGAGAGAGGATGTATGGGTGAGAGAGTGAGAAACGCAGAGTTGTGTTGAAAAATGGTGGTATGGTAGTGGTGGTGGCAGGGGGCATGCTTAAAACAACCAGCGGAGAGAGAGAGGAAGTCATGGCGGTCCAGTCTCCTGCTGTCCCTCCGGAATGTGTTTCAGTGGCATTTTACATGTTTTGCGTTCTCCAGATGACATACGGAAGATGGTCTCACCCTCTCCATCTCTACCCCCTTCACCCCCACCTCCCCCACCCAAGTGTTGCTTTCCATTGCGGGGGAGGCAGCTTAAGCCCTCGGAGACAGAGAGTCTCCAGGAATTCCCCTGTCCCTGCACCTGTTGTGTCAGCCTGGAAGTCAGTAAGAGAGTGAGTCAGTGTTCAGAATCATGTAGTGGATGAGAAAACTTTTTAAACCACCTCACTTAAACATTGTTTTAACAAAGCATTGCTATCCTAATCTCTATACTTGCTTCCTTTGTTTTGTATGTTTTCCCATCCTTTTGTTGGCAGGTACATGGTGTTTAACACTAAGACGATGAAGATTTGATTCATTTGTTTTTTGCTCTGGTGATGTTTTCATAGCCATTGTGAATAAACTTGTTTTAAGTCACTTTGCTTCAAATGCTACTGCTAAGTGTCCAATGTAATTATCAAACAGAGACTGCTTGCATTCAGCATGTGTCTTTAATCATGCTGAAGAAGGTCACTGTGGCTGGATGTTTTTTTTTTTTTAGCTCAGTGCTGAGACACCTGATTCAGCTAATCAAGGTTTTGACTGAAGACCATGCTCTTGATTGGCTGATTCAGCTGTTTTAGCACTGGGTTACAAAAAAACCATCCAGCCATAGTGGCCCTTCTCCAGTTAAACTAGAGACCCTGCCTTACAAAAGACATGCCAAGCTGCTATCCTGAGGACCCCTAGTGTCGGCATGTTTTTGTGTTTTTTTTCAATCAGCAGATAATTTGAGCTTTGGATACAAGGTATGGTGATAGCGATTTACTGGTGACACTGATTTATTTTAACCAATCAGAAGTTTTGCTGTTTATAGCTAAGGATTATGATTTATTCCAATTAATGTGTGACTGACAACCTAATGTAGCTCCACCCATTTTACTGTCATAGTACTTCATCTATCACTATATGAGCTCTTGAGCCTATTAGTAATTTTTAAATAAACGCTTTGTGTGTGTGTGTGTGTGTGTGTGTGTGTGTGTGTGTGTGTGTGTGTGTGTGTGTGTGTGTGTGTGTGTGTGTGTGTGTGTGTGTGTGTGTGTGTGTGTGTGTGTGTGTGTTTATGTCTGCATTGGAAAGTGGCAGTCAGAAAGCAAAGAGAGCTTCTATCACTGAATAACTGTATGAATGCATTTTTACAGGAAAGGGAGGGGAGGAGTGTGTGTGTGAGGGAATAGATACTGAGCCATACTCACAGAGATTTAAAGATAACAGAAAAACTCTACAGCAGAGTATTACCTTTTTTGTGGGTGTAGGTGTTTATCTTTTCAAGATATTTTTAATAAATATTTATGAAGAGCCAGTCCAGCTTGCTCATAATCATCCGTCAGATCCCCCTCTATCCTATCCACTCCCTCCCCACTTTCTGAACCCCCCCAGCCAGCCCCACCGACTGCTCCCTCCTGATCTGTGCTCATTCTCACCTACTCTGCACAGGATCTAATTGGGGGCAATCATTCAGATAAAAAAGGCCCTGAAATCATGGCCACACTCTCTGTAGCTCTCGGGTGCTCCTGCATCCTCTCTCTCCCTACCCCCGCCTCACTTATCCCTCCGGCCCTCCTATTAAAATGCCATGTCGCTCTCTCACCGGCTGCTGAATGATCCCTGACTCGCCTTTGTGCGCTCAAGAGGAGAGGGGAGGACAGGAGAGGAGAGGGGAAGATAGAAAGAGGGAGGGGGATGTGGACAGAGAGACGGAGACAGAGGAAAAGAGTGATTGTTCTTTGGTGTCATTTTATTGATATTTAATTTTGTATTTTGTGGTTCTTTGTTATGTTTGTTAGTGTGTCTGTGCTTTGGAAGGATTTATCTACTCATGCCTATAGAGGAATTTAGATGGTTGTGCATGCTTGTATATGCATGAAAGAGAAAGGATATGAGAGACAGTGAGGGGGAAAGTGTAGTTTTTGACTAGTGCCATTGTCTCTCAGACCTCTGTGGGTCTCTTATTTTACTTACGGAACCCTGATGAATTGCCCCCCACCCCAAAAAAGGACTCTACTTTTCAGTCTTCTCTCCTCTCCCCTTCTCCCTCGTCTCGCTCCACTCTCCTCTGTTTTGTTTCTGGGTTCCTCTCGGCTTCTGTCAACCACCAAGTCCTTTGCTACTCTTTTGCATTGCCTCTCCTGCTTGATCAAAAGCAAGACAATAACCGGCAAGAGAAAAAGAGAAGTAGAGAGGAGGATAGAGAGAGAGACAGTGTCAGCTTATGTGTGTGTGAGTCTGTGTGCGTGTGTGTGTGTGTGTGTGAGTCTGTGTGTGTGTGTGTGTGTGTGTGTGTGTGTGTATGTGTGTGTCAGCCTGTGTGTGAGTGTGTGTGTGTATGTGTGTGTGAGCCTGTGTGTGTGTGAGGGTGTTTGTGTGTGTGTCAGCCTGTGTGTGAGTGTGCGTGTGTGTGTGTGTGTGTGTGAGCCTGTGTGTGTGTGTGTGTGAATGTGTGAGTGTGTGTGTGTGAATGTGTGTGTGAGCCTGTGTGTGTGTGTGTGTGAGTATATGTGTGTGTGTGTGTGAGCCTGTGTGTGTGTGTGTGTGTGTGTGTGTGTGTGTGTGTGTGTGTGTGTGTGTGTGTGTGTGTGTGTGTGTGTGTGTGTGTGTGTGTGTGTGTGTGTGTGTGTGTATGTGTGTGTGTGTGTGTGTGTGTGTGTGTGTGTGTTGGGGGAGATGTGGGTGTGGGCTAGGAGTAAGGAGGTGTACATGCATTTGTCAGGGGGGAAGAGGGGAAGAGTTGAATTTGAAATGGTGCAGATAAAAAAATGCAGGATGATTGCAGAGCTCTTCAGCCAAAGAGGCCTGGGCACACTCGGCTTCGCTCTTTCTCTCTCTCCCTCTCCACTGCCATATATTCCCCCTCTCCCCCCTCTCTCTATCCGGTGCAGTGGAAAGTGGGCCCAGACCACATTGGTGTCAGTGCTGTCTGACTGGTGGGACGACCCTATGGGAGGAGGTGGGGGGGCGTTCAGTGGTTGTGGAAGGACAATGGGGTGAGGCAGCTTGTTGAACGATCAAACCCCACTTAGCTTCCCCCCTCCACCCCATCCTCTCCCCTGGATTGTATCTCACCCACTCATCTCTCTCTCTCGCTCTCTCTCTCTCATTGAATCTCTCTCTGTTTTACACACCTCATGTTCCACAGTCATTCCCTCTCTTCTCTCTTGTTCGGCTTGTTTTTACTCCATATGGTTTTGTAACTATCATGATTTATTGTTTCTATCACTCATTGTTAGCTCCAGGCTGTTTGTTCTGCTCCACCATCTCAAATTCTGACTCAGTCTGTTGATGAGCTTGGATCACACACATGCAGCAATAAATGTAAAGTAATTCCAATGTGTGTATGTGAAATCAGGGGAAGGCAGATATTTTTAAAGGGGATGCAACATTCATCTCTTTCCCCATTTCAGGAGTCATCAGTCAAATCAATATTCAAAATCAGAGCATCATTCTTGCTCTAAGAGATTATCTTAAATGATGACATTGGTGGTTTATATTTAAATGTATGTCATTTGTATCACTGTTTACATTATAAAGTACTTCATGTTGCTGTGGAGAGCAGTTGTCTCCCTTGAGCATTTCTGCACCATCACTGAACTTGAGTTTGAATGTAAGCACGCATCCATCAAACAATTACTGCTAGCAGCTACAGTCGCAAAGCACTTCACCACAATTTTCAACATGCAAATTAAAGATGTTTTATCAAAAATTAGCAAAATCATTTTTTTTGCATTTTATATTTGAGATATTTTAGTTGGGGGATGGGGTCACTGGCTTTTTCTAAAAGCCCATAAATTTAAAATATGTGTTTGCCTGTACGGATTTCATTTGTGATATGGAGTCAAACTTTTCTGAATGGGTTACACCTGACCTGGTGGCAACATCAATCATAGGAATTTGCCTTAGGTGCAGCTTTTGGCTGACCAGTGGGCGTTGATGCTGAGCAATGAGACATTTAAAACCCTATAGATTGATTCCCTCCCTCCTTGGGCAACTCTAAGACCAATTTAACATGCCAGCCACTGTGGCCCACAGTTTAATTCGGCTATGTTAAAAGAGAGCTTTGTCAATCCTCCATTCGTCCCTTTCCTCCGACGTATCAATTATTTGATATCAGAGGCCATATTTGTAAAGCATCTCTGGATAGCAGTACTGATCTAGGATCACGTTTCCTCTGTTTATATTCTAACTGTATCCATTATGAGTTAAAAGATAAAAGTGATCCCAGACCAGCACTTCTACTGCAATACTTGGCCCTGACCAATTTTGCCTTAAGAGTGGCACTGGTAATTAGCTGTCCTTGTGGAACAAAAGGAATATCAGAAAACTATCCAAATGTTGAAGGCAACAATACTGCATGCAATACCATACGCTCTTAATTAATTTTATTAAAAACAAGCTATTCTTCTTTACATCAAAGAGTGTGTATCATACTATCCACGAGAAAGACAATGGCAATAGAGTGAAATCACCACTGAGGAGACACCACTCTGACAGCTGAGTGCATAACAAGAGGACTGCTCTCCAAACGTTAAAAAGGTAGAGTGGATGCCAACTCAACCTCAAACTACCAACAGAGGAACATGAAATTCAGTTATTTCAACAGTCTCAGTCTTCAGACCATGACATAAACAACTATAATGTAATAAAGACAAACTGTTATATTGGCAAATTACAAAGCAAAAAACACCACAGGTAACATTCATGATGAGTAGCATGATGGGAAATTTTAAGCAAAAAGTATTTCATTTCCCACTGTCATACGTTTTCATTGCTGTACATGCACAAATGTATGCAACTAGTGTGTGAGTGTGGTAGTGTAATTGCACGTCCCTGTGTGTGTTTGATGTCATTACTGTGTGCATGTTCCTATGTGTTTGTTAGTATATTTGTGTGTGTGTGTGTGAGTATATAATGTACCTCTGTGTGTGAGTGCATGCATATCCCTGTGTGTATGCATATCTGAATGTGTCTCTGTGAGTGCATGAGTATGAGTGTGTGTGAGTGCATGCGTGCGTCCTTGTGTAAGTGTGCACAGTTGAACAGGCATATAACCCCTCTCCAATATCAATTAAAAGCAGTGGCCCTCTCCATACTCTCACAGGTATTCCCATCTCTCTCTGTCCTGGAACATTTTCACTGGCAGTGAAAACATTAACATTGGCCCCCCTACCCGCCCCCCTACCCGCCCCCCTTGTTCTATGCCACCTCTGCTTTGACACCAAATCACAGGGAAAACATCATTGTCATGTGGAGATGATAACAATGAAATGCCTGGGAATCATGGTGATTGTCATTGCTGGACCTGGGAATAGGGACAGGCCTAATGTAATTGTTAAGGCCCTTGTCTCTGTCGATGCAGGCTCTTCAGATAGCATGTGATTTAGCTAAAAGCCATCTCTAGGCCAAGTAATTAGAGACAGCCATTCGGGGGGGTTTGGGTGGTATTAGCTGGATCGGCAACCCCACTGCTGTTGTTTTTTTTTGTACTGGTTGATGCTATTCAAGCTGTTAGCGATGTACTGTACCTGGGTGCAAGTAAACGTATGAGTATGTCTAACACTGCACCTGTGTCATATGCATGGATGTGCTTGCTTTTATATGTACCTCAATGTCACCTTACTGTAAACACTCATTTCTGGGGCAGACGTGGGTCACATAATTACTTCACACACCTACAAACCCACTCACTACAACAGTGCCCCCACGCAAACATATCTGCTCACCTAAACTTCTGGGGATGTACAGTTTATACATCTATAGCCTTATTATCACTCATTTAATATGTATGGACTTTGGAGTTACAGTATACCCAGGTCCTCTGACAGTATACTCACCTGCTTATTTACCACTGCTCCAACCCCATAGCTCCCCCTCAATTTTATGAATCACACCAGAAGAAAGAAAAAGAAAGATTTTAAAGTTTTGTATCCACAGTCACTCCACAGTGTCAGATAGTGGCTGAGCCCACAACGGCCTGAGTGTCAGACCTCCAGCTGCAGTAATGAGAGTGCTTCTTCACTGGAGTCCAGCTGAAAAACAATGACACAGGGAAATCCATAATAGCCACCTTTCCACAGCCATGCTTTATGCTGACCGAGTAGGTGTGTGGCAGTCAGTGCTGTTTTACCACAGCCACTTTCAGAAATAGGCAGTGTATCAGTCATGCTTCCACTGTGCCCCAAGACCACCATTCTGGTTCTGCTAATCCCCTTGGTCTTTCTCAGGCCAAAGGCAGAGGAATTACAGATCGCTTATTCTCAAAATATGGACCTTAGTGGTAATCAGTCCACTTCCAAGGTATGATGATGGACCTGAAAACAGAGCAGCGGTTTGAGACATTGGCACAAGGCTTTAGGCATGAGCTCACGCCAGGCTTTGGATGTGTGATCACACAAATCAATTCAAGTCAAGTCAAGTCAGTTTTATTGTCACTTCCACAATATAGGTGTGAAATACTGTTACATCAGGCTTTGGATGCACATTCATACCAGGCTTTGGATGCACATTCATACCAGGCTTTGGATGCACATTCACACCAGGCTTTGGATGCACATTCACACCAGGCTTTGGATGCACATTCACACCAGACTAGAGCACTCCTATATTATTTTAAATATAGGAAATTTTACAATTATTTTTACCATTAAATGGATTTCAATTGGTTTATTTATTTATGCTTAAGTGTTTATATGTGTAATTGTTACAAATGTACAGTACATGTATTTATTGTAATATTATTACAATTATTATTATTCATAACATACATTTTTTTGAGTCATCAATAGATATCTTTGAGTTCTATTGAACTTTTATTTTGAAATAAATTCCCTTGATAGTAACTAAGGACTGGTAGAGTTCTGCTCTGATATAAAAGCCTCTGAATGACCTGCAGCTGTGTAAACAAAGATTGAGGGGAGGAGTCAGGCTGTCCAGCCTTGGAGCTGTAACTTATAAATGCAGAAGGCAACAGACACCATTCACAGAATTGAATAACTCTTAGCTTGTGGCAGTGTGTAGATATTTACTAATATAATTACATCATACACATTATTGAAAATGAGCTAAAAATATTATATAGGGACATCACACATAGCCAGTGGGTGGGTAGTAGAGACTGTATATCCTCACTTACCAGGCTGAACTACTGTCCTCATTGTCTCACAATGTCACCTAACAGGGACATTCAACGGTCAGTTACTACTGATTTACAATGATCTGTTGTAGTCTGGTTTCCAATCCGAGGCAGCTATTCAGAGCCAGAGAATTCAGTGGTGGCTGCACTTTAGTAAATGCAGACATAGACCAACTTTTCTATACCAATCAAATCCACCCTCAGAAATATAAAGGCACCTGTAAGCTTGCATGCCTCATTCCTAAAAAAATCAGACCATGTCTTCCAGACACTCTGTCTTAGATTGAGCATGTGGAGTCAAGAATAAACATTGTTTCACATGTGTATGGTAGGGCAGACATGGACCATAGAAGGCTTAAAGCAGATGTATCTGCTGTTAGTAAATTCAAGAAATCACTGTAGCTGCACAATGTTGGCTGTAAATCATTCAAAGTGAGAGAGAGGTGAGCTTAAGAGAGGGAAGGAGTGAAATGGAGAGAAAGATTAAAGAAAGAACAGACAGGAAGGAAAAAGAAGGAGAAGTGTGCCTGGGACAGAGGGGCAGTGTAAAAGTGCAGGCACCAATTCCCCCATCCCCCCACACACCCCTCTCTTAGCCTCCCTCTCTTTATGGGTTACCCGACTCTCTGACAGTTTGTTTTAAATTTGACCGTGCAGATGTTTCTCCGGGTGACTGACTTTTATGGTTTAGAGAAGATTATATCAGTTTTCCCTCAGATTGTGTTACTGTATTTTTTTTTAAATGGCAAGGGAGAGAAGAGAGAGGGAGAAAGAGAAGGTGGTGGGGGAGAAGGGAGAGAGAGGGGAACAAGGGGTATATTGGGGAAAGGGAGAGGTGGAGGTCAAATGATGGAGGTCTTAAAACCAGTTCAGATCAAAATTGTGAGAGCAGCCAAAATGTGACTGGAGAGTCTTAAAAAAATATACAGAGTAAAGGCTACATTGTCCACATCAAAACTAACAAATTAAATTACTCCTACCATGAGCAGATTTGTCTTGTCTTTGAACTCTGGAGTCAACTTATCTGACACATTGATTCCCAGAGATGGCACCAGCTACTGGCAAATGTTCTAAAAGCTCACACTGAAAATGAATGCCGTCTGAAAACATTCTAAAACCATCTTGTTTTTGGCTGAGGACATTTTGACCTGAGCTGGCCTTCAAATCCAGGTGTCTGCATGCAACAGTCAGCGCTGAGGACTGTGGAGGGTGAGGAGGAGGGTAGGTAGCACACTGGGAAGCTGGGACGTGGGTTGAGGAGGAGAAAATGGAGGGGGGTCAGGGGGAGCCAGGTTTGGCTCATGGCATTAGACACAGATTCTTTCTAATTTCAAAAGACAACAAGAGCGTCAAATTTGAGGATATTAGTTTTTGATGGGCAGCTGGGGTAAAATTCAACGGGGGGTGGGGGGGGGGTTGGATGGTGGGCGACATGTTGTTTCTATTACAGCTTTTAACTTCCACCTCACCCGGCCAGAAAATAACACTGACCCCCCTTTCCCAACACTTATGTTTTCATTTTTATTTCTCTCTCTCTCTCTCTCTCTCTCTCTCTCTCTCTCTCTCTCTCTCTCTCTCTCTGTCTCTCTGTCTTTGTCTCTTCCTTTTTCTCTGTCCAAGAATTATAAACTATCAAGCTGGCAGACAGAGAGGGAAGCAAATGGGGAGTAAGGGATGCTTGGATGTAAGTTTGTTTGTTAATTCAACTGGAACAAATTGCAAATTGAAGAGGGCCAAGTGCCAAAACATTGGTGCCTTCACCAGTGTGCTCCAGTTTTGTGAATAAAACTACTTTAGCATGAAGCAAACATTTTTTTTTGAGTGGGAGCCACCTACCAAACTCTTGAATGATTCAACTGGAACATATACTTCATGGTATGCAGGAGACTTTGCCCATGACAATCCAAAGTGTCCCTGCCAACTCTGAGCTCACTTTCATCTCCTGCAAAATGTTCCATGAACATTGGCAAAGTTTTGGTTAGATTCCAATTTGGTTCTGAGATACTGTTATGACTAGAAAATTCCCCAATATCAATAACATTTATTTTGCACTGAAAAACAATGTAGGCATGACACACACAAACTTACAAGTAAAACCCCCTGGAGGATATCAGAAATTAATTTGAATAATTATTGGCAATTCAAATTGTTTCAAACTTGCAAATCCAAATGTGATGCTAGGTTTCTTATGACTTAAAAACAACAGTCAAGGTACTTCTAGGAAACAGGACTATTGTACCTGCTGAGAATGTTTATGTTCAATTTCCAAACTTTCTTGCAATGTTCTCAGACCCAAAAATTGTTATGTGGGCCTGCATTCATAATGCATCTCTGAGTGGTAGTGCTGATCTGGGATCAGGGTACTCTTGGCCATATCCCAGCCATTTATATTATGAGCTAAAAAGCAAATCTGATCCTAGATCAGGGCCAATATTCATTAAGTGCTTTAGAATAGGAATGTTGATCTAGGATCAGGTTTCCCCCTATATATACCCTCATATAAAACCTTTACACATTATGAACTAAAAGGTAAAACTGATCCTAGATCAGAGGTGCTACTGTGAGACTCTTTGCGAATGGGAGCACTGGGCTGCTCTGTTCTGTGATGTAGGTATGACCCTTGAGCAAGCCAAAGTGTTGTGGGAAGAGAGACTCGCACTGAGTTGCTGATTTGAAAAACTGGGAGAGAACAGGGGAAAAGTGTAAATGGAAGAGGAATGACATTAGAAAAAAAACAAGAAACCAGAGAAAGTGAGTGGGGAGGAGGCTTGCAGATGAAAAAAAGATAAGGCTAAAAAGGAAAAGGCAGAAAGATGGAAGTTCAGAGTGAAGGAGAAATAGACGTATAACAGAGAGGTGATGGGGCCAAAAGACAGACAGGGAATGAGGGAGGGTATGCATGTCACTCCTGTGAAACCCACACAACGGAGGGCCTGCTTTCCCCCTGTATAGGTGTCATAATGAATCAATTAAGTCATTCATCCCAACTCGCTCTCACATAAAAACCCATCACTAGTGCTTCTTACATTTCCTTATAAAAATACTCAAAATAACAACAGTAACGATAATTGAAAGTTTAAAGAAACTGAATCCGGCCACGGAGTGAGCTCAATGCCTCTAATGTTTAAATCCTTCAGGCAACTCCCAGGGTTTTTTAATCATTCAGTGTCTTTTTTAACAGTTCAGCCCATTAGTTTAGAGACAAGCTTAAGCTGTGGTTAAAAAACAGGAATCAGCCAGAGCGCTATTCAATTTGCCAGACTGGTGAATTAGAAGAGCTTTCCTGCTCCCATGTGATGTCTGGCTGTGTGGCAAGTGCCAATAAAGGGAAGGTATTTGGTGAGATAAATATCAAAAGGGGTAAATTTTAATTCACTTTGCTATGCTTGAACATAAGAAAAGATGCAACTGAACCACTCAGGAAGCAGTATGAAATTACATGCTCGATTTAGCACTTCAAATATTGTCTCTTGAATATCACTACACTATATTTTCCTGAAGCCGTTTCCAAGATTCTTGCAAGAAATAAATTCATTAACTTGATTCACTGTTTCAGAGGGGCCTCTACCCACATTTCAGGATGTCCCAGCAAAGATCATTCCAAGATAAATCCCTGTCCACATTTTCCATACAGTTTGGGTTTTGATGCTCTGCAGATTCATATGTGATATTTTAAATTGAGTTAGAGTGAAATTGAATTACATAAAGTTACATCATGCCCTGGATTATTTTTGTTAGAAGTGTTCATATTTTTTGCCTTTTTACGAAGTCTTTTTTATATCCTCTTCTGTCAGAAAGTAATGTTGTCTAACTGTCTGGGGGAATCTGTGGGACAGTATTAACTCACTCTTACAATGCACTGATGTAGACTCACCAAGGCTTGCAGTAATAATAACAATAATAATAATAATAATAGCACGGAATGATGATTCAAGGTGTCAGATCAGATGTGTACAAGGCCTCTCAAACCACATTCTGCAGCTCTTAGCAGCTGCGGTTTGATTGTGGTTGGCAGTAATGCAGTTTTAAATGTGATCGCTCTGTCAGATGAAAGATCGCTCTTTCTCCTTGATGTCTTCAGAGTGGCTTCTATCTTCTCTGGCTGACCCCGCAGACAACCTTTTCTGCCACTACTCAAAGCTTTGGAAGGACTGGAGGAAGGGAGGAAGAAAAAAAGCTTGTCATCATTGCCCTCTTGGCCTGTGTTTTGCCTTCCCTCAAAATCTATTCTTCAATCAGTGTCAGAGGGGAGAGAAGGTGTTAGCCTGTACCCCTGTAAGGGTGCCACTTGTGTGCAATAGCTTGTTGATCGTTTGTCTGCTCTCTCTCTCTCATTCTCTCTCTCACACAAACACACACACACACACAAGGTCTGTTTCCAGCCTTTGTTGTGCCCAACTCCATTCCCTTGCCAAAATATATTCCATGTAGGGATGCCTCTCTATTGTTGTTTTTTAGCAGAGTGGTTTCAATGTTGGTTTCAGTTAATATTTTCTCATATTACATCTTCAGCTAAGAAGACCAAGTAAACTCCTCTTACTTACAATTGTTACATATATTTACAAACTATTCTGCAATACCAAGGCAGACAATGGGTTGAGAATATTTCTGATATTAGATTTATATATGAGACTAGTATTTTTCCACTGGCTGATCATTGACTATAAGTAAATTAAGTTTTGTGGGAATGCAGCCTTTTAAAAAATATCTATTTCTGAATTACATGCCAACTTTTATTGTCACTTCTTATTTGATACCCCAACATTAATGTGATCTTGCATTTTAGAATAGGCAATAAGCTTACGAAGGCAGCTGGTGAATGTTCTTGTGTCCATATAAAAATGTTTTTCTGTGGTCTAATGTACTCGTCCAGCAGTGATAGTGCACACCAAAAGTTAACTAATTGAAGCACAGTAACTGATAGAAACCAAAACCTACATATGTGCCATCCATCTGGACACAGAGCAAAAAACCACTGTACTTAAACATTTGTTCATAGATAACCTTAACTGAAAATAAATGTAGAACAGCACTCTCTATTTGGTTGCATTAGCTCTCTACTTTGTTCTTTTGTTGGGCAGCTTGCACTCTTTTCACATAGGGGGAGCAAAGTGCTGCTCAGTGGTTGACTTTTCATAGGATCAATGATCCAATGCACAGAGATTTATGAACAATGTTGAGGATATCCAGAGTGTACATGTTCTTAACATGTCTGTTGTTGTTTTCATACATGGAGAATCTTAAATCTGGGTGGGAATCTCCTTATATCAAGTCTGACCTCACAAAATCACTGTGGCAAAGAAGACACAGGGAATGACCATATGCTATATGCAGAGGAATCCGAGGTTAATAAACCATATGTCTGATATTTAATTTAGCCTTTAATATTTGTCAAGCCATGCTATGTATTGAGCAGAACAGCAGATATGGTTAAAATGTTCTTTATACTCCTGGGTATTGATTATTTGCACCAGGCATGTTTCTAATCTTAATTTATTTCTCATTGAGAGGCTATACTTCCCTCCATGCTGAACAACATCTCCCTGTGGAAATGAATTAATTACTCAGCTCAGAGAACCCCCCACCCCACCCCCCAATCACACAAATTGAGAGACACTGACTGAGAAAAACACTGACAGGTACAATCATTATTCTCTTTTCTTTTGCAAACATTTTCATTGGCAAAGATAGTTTTCACCATGTGCTCCACAAATATAGGTTTTTTTTTTTTAAGCTTGATGCTTTTGCAGTGGGAGAGAAAATAGGAGAGCCATGGCTGGGTAG
The DNA here is from genome assembly GCA_022829145.1 of Albula goreensis. Taxonomy (NCBI): domain Eukaryota; kingdom Metazoa; phylum Chordata; class Actinopteri; order Albuliformes; family Albulidae; genus Albula; species Albula goreensis. The sequence continues at coordinate 17,992,225 of CM040753.1, read as the reverse complement.
ATGGAGGTGAATGTGCAAGAACAGGAAGGAAGAGAAGTGGAGGAAGAAGAGTGGAAGAGCTTTGTCTCTCCACTTCTGAAGTGTCTCTGCTTCACCTTTAGTGAAGTCTATGGAAATGTATGTGTCAGGATGAAGTATAATTGTAAAGTGGAGTTTGAGCATTAAAATATCTGGAGAGCTTGTTTTAGCGGGGGCGACGGATAGGACAGCAGTAATCACTATCAGCACCGACGTTGATGATGGGGAGGGAATTAATTTGCAGGGGAGAAAAACAAATTAAGGCGCTACTCAGGGAGCGCTCCATTAGACAATGGCATATATAAATATTTTATCTTGGGCGATACAGGTTACCAGAGGTTCAGCACATCTCCATTTGCACAAGGGCCTACACTCCAGAGTGCAGCCTTCAAGCCCCTCTCTCTCTTACCAGCAGAGTGTCTACTGTCCTGCCCTCCACCCCAGAAACCCTCTATTACAACTCTCTCATTCTCTATCTCTCTCTCTAATTGTTTCTCTGTAATTTTAAATAACCAGATTAGACAACGAACAGAAGGTTTGAAACATCACATAAATCATTCATAAACAATAAATCATTCAACAATATTTCACCTGTCATTTACTGTTCTCAGTCTCAGCTGTATTGATTGGCATGACATATTCATAATGAAAATGAATTCACATATACAGTGAAAATAAAGAAAAAAAACACAAAATCAGTAAATACTTATCTCCATTACACCATTTAGGACAAGACTCAACAAACAGAATGATTGACAGCATATCAAGCATTTTTATGAAAGTATTATTTTTCTATTTCTGTAGTAAAAATCTGTGCATATATATCCGCATTTTGTGTGTACATTAGCTATAGATTTACATTCTTTACAAGGTGCAGAAGTTTAAAAACTGTAAACATTGCAGTTGATTGATACATTTGTATTCACTATTAAATGTTTCATAAAACCAATTCTGTGTGGAGAACTTATATGACTACAAAATACATAACAAACATAAAATACATGTCTCAACTTGAATGACCATGGAACATTTGAACAGTTTTCAGTTTGGAGTTTTTATGGCTTTTTAACTTTATCATTTAAAATGAGTGAGGGTAATAGGTTTGTATAGACATGTTATTTTTCCACAGGAAACTACATGAAAATTTAATTTCAAAACACGCCGTTTAAATAATTTACCTTGGGATTTGGTTTCTCAAATTTCCAAATTATCCACCAGACAATGTGGGGAGATAATACAGTAGCTTTCCAGGAGCAAAAACATTACGGAAAAAGAATTAGGGCACAACATAATGCATATAGTTGATAATTTATTAAATGTACAGATCCCCAAGCCTGTGTACATGTACCCTCTCACTGCATTATTTTCTTGCATAGGAACTTTAGGAATCATGCAGTATTTGTGACACGTGAAATATTAGGTATTTATTTAATTTAACGTTGGCCTACACCTTTGTAGATACTGATGTTCTACTTAACTGACTTCATGGTAGTTTAATTGGCGCAGCGTGCGTTAATGACTGTTTATATCGGAGCACGAGGCGATTCCTGGTGGGAATCTAAGAGCCTGCACGCCCCTCTTGAGAACGGTAATAAAGCTCGTGCACTAATGAGGGGGATTTAATGGATTTATGGGAGTTTAGCATTCCGGGTTTCTGCAAAGCCATTCGAGCAGCAAAAGACTTCTAATTGGTGTGGATATTGTCAGCCCACCCCTCTCAGCTCCTTCGTTCTGCCACCATACACACGCACAAAGCGCTAGCCACCATACACTCTCAAGCATGATTTGTTCTAAGTTATTGGCTTCAAAACATTTAGCAACACTTTGTCGATTGCCTACAAGCTCGTTAATGAGGCACAAACACCCCAACAGCTCTGAGAACAACAATTAATTATTACAAGAAAATCTGCAACTACAAAGAGCCAGTATTAAAACATTAATAACAGCAAAATCAAAAGTCCACTACCTCAAACAGCGCAGGACTGTGCATTTGCCAACCGCCCGACGTGCATGTATGAATTCCCCAGGCCAAAACTTTCGCTTTGTATTTGAGGTTAGTGTCCCACATTCCATTAAACAACAACTTGACACGACGACCTGCAACTTCTCTCCTGCTATAGTGTTGCCATTTCAACTCCCGTCATCCCCAACCGATTATAGCCACAAGAGGTCGGCTAACGTAAAGTCATTTGTATGGTGGAATACATGCGATTTGCCCTATGGCATGACCTAAAATGTGTTGGTTGTGGAACCTGTAAAACTTTCTCCTTCTCCACAATTGATTGAAATTGATTGTTTTGCAAAGTTGAGCCTTCGTACAGTGTCTGTAAGTGTTGTGTCGAAATGTGCTATTTTACATTTTTATTGCCCACGTCTCGCCCAGTGCAGCAGTGAAGATTCATGTCAATGATGCCAGAGCGCGGAAACAGCTTGAATACGACTTCAAAGCATGCTCTTCACTGTAGAATCCATAAGTGCGTGTGCATTTATGGAATTAAATAAAAGTGTTTCACTGCTGCACTGTGCAGTTATTTTTGTGAAAATGTATTAAATAATTCTACTCCTACCTCAGCTGCTACCACTGGACTACTAGTTACTACTGCTACTAGTACTTCTGCTACCACTGCAACTACTACTACTACTACTAATAATAATAATAATAATAATAATAATAATAATAATAATAATAATAATATTTATTATTAATAGTAAGTATTATTATTGTGGTTGCTGTTTTTATTATTTAAAACACAATAATACTAAAGATAATGGAATAGATTTTAATTATAAACTATGCTACAAACATTTTTGGTGGAAACAGTCATCTTAAGGCATCTAACATTTTTTATGCAGGCTTGCGGTCACACAAGACAGAGTGTCGCTTTTCGCTCGATACTAATTTAGAGTTAATACATGTCCATTGATTAGCCACCACACTTCCCCAGGGATCAGCTGCAGGTCAAACTCTGCGCGCGACACCTCCTCCCCTCTCGTGAAGGTGCTAATCCGGGGAGGGGGAGCTGTCAATGGCGTGACGGCTGCTGTGGGCTGAGTGCTAAAACTGTGTTACACCAGCAAGCATTCCAGTGGGCTTTACCAGTACTGCCGCGCATACTCTTCTACAGTCATTAATCCTGCAACATAACACAACATTTGCATTAATTACAATAATAAATAAAAAACAACAACAACAACAGAAACAACAACAATAATAATACTAATAATAATAATAATACTGACCAACATCCTGGTCAAATTCTACAAACATTCGGCTGTCTACATCTGGCCCTCTAAACCAACCCCTGTATGTGATTTAATGAGGGGCAAACAAACAAACAAACAAATAAATAATAATAATAATAATAATTGTTATTATTATTACAGTACTACAGTTTATAGCAATGAAGGTTAAATTGAAGATATTGCCATGAAGGAATTGCACATTTGATTTAATTTTACTAAACTGCATATAAAATCTGATTATCTGATCTCCAAGCAGGCTCAGGTCTCTCCACCACTAGGGAAACCAGTGAGTTGCTTGTAGATATGTAGATGACTTGTGGGCCAGAAGCCGGCACAGTTTATTAGAATCTGATTTTGGCAGAGTGCACAGACAAACCCCGCAACGCAAAAAGATTTATGTAGAGGTTAGCGGCAGTTTTTGTGTGTGAATACAGTGTAGCTTTTTTCCCTTTATTTTTTGATCCAAGTCAGTCGGTAAGCATTGTGGAGTCACCCTCCCTCAACCTGCCCCAGAAACAGTTTGTTTTGGCTGAATTGGGGCATTCACTGAATTCCTGACAGTGGGGAGGACTTTGCTGCTTGCAAAAAATAATAATAATCACAACAAAAGAACGACAAAAAGTATGTAGAATTAAAGGAAAAAGAAACGTCCAATAATTTGTCAAAAAATCTCCTAATCCTCTCTCCCTTGACAGTGGTGGAACCCTGGTCAACCCTTCACCCCTTTCTCTCTCTTTACAATACACTGAGAGAATGCAGGATCTGGGGAGGAAGTTTAAGAATAATTTAATGTCTACTTGTTTATCCCTTCACTCTCCTTGTGTTTACTTCCTTCTTGTCAGTCATAGTTTTTTTCTCCTCTCCCTGTTTGGCCCATTGGGCCTGTCTCTCTCTCTCTCTCTCTCTCACACACACACACACACACACACCATGTGATGAAGCTCTAGTACGGGAGAGAACTAGGGGACCATCTGAAACCAATTAAGGCATTGCTTCAGCCACCCAGAAACTCAGTGACGGATGGAGTTCTTGTATTTATAGCCGAGATAATTGGCAACACACTCGCACACACACATACACATGCACACATGCACTGTAGAGTACGCAGGGACATTAGCCAGGCTAAGTTAAGGTTCATTGGAATGCCGAATATGTGGGTGTGTGTGCTGAGTTTGTGTTTGTGTATGTGCGCTTTTCAGTCTTTGCTTACTAGATATATCACATGCTATATTTCATTTAAGCAGTCTTGCTTAAATATGCCACATAATTTCAAACAGTGTGAATCCAAACTCCTAGTTCTCTTAAGAAGGGATGTTCATTCACCTCCTGATGGTGGAGGTATTGCAGTATAATTTTTTACAAAAATAGTCATGTGGATCAATAGTGATGTGGTTTTGAACAGTGGATGCAGGATTGCAAAGGTAAGTTCACCAACACTAATGTCTGACAGCAAGAAGTAGATGGTGCCGTTTTCACCAAATTCAGGAGTCAGAGTCTGAGGTTGTACATCTAGCTATCTGTGCCAGTCTGTCAGCACCTCAAAAACCTGCACGTGAAAATATATACAACACACATCTGCCTCTCGTTAGAACCCATAAATGACTGCCATGTGGACCGTTGATAAATAGGGCAGTCTATTTATTGGAGCACAACAAATTGGCTACAAACACTGACATGGAATCGAAGAACTATAAATACTGGATGCGATGAAAGTTTTAAAACATGCTTCAGATATTTTATGAGTGTCCCTTTTTTCTGCAATTTTACCGATTTCTTTTTTTCCCTCCACTTTTTTATTCTTCTCCTGATCTTATAAAAGTGGGATGGGGGAGGGGTGATGGCCTTCATGCACAGAGTGATGTTCTGTTAAAAGTGTGGCCCCCGAAAACACTAAAGCTGTAATTCCATCACATAGAAAACGCAAAGAATTACTGTACAACAACTCCCAAAGACATGACCAGAAATTCCTGAATGAATCAGCTACAGACAACCCCTTAAACCCCATGTAATTACATATTTGGAGTTTATCTGGGTTTATGCGAAAATGCACAAGTTTCCCTTCCCTGGTGGTCCTTAAACACATCCATATGTTTTGAGTCTCCTGTCCCCCCACCCACCCGCCTTTGCTCCGCCTTCTCTCCTCTCTCTCCTCCCTACTCTCTTCTTCCCCCATCCCATCACTTCTCCACACAGACAGAAACATTACCCTAGCATACAAATGGATTACCCCCAACCCATCAGAGTGCAGCATTTTCATGTTACATTGCTACATTCACAAGCTGGGTGCATGTACAGTTCAAAAAGGGCCAAGACCACACCGTCCAATCTCCCTTTACCCGTCTGCCACCCTCCACCCCCCAAAGAAAAGGATAAGAGAGCCCAGAGCTCAGGGTCCACGTGCAGAATTAGAGGAACACACTAAAATCTGGGGAGGCCTTTTTTCCTGTGTGGGCCTGTTTTTTCTTTTTCTTTTTTTTTTGTTCACTGGAGAAAACTGATCTGTTTTAAAACACGTGCTAAATATTACCATATTTACATTTTCCTGTTTGAAAAAGGCTGAGGAGGGGGAGTGGAAAGGTCCTGGACTGGGGTTAGGCACTGTTTGAAACTCTAAACCCCTTTCATGCTTATTTATTTTATGATTCTGCGGGGCACTGTGTTTACACTCTAAGTGACACATCTGGATTAGATAATTTGTTGGGAATTAACCGGGGCTGGATACTTATCGACCTCGCCTGATTAAATCTGTTTGATGTTTCTGTTTTTCATTTTTTACTAAGATTTCTCTTGCAAGTGTTTTTGTGTCATTCTTGAACTTTTGTTTTATGAATACATATGAGGCATTCTAATCACTGCACTACAAGAGCATTTTTTCATTATAAACTAGCACTGTATACATAAAGTCTTGGTTTGCTCAGTGAGTACCTCATCGTCCCCTAACCTCATGTTATAATCATGGCCTTTGATCCTTAATGGTTTATCTGCAATTAAAGCTCAACGTGACTCTGTTTCCTTTTAAACATTAGAGTGGGCTACCAAGCAGTTCTACACCTGGGAGCAGTAGCAGTATAGCAGTATGGTGTATGAGAGCACCCTTAAGAAAAAAAAATATATAATGAAATCAAGTACATTATGAAGTTCAAAACAGATGTTACAAAATTTGAGAATACATCTGAAACATTCAAATATTGCAGCATGCATTGCATACCATTAAATTTATGCATTTTGCAGATTCCATTATTCAGACTTACTTGCACAGCTTGCAATTTTAAACACAATCCATGTTTACAGCTGGATATTTACTGCTGCAGCTCAGGTGAAGTACCTCGCTCAAGTGAACAATGGAATTCCCAGCACAGGGATTAAACCTGCAGCCCTCAGTTTAGAGTCAAAGCTTCCTAACCTGTATACTTTGCTTTCAAACATACATTTTCTGAAAAAACATTGTCATTAAATGCATTTACCATTATGTGTATGCAAGTTGTCTACATATTTGCAATATACAACTGTTTATTCCATTTCTAAAAAGCAGACTCTTAAATGATGTAAACTATTATAGCCATGTTATAGATCAAATTTTGTTTTTATATCTATTAATAGCAGGTCTTTGGGGGAGGGGGGGTGCACTTGCGCTGCATTCACTGCTCTCATATTTTATATGTAAAATTCAAAACAGATTTAATCAGAGCATTTCCCACACTAGTATTCATATTTGACTCATCCCACCTGAATTAGCCTGGTCTTATTCACACACTCTCAGCAGAACTAGTGACACAGCTGTCTCAGGCAAGGCCTTTATGTGAGTCATTTATCGGAAATAGAAAAGAAAAACACACACCTTATTGAGCAAGGTTCTGACCACAGGATATACAAATTAAACAAAGTGTGTTAATTTAGCACACTCTATTCTCCAACTCAGATTTATTTGCAGCATTTTTTGACAAAAGAGCTGATGAAGGCAGCTTGCTGTCGAAGTTTTGGTAGACCACACTGGAGAACAACAGCAGCATTTACCTTAATATTATTGCCTGAGACTCTGTACACACAGATGGGGTTCATAGTATCACAGTTTGCTGTGAATGTTAACTTCATTAGAAAGCAAGATGTTTTAAATTTAAATAGGAGTTGTTAATTGTTTCAACAAGTCTTGTAAGTAAATTATCTTACAGTTAATTGAAACCGTGTTGAAGCCATTAGAAAAGGAACTGGAACAATTCTCAATGTAATTGGTATGAGGGGAAGTACTAGGCACCATATAGTACAAGTTCCTGTCCAAAATTCAATATGACCAAACAGTTATAAAGAATCTAATATTAGTCATTTATTTGCATATGCCTCCATGGGGTCTGATAATACAAATTTTATATCAGACAATCAATGCACGTTGTTCATGCTGACCATTATCATAACATTTCAATGCCCATAAATAAAGTGAATATGACCACTGCCTGAGTGTGCCATCAGATTGATGAGAAGGTGAACTTTGTGAACATTTTGGGAGGAAAAAAAATTATTTACATCTTGCATCAAACAGATGGAGCTTTTTTCATTGTCTGTGACCAAATAGGATGATAAATGTCAATTTGAGCTCTTGTATCTCCATCTAAAGGATTTTCTCATTCATGCATTCCCAGCTACATGTGCAGGACTGGGACAGGAGCTCCCAGTTCGTTCTCCTAATCTGTCTCTGTGGTCTGGACTCCACGGCCTGTCCCGGCAGTTACCGCGGAGTCGGAGGGGAAGATTACTCAGATTCTGCAGGACAGATGTGTCAGGGCCTTGATTTGTGTACACTTTATTGACTCTCCTCACCATCTGTTAATTCAGTTCCTCCCGCTCCTTCGGCCCTGTGTTTGTTGATACATGGACAAGGGGGAAGCAGAATGCCAGAAGAAACAGAGGAGCACAGGGAGAGGAGGAAGGGAGAGTGAAAGGGACAGTGGACAGAGCGAGAGAGAGAGATTATGAAGAATTATCTAAGAAGTAGAAAAGAAACTTAAAATATAGTAGATTGTGGATGTTTGAACAAACAAATAATCTCCTTTCTAATCTATGCATTAAATTAAATAACGGAGATAAAAGTGAAATAACTACAAACAGCTACACACCATTTTTAAAAGTGTTTAGTTTGTTGGTACATATGTCAGGTAAATGATAACATTTCAGACATCACATTTCATCTGAAGGTCAGCTGTAGAAATATTTTTACGCGAATGATTAGCTTGCCAGCTATGATGGGCAATAGCTAAATGCTGTTTAATTTTTATTTGTTGCCTGTTGTTGTTTGCTGACTGCTGCACCCTTTTTATGAAGGATCTTCACTTAGCTCACACTCTTGTCCTTCTATGTACAATTTTTCTTATTAAATAGCTCTCGGTTTTTTTAAAGCACAAACGTAATTTCCTTTTACCATTTCAAGTTACAGTCATTTTCATTTTTCAGGATGAATAACTTTTTTTCAATCAGCTATCTGTACACAAGTGTACTTAAGGTGTATATTTGTGTCAGTTAATCGAAACTCATGTGGCTTATATGATTGTTGGTTACTTCAGAACAAGAGTAGCCCATTAAAATAAGGTGAGAATTATGAAAGTATTCAATTGATGTATTAGAATTTTAAATAATATTTTCACACCACTTTCAATCTTGAGCTTTCAGTCATCTGAACTGAAAACTCAAGTTAAAACTCAGTTAATTTGACTCATTTAAAAGAGTCAAATTAATATAATCATTTTATAATTAGAAAATTTGTCTGAAATCTTTGGCATCATTTCTAAAAAGAGGGTGCTGTTTTTAAAAGAGTTTTTGGCCTTGTTTTGTATATAGATTTTTAGGCCAGAAGTAAAATTATGAAGTGACAGGTATGAGAATGCTCTTTGCCATACATGATTTAGGTTCTAGAGAAACCTTCTGTGTTTATGTTTATATTGGAGGAGATATTTCCTGGCACAGACGTGATGGTTAAAAAACTTGATGTGATAATAATTTCACATATTCCATTAATTAAATAAATCTCAGTCTTACACAATTTAAACCACTGAAATCTGTATTGCTAAGTGCTGCTGCTATGCACTGAAGTGCTATGTGGGTGTCCCATGTTTGTGATTGTGAGCCTTGAGTGTGAGTGTGTGTTCTATTTATGTGTGCATGTGCATGGCGTATGTGTGTGTTCCATGTTTCTGGCTGGGGGTGTTGAGTGTGTGTGTTTTATTTGTGTGTGCATTTGCAGAGCGTATGTGTGTGTCCCATGTTTGAGAGTGTGTGTGTGGAGTGTGTGTGTTTTAGTTGTGTGTGCATTTGCGGAGCGTATGTGTGTGTCCCATGTTTGAGAGTGTGGGTGTTGAGTGTGTCTGCACAGGGGTTGATTTATGGCAGGTGCAATCTCTCTCCTCCTTAGCTGGTGTCCCACATTCTCCTGCATCCCAGACCTCTGTCCCACTGCTCCCTCTCCCGATTCCCCCATCCCTTTCGCCTCTTCTTAATCCCTGCCCCGCTGTATATCTTGTTGGACGGTTTAATGATTTCAGTTTAAGCTAAATAAAAGAGCGGAAGCTAACGGCTAAATTTTACGATACACATAGGCCGTGGATGCCATGTTGCTTTATAAGACGAGCGTTTGAAATTTTCTCTAACCTTTCTCCCTCTTTCTCACTCCCTTCTCTCCCTCAGTCTGTTGCTTCTACACAACACGGCAACAAGGATGGGATTAGCACTCACACACACACACAGAAACCACAACACAGCATGAGGAGACCACATCCTCACACCCACTGTGGTTGAGCCAAGTAACACAGAACCTCAGCTTGAGAGCACACAGACAGACAGAGGCCTAGAGCAATACAGCATGGCGACATCCTGTTTGCCATTTCCCTCTCTCCTCTGTGTTGGTCTGTCCATCAAACCCAGAACCATCTTCACTTGGCTGTCTTACAGTTGGGTGCCTGCCCTGTTTCCCACTCCTTTAAGTGGAGTTAGCCAACTAAACAGCTGTGGAAAGGCAACAGGAAAGCAACAGGGCATTGTCTGTGTATTCACTGCACCATTTATCTTCCATGAGCTCCTTCACACTCATACTCTATCAGTAAAGGTACAGCTGCACACACACAATTTGATACTTAGGATGTGGTGGGGGAAAAGCCTGTAAAGGCCTATAGACTGTCCTCTCTCTGAGCTCTCAACTCATTCCAACAATTGAGCTAACATGGCAAGACATAGTGAAGTGATGCAATTCTGCCCAGTTTCCAGGGGGTTGTTCTGTGCCAATAAACTGATAACCAGTTACTACGTCTGATTCATTCAGCAACAGAGCATGATTATGGGCATGAGCAATGACATATGATCTAAACCAACTAAATCTGCATCATGGTGCTGTGCTGGCAACATGGAGAATTCAGTATCTCACATTTCAAGTTTGGTCATTTTGTAAACTTTGCACTGTAAAATTTTGATTACTCTAAAGTCACATATCTGTTATGGGAAGGAGAGGCAAATGGCCCATTCTAAAAGCACTCCTGCTATTTCTGTTTTTAGTGTACCTGAGCTCCCCCTGGAAAAATGAAGTTATTCTAGTCTATTCCACTTTTAAATCTGCAACAAGAACAATCTGAGGAAAATGTTGTCTGATAGATGCTTTGCCTTTGAGACTGAACGTTCCGAGTGGGTACGCACCCTGGTTGTGTGTGAAGGGGGAGGAGGAAGGAGATGAGAGTCACGGCTCCCTTCCAAACCTGTGTGAGGATGTGATCTCACAGCACAGGGCTCTCTCTGTAAAACTGGAGCTCCATGTGAACCTGCTGAAAGAGCCATGGACGCGGTCCTGGGTAAACAGTCGGCGAAGGGAACCAGAGAAGCAGGCTGTTTTCATAAACTTGTATAAACTTTTAGAAACTGCAGAGTTTGGGGAGGGAGGGGAAGGGGGGGGGGGTGGCTCTGACCTCCACGCTCGCTCCCAAGTTCATGTTGGAAAACGATCTCACTGTCAGGGACCGTGCCGCTACACTTGTGCACTTTGTTCCCCCTCTTCCATATCCTCCTCTTTCACAAAAAAAAATCCCACAGTCCCTCCTTGCTTCGAGTAGTCTCAGGCTTAATCAAAAAAGTTTAGGGCATGCTGGGGGAAAAATGACACAAAAAGAGCTGTTTTAATTAATTACAGGTTTGTCCAATTCTGCTTAAAATAGCCTACATCTTTTGAGCAAGCAGAAGCCAAGAGATCATTTCAGGCTTGTAAGATGTAAGCACTCTTGTCTCAACAGTGGCGATTGAACTATCTTTTGTCTCTGGTTCCCACCATTTTTATGACAGCTATATGACATCATAATATCAGAAATAACAGATCCGAAAATACAGGGGACCTAGCCTGTTGCACTTCAAAGCATATTTTATCAATTACAGTTTAAATTAACACTAGATATCATGAGAAAAATTAATGTGCTGGCATTTCGCCAATCCTGTTATACAGAACCGTTTAACTCCACCCTCGATTTGAATAGCAGATGTAAAATCTCATGTGATTCTCCAAATGATCAATTCTCTGATAATCACTCTTCTTGCTAATTGGTTCCCACAGATTTCTGATGGTAGATTTGGTCTATTTAGGCAGTTTATCAATTCAAAAAACACTCTTTTACGGGTTTAGTCATAAGTAACTGATAGCTGATTTTATCAGCTTCACACCACAATCAGAAACTGGTTACTCATTTTGTTATGAGCCTGACAAATGAAGCTACTCCAGCTGTAAAAATCAGTTTTCAAGGTACTGTCACTTTAAATGACATGGGCATCTGTAGTTATTGTGATGTCATTTTAGCATGCTTATTCTAATTGGGACAGGAGCATGCATACTAACCGTCTCCATAGTCTCAGCATCACACAGAATGTGTACCCTGTTCTACCACTGGTCATGATGTATGAGTGAGTAAGACCACAAGGGGAAAAATAAATGCTTATGCGAATACATTGATACTACCCAGTACTGATCTTCACTTTTCTTGCTTCTTCACAGCTATATAGTCAGCTAGCCCCATAAATGCTTGCACAGAAGTGTGTCAGTGTGTGACAGATATCCTGTTACCCCCCTTCTCTCTCTGATGAGAGGAACAACCCTTTTGAACCTGGTCTGGTTCACATCCTGGCCACTTGTGTTGTGTTCCAGCCAGGTGCCAACAGAGGGATTCTGTGAAGCCTTTATAGCCATAATTGGCACTTAATTAGTTAATTGACCTCTTGCTGGCTGCAGGGCAGTTTGGTTACCTAGGTCACTTGCTGCGGTGCTGTCTCGAGGAACAGCCATTCTTCAACACACTGGTGTAGCCTCCAACTATGGATTCCATTAAAATGAAAACACAGAAGTGCCATCTCTATTTTTGTGTGCAATCTGCAATATATAGTCACATAGCATAGCATGTGAGAGCCACTTCCAGAATTCATGAGGATGCAATGTTTCTCAATATGAAATGAGTTTGAGTTGATTTGTAACTGTTGTGGCTGTTTGTGTAATCACCAGACAATGAGTCACACAAGTTCTGTGTCCCATTTAGCTTTTCCATTATTCTTTTCTCCTGCCTCCCCCCTCTTCCCTGCCTCTATTTTGAGCAGTCTCTCATGTGTTTTTGAACAATTAGCTGAATTTTAAAAGAGGAATTTGAGCTTGAAATTAAAAACATTATGGGTGGCTCCTACAACACACTTTCTGAGACTCCCATATTGAGCAGACATTCAGTTTCATTCATGCCATTCTAATTCAGTTGCATGGGAATCAAATAACCATTTACTATAGCAAAACATGTAGCTGATGGGTAGACAAAATACAGCAATAGTTTTCTTAGTGATGAACCAACTGAGTGTCCCTAAAAACAGGCTTTGAAAAGACCCAGGAACTTCTGCTTCTCATTCACACAAGGATTTAAGTTACTTCCTCTGTACTTAATTGAACTTATCATCTGCCAAATTGGAATTGTTTTCAGCGCTTTCTTTAAAGAAGGGAAACAGCTACCAGTTCCAAGCTGCCCCAGTAAAAGCTTGCAGGTGTTAGCAGTGACCTTTTTATATACATGTGTTCAAGAAGTTAACAGGACTGCCTGCTCTTCTGTGTACGTGTGTGTGTGTGTGTGTGTGTGTGTGTGTGTGTGTGTGTGTGTGTGTGTGTGTGTGTGTGTGTGTGTGTGGGTGCTCGTCCATTTCAATTTTTGAATATTTGAGTGTGTGTGTGTATGTGTGTGTGCGCACGTGTGTGTCTGTTTGCATGCCTGCATGCATGCGTGTGAATGTCTGTGATTGAATCATTATGCTGTGATCAGGGTCATGCAGTGACACAGGTGAAGTGTCTGCCTGTGAGTCTCCATATGGCCTTTTCTTCAAATGGTCTGTCCTCAATGTGTAAAAAGTACCACCCCAGAGATGACAGAAACATTCTTCTCAATCACTCAGCATATTACAGACACACACACACCCATACATACTCAAATATTCAAAAAATGACGATCGGCACACCCACCAACATATACATTTATATAAGCAAGCACACAAGCACAAACACTGAATGCATGCATATGCATTCAGGCATAATCTCCACCACACACACGTAGACACACAGCTTCATTTAAATTCACGCAGAAATCACATTCTCACCTGCATATAAGATGCTTGTGTGTATGTGTGTGTTTGTGTGTGTGTTCCTCCACAATTAGCTGTCTTCCTTGCGTTGGAAAGGGGTGTGGTTAAAGATTCAAAGCCCCCAGCAGGCAGTGTTGATGTAGGTAAGGGTGAACCTCAAACGTTGGAGGATGGCTTTGATCCACGCGCCCGAGAGAAGCACTAAGATTCCGGGGGAAGACCCAGCCCTCAACACTGGGACATTTAGTGGCACGAAGCAAACACCTGTTTATCCTTTCAGATCCAGCACAAAACACTGGGCGCATTTTTAGGCATCATTTTAATTCTGTTGCTCTTGCTTAAGTTAATGTATTTAAATTTACATGACAATAAGAACATACAACACACATTTGTCTGGATACAGTTTTAAAAAATGATGTAGTGTATTGTAAATAGTTTTTTAACGATGTATAACAGCAAGGTTAGATATTTTGTTAACTTGTTTTATAAATTTGTCTTTTCTAACGTTATAAATACATGAACAAAAATCATTTTAAAATGTTTTAAACAAAGCCGAATTTTATGGAAACGCTAACAGTGTCATACTGAATAAAAACAGAAGAACGACACGTATTTCAAAAGATAAAATCATACATTTACACTGTTGATTTCGGGCAGCGACGTGTTGATTGCTGACAGATTGAGTTACACGAAAAATCTGTGGGAAGTCACTAAAAAGAGCCCTTCTAACGAAGCGCATGTGTGCTCAAGAAACAGAGAGTTTCGATGCAATTGTCTGAAAAGATTGTTTTTTGTTTCAATAAGCATTTTTAATCTTTACAGTTCATACTGCCTCGTGATTTTTTCCATGACTATCTCTAAAAATAGAAGCAATTCATAATTTACATATCGAGTTAATCTATAATAGATATGTATTAAGTTAATGAGCTGAAAAAAGTAAGACTTAGGAAACACATATGAGTACAAATTTTGTGTTATGCAAATAATACTATAGTATTTGACAATATGTACTTATTTATACATATAGCATGATGTTTCAGTAGTTTAAAGGCGCACCTAATTCAAAACACATCGAAGCTGGCCCACGAGTTGAACGTGATCTTGTTTTATGAGGAAAAATGGACTGTGAATCCGATTTATTTTTAATAAAGCATCTGTTTCACACAGCATGTACCACGTACTGCACCCTGCATCTTGTGCCAATTTAGGTCGGCCAAAGGGACAGAGTAAAAAGAAATAATACATAAATAAATTCATAAATAAACGTTTTGAAATCCGAGGAAGTAAAATGTTCAAACACTTAACCGGTATGTTGCCAAGCAAAACTTACAAACACGCTCCTGCAAACATTAGCATTGACGCGTTTCGATGAAAAATTACATTTGACAAAATAAATTAATTACAGAAAGGAATTCGGATGGATTGCAGTTGGTCTTTAACGACGTATATCCTCTTGCTGAACTAAGAATAAACCCATTTTAAAACATCTACCCTTTCTCTTGTATTATTTCTTACAGCCTGTGAGTCTACATAACAGTAGCTGGGTTGTATGGTAAAATTTTTAGCTTTGTAGGATTAACAGAAGTAGCATGAGTAGATATAACAACAACAACAACAACAACAACAACAACAACAATAATAATAATAATATATTCTGCTTACTCTTTGATAAGTGCTTATTCATCTTATCTCCATAATTTAAAGAAAGCACGAGTTGAACAGCTTATTAGTCGAACAGCTACAACATACTACTATGGTTATGGTTGCAATTTATAAGGCATCATAGAACAACAGCTGTAAAAGAAAGTGGTAGTACGCTCATGGAATACCTAATTAAGAAAACAAGAAGAAAACATATTAACTCTATGAGCTGATATATGTATCCCGTGGAAACAATTGTTTTTGTGCTTATTGTGATAATTTTGAACTTTTTTTGCAGCTTCTTTATTTTGTATTGGCCATAGTTTATGTGCGTGCATTTATGTAGACTATGCGCATATATGATGGTTGTTTGTTAATTATTTTTTTTATTTTGCGTAGCGTTTATTGAGGGTGGTCTCATGCTTATATTCATAACAGACTATGACAGAACTGTCCTAATACCTGAAAACGCTTATCTGAACTTTCCAAAGGGTCCATACAAAATAATTTATATATCTTAAAATAAGCCATGCTTATTTTGACCATGCAAATCCACAGTTTTAAGCGGCCATTCTGGGAATTTTTAATTCATAGGTACACAGTATTCAATGAATAATGTCCTTAACTGATAACAGGCTAACACTAAAGAAAATGTGTCATTTTCAAAACATTGTTGGGTGCCCACGTTGTAGATTTTGTGTATAGAGTGTAATCCAGACCCACTGCAGCTCCATAACTAATGGCATATTCTCGCAGAGGACGGCTTGAAGAGCTGGACAAGCTACAAAAAACAGTGACTAGTGCAGTCTGGGCAAGAAGAAAAGTCCGCGCGCCGGTCTCGGCTTTTTCTCAGAAACATGTGCTCTGCAGTTCAGGACTATACCACTCTCCGCAAAGCGATCACATGGATATTGTACCCACAAAATAACATATGTTTCAGCTTTCGTTTCGAAGGGGGCTTTTACACGCCGAATTGCGTTGAGTCGACCAGCAGTGGAGAATCCGTTTCATGCTCTTTAATCTCCATGATGTCATGTAATGAAATCATTAGCGAGGATGACATTTCAATAACAGCCAGTAAATACACAATTAAAATAAAATCCAGTCAAATGAAATAAATCCGGGTCGCGGCTATACTGTTCATCTGGGACTACTTTCAAAAATACATTTCATTTTTTTGGGAAACAGATATTGGACATGCCAATTCATTCCCATGTAAGGAAAAGAAAATGTAGAAATATCTAGTCAAACCCATGGATTCAACAAAATGCATGATAATCACCAGAAATCTGTCATTTTACAGTCAAAACACTGTAAGATCAGTTATCTGCAATGGTTATTTTGTAATTTCCAGTGGCTAGTATTTGTTTCACATGAAGTTATCCGGAGCTGAAAGTGAAAAAAAATATTTATACAAGGACAATGAACTAAATTTTCAATTAATAACCTATGTTACACAATATGGTATTGCAACAATACAAAAATGCATTCTGTCCCCTTCCTGTACGTTTATTTATATCTTTAAAGTTGTAATGTCAAAGAGACTATGTCATAAGGCTCCACATTATCAATTCACTCGCATTCCTACAGTGTACATATAGCCTCGTGTGGAAAAAAAAAAAAAAAAAATAGGCTAGGTACTTATTAGTGGTACGAAATGTGTTTTAATCTGGACTCAAGGCTTCCTGCACCATCTGAAAATAATTTGACCTTCTCCTGCCCGCCTCTTCTTCACCACCGCGCTGTCTATGCAAACGCACACCAAGCTGCGGCGTGTTTTGACAAATTTTCCTAGTTCGCCGAGCTAAATCCTCTTCAGGAGACCTCTAAACCGTTAATATTAACAATATTACTCATTTGTTGAAAGTACATTTACCAATAAGTCAAAGGCAGAAGAACTGTAGCTTGGCTGGGTACAGGAGAAGGGTGAGGATAGCAAGCGTGGGGATACTGAGAGACAGTCAAGAAAACTTGAGCTTTAACGGTCGCGCTCGCCCCAGCTCTCGCCCTCCTTTCTCAGCCTTCCCAAGTTGGACAAACTGAAAAGAAAAACAAAAATTAGACATAATTGTCTGTGTCCAAACATATGAATCAAAGCCTATTTTTTTGTTGAGCCGTCGGGTTGTGAGGGGGATCTCTCGTTGGGCGATCTCTCTCTTCAAGATGACCTTTCGTTTGAGCCTCAGAGTGCGGAACACAAAAGCGAGCAGATGGGCTGCAATCCCCTCTTCTCTTCCCCGCTCGGCAGGCACACATGCTGACTCAAACGCCCACACAATTAATGGTACTTTCTGAACGGATTTGCGCTATTGACCACAATTTCCAAGAATATGGACGGTCATCAGACTAAAGATTGATATCGATAGTGGTGGAGTTCTCCTGTATTCTTTACGAAAACAATACCCACACATATCAACTTTTCTGATGTTACTACGTTTAGTTTTTCTGTAAGTTATTTTTTTAATCATATGAAATTCATTGCTAAATACATGATAGTTTGTGTTACTGAGTCCAGTATATGTACTGTGGGTGGTTAATGCTGTAATATTTATTGAAATAATGTTGTAAATGTGATATTCAGTTGGAGCATAATTAGACTAGCTGATTTGAAAAACTCTGTGCATTCAAATTCTGCTGGAAAAAATGGTCTGGGGTATTGGATTAAATTACATTTTTATCAAACCTGAACATATAAAAAATAATTCAGTCAATGTAATGTTACGCTCAAATTGAAGTAGGCCTATATGTGAATATATCGGTCCAACATTGTAGGGAGATTCAGAAAAGGATTGTGGTTTCACGGTTGTTGCAGCTTAGGATCAGAAAACTGAGGTTGTGTGATCTGCAATTACACTTAATGCGCTTCAAACTCGCGCGGCCCTAAATGACCTTCTCGCGAGGAAAAGCCTTTTCCTCTCGGGTTTTACCTACTTAAATCGTGTCCTGTTCTAATTGCCCGAGATCGCGGACACTTATTTGCTTTAAATGTCTCACTGTTATTGCTTCCACCGCATTCTTCTTGAAGTATTTTGGTTGGTCTGCACGTTGCACTTATTTGAGCAAAGCAGAAAGTGTATATTTCTGTAGCCTATAGCAATAACAACTGTTTGTATTGTCTGTATCTATTGATCTATACACGCATGTCTTGAGCTTAAGTTATTTTCAGAAAGCAGTGCAAGTTTGAATTCATATTTTATTTATCGGATGATCTTCGACAAAGATTACGATTGAAAGTTCTAACTCAGATATCCAGTCCTTGCGGCTGTGTGTGTGTGTGTGCGTGCGTGCGTGCGTGCGTGCGTGTGTGTGTTTGAACAGCAGCCCCTTTTGGAGCTCTGGATGCTGAAAATTAAAAAAAAAAAACTTCTCCCTCGGCTGTACCACCCACTCACTCCGGGCAGAGAAGGTGTTTAGTCCACAGAAGTGTATTCCATGAATAGACCGGGGGGCCCCAACAAAGACGCCGAGCTCCGGGGCTCCCCTCGCCTGTGTTTGGGAAGCAGTGGTTCGTGTGATGAGACGGAGGGGGAGCGGTGGGGCTCGGGAGGCTCTCATTGCATTAGGCGGTAATAGGTTTGGGATGACCTAAACGATTTGTTGACTGGGACAATA
Organism: Albula goreensis; assembly: GCA_022829145.1. NCBI lineage: Eukaryota > Metazoa > Chordata > Actinopteri > Albuliformes > Albulidae > Albula > Albula goreensis. The sequence goes on along the minus strand of CM040753.1, from coordinate 17,973,097 downwards.
AATCTGTTGTGTGTTTCTTGGCATGCTGAGGGGGGGATTACAAGTTGTCGCACAAAGGAATGCAAATTGCAAGCCAAACTCTCGGAGATGGCTTTGGAGGAGGCGACTATTGCTGGGTATTTGCCGATCCCCGATTCTTTTTCTCTATTTTATGTTTTTTCTATTAGTCTTAATAACTGTGAAGGGTCTGAAAGTGGTCACTGTATTCATCTCAAATCAATGGATTACCCACACCGACCTCTATAGACCTCCCGATTTGCATTCTATTGAAATATCGACGCTGTGAGGTGACCACGAGGACAAAGTCTTCCACTGGTGTTAAGTCTATTCGAAAAAAAAATCAAATGAAAATCTTGAAATATTTAAATGGGGTTTCCCATCCCCCCAATGTACTCTGAAATATTGAGAGATGCATTTTTTCATTAATGATATGTCTCTTTCAGTTAGGCTGTGTAGCAATGGAACCTGCGGCCCGGAGGTCTGACTCAAGTAATATAATGAGAGCCTATAGAGCAGTTTACTCCTGCGCTGGTGTGAGACTGTGTCATTCCTACATACCATCTGACTACAATGGACGACTCAAGAGACAAATTAATAGATATATACTAAACTGTCACACAGAAAACAATGACACTATGGTAATCATACTTGTGAAAACCATGAAAATTATGCATAAAACTTTCTTCATTGTATTCATTACACACACACACACACACACACACACACACACACACACACACACACACACACACACACACACACACACACAGTTATGTATTTAATATCACACACACACGCATTTTGACATAATACATGACAATTACCATACGTGGTAGCAGTAAGTAGCTTCAGCGATCTTCAGCCCTGTCAAGATCCTTCTAATAGCTTTGTATCTATTTTATACGACATAACAATAATACAAAAGTGAAGCTGCATTAAACATTTTGAAAAACAATTGAACATCATCAGCATACTCCGTTAAAACGAAAGCAATTAATGAAATGCGGAATAAATGAATCTTCATTATTCAACATCATTCAGGAACAGGTACGGCATGGCAAATTATACGCCACATACAATTAGTTGCTGTTTAAGTTTGTAGTGAAATTGATTTTATGTTTCTGGACAGTATATTTAGTCTATGGGTTATAATGTAGTGGTGAATAAAAATACATTTTAGGTTATTGCAATTATTATTTAAGTAATGGCCTGCATGTATGTAGGAAAGTTACAAAACCTGAACAAGAGGCTCAGGTATGGCAAGTGCCATAAATTTCCATTACCAAAAGACGTCCCTGACAGAACGGCAATGATGAAGGTTTGGTGTCAGGGTGATGTCATCTTGGGCAGTGTTTACGTCGTAGGCTAGATCTGATGTAGCTACTGGTCGTGAAACTGTGAAGCTGTGAACAATATCTCCTTCTAGCGGCTGAGTGACGTAGTGCAGGGCATAATTGGCTTCCGTCTTGACAGTGACGAGATAAATGTGTAATAATAATAATAATAATAATAATAATAATAATAGTTTCTTTTACTTATAAAGTCTGAAACAAGTAACATTTTCAAAATAATGTTTATTCTAATTTTTAAGTTTTCTCTTGTGGTCAAGTGGACCGTGCTTTATTGATACGGAAGGAATCCTTTCTGCCACGATCCTATCAAAGAGACAGCAGGACACAGCCGAAACTCTGCTGAATTATTTCCAAAAAATAGAGTGCATTTGATCCCTACCGATCCTATATAAACTCTGTTATCGTTCAATTTAACCGAAATAGTTTCGTGTGCAAGCAAACTATACGATCATTGTGCAAGAATAGTTTTCCTCTGGATTGTTTGGGTAAATGTTGGTTTCTTTTTCTGTTGTTTGTGACTAGTATGAATTAATTTGGTTTCCTGAGGGTCAAAACAGGAAAGATAAAGTCTTTGACCCTTGCCTAGTGACGGCGAATTGTTTTTTGAGCGGGTGCAGTCACACAGGGATATGTGTTAGCAGAGGAGGACGCTCCCTTTTAATGTGGGCTGCGTGCGAATTTTTATTTTTTGGCTGAGGCGTGCAGTTTTCCTTCCCTCCGACCTCTCTGCCTGTTTGCGTCCGTGTCGCCCATGTCATTCCCTTCTCTCTCGACACAGATCAGCGGGAACGATCTGCTGGATTTAATTAAAGAACAACAACATTATCTTAGCGACGCTTAGCTGCCCCGCCGTAAAGAGACTGTCCTCTCCCACCTCGGATCCCGTGCGTACAGGAGAAAGGGGGTGTGGTGCTTCGCCCTGCCCAGCCCTCAATCCCTCTTCCATGGACAGTGCTTTAGTGGCCTTGGCTATAAAACATCTTGTCACATGAGGGAGTTACAATGATGTTTTACAACACCCAGCTCCCACAGAAGAGCCATAATCGAGTCCCCCATAACTTTTTAACAGGGCCTTATTTTGCTTGAAGAGTTGCATAATATTCTCAGAGCATTATTTTCTAACCTGCATTAAAAGGGTGTACACACCTTGGCATTGTTTGTCCATAAAGTCTGCACTTAAGTGCAAGGCCACAGAGGCAGGCAGGTGGTGGTGGGGTGGGGATTAACTGATGTTACTGCCACCTTGTAGATTTCAGACAAGTAAGAATAATCTTTGGCAAGGACATCTCTGACCTCATCATTGTGTCCATTCTCTCTGTGAATAACTTTGGCTATAGAGACCGGATCGGGGGAGAATATTCTGATTTTAATCATATTTCACTGCTTACCCTGAGTACTTCAATTTATTTACAAAAGTCACTGATTTGCTACACACCTTGCTAGTCCACACACCTTGTTTCCAAGGTTGACATTAGCAAATGATGAAAACAAAATAAAAAACTAGCAAATACTAATTAAACCTGCATACACTATGGCCCTCTGGGACTACATTTAAACCAGCAAACATTGCAGTCCTTGTAGATACTGTGGTCTCTCTGTCAGCTTGTCTGTCTTTCAGTTTGCTGATTTAACATGATGAAAACATGTCCCTCCATCCTTGCCTGCACTTGCATGACAGGGTTTAAAGTGAGCACCTAAAAGACACATGACAGAGTAAGAACAGAGTAATAAGCCCTATAATTTAAAAATCAACTTAAAGATTTCAATGGCTGTTTCTAAGGAAAGATTACAAACGTGTCCCCAAAAAAATACAGTATGTTTCCTGGGTAACGCAGCTCCTCGAATGTAAATCAGATCAGATGGCTCTTGTGTTCTGTGGCGATTCTCTGAGAGAGGTGACTAACGCTTTCTCGTACAGAGAGGCGGGCGGGAGTCAGCAATAAGCTGGGAAACCGTCCCTGAGATCTTTTTTATTTCTGAATTGATCAATTTTCCTCTTTTACTTTTTTGCCCTTCCACTCAGGGAGCGCAGAATCCTGTAAAGCATGCTCACTTACAGTAGTGCTGTCGCAGTGGGAGAGAGGTCAGTGTTATCTAAACAGACCCATTGGGCTATTTGCTATAGCACCCTCCATCCAGGAGGGAGTCGGAGAAATCAGCCCATCACTTCAATCAAGCCAGCGAGATGCACAGTGAATCCATAATATGCCTGGCAGAGGAAATCAGACAGAAAACAGAGGGAGAGGGAGTGGGAGAGTGTGAGAAAAAGAGAGTGAGAGAGGGAGGGAGTGTAAGAGGGTGAGGAAGAGAGAGAGAGAGATCAGGAAAAAGCAAGTTATTGGTGTCAATGGCTGCTATTTTGCTAGTGTTGTTGTTTGTTTACTGATGGAAACAAACAAGTGATTGTTGAAGGTGAGAAAATAGAGTGTAGAGATGTCTCCAGTAAACAAGGAGCTTCTTGTGTGTGTGTGTGTGTGTGTGTGTGTGTGTGTGTGTGTGTGTGTGTGTGTGTGTGTGTGTGTGTGTGTGTGTGTGTGTGTGTGTGTGTGTGTGTGTGTGTGTGTATGTGTGTGTGTGTGTGCATGAGTATGTGTGTACAGTGTATGTAAGTATGCATATGTGTATGGTTGAGTGTATATATATATGAGAATACGGGAATGGACTTGAGTCTTTTGTATGTAAATGCTTGTGCATGCATATGTGTGTATGTGGATGTGTTAACAGTGTGTATGAGTGTGTTTTTGTGCATGTATATGTGTGTGTATGAGTGAGTGTGTTTTGGTACATCAGAATGTTTGTGGCTTTATTTGTATGTATGTACTTCAATGGAAAAAGCATATACCAGGAGGTCCTCGGGTTACGACGGTCGCGAGTTACGTCGTTTCGTGGTTACGATGCACTCCCATAAATTACTGAAAAAACCCAGTTTCGACCTAAGCGGTATGTTTCGTAAATACGACCACAGAAATAAAGATAAGAAATTGTTCTCTTTTTTTAAATTAATGTTTCATTTAATTACTGTATTTTATATGTCCTTCATGTGTTGTGTGTACAGTGTGAGTGACTTAAGGTGTTAATTTAGGTATAATTTAGGTATAAATCCCGATTTACGTCGAAAATCGGCTTGGCACAAGTCGTAGGAACGGAACTCGTTCGTAAGTCGAGGACCCTCTATAATTTCTGCAAATGACTCACACGTGGACATTTCACATGTCATTCATATGTAGGCCCGTACTATACATTCCCACATATTTTCACTTAATGGGTATTCAAGTTGCACATCATATAGATGCATATGCTTCTTGGACATTTTATATGGGGAATTCATGTGACATGCATGTGTGTTACAGTATGTGCATGACTGTGAACTTGTGTCTTTGTGTGTATGTATCTGTGCATGTCTATGGGTATGTCTGTCTGTGTATGTAAATAAATATATGTGCATATGTATGTGAATTTGTATGTACTGTATAAATGTGATTGTGTGCATGAATGTATTTGTGTGGGAGGTAAGATAAGTAAGATAGAAGTGTAAATGTAGTAGAAGTGAATCTGTAAGTGTAATCAGGTTCATGTTCTCATTTTTGAAGGTTTCAGATTGTTTGTGCTGATCTGTGTATACACTTGCTTCAGATACCCAGTAATTACAAAGAGGATCCAGGTATGTGATCTTTTGCATGTGGTATTTGTGTAAGTATCAGTCAGCAGACAGCAGAGGGGAAACTCCATGCATATCATCCTGAAGGTGTTGCTGATCGATAGCAATGATATGCGTTTGTCAGGGTAATCTTGCTTTGCTCTTCCCTGTCAAGGCTTCACCTTGAGCGTTAGGCCCAGACGGGGCCTTCCCTGCTCAGCCTGTTTGCTCAGCGGCAGCTCCCGCCCGCTGCTCATTTCCCTCCCCACACACTGACCTTTGACCACATTAAAGTCTTTATTATTATGGGCTCCCAACATGCAGCCCTTATCATCAGGAATCAAACATTAAGAGAGCAACTTAGGGTCCATGTTGCACTGAGAAACTGAGTTTACTTAAAAAAAAGAAACAGAGGGGAATGGATATCAAACAATGAATGGGGGTGAAAGGAGATAGCTTAAACCAAGAAAAAATTAAGACATGAATCAGGACAAAGAGATTGGACAAAAAGAGGCTGAGCTGAAAGTGGGAGAATCTCACCAGCTGGGTGAAAGGACACGAGGACAGAGAAAGATAGAGAAATACAGGAAAGCAACCAGAAAAAGAGAAGGAGGGATGGTGAAAGAGACTGAGGGTGATAAGCTGAATGACAGATTTTGCTCTTCACAGCTCTGACAGTGATCCTGTGCATGGGTTTCTTATGCCTGGTTTGGGTTTATGCTGTTGTCTCTAGCATTTCCTGTTCACTAAACCCAGGCAGTATAATGAGGGGGTGGTGTCCAAGCTCTTGGCAAACAGGACATTTTACGATTCAGCTTTGCAATTACCTGTTACCTTGACTGTTGCATTTTAAGTGCAGCCTGGCCTTGGAGTTACCTGGATACACCTGAAGGCAGGTGATAAAAGAATCCTGGGTGATGGAGCTGCAGGTCTGGAATTAAAGTGATATCAGTATATTATTTGTTTTAAATGACAACTGTCTCCCATCTGTCTGCTACTCTGCCAGACTGTGATTCAACAAGAATTTACCCTCAGCTAAACTTTTTCAATAAAAATCTGTGTGTTTGTATTGATATAGATATAAATATATATTATGACTCAGATAATATGGATACTTATGTGCTAATAATTAATTGGAGTACTGTTTTTTCATAGTCCTTCTTGGACAGTTCCACAGAAGTTTTAAATTGAAGATTTATTTTTATTTTGAAGGAAACCCTATAGTTCTTTGAGAGATGGAAATCTACTCCACACTCTACATCCCAGACCCCCTCAAGGTTAAATTATGTTTAGATTGTGATTGGGAAGACCATGGAATGTGTTTGACAGCATTCTGGTTATTCAAAACCACTTTTGATGCATTTCAGCAGTATGAGTGGAAGTCACCTTGGAACATGGGATATCTTGAGCAAACAATATCTGCATCCTGACGATCACCTGGTAGAGAAAAGTGGTTTCATATCTCTTGGCTGTAATGTCATACAGAGAAACAATAACACCTGATAACTCTCATAAAATAGCAACCCATGCCAAAACAGGTATATGTATAATAGCTGGGAGCAGAAAATGTGGGTTAAGGGCTTCCTTTGGCTTCATCCAAATATAAACCCATTGAGATATAAGTGGTAAAATATGACTTATCAGACCATTTCCACGTTACTTCCTTCTGCTGCTCAGTAGTAGTAGCAGCCCTAGCAAAATTTCAGCGTTGTGAAGCTCAGTGCACAGTATTTTTTGAGACTGGGTCATGGAGGTGTAGATTTAGTTCTGTGGTCATTTTATTTATTTATTTTTTTTGACTATTCCACCTGTAATTTGGGCACCAACTTAACACAGCATTCATTGGATCTCTCTCATGCTTTTCATGCTTCAGAAACATACATTTTTGTTTATAAAATGCATTTTATAGCAGAAACGTACTGGAATATAGCATTGACATTTACTTGAAATATGGCTATACAAATATCTAAATCTAAGTATGTAAAAATGGGAGTCCTCTGTCATATGGCGGTTCAATTATTTTGTCTACCCCCCGCATATGTGTATGTGTGTGTGTGCGTGTGTGTGTTTGTGCATGCGTGTGTGCGTGTGTGTGTGTGTGTGTGTGTGTGTGTGTGTGTGTGTGTGTGTGTGTGTGGTAAGCACTGCACATTTTCATCTTAGAAAAAAAAAAAATTTCTTCTTCCTTTTCCTCTTCTGGAGATGTACCTCTTAATGGATTGGTTGAGATTTTTCTTCAACAAAATCCCTTTTTTATATTGTCAGGTACACTTATTTTCTCTCAGTTGTAAAGATGTGTCACTTTTTTTTTTGCATTTTGTGAGTGATCTAAAAAGTAATTCTTCAGTTTCTCACCCTGACGTCTGACCTTAATAAAGCATGTGCGTGTGTGCGCATCGTTGCAGTTACACCAGTGTGTTTGCTCTCCGGCCGTTTAGCCTCAGTTAGCTATGCAGACAGCCCAACTCCACCCCACACATCTCCCTCCCACTCCCTCTGTCCTATTAGTTATGTTTGAGGAGCCTGATCTCAGCCCATTTGACCTCCACCTTCTCCCTGACCTCCAGTGCTATCCCTGGCTAAAGGGAGGGGGTAGGGTGGGGGGCACTGCTGTCTGACTCTGAGCAAACTCTGATGGTCAAACACACATCCAGCCCCCAACCCTCCCACCCTGCCCCCCACACTAGCTAGCTGTTCTCCACTGTCACATCCACAGCTGGTCCTCCATGGTCCTTAATCAATCTGAATTCATCTGTTGAACCATCCCCCCCTCATGATCAAATATTCAGATGGCTTGGCCATTATGCTCACTATGCAATCGCAGTCATTAATGTTCTGTTTAATTAATGAATACACTTGTAATGTCTACACAAAGGCAATTCATACCAAGATATTGGACTCAATATTCAGTAGCAAACTTAACACTGTTTTGATATGCAATGAAATATACAGACTATTCCAGAGTTGTTTTTGTAGTTTTGTTGGTATGCCTCATAATCTGATTATTATTAAATATTTATCTGAGAGATCAAACAATCAGAAATATATTTTTTGGATTCTGTTGGTACCATACAAAATAATTTCCTATGTCAATAAGGCTATATGGAGATTTACCACATTATGGACTATCCCCTTCCAAGTACTTTATAAACTAAAAAATTCTCAGTATGTGGGGCGTTTTTGGCTTGTGGCACCCTAAGTGTGCATGAGGAGGAAAATATGAGCAGAGGAGCAGGCTGAAAAGACCTCTTGCCCCATATGGGTTGGATCAAGTGTAGTATTCTGGATAGGCCTGCCCTGCAATAAGATTCACATCAATGTCATTTCTGTCTTACAGCAAGCTGATAGTATTGTAATGTTTAAGGAATTCCCTTCTCTCCACTTTCTGTTTTCTGTTTCCATCCTTAGATGTCCGCTTTTGTTGAGCGTCCGCACCATTTAAAACACTCTGGATGAGTATCACTCTACAAAAATCATTGTTGCATTTGTGTTCAAACAGTGAACCGTTAAGCATTTTCATCAGAAACTAGAGGTATAATGTCCCTGAAAATGATATTTCAGTGGACTATTCACCTGTTTTACATTTTATATGTTGTTATTGTTAAGACAGAACAATTGCTTGTTATTACTAATCAGCAAACCTTTTTACCTTGAACAGTATTCAGGTCAAATGATGGTTCAGTGCTTTGTGGAATCAAATGTATGTTTATAAAAAGGTGAATTAATGGTGCAGCGTATCTGTGGATAAAGTCATATTTGTTTTTTTCCCTTGGTTTTCCCTGCCCCTGTAGAACAGCTTTCATGTGCGTGTGATTACCATATTTCATTACAGCATGGAGTGTCTGTGCAGAGGCATCAAAGCGGTCGACTCATCGCAGGAACGGCGGCCGCTGTCTGCCAGAGTAGTACACAACTATTTTTTTAAAGAATAAATTTGCTCGCGTCTGTTTTTGAGTGCACTCTCTCTGTCAAGCTGTTGTCGATATCAAAGAGAACCCATTTCGCATGTGAAGTGCCCCTTGTTCCGAATAATAAAGCCCAGAAATGTCGCAAAAATCTGTGAAACATGACACTCTTTTCCTTCTCTCTCTGCCTCTGTCCCTCTCACTCTGTTTCTCTCCTCCTCCATGGAACTGCTCGTTCACCAGGGGCTCACTCACAGAAAAACCATTTCAATACAGAAAAGGAAACTTTCAAATAAAGATGTGTTTTATGACCCCAGTATACTGTATTTTCTGTTGTAAATATTTTTACATCACCTTTTGAAATAATGGTGCCATGTAGATGTAAATGTGTTTGTTTCAAAAATGTATACTAAAACTACTATTAGTGCATTGAATGTAGTTGCCATAATTTTTTTCTCTTATTGCAGGACAAAAATGGGTCTCAGCACATGTGAGCAATGATACTCACGACTCACTGTCACCAGTGGTTTGCAGCTGAGAGAGTGTACATCATTCTGGAGGCCATGTTTGAGTCTGGGTGACTGATGTGATTACTACTTACCCCAAAATGAGTGGCACAACCTCATTACTGCCACACAGACATTCTGTGGACAATCTGGCATACAAATACATATCCTTGGCCACTCTGACTCTGCAGGAGGGTTACCCCGATTCATTTCTACTATTCTGAGGGCCAAAGATAGAGAGTTTTAATGTAATGCAGCATGGCCCATAATTAGATGAGAGGACTCCCAGAAATGCAGCATTTAGTTTAGCACTGAGGATATCATACACATCATAATTAGAAAACACTTTTCTGATCTATCTATCAACAGATGTCTCAGTAACACTTGTTGCCAAAATAAATATTACTTTAAAACACAACTTAACTGAGTAATAATGATATGCATAAACACATGAGAATACCTTGTGGTGACATATTCACTATAGCTCTCACTGATAAACGCACACTGCAGCTGCTATTCTTATGTGATACAATGCATTTATGATGGAACTGTAATAATTATTTCACATGGTTATACCACCAATACTGTACTCAGAATAGTTGCTTTCAGAAATCTCACATTTTCCTGGGACTGCACAACAATTAGTACCAAGACCTCCTATTGGGATAAAAAATATTTTCTAAAAAAAGGACCAAAGGACCACGGAGAAATAATGAAAACTAGAGAAAGCAGTAATCTTTGTAATTATAACTGGCGAAAATGGAGGAGATTTCCTCACCCCTGTCTCCTGTCTCTTCTCTCCCACGTCAGCTCAGCCTGCTCCCGATCCACTCCAGCACACCTCAGCCCTCGTGAGCCTTAACCTTGGAACCCCCCAGCCCACAAACACATGCACATGCTGGGGGGGATTTCACAGGCCGGAGGTGAGTGTTTGGGGGAGAGGTTGGCAAAGGAGGACCTGGGACATTATATGCTTTAACATGACTGGCAAATCCACCGCGGTTAAACAAACTTAACCTTCATTTGTGAAACGGTGCAAATCAAAGGGCAAAAAACGACTTGTGCAAGTAATTACCGCCTGGGGAAAGACAACGGGGGAAAGAGAAAAGAACAAGGGGGGAGTGGAGGGAGAGAGAGAGTGAGAGAGGGATACAGAGAGAGACATCAGGGGAGATAGACCAGGTGAAAAAGAGAAGAGAAATGGGAATCATTTAAGAAGATCAAGCATTTTTAATGAGTTTGCCCAGAAATTGATTTTTTTCCCACTTGTAATCTTTTATTTATATGCACCCGGAGATACCTCCCCTGCCCAACGAGGGGTCACCCTGCTCTGAACTCTGTCAGGACCCCCAGTCCCTCAAACAACTCCCCCCAAGCCCAGGGAAAATGGTATTTTAGCAAAAGCAAACATTGACCTGTCGTGGCTTAAGGGGCGAAATAGCTGTTTATTTTGAATCTTGTTCTCATCTCTGGCTAAGCAAGAAAGTGTGCTCACCAGGAGCAGAGCAAGGAACAAAGGGATAATTGGAAATAATTGTTAAGACTGGAATACAGGGGTTACTATAAATGAGTTTCAGTAACTTTTGTTATCATCATTATCATTATTATTATTAGTAGTAGTAGTATTATTAGCAGTTGTAGTAGTAGTTCCAGTAGTGCCAATCAGTAATTCTATGTTATTATTATTATTATTATTATTATTATTATTATTATTATTATTATTATTATACTAAGTATCTCAAAACGTCACATCTTGGAAACATGTCTGAACTCTAAAGCCTAGTTTAGGCAGGCTGAATATTTAGAATGTTATTGCTTATTGTTAATCAATCATTCCGAAAAAGGGGTTAATGAGAAGTGTCAACTATTACTACATAATAACGTTTTATCTGACAAATAAGCATACAACATTCAAAGACCAAGTCAAATGGAACCATTTCAATGCAATAAGCATTAAAGGTCTATTTCACCTCTGGAAAAAAAAATGCGCATTAAAAACGCAGTTTATTATTTGGTGCTCTCATTTTAAAAATAATGTATTTGATTGTACTTCAAACGTTTAATTCAAACATACATAAGCAAAAACGCATTGTGTAGCTCCAAAGTCACACAAGTTACCGGAATTTGTTATCTGATAAAACAGCAGAAATCTTAAAAGCGAAGAAGCCTGACTGCAAAAATCATTTCCTCTAGCTAACGGATAATATGCATCAACAACTGAAAGAATCCCGATATCGCGGTGCACCGCGGTGTAATTTAAGGGAGATGTTACGCTGCCTGCCCACTTGGCAAAAGCACAAGGACATTCACTGACTAGACACCACTACCAAGGAAAACCACATTTTAGTTATTTATGCTGCCCTTCGTTAAATATCAATTAACGAGCAAGTTTTAAATGTGAGCAGATTGTAACCCGTTCCATTACTAAAATATTAATTACAACTCAAACTGTTAGAATGGTAGCCAATACCCTGACTTCACTGTGGCATAAGATTACATTATGCTCCCAATTAACTTAAAGGCTGTATCAGTAAGGCTGAATGCATTTTATCTAGAAATGAAGAAAACACTATTTGTTTAATTATAACACCGATGTATGATAGTAGCTTCAAGATTTTATACTAAACAGTGTGCTGCAGATAAAACGATGGCCTATATCCTGTGTAATACTTATATTTGTTAACATTCATGTGCCGGGTGCACAATAAATGTCACCCAACTCATATAGGATCGAGATATGCCTTGATTGTGACAGTTCAATTTCTTCAAACTTAGATATTAATAGTTAAATTGCATTCAGCTGAGGCAGGTGGGTAATATTATTTTCTTTATGGTTATAAATAGAAACATTCCATTTCAGATTATCACGGTAAAAGTTACAGTTTAGACTATCTGACAAGACTGTACACATTTTTGTGTTCTTTAACTTGTCTTTGCAACACTAATAGCAAACCCAAGGAGGTTAATTTGATGTAGCAATCCAAGTAAATGGAAGAGCCGATTTTACCTACCTCAGCTCGTTCCCCCATCAATAGGAACAGGCATAAAATTGCAAACAAACCCCTGTGAGACAGCACGCTGCACGGCCTTTAATTAATTCGCATTTTTAAGATGGCCAAACTCAGTTAGTGAACTGCTCTCTAGTAGACTGACTTTACACAGAGATATGGAATTCACATAGAAGCCATGGCACAACAGTTATTGCAGCCAAAGAGAGCGAAGTGGCTGAACAGTGCATCTCATGTGGATCCAATGGAAGGAGTTCTCGAAAGTAATTTTATCGCTTCAGAATCTCACCACCAGGTTTGACCTATTCGCCATATGGCTGTTATTTCAGTTGAAAATTATTTTATCAGCCCTCCTGGTATGCCCCAGTTTGTTTTACATATGCTGTTGTCGCCATCTAGCGGAAGCCCTACTACAGATCTCCATTTTGTAGAAAATGCAGTCATGGAATCAAATCAACCAAGCGAGCGCTGTGTGTTTAAAGCTCTTGTGCACGCAAATCTATTGTTTGTCACGGGTCATTTTTCTGAAGTGGGTTGGGATGGATGGATAGTTTTGGTACATGCCGGTGGCAGAGGTAGTTCTCTTTAGCCACTTATTCTATTTAATTTGGCCAAAGGTTGAGTAAAAACATTGTAGTGTTTGCGTTTCACAGGCTCTGGTCCAGTATGGAAAGGCCAAGGGTTGCTGGATTTATAATGGAATTATAAATCAAATACGATGAGTGGGATATGGTGCTGAAAACCCAAACAATTTTATTGGTTTACAGCTTTATGAAAGTTTTTAAAAAGAAATCTATCATTAGGTTGACCATAAACTTAGCATGTAGTGGCCAAATGCAAAATACAATATTAAATTACCCGAGGTTCCCTCGTTGTGGCCACTGAAGACCGCTGGCCTTGTTTTTCCAGTAGAGGGCAGACTGAGCTCAGTTACTTCAGTATTCTAGGCGGACATTAGTGCAGGTACGTGATACATGCATATTTGGGCAAAAATGCACAGGTTCACTTTACCCTGAATGTACACACTAATTCATATCTGTAATTTGTGTATATGGGCATAATTGTGGTCACAGGCAAGTCCTTTCCTCATTGATGGGGCTCAGTGAAGACTCATACAAGGGCACAGGAACCATAAAATATTGGGGTGATTTTGAAAATGTTTTTGCATATACCCACCCCCAGAGAATTTGATTCAGACTGAATGTGATTCAGATTGGGTCCCAGCCAGTGCCTCCTTAACCAGACTTTGCATATGTAACATGTCAGACACATTGTTTTTTCATGTTTTATTTTTCATTAATCAACAAATGCATGAAAATATACTCTTCAAGAAAGAATAAATATACAATATTTCTTTATGAACAAAATGCACAATTTACAAAAACCTCAACTGCAGGATATTTCTTCCTGTGCTTCTAATAAAATATCAGTGACTTTATTATAATTGTTATTGTCATTAGTAGAATTACAGTTCTATTATAATTTTAATAATATTTATTAACATTATATCAATATTATTTATCTTAATTTCTTTTTTTATGTGATATAAAGTATTAATAACTCAAAAATATTACCTGTTTATTCATTATTTTATATTATTTTGAGTATGTAGTGTGTCGGTTTCCAGGTATCATTGTTCATTTAGGGATACAGTAAGACTACTGTCACCCTACTTCCACCCACAGCTTCAAGGAGGTAGTCAGACCTTGAATCTTGAAGACTTTGTCTGTTATTCCATCAAATCTTGTCCTTAACTTTGGCTCACAATTAAATACAAGCAGTCATTTTTATCTACAACAACCGAACTTGGCAAGGACATCAGTTATTAAAATTCATGAAATGAAAGTTTCCAAGCTGTTCTTGTTCTTGCAGAGAAAAAAACATTTGTATTGAATTGTAAGTATATGTTATGGACAAATTTTGATTGAATCCCTTGAATATCAGACAGTCCAGCAGCAGCTGTGGGCATTCCAGCAATGGGGCAGGCTGCCGAGAGACCACTGTCTGCTCATTAGCTGGGCAGAGCCAATGGCATGAGTACAATATGGGTGGGCATTTCAGCTGGTTATGTGACTTCCAAACTGGCTTTCCCTCTGAACCACATCAGGACTTCCACTTTGTAAAAGCTTGATTTGTGTACATATAGTAAAATTGCAAAGGCAATCAGCAACAATGCCAGTGCAAAAACAGGAGCTGTCTGCTGTGGCCTTTAGGTTCAGACTGAACTTCAGTTTGAGTTTGAGCTGATCTTCCTAAAAATTGCACCAATCCAAACAAATTAAATTCTACTGATCCCAAATTTGACATGAATATTAATACCTACTGTAATATGTAATATGCTGTGTTATTCACACTCTGTCCATGAGGGGGTAATAGAAAAGGATTGGAGAGAGAGAACATTTGCACGTCTTGCCTCCTATGAACAATAAGGATGACACAATACTAATACAGTTAAAAAGTAGTTAATGCATCTTAGCCATACATCAGCCCACTAAGTGTCAGTGATCTACATAATAAAACCGCATGGGTCATTTGTAGCAACGTCCCCTCAAATTGCCTTTTGTCTTGACATATGTGAACTTCGTTTGGATCGTTTCTGTTTTTTTTTTTTTGCAATTAATAGCCCAGAGGCGAAATCATTTTCAAAGGAAACTTTGACAAATTGATTGATTTTTTATCTGTTTCTCAGAGGCGGATTCCCCGCCCTAGGTCATGTCAATAGTACACTATGCTATATTTTGAGCATCTGATATTAGCAGAGAGGACGTTAGCAATTACAAGGTGTTTTAAAGTAATAAATGTGCATTAGAGCTTTAAAAAAATCCTCCTTCTTAACAAGTTAATGGAAAATGACAAGTTTATGACAAAGCTCTATGGCTCTGTGTAACACTAGTGTTTTAACATCCAAATTGTCATTCAAGCTAAACAAAAAAACCACATCTCTTCAACAAATGTTCAGACTCTTAAACTAGCAAGTATTTTATCTATCCATATGGGGCAAATTCTGAGTCATTACTCAACAGAACAATCATGAGTAACTTTCCACTTCACTTCAGCAAATCATTGCTGACACTTGTCACAGTTCTTGTGTTTTGTGCAAAATATCCAATGTGAAAAGTACTACAATTATATGAACCCTTTCACAGAGAATGTGTGGCAGTGTAGCATAATGATTGGGGACCTGGGCTTTTAATTTCTACATTGCAGGTTCTGTTTTATATAACAATATACTGGTATTGGAGTTACATCGGAAATCAAAACACTGCACATTTATAGTAGATTCATGAGGATTGCAGAAACACCTTTCATCAGGCATCCATTAAGTATTAAGTATTACTGTTGAATAAATGCTTAGTTAAAATAGTTATGAATGTCTACAAGCCTCATGAACATGCTACAAATGTCAGGTATTATGAATGGCTGCATCAGCAACTTTCAAATAAAAGTGGGGTATTGCTGTTGTACCCTAGAGAAAAGTGCTTAACCTGAACCGATTCAGTAAATATCCAGTGGTTCAAATGTGCCGCACAGAAAACTGTTGGCTGTGTAAGTCACTCTGGACACAGTATTTCCTAAATGTAAAATTCTCTCTCATTCGATTTACTCATTGACTTGGGTCTGACTTTTCTCTTCCAAGTGAAGACAGAAGTAGGGCAGGAGTCATCCATAGTAATGTTTGCTACTATTTTCCTGGGTTGACCTTTCACCTCTCTCCCACCACCACCTGTGACCTTTGTGACAGGGACTTTCAAAAGGCAACAAACAATATGGAGGAGAGCTCCCCTGTGTGGTCAGGAGGTCAGCAGCATGTGTGAGACCAGACAAACAATCAGGCTTGTGAGGGCGTGGCCGGTGCTGGGCAAGGCAGAGTCCAGTGCAGTAAGGGGTGGGGCCAGGCTGGGGGGCCGCTCCATTGAATGGAGGGTAGGTCTCCTGAGCTGGTGATGGCGTGTGAGTGGTGGTTCCACTGTAATATACCCATTTGTTATCCTTATATTCGGGAGTGGAGTGGTGCTGTCAAAAAATTGAAATTGTTGTTTAAAATATAGTGTATACATATTCATATGATTTCAGTTTTAAATTATGTTTCTAATTCAATATGTTGTTAAATAAGTTTTTTTTATCTTTTTTTTCAAATTTAAAGTTTGTGATGATAACAATTATTAGCTCATGTTAGTTCAAGGTTTGATCTTGCATACATTGGAATGTGCATTTGTCAATTCAGTCAATTCAAGAAATAAATTGAGAACAAAACAAAAGAGAAAAAGAGAGGGGAGGAGAAAACCCTCCCCTGTGCTGTGTCAACAGCTGATGAACTTCATTTCAGTTCATGGACAGGCTGCACTGAGATGGATCTGACCCCAAGCACTGAGCTTCTCTCACCTGTCCTCCATTCGCACCCATAGGTCACTGAACAGGCGTGTGCGGGTGTGTGCGCGCTGGTGTTTCCGGGGTCTCTTCTGCCGCCCAAACTCCTCCAGCTGGCTCAGGCTGTCTGGGAGCAGCAGGTGGGGCAGGTCCTCCTGCGTTTCCTCTGGATCTGGGGGGTTAGTACCCCAACTGAGGGAGGGGGGGCTCACTGTCTCAGAGGTCCCCAAACTGGAGGCCACAGTGGGTTCCTCTGGCTGAGATGAATATCTGAAGGATGGCCAACAACACCAAGAAATAATCAATACATTATTCATTTGCTTAATTACAGTGTCTATGCTTCCATCTGAAAAATCATAGAGGAATGGTAATATACTATAATGGTTGAGGGACCTTTGAAAAACAAATCAAGACACTGAATGTCCAAAATGTGTGTCAATGTCAATCACTATATCACGAAATATTGTACTGTGCCTGTGTATCATAGCCAAATGCTGGTCAATTTTTTGTCACAGCCACTGTTGTCTCCGGTGTCCTTCCAGACCAGAGTTTTCTTCTTTTCTTCTCATGATTTTAAAAATCTGGTCATATTCACAAGCCAATGTATTCTCCTCTAAGACATGTGACGTCAGCTGCTGCCTCTGTTCATGCTATATCTTGCACAGCCATGAGACATTAGAGGACATGCCCAGCTTTGTGCAGGCAAACAGTGAGTGACCAATTGGCCTGTAGTGGTCACTAGAGAGCAATGGGATACAGACATCCCTACTTACAGGTTCCCTCCCTCCCTGGATAAAGACTCCCCTAGCAACCGACCACAGCTGGTACATGCATGGTTAGGGTGCCATACTACACTTTAGGGCCCATCCATACAGTGGAATACTGCCTTCTTCTCTAGGCCATTTTTGTTAGCCAAAAAACCTCTTACAGCTGTAATTTATTGTGATGCGTGTGAAAGCAATGTCTGGAACGATGGTTTCATTTGCGTGATACAACTATGCTTTTCTGATTATATGAATAGTATTTTCCTCATTCTAACCTTTGTATGGGTGAGTGTTGTAAATAATACTGCTGCTGTTTTAATGGGCTCAACCTACAACAGCCTTTGGATAACCTCCTGGTCCTGACACCCCCCCTGCCCCCACACAGGACAGAGGTACTACCTGTCTGCCAAATAGCACATGCAGGCCTGAGTGGAGGGGGGTGGTTGCGTGAGGAGAAAATTCCCCCCTGTTCAGGAGCCAAGGGGTAAACCCTCAGGGGTAGTGTGAGCTGGCACACACAGGAGCTGGGCAGGCCAGCAGACCACAGCATGTCAAGGTACTGGAAGGCAGTGGTGACAAACTAAGGGATGTGCAAATGCTCGTGTCCAACCAATGAATTCTGCCTTAGCTGGTCATGTTACTCATCTAGTGCTGTGCATATAACCCAATGTTGTTGCACAGAATATATGCAGTCATTATTTAGCCAAAACAAACTACTTTCACTGTATATGCATTATGTGCAAGCCAACTAATACATGTGCAAATAATGGAACTAACCCAATTAAGAGTGGAGGCCAGGGTAAAAAGTAGCACACACTTTGTTCTTCATTGTACTGAGCTAAACGACACTGTGCTAGAGCACATACACAGTGTACCAAGGAGTTAGTACAGTTTACACATAAACATTACAGTACAGTTTACATGAAGAAAAGCCTATCAGTGTATATGAGGGTAAGCTATAGTTTACAGGGTACACAGAGGGCACACTAAGGCACCAGATAAAGAGGGTATACAATAGGGCAAAGAGTGACGAGAGGGTATATAACAGTGTACAAAGTATATAGAGGATACTCTGCAGTATATATGGTTTGTAGTATACAAAAAATGTACTGTACAGGGTATACAATAGTGTAATAGTTGTGAGATCATGTTTATGGTTTATAGAGAAATTATACAGTCAAAATGTACATTATGTGTACTACTGCTTGCTGTACACTGTGAATTTCCCAAGGAATTTGCTAAACACAATGGAGAACCTTGCGAGTGTTGGTGTGTATGTATGAGTATTTCTGTTAGCACAAGGCTACAGACGTACTCTGTGATCGGCTCTCCAGGAAGTGTGTGATCCACCTCATAGCCCTCCTGCCGCAGAATGTCCAACACACTGTGGTTCCCCAGGAAGTGCCCTAACAGGAAACAGGAAACAGTACTTACATAGGTTACAGACAGAAACAGAAGATGATGGAAAATGGTTTGTCTGTTCACTAGAGCTGTGTTTCAATTCAATCAGAAATTTTAGTTAACTACTTTAAGAACACCCATAATGTGAAACTTTTACAATTAATGAATTTAATTGCAATTCGTTGTCAGAACTAATGGAGCTTCAATAGAAGTGTCCTAAGTGAGCAACAATTCTGGGTAAAAAACGGTTTGACATAAAAAAGGGACATCTCCATTCCACAGCTGTCCTTTAACTTTTGAGTGCACTTATTCTCTTTAAGTATGTTCCCAATATTAAGGACAACACTGCTTCCATTCCCACCCCACCCAACACACACCCACAGTCACCCACCCACCCACCCACCAAACACACAATTCCTTCACTCTGAGACATCAAACGTACAGGCAGCTTCACCGCCATGATGAAAGGTTTTTATTTCTCTGAACAACCAATAATCCTGTGTCACTCAACCCCACAATATACAGTAATACTGCCTCATCCTCTCCTCTGCTGACATCACCCCTTCGCCACGCTCCTAAACCCTCATTACTGACATGCTGAAAAATCTTCAAGGCTGCCTTTTTAATATTTTTTATATTATTATTAAGATCATTCCTGAAAAAAGTTGTACATTTTCTTGGCTGTGCTGTTCAAAGGCATCGGCATGGACTGGCAGAGGCTGTGGTGGAGTGGCGGTCAGATCAGAGATCGAGATTGCGCCTCAGTACACCGTCCCACCCCACCCCCTCAAGTCAGTCAGTAATTCTGTCCTGGGACGGAGGCATAAAACAGGCCCGCCATTGAGCCGCCCGCCAAAGTGTGCCCACATCTCCCCCTCATCCTGCACCGCAGGCCAAAGACACTCACAAACCTGAACGCCATCTACCTGAATGTCTCTCACATCAGAGTCCAGCCATCCGGATTTGAAACATACAGAGCTGTGGGTGTGGATATATTTTTTATTAATTTATTTATAAGCCAACTTTTTTTTACACTTTTTATTGACACAGACATTTTCCGGTTGGAAGTGAGACAGCTCCTCTGGATTGTGGGTGTGGGGTCAAAGCCACCTCCATTTCGTGTCTGCTTGTTTATTTTCCCCCTCTCCAAAGGGCCTCTCACAGGGCTGCCATTACAGCCAGGCCTGCAGAGGAAGTCATTGGGCTGGAGGTTGAAGCTTTGCAGAAATGTGTGTGGTGGTCTGAACAGTGCAGTCAGTACACACATACTCCCTAAATGGCCCCAGAGCCCAAGAGAGCACCTGCCAGAGAAAAGATACTAGACCCCGCAAAACACTTCGTAGGGATGAAATGACTGTGGTCCTTTAGTTTTTAATGAAATAATACAATGATGAATGACTGCAAAAATGTTTCACATCTGAAGCTGAGAGAAGGAGCTTTTGAACATCAACATCGGCAAAGGTGGAAAAATGTCGAAGAGGTATATACAGCACATGGAATAAATCCTAAGGTGTTGCTACAGAGGGTACAGCCCTCTTCTTCCACAGGCACACAGATAGAATAAGACACTACTCCCCTGTCACTGACTGGCTTTGAGGTCTGACAGGAGTATGTCTATGCGAAAAGCTCATTGTTTATTTTGTGACTGCGATCAGTATTTGGATGTCAGTAAACAAACTGATGCTAAGAAATAAATAACCATCACATAAATCCAGTGAAAAATAAATATATTGGGGGTTTAATTAAAAGGTCTCTGCTTTTTGAAACTCTAACAGCCCTTTCCTGTCCAGGTCTTCCTGGCCTCTAGGCAAAGAGTGTGCTTCTTTGTGCTTATGCATGTGTGCGTGCATGTGAGTGTGCTTGTGTGTGCCTTTGCATGCATGTTTGTGCGTGTGTTTGTGTGTGCTCAAGTGTGTGTGTATGTGTGTGTTCCTAGCAGTTCCTAGTGTGTGTGTTTCCTGTGTTGGTTTGGGTCTGGGGTCTCTTTCTGTCGGGCCCCACTTTGCCATTTCTCTGTGCTCTGCCACCCAGGCTTTGGGTTTGGAGAGGCACACAGGGTCTGCACTGGGACGATGTCAGCACCTCATTACTCAAGTCGTTCTGCCCCTCCACCTCTCCTGTCAACAGGGCAACTCGACAGCACTCAGAGAAAGTGAAGGAGGGACAAAAGGAGAGAGGGAGAGATACAGAGAAAGCAGGCAGGCAGAAAACATTCGCAGGTCTGTTTGACACCTGATTGGAAGAGGAAGAGGGAGAGGAGAGGAGCAGTGGTAGTGGAAAAAGAGAGAGAAAGAGAGCAAGAGATGACAGAGCCTGTAGCCCTGCCGGCTGGGAACTGTTGCTATGCTGCAAACAAACACAAGATGTTGCTTTGCAAGACCCTGCAGCAATGGAGAGAGCCAGAGCAGAGCGAAGAGGGACAAGACAGAGGGAGAGAGAGGGGGAGACAGACAGAGAGAAAGAAAGAGACAGAGAGAGAGAGAGGGAGCACGAGAACAGACATACACAGGCCACTTAAAACGAGTGAGTATTCCTCTCCATAATTACAGAGCCCTGACTCTTTTCACAGCGCAGAGTGAGGAAGAATGGAGGGCCCTCTTTCAGCCTCCAACAGGACCAAAGCTGTGAGGTCTCCCACACATCACAAGCACAGCCTCCATCACTCCCCTCCACCTTTACCATCCAGGGTAATACTTCTTCCATCTCACAAATCACACCACCTCACCTCTCCCAAAACCAGAGCAGTCAGCCAAGTAATGAAGTTATTACTTTGATGCATTTTGCAAGCCATGCCCAGAAATCTTGCTTTTACAGCACCTGGTAATCAGTAAATCACCAGATAGCCTCCAAGTCAACAACAAAAAAAACTTGCGGAAAGAAATATTACCCTTAGCGCACCTGAAGCGTTTAAAATGGAACGGATCTCGTCTGATGTGTAAATCTACAGATCAGGAAATTCCACCCTCATGGCCCAGCTTTGTCTCTGTTTAAGTTTCAGGATTAATAGGAATTGGGAGTGTTTCCCCTGCTAAGTCGCAATGGCTATTTTTCCTTCCTAAATGATTTCACCCTACATGCATGTGAACATGTATCTCCAGAAGAGGGAGAGGGAGAAGGGGAGGGGGGATAACCTTTCTCTGGGACACAGCAGGTTAGGGCACATTAAAAGTTAATTGCCAAAATGGGGGTTGTTTAATTTTTAATAAATGAACTGTTAATGGGGATTAAACATATGGCTCAGAGGAGTATTTTGGAAGGTTTTTATTACCAGGAAGCATTTTCCAACTTTCAGGCCCAGCTCACTGACCTTTCACCTACACTGCTGCTCCAGAATGTGGGTGTATGACAAAGCATAGATGGTCCTGCTGGCTTGTTCTCGTTGTTATGTTTTCTGATGTTCTTGTATTCTAAAAATAGATGTGAGGCACTGGTAGAGGCCTATGACTGATCCTTGTAGATTAGTCTCTCTCTCCCCTGCATGTAGAAGGCACTGTCGCCCTAGGCTGCGGTGACTAGGCCCAGCCAGTGGGGGTCAATGGTTCTGCTGTCGGAACATTTAAACTGTTTCCCCTTCACTTTAAATATTTAGATGGTCCGTTTGCTTACGCCTGGGTTGACAAGCTGGAGAGCCACTGTGGTGTGTAACTGTCCCAGAAGAGAGAAGAGGAAGGGGGGAGGGGAAAAGGGGGAAGGGGGGTTCAGGGACTGGGGGTTCAGGACTGTGACACGCTAAAACGTTTAAGTGAAAATTGCCCTCACCGTTTGTTTTTGTTCCTGACAGCTGAGGCTTTAACTCCTTTTCTGGAGAGAAGAAAGTTAGGCAGCTGGTGGGAGAAAGACGTATTTTTCACACACACAGGAAAACACACACACACACATATGCACACATGTACACACAGACACATGCATATGCACACACACATGCACACTTATTCACACACAAAGACACTCACACAAACACGCAAAGATGGCAGGTAACTGAGAAGAAAATCCAAAGAAAAGGCTTGAAAAAGACATGATCACTCTTCTTACAGCAGTCAAGTAGCTTTTCCAGAGTAGCAAACTACAATTCTTGAGAGGCCTTCTAAGTCAGCTCAGCCAGCTTTCCTCTGGTCTCCTTAAAAGCATAAAGGCATGGCATAAATCTGCTATGACACACATACACACGCGCCCTTACACACCCGCACATATGCTCACACACACACACACACACACACACACAAATACAATTCTTCTGCATTATCCTTCTGCTCCATCTAGGTGTTTTCCCCACTCCAACCTCCCTCTCATCTCTCTTGCTCTCATTAATATAATCCCCCCTTCCTTTCCCAGAATAATTTAATTCTGCCCACCTCCCACCTTTTTGTAGTAATCTACCCACAATCCTTCTCTCTGTGCTTCTTATGACCATCATGTGATGATAAATCAACGTCACAGCATTTTGTCTCATACATACTGAGTACACAAAACCTGCAAAGGTGGAGCAGAGCTGTGCCAATCATGTGTGCAAAAGACGAAATAGGAGGGAATAAGCAAAACCCCCATTTAGCACCGAATTAACTCAAGATGTGTTGTTCTTCCGGGTAACGAAGCATGTAATCACTAAAGGGGCTTAATGAGCAACGCGGGTCTGAACGGGGCTGACAATGTCATCCGAGGGGAGAGGCAGGGGCTCAGAACATAGACTGATGGTGGGATACTGGATACGGGGTAACTTTGGGTAAAGACACAATGGAATGGGGTGGGAATTTAGTCAGATGGAATGTGCAATGCTGAACAGGAATGGATTGAGATGGATGGTGGGGGAGGGTCGAAATATCTGGAGAACATGAAAATAATCAAAAAAGTATTCAAGGCTGCCAGTACTTTCATGAACTAACTCACTAGGTCTCTATCATTGGAGGAAAGTAATGGTCCTCTTCCTGCTCCTGACCCAACTCTCCCCACTGATATGCCTCACTTCCATGACAGGGATCGTCCCTCAATCTCTTCCATCACCTCTTCCAGGAACAGCTACTTTTGACCCAAAGGGAAGAGGACAGAGAATTGAGGAAGTGATACACTCTCGTCTCCACGCCATCCAAACCAGACCCTGCACCACCTCAAATGTTCCCCAGCATCATTCAAACATAAAGAAATAAGCAGTTACATGAACCGCCCATTCAGCCTATTTAGACTCGCCATCTACCAACAATATACAGAATACCCAGTCCTGCATAAAGCCTGGACATGGACAAATCCAGGCCCTCTACCTCAACGGTTTGTCCTGGAAAACTGACTGAGACATCCACTCACTTAGTGTTTCTTGTCCATAGAAGCCTGTGCCCCTCTCCTCAAGCTTATCTGTGCCTCTTCTGTGCATGGATGTGCATATGTAGCTCTCTAGCTACTTCCATTGCAGCTTCATTCTAACAAAACCTGAAACTTTGATTAAGGAACTGAACTCACTCATTTGACCTTTTCCATCTTATAACCTCACCATATAATGAGCCTGGCCAAGCTGACACTCTGATGTGAGACAACTTCACCCAGTTATCAATTACTCCAAAGATGCAATTGTTGTAATGTATATTCTGAAAGCATTACTGACTGAAGACAGGGGGCATTAAAAGGGTGGACTGTTTGAATTTGATTAGTTTAGTTGACAGGATTAAAACACATGTAATTACAGAGACTGTAATGATAACGTGATAAAGTCCTGGACTTACTTCCATTTTGGTTATTGATAAGCCATCAGTGATAGCGCAATAATAAGAATCTTGCATATTAATAACAGAGAAGTTATTTTTTGTTGCACAGTGCCCATTGAATTGTACAGTAGAGCCCTATTCAGGAGTAGGAAATCACAACTGATAGTCAAACTTGCAGTCTATTGAGAGGAATGAGTTATGACAAGATTAAGTTTTAACGTAACACGTCTTTAGCTGAAGCGTATAAATGATGGGTTGGTAATATTAGGGGGGATAGCATGTGTGTCAGTGTGACTTATCTGTGGCCGGGACAGGGTTTGTAGTCACAGGGCCTCCTGCAGGGAGTCACAGGCCTGCACGGTTTCAGCAGTGTGGGAGACAGACAGCAGAGAGAGGGACCAGAGGGGTGGGGTATGCACTGGGGACATGACTGGCAAAGTAAACACAAACAACACACACACACACACACACACACAGTAACACACATGCACGCACACACACACAGTAACACACATGCACGCACGCACACACAGAAACACATGCACAAACAGACAGACACACATGTGCAGACATACACAGACATACTCACACACACTTGCATGGACAGACAGACACACATACAGGGAGACAGACAGACACACACGCACACATACATTCACATACTCATGTGCAAATGCAAGCATTACAAATCTACAAACATACACACACACATGCGCACACACACAAGCATATGCACATGCACAGACATATGACCACACACACACAAACAAATAACCACTAACACGTGTGCACACATACATAAAAACACACATACGCACATGAATATACCCAAACACACACCACATTTCACCCTTACCCTCTCTTCCACAGAATATTTTATGGGCTAAAAGAGAAGGATGAAGAAGAGATTGAAGATGCAGAACAGCTGGAGATAAAAAGAAGAGCGAAGGAAGATGCGTGGCGTCGGGTGATACAGGAAGGATAGAGACAGACAGGAAAGAAGACAGAGATGGCGAAAGAAGAGAAGTGGGATAGAGTGACAGAGCAAGGGACACACAGGGTGGAAGAATGTGCCTTCTTGGCTCTTGTCAAGAGATCTCTTTTACCCACAATCCCTGCACAACATATGTGCCCATTCCCCATTACACAAGAGTCTGGGATAGACACACACGTACACAGATATATACACACAAACACACAGACACATACACACATGCACACAGACACATACACACACACAGAGACACATACACACATGCACATAGACACATACACATACACACACATACACATGCGCACAGACACATACACACACAGAGACACATACACACATGCACACACACACACACGCACACACACACAGACACAGAAACATACATACACAAACACAGACACATACAAACACACATAAACATACATACACGAACACAGACACATACACACATGTACATAGACACATACACACACACACACACACACACACGCACAGACACATACACATACACACACGCACAGACACAGTCATTCACACACTCACACCCTTATGCCCAATGACACATATGCTCTCTATCTCTCTGTCTCTCTTGTAAACACACGCTGGCTCACATGCTCTCTGTCCGTCTTGCATTTACGCACGCAGGAACACACGTAGTCACTCAAGCGGAGTGTATATCAGCAAAGTGGTGGCGGAGCAGGGGCTGCTGCAGGAAATTCCAGGGGATGTTTTCAATAAGAACTGTGAGCTGTGCTGAGGAGCCAGCAAATGAAAACCTGCTGAAAACAAGCGGAGTAACTCCGGCCCGCTCCACACTCTGCCCACCTAAAGCTCATCAAACTGCTAATGAGAGAGGTTGTGTGTGTACATGAGTGTGTGTGTGAGTGTGTGTGTATGCATGTGTGAATGAGTTTATAAATGTACTTTTAGGCATTTAGAAATGTATTTGTTTTTTAACTATGATTCATTCATACAGCTCAATATTTACTGAAGGTTAAGCACTGTAGCTAGCTCAAGGATAACTAGCTCAGTCAAGCCCAGCCTGAGAAGTGAAGCTGCAAGCCCACCCAGTTACATGTGTGTGTGTGTGTGTATTTGAGTGTGTGTGCGTGTCTGTGCGTTTTTGTGTGCGTGCGTGCGTGTTTGTGTGTGTGTGTGTGTGTGTGTGTGTGTGTGTGTGTGTGTGTGTGTGTGTGTGTGTGTGTGTGTGTGTGTGTGTGTGTGACTGGGGTGCCTGAGCATGTGTTTCATGCTGTTGTTATGAAATGTTTTCACACTTCCCTAATAGCCATCCAGTCACTGGCACAAAGTACCATTTAAAAAGCATCCAGACTGGCTCCATGGGAAAATAAACATATGGAAATATGGCTGATTGTCATTGACTCTCCATATTCTTGGTATTTTTCAAACTGGAAGTTGTTGATGAACATAAAATATGACATTCAAATGAGAAATGAAAGCTAAATGGCAACTATGAGAAATTAAGAGGAGCTTCCTTAGGTGCTTTTAATTTAAAAGTTATGTGTTAACATTGATGCTGGTGGAGATAAAAACTGACGTTCTCCTGCAAAGTCTTCCTGTCAGAAGTATTTATTCACAGTGACATGATTTGGAAACAGCCTGTGAGATCACTGCTCCTGTGAGATCGTTGCGAACACTGCTAATGACCTGGGTCTGCTCGTCAGGGTGCTGCTGTCAAGCTGGGGTCTCACAAATAACATAAGGACATCAGACAGGGCATCTAACCCATACAGCATCCCATTTACCTACAGTCTAAAGAGTATGCAGCTCTGTGCATTCCTGAAAGCCAATTACATGGAAAATGTCCACTGTGTTCTGTGAAGATTTTTCAGATACTGGTATAAAAATGAACTTAAATGAAAGTGGACTGAAATAGACTCAAATGGAATGCATCCAAATGCTGATACATACATGGTGACTTTACTTCTGCATCACAAGACCTACAGAAAAATAAGCACATAAAAATGAGCATATACGCTGAGAGCAGTATATATGTACGTATGTATGTATGTATGTATGTATGTATGTATGTATGTATGTATGTATACATGCATAGCATGCATGAATAGTTGTTCAGTATGCATTGATTTTTAGTATGTATGAGGAGAAACTGAACATTCCATTTCACTCTGTTATATTCCATTATCTTCTATTCTCTGATATCTATACCGTGTGTTTCCACTTTCTCTGTGATCCTGGTCCAACAGTATCAGTACTGCATCCAAACGCTCTCCTCTTCAGGCCCCTGGATCAGGTTCTGTCCAATAGGGGGCAGCAGAGGGAGTGAAACTCATGCCCCCCCCCCGGAGGCTCCTATTTGTTCATTCTCCTCCTTGTTATGTCTTACTCCCTGTAGTACTTTCAAAAATAACTTGCATATAAAAAAGGAAAAAAGGGTCTATGTGAGAATGCTATTACCCAGAGCTTCTAGCAAGAGTGTGCCATGAGGCGGGCAGGAGGGGGTAAGAAAATTTAGGACTGGGCAACAAGAGAGAGGAAGGAGAAGGAAGGAGGGGGGGATCCCTCCACAGAGATGGATGGTCTGCCCAAACCACTTTATACACACATCGTATAGTTTAATTACCCCCGGAAAAGTCACGGAATGACCCGCGTAACTCTAGAATGTCTTAACCTGGGAGCCCAGTTTCCATGTTTGTTTTCATTCCTGTAGTTTTTTTTCTTTCAAAATAGTTCCTGGAGAAGCATTCCAAGTAAAATCCTGCTAGGAGGGGGCGGTTAATAGATATCAGCCAGATGGAGAAAGCAAGTTCTGATAAACAGAGATTTCAGCGCTCTCGCTGGATGAATGGGGCGATGCTGGCGTGGATGGAGAGCCGGAGAGGGGTCTGACATTTCCTCTGTACACACAGACAGAGAGGCAAACAACCAGAGAGACTGATGGAATAAATGAAAACAAAGACTGAAAGATTGACAATCAGCTACAGAGGCTGGAGAAAATATGAAACACAAAGATATACTTGAAGACAGACAGACAAATACACAGACAGGTGAGGAGAAAAATGTGAGACTCAATAGCCAGTTGAGCTACAGAAACAGACAGACAATACTTGAGAAAAGAAGAGAAAGAGACAGAGTGAGAGTGGAAGACGTTAAGGAGGAAAGAGAAAAAGCAAGTTCTCACAGATTGGTATGACAGGTCTCTCTCCCTCATCCACACACACATAGGGGTGCCACCTCCATCTTGTAAAAACCTGGAACACTACATTGTTGGAGGGGTGGGTGGCTGTGTCGATGAGTGGGTGTCTGGTTGCATTATTAAGCGGTGGTTGTGGGTGCAGAGGAAACACATACATACACACGTACACAGAAACGTATACACACACACACATATATAAATATATGCACACACATGCCCACAGACACATACACAAACATACACACATGGTCTGCACTCAGCTGGATAGAGATGCAGTGAACCTGAGAGCAGAGGAGGCAAAAGAGTGAATAGCACACAAGGGACAAAGCCTGGTGATCCGTGTTAATCACACAGGGCTGCACTAGAACCCAAGCAACATATCACAGACACACACACACATCAGGTTGGATAGGAGGGGTTAATAAGGACATATGAACAGTATGGCTACCAACACAATCCTCTTTGCCAAATGACAGGCAGGGTAAGTCATTTACCATCCTGGTACTATCCAAATGACCCCTTTCCCCAAACTACACCTCTACCCCTCAGCTGGAAGGGATAGAACGCTGTACAGGACAGGACGCGTGCAGGGGACACCAGGCACAGAGGTGTGTGGTCATCTCGCTCCTCGCTCTGCTCCATTTACACTAACTAGGGGCTGGGGAACTCCAGACATCAGCCTCTCACTGCTCCCTCCCTTTCATTCACATCACAGCTCACTTTTCTCTTCCAGAGCTCAGCAAGACCAGTCCAGCCATCCAGCCATCACCAGTGCTAATGAAAAAATATGATATTTGTGTTGGAATGAAGTAACACTTGCAGTTATTGAATTTGTACTGGGGGAAAAAAAGTAACAATTGCAACCATTGTATTTGTACTAGGAAGAAAACATAACATTTGCCGTTACTGTATTTGTACTGGAAAAAGTTACACTAGCTGCAGTTATTGTATGTTTATTGCAAAAACAGTAACACTTGGAGTTATTTGTCAAGTGAAAGGCAAGAATAAATGTTGTTTGATTCCAGGCGGTTTGTGTATATTGGAGTTTTAACACAGGCAACATTGAGATGGGAATGTAATGAGATGGCTTAATTGAAAATGTATCCAAAAATGTATCTCTCTCTCTTTCTTTCTCTTTCCATCTGGACCCTGCTACAGCTCACCTGGCCACACCCCCCGGTGATGTCACCACTCTCCCAGTGCTCTCTGTATAGCCAGTCCCTTTCTGTTGCTTCACCAGCCACATGTTCAACAGGGGTGTTCTACAGTCACAGTCATACAGTACCCTGAGTTGTGTGATTTGAGGTTCCACATTACCATATCTGTGTTCCATGTTACCATGGCTATGACACAAGAAACTTTCCCTTCCCCTACCCCCTCCAAACCCTGCCCACTGACCTGCACCAAAGGCAAAGAAGAAGGTCTGAGTGGGGCTGCGTTGCATGAGGGCAGAGACTCTACTCGCCATCCTCTGGTTCCGCTTGTAGATGAGCTCCTGCCGGAAGTAACTGTCAATCTGTTGGGCGGTGGAGCGGTCATGTGCTGGCAGGGAGCTGTTTGTGAAGTGAGGGAGCTGTAATCAGGGAGAGAGGGAGGAGGAGAGAGAGAGAACTGAATATCACTTTAATGTGTGGTTTGTAGACTTTACTCAGCAACACACAGAAGCTCTTCTTCCCTGCTTTTGTAGCTTTGTTCTAAATGGGCCTTTGTGCCACTCATGTGACGGCAGCAGTAGGGAGATAGTAGACTCTACTCCAGATGCAAAATCTTTGACAGAGCATCTGGAAAATAAGCATCTTGTGTATCCTACCTACACAAGATGATTAACCAGAAGTAATTGACCATTGTTTTATTGCAAAGTAAATCTCAGAAGTTTGGCTGTTGTTATGCCTCTACAGAGACAATAGTTCCTCAAGACTATGAAGATAGTCTTCTGAGAGATTAAATGACCTGGGAAAGAATTGAGAGAGGTGAATTTGAGACAGACATCAGAGCGAAGTGTGACTCCAACTGGAAATCACACCACTGGGCCCAGTCATTTTTATAGCCATGTGGTTAATGTGTTCGTTTTGGCAAGAGTTAACTCTGATCTCTGGGGCTGTTAACAGTGGATTTGGGAAGATTAAACGTATGATTCAGATATATAAGAAGGACAAATGGTGTATTTCATTTTAAATCCTTATGTAACATTGCTATTCATAGCACCTTAACAACTGCTAAATAGGTGGAGAGTTCATAATAAACCTTTTTTAGCGCTCTTAAATTATGTGCAGATGATAAATACATTGATTGCATAATCACCTGCATTTAAACGTATGTAGAAATGAAAAGATATGAGGAATTCACAGGGCTCATAAACATTACATGTGACCAGCACACTTTATATTCTGTATGAAAGTGTCATCAGTTTTGTACAGGAGACAGTATGTTTGGCGCTCACTGTATTCATCCTATTTTTCCATGGAATATCTCAAACATAACCATAGCCATATGGACCACAAAAGGGAAATGGCTGTATTCGTGGAAATATTTGGGAATGAAAATTTTGTTATCAGGAACGGCATTCAGAATGAGCTGATGTCATTTTCTGGCCACCTTAATGACTTTTCCCCCCCTGTTATGGCTTCAAAGGTTATGCGCTCAGGACTCTGAGATGAAGACCAAAAAATGTATGATCTATTCATGTCAAAAATATTGGAATGAAAAGCTTCAAATACCAGCAAATGAGAATGACAAAGGAAACCAAAAAAGAACATGATGATCTTTCTGGCATACAAAGAATCACAGACACATAGCTGATATCGATATATTAAAATTAAGAGGGACTGGTGTCATTAGGCAGCAGATCCAAGCAGAAATTATATAAAATTTTTATGTTTTATTTTAATTCTTGTTTGTGAGAATTCTCACATTCTTCTGAGTGACATCTATTTAAATATTGCATAATAAGAAAAATTAACTAGAGG
This sequence comes from Albula goreensis, assembly GCA_022829145.1. NCBI lineage: Eukaryota > Metazoa > Chordata > Actinopteri > Albuliformes > Albulidae > Albula > Albula goreensis. The sequence continues at coordinate 17,941,328 of CM040753.1, read as the reverse complement.
GAAATAATTCTCTTGCAATTTGATGAGTTACTGTCATTAAAATAATGAGACCTGCTGTTGTATAAATTATTAATTAGATTCTGCAACACTATTCAACAGCTTCATTCAAGTGTGTCAATTCTTATTTTACTTAGTCTGGCATAACAGTCCACTGGTTTTGGAAAATTCTTTCTGTACACACACACACACTCACGAACTATCCACAGTACCCCTGTGGGCCGAAGCATGAAAAAAGATGTCAAAATCAATGACTGCATCGCTGAAGAGCAACTGGCCAAAATGTCTGCACTTCACACTTTTTTTCCACATATCTGCAGGCATTTTTGGATTTTTTTGAAGATATTAAACCCCTTTGCATCATACACACAACCAGTGGGCTGGAGGCAGCACTGCTGACAGCTGGTCAACACCCACAGCCCCTGCTTAACCGCTGCTGCTACAGCAGACAGCACCTGAGGCGGATCACCACACGGCTCTGGGAGTATTGCCTTCCCACTCCCAGATGATCCCAGGCCAAAGCATTTGCTAGAAACAAGTTCCTCTTCACTTCCTGAAGAGCAGACAAATCCCCAGGAGGCAGAGTGAGGGAAAGGAGAGAGAGAGAGAAGGAGGGAGAGAGAGGAATAGAGAGAGTGGGAAGTCAGAGCGGCAGAGAGGTCAGAAGGTCAGATGTCAGTGAGGGACAGGAGAGATGCAGGGAGGCTAGTTAGCTGGTGGGGTAGGGCGGGGTTTCCCTAGAAAGCCCTTCATCATACTTAAAGCCTGACCCTGTATGACCACTGGAGCCCCACTGTGCCTGGCCTGTGTTTCTGATCCACTGGGTGGCTCCAGTGTCAGCACCGGTCTGGATCCACAGGGTGTGCAAGAACACCTGAGGACACAGGTGTTAGACGTCTATCAGTCATGTCACTGTTATTTGCATCAATGCCTCTGGGAAAAAGAAAGCAGTTCCAAATAACCTCTGTAAAAAGCTACCAGGTGTTAGCACTGATCTTATTTCAACATGGAATGTAGAAGTGATATTTAACAAAGTGTGTACATGTGAGTATGTTAGCGTGTGCCTATCTTCTTGTTTTTTTTCTTGTAGAAATAAGTTTACTTATACAGGTACAATGAAGAAAACAGGTAAAAGAAACACATAGTCACAGAAATAAATGTTCAAGTTCTGCTGAGATGCTGAAGGTTGTATGTGGATTGTTGAACACTGCTCCAATGTAATACATGAGAAATCCTCTGGCACACTTTAAATGCTTCCAATACTAACTTTTTATTTTGACGACGAATGATTCCACTTGGATTAAAACACCTTGACAAAGTAAAACATTCATTTTAGAAGTATTAACAGTGTTTCGTGCCATACTTCTCTCTGCACAAGCACCGAGCTCAGAGAAATTTGTCTATATCCTACTGAATCTGTAACAGAAGTGGAGCACTGGCAGATCACTGTTTGACTGTCCATCGCTATTTCAAGGTCATTGGAGACCCAACACACTCTCTGAATACTACAACGTACATCTAGAATTGACAAGAAAAATAAGACTAGTCTAACAAGGTTCCATGAAGAAAACATTGAAGAGGAATCACTTCTTTTTCAGACAGTCTCTGCATGAAATGATAAATGACTCCTTAAATTTCAACTTTTTTCCCCAGTGTTCCAAGTCTGGAATGTGTTTTATTTAGGAGGAAGCTCCGGTGTATGTTTAATGTGTTCACAAGTGTGTGACTCTCATTCTTCCCCCATTGCAGCCCGCGCTCCCCCCGAGTGCCCAGGGGGGTTCCCCATGGCCCAGCCTGCTCCAGTTAGCAGTTAGCACTTTCGGGGTCCACAGGTCTGCCAGGTCCTGACCGATAAGGCCCGACACTGGGAGGCCTAAACAGGGGGCGCTGATTTATGGGGGCCGCTCGAGAGTTTAACAAAAACAGAGAATAAAGCGCTCAGGGAGTTGGGGGTGAACCGCAAACAGATAACTTATCACAGGAGGGTCCATTAGTTGCAGTTTATCCTACCTTTTTCAGGAAATCTGGAGCGACAGGGAAATATTTCCTCACTTCCTCCTCTCTCCCACTCTCTCTGTTTCTCTCTCCCCCTTCCTCTCTCTCTCTCTTTTGCTCTTTCTCTCTCACCCTGTTCCCAGCTTTCTCCATTCTCCACCTTGTCTCTTGATGTCCTGCATTTAGGCACCTCTTGAGCATTTTCCTGAGCAGACTAGCTGGTGTTGAAATGCATTAACCTCTCCTGCCTGCAGCCCATCAGCCAAAAACGTAATGAAGATGGAGCTGTGCGCACACAGCGGTTCAAGATTACAGCCAATTTATCAAGGGAACACCTGCTCCCCAGCCTTTGCCTTTGAAAAAGACTGCAATAGATCTGTTTGGCTGGTTAACATTATGGATATTTCACTGTTATAGCATGTGCTTCACAATGCCAGTACACATATTGATATGTGAAACAGGTGTGAGCTGGCCTTCTGTAGCCATGCAATGTTGAAGGTAATCATAGCCCTTAATTCTCCTGCAGTGCTCATTCAGCCTATTTCATTCACTCTTTTAATCTACAAAATTACATGTATTGATTAAGATCCCATAAAAGCTTTAGGAACAAGATATAGATAGTAAAATCTAAATTCTTTATTAGCAAATGCCATTTTAGAATCATTCGAGTGTGTGACTTCAGTCAACATTTCTTGGTTGCACTATTCATCTGATAGTCTGCACTTCATTACTTAGGGTGTACATTACTTCTCTGGTTGATATAACCCTACTACAGTTTAATATTTTGAACCTAATCCTACTCACAGTAAGATGTTCAATGTTAATTCCAACAGATGTCCAAATGTACTCCCTTGGTTACAATCCTTGAGTAAAAAGGCCGGACCAAGGCTATATATTTAAATGAAACAGTTTGATTGTTGTCCAAGGCACTGCAGTGTCCCTGCTTTACATATTTAACTTGTCTACAGTATCACAGCCAGTGTCTCACTGAAATATGTTCAAAACATAAGGACTTTTCAGAAAATATCATGATAAATATACTTCAAATGATTTTTTCAACTCCAGAGATGAGAGAAAGTGAAGTCAAATTAAAATTTAAAGAATAAAAAGAAAACTTTCAATTTAGAACATAACATAGGTAATATAGGAGATAGAGGTGAACTGGGGAAAGATTATGAAGGTCCTTAGAAAGGGGGAAACTTTTAAACAGGAGGCCATTGTTTTCACAGTTGATGCCACAAAATTGATTCTCCCTCTCAAGTACAAATCATGGCTGGAGAGGTATTCTGAGTCTTAATAATGTCCCCTCATTTGCTCAGTAAATAAAAAAGGATAACTAGGTCACATCTGCAGTTAGCCAAAAGCCTACATTGTGTCATTTGAAAAGTTGTTTTAGGTGGAGGTCAGAATGATTACTTTTTATGGTCAATTTACTCATGCTTTTACTGACCTGGCACTTTTCAGAATTCAACAATTATCCCCATTTTTTTCCCTTTAACAATAGCCTTACAATTGCAAATGCTTGTTTAAGGTACACTAGGGGTTGAAAAGTAGCATCTTTGGATGATCAAGGATGAAAGATCTCATCCAATTTAACTCACCTGAAAATATATTTTTAAAACATACTTGTATTTTAAAAAGTAAACAATCATTTATAATCTCTTTTCTGTGGGTTTGTGTGGCCAAGCCATGTGGCTTGCCTGAGTGATCAAGTTCCCAGTAGCATTGTGGGCCATATCAGGGAGAATGCTGCTGGTTGCTTGTCAACCTCTCTGACCTGGGAGGTGTCATGATTGAAGATGATGGAGCTGAGGTCCCCACAGTTGTAGTGTGTGATGAGGTCCTCAGTAGTATAGGAGCCCTGTAGACTGCCCGCTCGGACTCCCTCATGTTGGAGAAGGGTCTGATTTAGAGCAAATAGGACCTACAACAGAGAGAGACATTCAGAGAGAAAGAAAAAAATATAATTATAAGAGCAATTTGTTTTTTTGTGGTATCTGTCCCACAAAGAGACCTTCTCCCACTGACTAAGGAAGAGCAGCTGTGGATGACTCCACTGATTTCATGGTCACTATGTGCTCTATACCTGTCTAAATTGCAACTTTCTTTATAGCATCACCTCATAGAACATAGCTTACAACATACTCACCTTACACGTGGACCTATTTAAGGTCATAGTTCATTTCTGTTAAAGGGCCATTGAAACCTAACATTTTCACTTTTATACCTCACAGGCTCCGAGTAAGCCACTCACATGAAGGCAATGTCCAGATAAACAACAACTTATTCAATACATTTCTGATGAGCAACCCATGGTGTGATAAAAGAAATCCAAAATAATGTTTTTTTAAAAAAAACCTTGCATAAACAGTGCAGGTGATCAGAACATTTAGGCAAGTAGGAACATGGCTTAATATGTCTTATAACATGAACACATATTCTACTGTTAAGATTATATATCTATTTAAAATCTATATTGTACTGTTTATGTTACAGAATGGCATTCATGCATGAAAAAGAGGGATTCACATTTGTCATTTCCTCATTTGTTCACACATCAGCTCTTAATGTGCTGGGTCACATGACACGACTTTCAGCTTGTCTTAATGTGCTGGGTCACATGACACGACTTTCAGCTTGTCTTAATGTGCTGGGTCACATGACACGACTTTCAGCTTGTCTTAATGTGCTGGGTCACATGACACGACTTTCAGCTTGTCTTAATGTGCTGGGTCACATGACACGACTTTCAGCTTGTCTTAATGTGCACAGCTGTGACAGTTATACTGAGGGGTCATTATCAAGTGATCCATTTCTGCCAGATCACCCTCACAGCAAACATGCTGAACTGACATACTGTAATCTCAAACTGCAGCAGCTGCTCCAGTATGGAGATGTTGACAACAGAGAACACGCGCCTGCATGCGCGCACACACACACACACACACACACACACACACACACACACACAATGTGCATATACACACACAGGCTTAATCTAGTCATAGTAAGCAAGTTAGTACTACTTACTATGGCTGTCCACTTTGAATTCAGATTTTAATTTGAATGATAAATATAGCCACAGTTTTCTTATAAAAACATTTCTATTAGCTTCTGAAGCACCAACAAGCTTTAATACTTGAGCACAACTGTTATCATATCATATGTCCTCTCTGACAATCATTTTCATTTTCAGAAAACAAACAAAAATGTACATATTTATATAAAACAGTTTACATGTTTACCTATGTGCTCTCTGCTAAATTCAGATGAGGTGATGATCTTACCAACATGGATCTCATAAGTAAAACTTTTTCAAGTAATAGTACAGCTATTTAAAAATACAAAATTCATGGGAGAAAAGCTAATTAAGTCCAGTAAAGAGAATACTTCATACCTATCTGACATATACAGACACACAAGAAATACAATAATAAATTTCTCAAGTCTAAAAAAAGTTTTAGATGTTATACTTCATTCATTCAAGTTAACAACTATCTGTTTTACCAGTAAAACCTGGACAGGACTCATGCCTTAGAGAAGGGGAATGAGAAAACAGGGAGAGATAAAAAAAAGAGTAAGAAGGGGGCCCAAGAATCTTAAATTTACAGCCTCCATTAGAGTAAAAAGTAAATCCTCTTTAGGGAGAATTTACGGTGTGCTGTGTGGCCCATAGGGCCGACCGACAGGGCAGCTGTCCAGGACGCAAGAGGGTTAAACCTCGCCCACTCCCTGCTTTCAGCTACTTCACTGGCCTGGCAGACAAGGTGCAGCTGTCAGTCATTTTTAAGCATTCTGACACACTGTGCAAAACGAGGGAGCGCCTTTTTTCGCCGAGCACAGCGGATTCACATTTCACACAGTCGAAGCATTCCTGACTAACGCACACTTTTCCTCTAACATGTAGTTGTAAAACTGGTGTGTGTACCTGTTTCATCAAACATCCCTGTTTTCCCTTTTTTTTTACTGTACAGTTTTTTTCCTCCTGAATGTTTAGCAATGACCACATTTGCATCCCGGATACACCACAAAAACTAGAGAATGATAACTATGCACAATTTGGAATATAATTTCTGAATGAGCAGTTTACATAACTTCAATTGTCAGGCCTCACACTAGGAGCCTGAAAAGCTATTGTGTCTATTGCAGCATATAGCCTCCCGATACACATTTTTCATAACACGGCATCAGAGGTTGAGTGTCTTGATTCATGCAGGCTTTCTTCAATATCCAATTACAAAACAGCATTGTTTGCAGGTATTGTGAGTTGAGGATAACGTGAGCAGAAACAGTATACCTCCCATGGAGGTTCCCATATTATCTCATACATGGACACCATCACAAAGCAGCAAGATATATTAATGTTAAAGGTTGGCAAGATTCAATCTCCACATTACCAGCTGACAATTTGGGGGCTTGACATTTTCAGGTTTGCATCAACATTACACTTATTTACTTGAATTATTTCTCTGTGTTAGGTGTTCTTTTATAGTTGAAGTTGTTTTCATTGTCCTCAGAATGAAATATGTTTTCATTTAATAACTCCAAAGGGTTTGTGATCATAAACCTACAATGACTGGTATTGTTCCCATGGAAATGAAACATCAGCAGAATATTTTAATGATTTAAATTATAATTCTCACTTTTAGAAATGGGCCTTGTTTCAAATTAGGTTATGATCTCATATTTTCTGAATATTGGATCACCTACAGTTCAAACAGAACAATGATTGCAACACATATTACGAGTTCTGTGATAAATTGGGTACTTCACTTCAAAAGCTTTCCTGGCTTTTTTGCTCTGGACAGGAAGTGCTGTACCAGACCATGTTTCGCCAAGATTAAACCCCAGTATGTAGAGCTCCTAAGAAATAGCTATACATATTGTTTTACTTTTTTTGTATTAAACTGTACGTATTGTTTATATCAATTTAGAGCAGATATTCGGTGAACCCACTGACCCTTATGTCAGCTGAATGTGTTTTTTCTGTGTCAGCTCTCAGTCATCCCCAATAATTTACAGCTCAGTGGCTCTGCACATTGTCTGCTCTGATCCAATGCTTGCTGAACAAACACCTTGTATTACTAGGAGGAATGCCAGGGCCACAATCAGGAATAGAAAAAACAGTTTTACAAACTGAAACGGTTATGTATTGAAGATGCTGTTGCAGGGTCCTGTTGCTATGGCAGCTGGTAGGTTGATTGCATCCAGAGTGACACTGACTATTAAACGCCTCACTTGCTGCTTCTGGTTACACCCACAGCACTCCCATTAAAACCCTTTTAAGTGTAATTAGCGTTCAAGGCGGGCCATAGCAAAAACATTTTTCATCTTGAATGTACTCCAGACCTCCATCAATGGGGTTTGGATGGGAATTAAAATTAATAGAAGAGCAATGTTAGTTTCATGACACAAAGGGAGAAGAATGTTTTGGTGGGGTTACCTTGGAATGATTTTTGCGCTCCTGCACAAAGGTCATGACCTTTAGATTCTGGAAAATATTGGAATCAGGTCTACAAACTCTAAGTTAGAAATTACTAATAAAACTACACTGTTGCTCCCTTACCACACTAGGGAATAATCTATCTTGTATGGTATATGGTATAACTCTACCATGCTACTTGGCTAGGTGACTTGCTGATGGGCTGTTGGCTGTACATCCCCCCACCGCCCCCCCCTCCATAAATATTCATTATATTTATTAATTATATTACATGCTGTTCATATATGCTTCAGTGTACCCTCCTGAAATGTTTTAATAACTTGGAGTGAACAACCTATGTTTCAAAGCTTCAAAGTTTATTTGTTCAGTGTGTCATTGTCCCTATTCAAATGAACAATGGGTAAATTAGCAATGGAAGAGTATGTGACACCCAAAAATGTTTTTTGTAAATTGTTACTGGTTTAACAGTGATTAGCCGCCCATTGTAGCTCCACTTGGATTTCACCTTCCATCACTAAAATAAATAATATAAATAAATATACTGTCAGCAATGAAGCATTGCTGGCACTATGCCTGACCAGCCAGTGGCTGTCAGAGTTGGGAATGAAGTACTTCTCCATGGCTGACACATCCACACTCTCTTCAACTCTCTCCTCTATCTCTGTCTCTCGCTCCCTCCCTCTCTTTCTCCCTTTTATCTTCTCTCTTTCTCCCTTTCATTGCATGCGAACAACTACCTTTCACTGTAGGGCCTCGCCCAGCCTCTCTCTCAAAATAAATAAATAAAAAAACCAGCAACCTCTCTATTTTTTATTAGACATATTACGCACAATCTATTTTCAGCTGAGCAATCTGTAGAAGATTTGCAGAGAACTGCCAAATCGGTAATCCCAAAATGGGGCACGATCAAACCCTGTGGAGTAAGAGTGAATATGTTTTCATTCCTTCCCCTCACTCCCCCCTGTACCTTTACCAGCCAGTTCAACAGCCCCCTGCTGTCCACATAATGACAGCTGAGTTTTATATTTATTTCTATCTCGCGTGTGTTGTTTTATTATCTCTGTTTTCCCCTCACTGTGTCATGTTGGGAGTTGGCTCTTGGGTAGACGCACGCACACTGGCTGGGCTCAGGGTACTCGACCCTCACGGCTCCCCCCGCATGCCCTGGGCCTTTTTACCACTGCCAAGAGCGGTGTGAGAGAGCGAGAGCCCTGGGCACAAGCACTAGGGCTGGCACAGCAACACCTGCCCGTCATCTGTAGTGCTGCCAGGGAGGGGAGTTTCCCTAGGCAGAGTGAACTACCCCTGGAGGACTGGAAGGGGTGGGGGCTGAGAGTGATCTCTAAAGCACTGGAAGCACTGATCTTCCAGCACTGATCCCCAAGACAGGACAGCTGTTGACAAAGAAATTCCACATTTTCATCAGCTCAGTAAAAAAATATGAGTCATGGGTGTCCTGAAGTTGCTTTAGGTAAAAACACCCGCCAAATAAGTACATTTAAAGTAAAAAAACTGAATTTAAAGTAAACTTGAACAGTTTACAAAATTAGAGTAGTGTTCTTTAATTATGTAATAATAATAATAATATTGTTTTAATATTGTTTTCATGAATTATTTGCATCCCTTGAATTGACTGAGCTGAAACGAAAGTGACCCCCATCACAAGGAGGATTTATCATCCCTTTTTTTCTGAGTGCCAGATGCAAGCTACCAATACAGCTCCCTGGGTTTTTGTAATGCTATAAAGTGCAGTCTGTACACTGTGCTGGTAATAAAATCTTCCATATAACAAGCAATGTAATTACCAAAGATATACTGGTGAATTTTATGCCACTAACTTGCTACCAAAACAATGAACTGGATACCAAAATGATTTTTTTCATCCAGCACATTCTGGATTTTATTAAATCAGACTCAGAAATGACATACACAGTCTAGACATAGAAATGACATGCTTGCAGTCTCCTCTGCTGTTGGTGTGATGTAGCTTGCTGCAGATACAGTGAATTTTTCTAACCTTTCTTTGACCGTAGGGTGCCGCGGCATCTGCAGCCTGACAGGCTGCACCTAAAGACAATGTCTTACACCTGGGCTGATTGAAAATCCACCTCAGATGAGGCACATGTTAGTAAACCCGCTCCTTTTCAAGATAAATAATTCACAATGAAAATAATAAACAATGGTTAGTGAGATTAAGTCTCATATTCATAAAGCAGTGCTGATCAAGAATATTTCCCTGGTCTATATTCTAACACTATCCATTATAAACCAAATGCAAAGCCAAACCTTTATCTGAATTCCTAGTCAGAGTCTTTTATGGATATGGGATGCCAGGAGAATTGCTCTAAGAAAAGCTCCATTACAGGTTTCCAATTTTGGTTTTTTTGCAAGAGAAACCCAGACAAGCATAAAATAATGATTTAACGAAACAAGACTAGATGCAGCTTGGCATAGATGTTTCTGGAACATCATATTTTTTCCCAAGTGTTGCATTCCAAAATTTCATTAGTGGTAAGAGAAAAGACAGAATGAGAGAATGTGAAAAGTCCCATACCCCCTTCTTCCCTCCAGTAAAAAAGTAAAACCCTCACCATTTATCAACACATCTGCATAGAAGCAATTGACCTTGAAGTGATTTCAACTCTGGCTGTTGCTTCATTAATGTTCTCCATTTTATGCCTGAAACATCTAGGCTTTCATGACATGTAATGAGTAAGTGTTAATGACAAGGTGTTGGACATTTTTTCCTGTCAGACATGCTTTCTACCTTTTTCCACTGGGTACAGAGAGAGAGAGAGAGAGTGAAAGAGGCAAAGAAACAGACTTAGGCATCATGTGGGATACAGCTGGGAGAATTTCCATCCAAACTGTGATTTTTTCCAAAGGGTAGGGGAATAATTTTGGGGTTAAGAGAAGAAACAGGTGCATAGCTGAAATGAATTTAAGCCAGTGACCACCAGTGGGAAAGCAGTGAAAAAGAAATCAATGCAGAGCCACACCAATTACCAGTCAATAATACATTTGTTTTTTATTGTTAAAAAAAGATAAAATCACCTTCCATTCCAAGACTCCTGCTGTCTTGCAGATGACTTTTTTATTATAAAGTACATTTTTATTGTGCCATCATTCAGCAGTCAGAGACAGACCTCTGACCCGGCTGCACGGTTGAGCAGGTTCTGCCGACGGGGGACCCAATTGAAAAACTCCCCAGGAAAGCCGAGGGCTGGGGGGCCTGTAACAATAAACGGGGCAGAAGCACAGCCCCCCACTGCAGCATGGCAGCACAGAGCCACTGTGTTTGTGAAGAGAGGTGAATCCAGGCTCCCACCACTCCAGTGAAGAAGACAGGGCACCAATAATCTGATTCTATGTCTGAGATGTAGTGTAAAGGAAACACTAATGAATATTGACTGAAGAATTTCATAGCCCCTGTTTTTTTTCATTCTTTTTTGCCCTCGTTCTTCAGCTTAACAGTTAACTGTGATGTATGATTCTATCTCCCTGTTATATTATTGCTAAATATGTATTTTGTATATTAATTCCCAAATACACATTAGTTAAAATCTTTGATATTACTTCAAGACCAAGAAGTTGAAATGTTCCACAGACATTTCAGGTTATATATGATGGTAGCTTCCCTATGGTCTCCAATGGTTTTATAATCTTCTTTTCCAACTTGTAAAAGTTTTTTTAGACATAACCTTGTAACCTGTCAAACACCATAAAAACAACATTGAAACATTAAAATGCCTCAAATGTGATTCCCAACATTGAAAGTTGCCAGAAATATTTTTATAGCTCCTTGGCTCCTCTTTATATTGTAACTTTCACTTATTTGGAGGTAAGCAATGCTTTCAACTGATCACATCTGGCAAATGCAGAGAGTGCACCAGGTCTCAGTCCAGAGAATGCTATACACGAAGCCAAGGGAACATGATACACCTTGCCCCATGAAACTGATACACTCACTCCACAGAACGTGATACAATGGGTGCCAAATGTGACATGGCATTTATTTTAACATGCATTCCCCCTAGATTTCAGCTTAAAGTCACATTTTACACTACTTTAAAAAATATAGAAGTTTTTGGAGGCATATGCATTATTTACATTATGCCAATTTAAATCTTAAGAAATATGGAACACCCTAGACATTTAAGGTAAAAGTGATTTTAACTTAGATATGGGGAATAAAATACATGTCAAGATAAAGAATATTTTAATAACAGGGACATTACATAGCTCAGAGAACATAAAATGCACCGCTAGGGAACACTCCATGGTAATATTAGCAATTGTCAGGGACCTTGTGTTACAATATTATCATAATATATGACATGACAGCATTGCAAAAGTTCATAGGATACTTGAGTTGGACACCTCGATTCAAAAGGCTGCCACTATAAATCACAGAAGGGGGATTGAGGTTTCATTGAACAAAAAAAGGGGGAGACTATCAGTATGAGTGACACAATGACTTGGACTAAGCTCCACATGTCACTGTGGAGAGAGTTTTTTTTTTAACTGTTTCACAGAGGTCAATGACTGACAGCTGTTTGCAGCTCCAATGTTACAGGGTTCATGAAAACTCATTTCAGCCAGCCCTACTACAAATGCATCTCTCACACATCTTAAAATGAGCTTTTATCATGCTTTGCTGATGAAACATCACAAATGGAAGTTGAGGATGATACTTTTACTCCTTCATTGTTAATACAACTGCATTACCAAAATAGATCCATTTTCTTTGTCTTTAAGGTATTTTGATAAGTGTGGGAAAAGCATTGAACATTTTATCACATTTGAGGGACTTTCCAGCAGCAATGCTTAAGACTTCCACGATTTATTTTCTCAAAAAAGGGTTAATATCAGCAACATATGAAGGTGAGCTCATGATGGGTCTGGGCTGGGTCAATGTCCGGTCACCTATCAGGTTTTTAGAAAACAGTAATCGAAACATGCAGTTTTTAAGCCAATTTGTGCCCACGCTGTCAGATTCTTTTTTAACCCTACATTTTCACGCACTACTGTGAAACTATTTTTGTGACACTCTGGAAATTCTATATTACTTTTTTTATCCTAAAGTTAACCAACAGAAATTCTGAAAGATTTAAAATCAACATTTTTATGATACCAGGTGGGCCTAACAAAAACAAGCAACAGAGACCATGGCAATAGGTGTGACAGAAACTGTGGAGGTGTATCACTCATGAGAGCAGCTGCCAAGACACAGCAGCTGCCAGCAGCACTTGAGACTTACATTTTGTTCAGCTTTTGGATCACTGTTTTAGGGAAAACTTTTGTTCTGTCAACCAATATAAACAGTCTATAAATTTAAACATCACCTTTGATCTCATCAACACCTGTGCAAAGGACCTGAGAGTTCCAGAAAGGTGGGAGTGAAAAAGAGAAATCATTTCTTGGATGACAATGCAATGCAGATGACCCAATATTAACCAGCATGTTTAAAAGTGGACTCATTCTATTGTTATTAATTACAGCCAGAGGACACCGAGGAGGACAGCAGGACATGAGAAGAGTAGGGAATTGTACTATTCAAGAAAGTGTTCTTCATATTTATGTTTTCATTTTAAACATTTTAGATTAATTCACCATTGTTCGGCTGTATGTGAATGTTTTTAAATCTGTACTGTAAATATTGTGTAACGCTTACAGTGTTTCTGTTTTCATTATAATTGTTATTGTCTGAATTTGTTGAGAACTGTCTGGACATTATAAATTCTCACCACTGTTTTTCCAGGAATGTGTCTTTCTTACAAAAAGTTAAATAGAGGCTAAGTGCAGATAGAGAATTTTAAAAAGGAGTAACTCTCTCAGGGCAAATAGCCTTAGTGACCTGGGCGTGCTCATTGTGTCTGTAGGTCTGTGATATTTATCAGTTTAAGATTTCCCATAATGGTATTCTGCAGCTGCATAGGGTCTTTTCTGTATCCCCACATATTAGTTAACTCTCTCTCTCTCCTGCGCTCCCTTGTGCCTATGAGAGTCTCTTGGCCCAGGAAATCTGGGGATTAGGACAGGGACAATCCTGACAGCAGTGTGTGGTGCTGGAGAAAGCCATCCATTCTTCCCTCTTCTGCCCCCTCTCTCTCTCCTGGCCCAAAGCACCCGGCGGGGCTCGCTCTGCCCAGCAGGAGGCAAATCTCCCTCCTTCCCCTCTCTCTTATCCCTCTCCGACCCCCTTCTGTCCACAAGGTCATTTTGCTTCTTCCACTCAACACAACATTCCATCAGCTTCCCTACCACCATCCATCCCTCTGCCCTTTGTTTCATTCTCTGCCTTACCAGCTCTCAACCTCAACATTACACAGTAAGTGTAAAACTACCTTATGCCTACAGATGTGAAGGCCCAGAAATCTAGCAGGCTATTTAAGTGGGCCCTGAAGATTATAGGAAGTTAATTTACAGGGATTTTGACTTGTGATACACAGAGGCCATACCTAAAAATAATTTGGAAAAAGGCTCGCTGTGGGAAAGATTCAACGCCCTGCTTGATCTAAACAACATATTCCCCATTTTTTTTTTTTTTTTTTTTTTTTTATGAATTTTTCTATGGTGATGTTTGAACCAAGTTAGGCATTTGGTTCAAACATCAACTTATCAATGTCAACCGTCATAAGTAAAAAAGTACAATTATTGCCCAAAAGTGGTGAAAACTGGTGCCACAGTTAACTGTGGGCTCTTGTCTTGGGAGCTGGAGTATGATGTATAAGCAGTATAACGGCAGGGACAAAGTGCCCTTTTTGTTCTGTTTTAGGCCCCCCTTGCTCACCTTAAAAAGAGCCTGTTCACAGGCTCCGGGCCCCCGACAAGTCCAGAATTCACTGGGCCGGCCTGTAATCTCCTCTACGCCCCCCAGCGACCCGTCTCCTGACCCATCTCCAGCCCTGCGGGTGAAGTTAATAACGGGCTCCTACCATGGGGGATTACCTACTCTCTTTACACTTGTCCACAAACAAGCCCCGCTGTTTAACTTGGCAGCCGGGGATACGGACACATTCATCTATTCTTTCCTGCCTTGCCGAAAAATTAAGGAAAATAGTTGAGCATCGCTCAAGGTTCAGTGTCCCACCCAGAGCCTCTCTGCCCCCATTCCACGCCAATTTCCCGCACCCCCCATTTCACCTCCCTGCGTAGCCAGCCTCCACAGAGCCAGGGAAGGGAGAGCGTATGTCAATATTGACCATGCGCCACAGAGACACAAAAACTAAGGGGAAAAAAAGAAATGAGCCGACACTCAAAACCTGACAAGTTGAAGAGAGGAAAAGAGGGGTGGAGGGACAAGTGAGTAAATAAAAAAGGAGGAGAAGAACAATGTTGAATCGCGAGTGGGGTTACGAAAGGTCAAGCGGCATTTCTATGGCAGTAACCCTGGGCGAAACCATACAACAGTTGTTGGGCAGTTGCTATCCTTTCATCACAGGAGGTTTTACCGATGTGATCAAACAAACAGACAACATATCCTGTGGTTGTTGTTTTCTGAATGTGAAATAGTGCTTTCACCCAGGCAGAAGTTGGGTGAATCTGACTTGGTTTAGTGATCTGCTTTGGTATCTATACCAGACAAATTAGTTTTTATTCCATGACAAAAAAAATAAAACTCATATGTTTAAAACATGTGCTTTTTCAACCAAGAAATTCATGCCTTCTCTTTCCTTACAGCTATACATTTATTTAATGACTTTAGACAGTGTAATACTCAGAGAATGATTTGTATTTTATAAAGTCCTGTTGTAAGGTCTTGATGAAACATGAGACAAGCACATAATCTTCTATATGAAGACAAACGGTACAAGAAAAACTTTTAAAAATATGCATTCATGGATGCAAGAATCCTCACACCCACGCAGTAAAGCTCTACAGTTTGCTGATGTTCCCGCTGTAGTTAAGGAAAATCTAAGAGACTTTATTCAGACTAGTGGCTGCCCCCTCCCAGTTACTCTTTTTTCATGTTTTGTGCCAGGCAGGGCTGAGAGAACTGTTTAAAATATGGCGCACTCAAGTTTGAATGGTTTTGTATACACTGGGACATTTCTGGTTGTATTGGCTCATAATTGACCCATGACTTTGCACTCAGTTGTGTTGTGTAAAGCGAGGGTAGGGTTCTTGTATGGCACATTCAGTGAGTGTAACGAGAATGAGGAGAATGAGAGATTTTTTTTTACAGATGTAGAGTGTGTGTGTTAAAAAGAGAATGAGAGAGAGAGAGAGAGATAGAGGCAGCCATGTGTTTCCAGTTAGCAGGAGAAGCAGGAGCCGACTGCCAGTGAAAGCCGCTGCCCCCTCCAAAAAAAGACCTCTAACACGCATACACTCACACACACATACACACACACACAGAACTCACATATATGCAGACACACATACACACTCACAGACACACACACACATGCATACACACACATACACACACAACTCTCAGACATGTCCAGAACACACATGCACACGCATGTGCACACACACACGTACAGACTTACATATATATACAAATAGATACACACACACACACACACACACACACACACACACTTCCTCCCTGGTATAGAGCCCAGCTGGCCCAGTCCTGCATCCGGGACCCCCACTGTCCCACAAAAACCAACCTTCACGCAGAGCCAGGTGCCCCTCTGCAGAGCACTCAGAGCTGCCACCTGAACACTACAGTTACAAACATCACCCTCAACCCCAGCGCTCATCAGCCTCGCACCTCAGTCGCTATTCATAAAGCATCTCAGAGTATGGCTGGATCTAGGATATGACCTGGGAAACTAGAATAGGTCATGGCTTCTACTTTGAGATGATTTATCAATATGAGCCCTTACCTAGGATCAGTTTTGTCTTTTAGCTCTTTATGGAAGGGGCTTGAGTATGAGCAGGGCGAAACCTGATCCTAGATCAGCACTCCCACACTGAGAAACTTCATAATGAATACAGGCCCTGGTTCATGTCCTTCCAGTTGGTCCATTGGTCTAAACTATGTCCTTTCCTTTAATCTTCTCCTCCTTTCATTTTCAATTATGTTCCTCTTCCTCCACTATTTCTTCTATCTTAATGTACAGGAGAAAGCAGTTTGTGTGTGTGTGTGTGTGTGTGTGTGTGTGTGTGTGTGTGTGTGTGTGTGTGTGTGTGTGTGTGTGTGTGTGTGTGTGTGCATGCGTGCGTGCGTGCGTGTGGTATACAGCAGAAAGGCCTGAATTTCTATGCTGAGGCCCAGTGAGGCCCTCCCATCTGACCCAGGTGCCAGTGGCCAATAGGAAGGGCAGTTTGCCACCTCCACAGCCCTCAGTCACGGCTTCCCTTCACACTGAACACTAACGCTGAGTAATCCCAGACAAACACACCATTTCACGGCATATCAGAGGAAGAAATGTCCAATTTCATGGGGAACAGGCAAAAACAGGCTGTGCAGATTTTCTGAACGTGTGTGTGTGTTCACAAGTGTGCGTGTGTAAGGGCTGGCCCATGCATGGACATGTATAGGTGTGTGTGTGTGTGTGTGTGTGTGTGTGTGTGTGTGTGTGTGTGTGTGTGTGTGTGTGTGTGTGTGTGTGTGTGTGTGTGTGTGTATAAGAGCATTTCAATGGAATCACACAGTGCCATAGGTCACGCTGCACTGTCATTTTTAATGTATTTTATTATATTTTGAAAAGCTTCTGTCAACACATGTGTGGAGAGCAGGGGAGAGGAAAAAAGAGGAACCCCAATGAGAACAAGCTGTCTGAGAGGGAAGCGTGGAAGACAGACTACAAAAACATGGCGAGGCTCTGCATCACGCTGTGGGAGCGCTAGGGAAGAGCTGGAATACCTAAGCGCAGAAAGAGACGCTTTTTTCAAGGCGGAAAATATTTGCGGGCCGCCTCTTTCCGATCCCCCCCCCCACCCTCTCAAGCCTGCCGTGAACGCCCTGTACCCCTCTCCAGTGGATGATCCTCTCATGGCTAGGCTATAAAGATGATGAAGACATGTGGTTGTCTAAGTCATGACATACAAGATGCCCCTCCGTTTGGGACAGTTTGTCGAGAGAGAGACTAGTATTCTGCTCATTTATTTGGAAGACAGTGTTTCATTTTTTTGTGTTTTTTTTTCCTTCCATCTGTATAACTATCATAAGAATACATCATGTCAACTCCTTCCCCGCCCCTCCCTTTTTTTTGTCTTGCCCTGTCTCTCCAAAGCAACTGTCGGGTCCAAGAGCGGCTCTCTCGGATAAGAGGAGTGTGAATTGAAAGCAGATGAAGCAGGAGAGACTTAAAAGAACCACAGTTTCAACGTGTTTCATTCTTTAATCCAGAGTAGCATGGGTACACTTGAGCTTTCTCATTCCACTTCCTGGCACATGTCAACATCCCCCCCCACCCCCCCAGTCCCTCCACCACCACTCACACACACAAAAAATCCAGCCAATCAAATTTAAGGAGCCAGACTCCTTAATATTTTTGAAATACAAAGGGAAATGAAGACAGACACACAGCACCTACAACAATCAGGAAGAGAATGGCTTCGCCAGGTCAGCTGAGACGGAGAGACAGACAAAAAGTCAGACAAACAGTACAAGGCTGGCAAAGTGTGAGGGTATGAGAGATAGAAGAACGATACACTCAATGGGACCTAGTGTTTTTCCCAAAATGCTTTGCAAGGGTCTTCATCACTACTAAAGTGAATGTAGTGTGTGGTCTACTACATGTGCAGTGTGTTTGTGTGTCGGTTGCCCATTTTCTTTAAGCCATTCAATTCAAACAGCTTGTTAAAACAGGTTACACAGCATCTGTCAACTTTTCCATGAACCTATCCCATGTCCCCATTTGATCCCTTGTGCCCATTTGTCACCTCTGTAACAATGAAAGAGTGGAACTAATCAGAGGAGAATCCCATGTAACATCTGGAGTTATTTACTTCTTTTTCAGATGATCAAGTTTTGCTAAAATTCTTGTCTGGGTGTACCACTGTGCTGACTGTTGACTGACAATTGCAGTTATGGAGGTTTCAGATCCCAAGCTCCAGTGTTTTGAAGTGATTATCAATTAACTGGTGGCCAAGAAAATTGGAGCAGTGAAGATTTCAGCTTTTGCTTTTCAGGCATTGGCAATTAAGTCTGGGTTTAGAGTAGTGATTTGCAGCTTATTTAATATTTTCAAATATTTATCTGACTGTGTTCAAACACTTTTGACATTGGTTAATGGATAGTGGCATTTTGTTGTTGTTCTGTGTGTGTGTGTGTGTGTGTGTGTGTGTGTGTGTGTGTGTGTGTGTGTGTGTGTGTGTGTGTGTGTGTGTGTGTGTGTGTGTGTGTGTGTGTGTGTGATAGTGACTCTGTTTGTTTTGTGCTGCTGATTTGGATGTGAAAGAAGAGAAGAGGAATTCCTGCTGTCGGTACGGGTGGTTTGTTTTTAAACAGTGGAAGTAGGGCATGACCAAGAGCTTTGTTCTGGCCTAATCTGAGATATGAATAACAGCAATGTTGGTGTCTGACTGGCTCACTCACAAAAAAAAAACCCACAGTTTGGTAAATGCTGCTCTAACCACAAACCCGATCATTTAGCCTTCCAAACCCTCTCTCTCTGTTCCATGCTCCACTCCAAAGAGGCCCGAGTCCTGGAGCTCATTGACTATGGGAAAGTGCTTAGTGTCCATGAAACCTGATCATGATTATTCTTGTGATTAGCAGTCCAAGCCCACCCCAAAACCCCCACCACCACCCACCTCCATTTAAAATAAAAAAACATAGTTTGTCTTGGAACAGAGGTCAATCTCACAGACAGAGCTGTCTGCGTCATTAAAACCTCCTGTAAAAGAATGAAAGTGACCTAAAAATGAATTGATGTTAAAATAACAAATTACTGAAGTGTTCATTTTTTCACAGCCCCAACCAGTAGACCTGGGGTGCAGGTTCACATCTATTGAGGGATGTGTCATAACGTCAGCATCCTTTGCTCACTCCATGGGTTCAACAGTCTCTCAATTTTTTATTTTTTTTTTTTGCTGTGTCCACATTTGTATATTTTTTTGTTTCTATCCAAAGTATAAGACTCATATCTCCATTATTGTTTTTAAAAGTTGAATTAACACAATTCTATGACTAATACCCAAATTATAGTGAAATTAATAATTAATTTGTTGATGGCACATACAGCACTGTGGGCCTGACAGAGCTAAATATAATTAAGGCAAATATAATTAAAATCACAATGCCCTTGGTGCAGTTTTGGACACAGGAGCTAAATGTACAATTCAATGTAATTCACCTCTACCTTTAGATATGGAGTCTCATCCAAAGATAATGAATATGACTCTGTTTTTTTTGTTTTATAGCATAGCATAGTACTGGATATGGGCACCTGTTCACTTAATCGCTGTCTTTATTACGTCCTATGTCCAAGGGTATGATAAAATGATAGGTTATGACATGTAACATGCATGTATCTTCTCACTACTGATGGTCATGAATGTATCAGTGGAAGAGTACAAGTCTACTCTGAGAATGGGCATAGTCATATTTGCTAAGGTTCTCCGCTTTGCATAACAGTGCAGCTGTCTGCAGTAAATTCTGTGCTGAAACAGAGGTGATTTCAGCTGATTGAATTCAATGACTCGTTCCCTTCCTGCTCTGGAGAGCCACAACCTCTCCGCTGGGCCTCCAGCCCCACTCCTGACTCTCCAGGCCTGCTGCTCAGTCTCTGCCTCTCTGGCCTCACTACTGACAAAATACTCTTTCAGTTGTGGTACAATACTGCTCAGTTTCACACATGTTCTTAGCTACTGAAGCAAAGGACAGCTACTACATCTGACTAATTACAGTGTTGAGTACGTGGGACTCCAGTTAGGAGCAGCTCTTCAAACTGTCCAATAATTACACCAAACACTTTACCATTTAAAACTGACACTTCTTGTTAACTTAAAAAAACAAAGAAGAAACCAATACAATTCTTTGTGAAATCCAGCAAAGTTTGCATATGTAGCTCTTGTTTACTGAATAAGCTGAATTTTCTTTTCATGATTGTCTGACTCTGTAAGATTTCCTGTGGATGGATCAATCCCATGTCAGATCATGAAAAACAAAAACCAAGGATTTTGTTAGGCATGGGAAACCTGCTGTTCACCTATTTGTTGTTGAACCATTGATCACTAGGAAGATAATTTACTCCCATGACAACACTGATCTGTGGGATCACATCAGTAGCAGTCTGTAAAAGTGACTGGCTGTAGCTAGCTGGCTTCAGTTACTTCAATTCTACCATTTACCAAAAGCACCAGTGTAGTACACTGTCACCCACTGAGCTCTAGCAGGCACCTTAGCTGAAGTGATTGGTAAGAAAACATTAGTTACATTCCAAAAAGTGTGCAAGTTTGTCTTTCTGAACTACTCTGCTTTTCCCAGGGTTATAGCAGAGAGTTATGAGCCTGGTACACAAGGCTAGGAGCACCTTAACATAAAACTAGAAGGGGCGGGTGGGGTGGGGAAGGTACATGGTGGAAAGGGGGGTGAGGGGCAACCATGTCCCAAATTGACCCTCCTCTGACCTACTGCTATCTCCTCCACGATCTCCCTCTGACTGTGTCCCTACTGTCTGAGTCAGTCTCCCTCAGGCTAACGTGCTAACAAGCACTCTCCTACTACACCCCCTAACCCCCCCCCCATCCCGACCCTTTATAATGGGACTGTTTTTCACCACAAAGGAAACAATTTTCCATCAAAAGCCACTTACAGTTTTCAAGGCAGTTTGTTTGTATGTTTTGGTAAGAGAAGCAAAAATCCCTCCTATGTTTTTGGTTGGTATAAAACACGCAATAGTGTTTGATAGATGCCTACTGGGACCAGAACAGGAGTGGGGCTGTCTGAGGGAGAAAAGGGGAGTATTTTTTTACAAACCTTCCTCTCATCTGTAACTTACAAGACTCCTTGCTGGGCCCAAAACCCCCTCATAATTAACATTTGCTTTTATTTATTTATTTAGTTGTTGTTGTTGTTTTAATACCACAAACAAATTTAAAAAAGCAATTAGGCGTCACAGTAGGCTAACCAGGATGCTGTGGTGGATAGGGAGGAGGGGTGCAGGGTGGGGCCCAAAAGCACAGCCACCCATAATACTGCATGTAAAATAAGATCTAAGTCACAGGTTTAAGTGAATGAAATCCAGTTTATTATTCATTTATTTATTTATTATTATTTTTTAATTATTATTATTATTATTATTATTATTATTATTATTACGGTAAGAACAGAAAATATAGATCCCTTAGCAGCAGATAAGTTAAAACTAATTGTATATGTTTATTTCAAACTGTAATAGAAACATTTTTTGATTGACTTGATTTACTTCAATTTGTAATTGAGTATTTTGTTTATGTGCTCCCGTTTTTTCAGAGGGAGGTGTGGGGGGAATTATGTGACAGTCTCAGTGGTTGAAATGAAAAATGAAACAATCAAAACTGTTTAATCTAAATAATAACAATAACAATGTAACTCACCCCACACCACATCCAATACTGAGCCTTCATCTGGCCATCACACAGGCCTCTTGCAGAGAGGGCCCCTTGCAGCTCTGCTGTTGTTTCTCTAATGACAGAACTCTGCCCGGCGCGCAAAGGCACGCTGACCGCAGCTGTTAAATCTCATGTTTGCTGGAGTTTAGATTAGCGCCCGTGGCCCTTTTACAGCGGGCTGCGGGAAACACAGCGCCCAAAACATTTCCACAAATAAGTACCCTCAACACCACAACTACACCGCCTAACATAACACAGCACGATTAACAAACACACTCTTAGCTGGGAGGAAGGGAGCTAGGAAAAGAATTTTTGTGTTCTTATTTATTTGTCATGGACAGTCAGGGTGACTTAAACAAATATATAACAATATGTACAGAATATGATGCATTGGCACAGGGTTACATATAGATGGTTGGGAGATGACACAGGAAGTTTCCCACCATATGGTACAATTTAGCAAAGCTTAAAATGTACAATTTAAGGTTTTTTTTATTTTTAGAAAACTTAATTTCAATTTGTGTAGCTATAGGGACAAACAGTGACCCCATCACTCCTTTGCCAGGACAAGGGACAAGTACTCATAAATCATATGTAATCAGGATGTCTGGTAACCAAAAGGACAATGTAGAATTGTTAACAAAAATGTCATTATATTATTTTTTGTGCCAGATGTAATCAAGTTGAATATTCATCTGCATTCCCAGGGTAAGGTAACAACAGCATATGTGTCACAGTCACTGATTAGTAGTGTTTCACGACCACAAATAGTGGAAGTGTTTACCAAAGACAAAGGGTCAACCAAACCCTCCCTCAAAAAGAAGGAGGGAAAGTGGTTCATTTTTGGACTTGGTAACCCCATGGACAAGGGCTAAGGGTGGAGAGGGCAATTGTTTGGGTTGCACATACGTCTAAAAAAATCCTAGAGCAACAATAAATTTTAACTTTGGAGCACACATGTGACAAGCTATTTAAGCAGTAAAATGGAAAATATGCCGTTCTTCCCCACATGATCATAGAGCTTGCGGAAATCAATGGCTAAGACTTAAAATGGTATGTCTAGATGTTTTGCAATTTTAGCTTATCAGTGTGTTTCGCCCAACTCATCTCATAGTGCATAACAAAATAACATAGAAACAAATCCTGCACTAGGCATTTTCAAATTCTGCATTGTGATGTTTGCTCTGAATGAAGGTGAGTACAGGGGCTCTTGGAAGATTATAGCCATACAGACATTAGAGTTACAGATTTTACAATGTAGGCGTATGTAGGTGTATTTAGCGTATGCATTTATGTGCCTCAGGCCATTTGCACAGCTATTAGGATGTGTATCAGAATGAAGTATTAATGTGCTTTGCTGCATTGCTGTTTACATATGGCAGTCATTACAACTCACCTTTTCACCAAGGGAAATGTTCAAAATATGTTTATTAATAAAAGTGAAATTAAAGCTAATGGTCATTGTCATGATTAATATGTTCCATCTTTGCTAACCAGTCATACACTATAGGGCTACATTTGTTTGCTCATAGGCTTTGTGGGGTAAATTAGCATTAGTTATTGCCAACCAGTTTTGTTATATAGTACTACATACTGAAAGGGTTAAACATTTGCATGAACATCGGGATGAATATTCTATATTTTCACTGGCCTGTCTGCTGTTGGACTGCAGTTTTTTAAGACTGGGAGAGGGTATCCCCTCATACCCCATAAACGTATGTTCATGGTATCTAGGTAGCTAGAATCATAGACTTTGTGTCATAAATAAATGGACATGTGTAATTCATATTAAACTGATAGACCTGTGGACACATTGATAGTGTGCCACGTCAAAGAGGCTTGCAAGCTGTATTTATGCTTTTTCATCAATGGATCAAACACCACCGGGTGAGTGCTCACAGTTGCTTCTCTTCCCCCTTGTTTGTCAATGCAAATACCCCATTCCTGCCCTAGATTGGCCCCCATTGGCCAATGTACTAGCATACATGAACATGCACTGTCAGCTGAATGTTTTGCTCTGATTTATCTCAGAGCATCGTTGTAATGGACTATCATGTCATTTTGTACATTGCCATACAGTACCTGCATTTAAAATGGCAGGAAACCCACCACTAGAGCTAAAGATCAGTTAAGCAACCATAGATATGCATGATCATCCAAAGACCTGCAAAGCAAATGACGATGTGGATGATGCAGAAACCAGCCCTTCCCATGTGAGGCTGAGCCACGCTCCAGGGGTAGTCTGGAGTTTTACAGTACCTCTCTCCCCTTCCACTAAACAACCTCATTTGTTCTTGCATTGGCCTTTGGAGATTTATAAATGCCTGGCCTCTAACCACTGCAGTATGGGCTATGGAATTAGCACTGGAGAGGGAGTATATTTGGCAGGGGAGTATGTTCAGAGTGCAGATAGAGATGTGGATGCCCTCCTACTTGCCTCATTCTCAAACAGCGAGATTTCAGGTTACTGTCTGATTGAATGAGCTGAGAAAAATGGATGAGAAAAACTAAAACAGTATTTTTCATTGTCTGGCTGTTAAGAGCACCCACCTCTGTGAGACATTCTGGTTCATCATATTAAATTGTTGACGGGGGGAGGAGGGGGGTGTCAGCAGGGCTTCTCCCTGTGGTTTGTGGGCGGGGTTATCACTGACCACGTTGCTTTCCATGCCAGGCATTGATCATTTGCTCGAATATAAAAAGTCTGGCTTGGAAGACTACCCACATGCCGACCTGATGTGATGCAGTCATTGGAAGCAGTGTGTTATTCTGCTGGGTTACCGTGTGGCGACAGTCCGACGCTTGGGGGGTGGACGTTGTTGGGGAGGGGGACGGTGGGAGTGTCACTCTCAGCCGTGTGACACACTGACATGTGGTTGTGATTGAGGGGGGTCCAGGATGGGTAGGGATCTTTTCATCTGAGATGGAATGGCTGCTCCCCCCACCCATCTGTCTCTCACTCCACCATTGCTTTCCATCTCATTTCATTCTCTCATCACTATCTTTCTTTCACTCTCTCTCACTAGATCTTTCACACTTTCCCCAGTTTTTCACTCCATCTGTCTCTCTATCGCCATCTCTCTCTTTCTATCTCTCTCTCTGCCACCATCTCACTGTATCTCTTCTCTCTACTTACCTCCCTTTCACTCTCACCCATCTGCTTTTCATCTGTCCTTGAGTAAACACATTGAATGAATGATTGGGGAGGGGTCATGAGCTCTAGTTTAAATAGTCAGTGTGGTATTGCTCTACACTGTCAATCACTGACTTGTGTGGACCAATCAAATGGTTTTTCACTTTACTGCAAAACAATTATTTGTTCAAATCAGCAAAATATGGTTGCTCCACCAATTTTTGGCATTATGGTACCTCATTCTCCAATCACAAGTCTGAAGTGAACGTAAATCTTTTGGTGGGTGAGGTGAGTCTGTGTAATTAACATGGTTAAGTGACCAAATAATCAATGAGATACAGTGAAAACCTGTGGTGGTTTCTGCCAGGGTGAGGGCTGTGTTAGTTACTGGTGGAAAGATCAGGAGGAACAAAGCCCCATTGTCTAGATGGATGCCCACAGACAGCTGAAATGACACGGACACAGTCTCCATACCGGAGAGGAATAAGTAAGTAAGATATTCACCCAAAGCATGGGTCATTTACCTCTTCAAAAAAATACGCTAGGATATTAGGCAAGACAGCATGTTGCCCCTCCCCCCCACACACAACCCCAAACACACATATATATATATATACACACACACCTCCAGTGCACAGTCATTCCCTGTTAGACTTGGCATTCTCGTTAGCAAACAGTTTGGATCCTCTTTCAGAGGAGTTGAACCTTGGACTTTTTCCTCTCTCTCTCTGAGCTCATCCCAGGGAATGCAAACTCCTAGGCCCCCCCAGCGTTGAAAGAGACACCCCCATGCAGACAGCCTGACTGTCTTCCCCCACCCGGCCCTCGGCTTCTCTCTCACTGCTCTGACTGAGTGGCTGCACATGTTCCTATGAGTGGCTGCAGACTGCACCTCAGGGTTGCCAGAATTGATGATTCCCAAAGAAATGCCAAATATACACACCAAGCACAAATTTTTTGCAGCTTTATGATAGGTGAACACAAAGGGTCAACCTCTAATGGGTCAACCTCTAAATCTTCCCAGCAAATGTGGAAAATACAATTTCTGAAAAATTTCAAGGGGAGATTTTTATTATTAAAATGCATGTGAGTAATAGGTAGATATGAAAATTGTTATTCCATTTCAGTTGAGAAGATTTTAATGAAATGGGGTCCCTTAAATTGCACTTTACTAAGCAGAGTCTCTGTTATTAAAATTAATAACCTCTCTTGCATTGTTTTTCC
Source organism: Albula goreensis (assembly GCA_022829145.1). Lineage (NCBI taxonomy): Eukaryota > Metazoa > Chordata > Actinopteri > Albuliformes > Albulidae > Albula > Albula goreensis. The sequence continues at coordinate 17,915,037 of CM040753.1, read as the reverse complement.
ATGATCCACATCCATGTTTTCTCCACATCCACAATTATTGATTGAAGTGAATACAGTTAATAGAACATTTATTTGTAACAAAAATATGCCAGAATGTCTTAAGATTACAGCCTCATAACTTGTTAGGGGGCCTAACATTGCCCAGTTTTCAAATCTTTGTTTGGTCATTTCATTTGTGGTCCTTGGCAGCATGGTTAGACCCAATGTCCCGAGAATCCTGGCATTCTGGATAGAAAGAGCTCCAGCAAATCCTGTATGGCTTCAAGATGTAAAAAACCATGGGCCAGTATCAGGATGTCTGAAGACATGGGAGCAGGCAAGCAGTAATCTGGGTACCACCACTATCCTTCAATGGGTTCCATATCTTTCATCATTCTCTCTTTGCATATAGGAAAAGTTTGTACCCTGAATGATTTTTTTCACTGTAAAAGATACTGTAAAAAAGATATACTCTCACCCTGGCACTTCTTACTTTAGCCTCTCAGACTTTTCTCAACTCTTCAAGCTTATGGAATTCCCCATAAGTTCTCATCTAATGTTCTGGATGAATCTTTAACTGCTTAAGACACCGAATAGGGTCTTGTTTCTCTTCTTTACAACACATTTTTAATAGGAGAAGATTCCCCTCTGGATGTTTGGACTTTAGACAGGGAAATCCTTTATTCATGTGTGACTTTAGATTGGAAAAATATTTCCTCATGTGTAAAAAATCTAGAGCACTATCTCATACATTTTAAACTGTGGTAGAGTCTGTCGGGGCACAGTAGTTAGCTTTATGTGAATGCTCTGGGAATGCCCTGACGTTCTCCCAATCAATCACTGTGTGGGATGTACCTGCTTTCCTGGGGCTGCTGCTTTTTTGGGAATAACTCCTAAATTCAGCCAATCAGACATAAGAGACACTGGTATTTTTTGTTTTAGTGTTTGCTTTATTTCTTCCATTCTATTTAATCTTTAGTTTTGTCAAGTACAGTTTAAAAATTAATTTAAAAAAAAAAATATCCTCTTTCTCAAACAGGCTAGTTGGGAGACTTTTAAAAGGAGGCATGGGAGGAAAGTTCAGAAAATACAAGATTTAAGACATTTGAAGATGGCTAACTGTAAGAATTATTTTCATTAGAATAAAAAAAAATGTTTTCTGATGTAATGGTTAGCACCCCACCCTATTAAGCACAGTATCCATCCCTTTCAAGTATATTTAAATGACAAAACTAGAACAGCTGAATGGCTTGTCTCATTATGACCAATGATCGTGGCCTTCTTCTCCTTGTTCTTGATTCTCTTGCAAAAGAATTAAAGCATTAAATAATGCAATTACCAGCAGAGTTTATAATGACTGCAATATCAGCTGCATGGGGAGGGGGGAGTTCAGTTTTAGTTAAGCCAATTCAGGAAATGAAAATGGAATTCAATTACTGAACTGAAAAAATGTCCACAAAGGTCTATTAGGGTCTTTCCATTAATTAATTTAATTTCAATGGCATCTTAAGTACTGAAATAATTGAAATGGAACAGCAGAAGCGGAAAAATTTGGTTTCTAAAAGTTGAATTTCCACCGTGTATTTGTTCCACCCATACACACGTTAGCGTCTATATGGTTGAAGAGTTCTACTAATTAAAATGAGTTGGTTTAGTTTTTATTTTTACAGTGTTCTTTAGATTAAATGTGGTCAGAGGCCTTGAGGTTCAGATTTTAATCTAACAAACATCTTCATGTCAGTTCAACCTCCTAAGAGAGCCTCACCAAGACTTACTTAGTTCCAAGAGCTTCCTATACAGCACATTTCTACAAAAGAAAAAGATAACAGTGGGGAATCACATATAAAGCTTGACAATGCATACCCTTCCTCCCCCTTGAGCAATGTTACTTTTAGCTCCAGTTACATTTTTCCTAGAGATCTAGGAGTGATGAAAAGAGGTTTTTTGTTTTGATCCACAAAAGAGAATAGAAGCTCTAGACCCAACTTTCATTTAAACTTCCTGAACAACATACTCTGTATATTTAGTGCTGCCAAGCACTGATTCAGAATCAGTTAACCTGACCCTAATCCCTAACCCCAACCATTCTAAGCAAAAGACTAAATATGAACCATGATCAGTTTGCCGTTCCAGCAATCCATTCCCAACCAGCTCCTTCTCCCGCAGCAGTCCCTTGCCAGCTAAAACCAAGTGCAACACTAGGAATTCTTAGAATAGCTCAAAGACTTAAACCAGACTTCACACTTTTCCCCCTTTCTTGTTTTTTTCATTTCAAACTGCTGAGGTTTTAACAAATAATCAGAGTGTCCCAGCAGAATGTGGTTGGATCGAGACAGGAAAAGACTCGCTTTAATGGCACATTAAAAAAGAGGTTCAGCGGAATATGTTTATAGACTCCAGGCAGTAGCCAACATGGGACTCAACCATAGGGAGTGTTAAGGGATCTTCAAAAGTAATTCTCTCCCATTTCACCTCCATAAAAGCAAAATAAAATAAGAATAGCTTTTTAAAACTCCTGTACTTTCTCTGCTTCTTTCTCCTTCCCACCCTCTTTCCCTGATGGTACTTTAATCATTTGTTTAGAGAACGATTCAAAATCCAGGTTTATAACAATCAGAAGGCTAACAAACATTATGGTATTGTTCACTTCAGAAATGAACATTTCCCAAACGGCTTCTCTTTTAGGCTGTGAGCTTTTGGTTTTTGGCAAATTCTTTCCTGTTGAAGTCCAATTTTCAAATCTGTGTGCTCGGATAAAGAATTCAGCAGCTTATAGCGCAAGTAACAAAATCTATCTGCAAACATTCCTCCAAACAATTTACCCCAGAAACCTGAAACAACTATGAAAATACTCTTGACTGTACACCTATAATGCTGCCATGTTATGTGGAATCATTTCTGTCAAGGCTTACAAATTACATACAAGCACAAATGATTTGGAATATGTAAGCTGTGTGTTGTTTAGATGTATCTGCAGTTTGTTGAGATCTCCAAGCACGTAATGCAGTCATGTAAACGTTTTAATGTTCTTTTTCCTGTTGTTTTCCTTTTTCCTTTATCTCATCTTTTACCCTGGTAATTAAAGTCCATCTAGGGACAAACACTGAGCTTGGGCAGATGTAGATTGCAGGTGCACTCTTAATTCAGTGTGTCAGATGTGTTATGTGTATTTCTCTCTATTATAGCAACCAGTTAAATACATTAAATAAATGAATACATAGTCAATAAATATTGGAAAAACTTACAGAATATATACTTGGATTTCTCTCTCTCTCGTGCTAATGCTACTGAAAAATCTTAAGGTTCCAGCCCAGGGCATATGTGTGCTTGCTATGTGATGCAGGGTGTAGCATCTTGCTGGTAAAGACATTACAGACAGAAATACGTGGAGCAGGGTCCTCTTTCAGCACCGTGCTGTGCCAGGTTGTGCTGTGCTGTGTTGGGTTGTGTGGAGTTGTGCTTTTCTGTTCTGTGTTGAGCTGTGCTATACAGTGCTGTGTTGTCTTGTGTTGCACTGTGCTGTGCTGTATTGTGTTGCGTTATGCTTTGCTGTGCTGTGCTGTGTTGTGTTGTGATATCCTTGGCTGGACCCACATTGTATTGTATTGTCTTGGTTGTGACACTCATGTTGTGTAGCGCATATGCCAAATGTTTCTCGATCTGTGATTACAGCTCATTGTAAAGTTAAAAAAAAAAATTGTCTTATAGAACACCAGATTGAAGGCCAGCTGCAGACATAAACAGCTGTCTAAATTTCTTGGGGTTTGAAATTTATATTTCAGATTGTCTTTTGTCAGGTTCATGGTAGTTTACGTACAAGGTCAACTGGAAGAATCCTCTCTCTCTATTCCTCACATCTTTTCTGAAAATATGCAACAATTCCACAAATAACAACAATTCCAGAAACACCCATGGGCAAGAATGGGTATTGCTTTAGTTTGATTTTGACAGATTATGTCTAATATTATTAATCTATTTTCTGTAACATGATACCTTTTTCCATTTTTACATAACAAATCACTAAATGCTTTACAGACTTTGGGAACACATCATGGATGCTTCAAGTGAAGTGTTTTGAATTTTTTTGTCTTTAATAATATTGAACAGAATGGCAATTTACAGTTCCATACATAGACTGGGCTTTGGCTCAGTTAGAGGTACAGCGAGCGGATGGGTCTGGAGTGGTGGTTTGGACACAGATACTTTAATATAACCAGATACTACACTACTGCATCCTTTATTTCCTCTCTGCTTCTCAACAACAGGGGGTTTCAGTTGTTAGCTGGAGTTTCCAGTGTATTTTACAGGAGAAAACATCCATTGCTATAGTGTGATATGTTGTTTTTAGTGTGACTAATGTAAGTCACTGACTGGCTTGACACCTTGTTTCCAAGGCCTAAATTGGCTGTTGATTGAAAGAAAACCATTAAAACCCGCTGGCACTGTTGACCATGTTTCTAGTCCTGGACTTTGACACCCCTGGCTTGTAGAATATTTGGATTGGGTGAGAGAGAGGGCAGGGTCATGAAAAAGCAGACGACACGCCCCCCTCAGTAGGTTTAGCTCAAGGCTTGTGTCGGCACAGTAAAGACTGTCCCCCCTCGCCCCATCTACATGCTGCTAAATACCCCTGCTGTTAGCAGGCATTAAAAAGCCATTCGCACCAGTCCACAGTGCTTAAGTTGGCGGTTTGGAGCTGGGTTTGGGGGGTCTGCCTCATTTTCTCTCTCTCTCTCTCTCTTCCTCCTTTTCCCTCTCTCCATCTCCCTCAGCTTCAGCAAAGCAATAAAATATAGTCTTGTGTTCCCCTTCCAGCTGCTCTCTCACATCGTACAATTTACTGCACTCTTGTTTTGTACAATTTGAGCTCTGAAACATTAAAACTCTTTCAGCCTGCATGAAGACACATTTCTATTATTGTCACTTTATTAGCTTTTAGGGGTATTTCCTGAAAAGCTTATGCATTAGAAAAAGGGATTTGTTCTTATTTGTCAATTAAATAGCAGGGACTCAAAGCACTTAAAGTGTTTCTGGCATTGGCAGTGCTAAAAACCATATTTTTCACATTAAGAAAAATCTGTAAAGTTGCCTTGTGACAGAGGAGCCTGTGACCGCATCCGCTGGCATGCAGAAGTGAGGAGGTGTCTCTCCAGCCCCAAGCCATTGGCTGACTGACCATCACAATAAAGACAAGGAGAGAAGGGGAGATCAAAATGCTCTGTCCATGTGACATAGGACATTTAATTAATCAGCTAGATGGCTGATGGCCTTTTTGGGATTGGGGTGGAGGTTGTGCGGGTGGGTTGGTTGGTTCGAATGTGATGGGTGGCTTGTAGCTGTAAGGGGGGGAATTGTTGGGGTATTAACTGTTGGGGTATTAACCTCCCCCCCAAGCTACACCCCTACCCACCCCCCACCCCAAGGGCTTTGTATCCACCCCCAGGCAGGTGGCCTGGCATTAAGCTGACAAGGGCATCAGAAACCAATTACCCAGTCTGCTTACACACTGCTTCGTCCGCCAAGCTAAATTCCCATATCCGAATAAGCCTCTGTGTTCAAAAGAGAGCAGTGTTCTGAGTCTCTCCGTCTTCTTCACCTTCCGCCCCCTTTCTTTTGCTCTCTTATTCTTTTGAAGGAATATTGGACGGCACTGTGATTACCCCCCCTTTTTGGCTCTTGCTTTCGCTATTCGCTAATGCTGTCTACAGCCCCGAACCCCAGAGTGAGGGCCACCACCTGTCTCACGACATGGGTGGACCCGCTCAAAGAGCATCCCAGTGTTGCATTCAGGTGTAAGTACTGGGGGTGTATAAGCAAGGAAGTGTGTGTTCTTACATTACCTTACATTTAGCAAAAACTCTTATCCAGTGTGAGTGACTTCTCTTATTCTTCTATAGTGCATGTTGGTATGTGCATTCATACATACTACGTGTATGTGTATGTGCACCAAGGATCCTACTGCAGATGAGAATCAACAGTAACAACAAGACATAATCCTTCCACATCTATTCACCCAATATTGATTTCAATATTCTTTTCTCTCTGAACATGCTCAATATTTTTTGCAAAACAGGAATAATTACATTGTCTATGGGTATATTACCTGATGCACAATAGTGATTCAGATATGAGTTGTTTGAAGGAATTGTATCATTGTAGATTCAGATCAAGTATTATTAAAGAGTCTTGGATTCAGAAGTTGTATGAAGGAGTAGGAAACTGTGGTTTCAGGAGTTATGAATTTAGACGTAAGGTGTGTGCAGACGTTGAACGTTATGGACACAGACGTGAAACAGAGCCAGAATAGTGGATTCAGATCTGAGTGGTGTGAACGAGCGTTGATCCCAGCTCCTCTCGCCAGGTTTCAGACCCTTGCTTTCCCACCTCAGCTTGGGTCCAGGGGCTGTAATCACAGCTGCCCATCAGCCTCCCTCTCAACAGGCCCAGCCTTCAGGGACCCACAGCTGAAATCTTTAAGTAAATTTGATTTTTCAACTCATTTGCCTTCTATAAACGCTGCCATATGTTTGATATTACATTTAAACCGTTCCAGGGGGTGCAAAAAAGAGGTTGCTGGGGAAGAGGTATAGAAAAAGCAAGAAAAATCTGCAATGGTGAATGGCAGGTGAAATTGAGCAAGATCTGAGTGGAAAAAAACAAACTCAAAACCAGGAGGGCAGGAGAAAAATGTACAAAAATGCACTGAAATGTCAAAATGGCATCCCCTCTGTTTTTGTTTTGGTAAAATCCTGGGCATGAAGAAACTGAAAGGTTTTGTGTTTTTTATTTCTCCTTTTTTCCAAATTAAAACCTTGTCTTTCCTCATTTCCTTTATCTCTTTCTCTGTGCGCTGCACTAGAGTAGCGTGTGGTTCCCTCCTCTTTCTCAGATTTCTCCACTCTCAGGGTTCGAATGTGAAAGGTCGCAGGTCAATGGAACATGAGCCAAGATTTCAAAATGTACAAATTCCCAGCTCTACAGCTGACCTGAATAACGCTACGCTTTTCCAATACAGAGCGTTAACCTGCATGGCCTGAGCTGTAGGCACCGAAAGGGAACAAGTACAAAAATAAATGCTGTGGGACAGAGGAGAGGGGGCAGAGTGCGGACAGCAGACACCCAAAACTCCACACACCGACTCTGGGGAAGGCCAAGAAAATCAGGGGTGAACCTAAGGTTTGAGGGGAGCTAATTCCTAAAAGAAGACTCCCACTACCGGACGCGATGCAAGAGAGGGGGGCTGTTTATCCCACTGGAGATTAGCACAGGGCTTTACCAAAGTGAAACGATTATGTGATCGAGGCTCTTTATGTCTCTCATGTTAAACTCCCACTAAAGACGTTGAACTGTTTTGGGGTTTAGGGCTCCTAGTTCCACCCTTAAATGCCCTCTCTGGTCTTAAATCTGCTCATTTGCATACTGGGCTAGTACTAAAGCACAACACACTTACCGCTCATCTTTTCCTGTATAGGGTGGGAAACAAGGACCCACATCCAGCTATATCTCAGGTGTAATTTCCCATAATCCATTTAACTTGAAGGTGGGGGTAACTAAGTGTCATAGTATAACCCAGGCCCTACTCCTCCACCCCAAACCCTTGTAAAAGAATGTCGATTTCACTGGGGTTTTTCTCCTGGATCAAAAAACAGGATAAATAAAAATAAATCGCAAGCTCTTGACTTCAGAGCACTGAGATCACCACCCTGGAACCTCCCATATTGACAAAACCGCAGAAACTCCCAGAGAGAACCACAGAAAAGTCAAAAGTAAATAAACCCAGAGAAGAACGGTTGTCATAATTAACATGAGTCTTGGATATAATCTTGATCAACATTTTCGTGAGAACAATGGCCCAAAGCTGGCTTAAAGGGTTGGGTTGAGATTTTTGACCCAATCTATTCTGTTCAACTTAGTAAAAGCGTTGTTGTTCAACAGGCGCTAAGTTTAAATCCGTTCTTGATGTCATTCATATAAAGATACTAACCAGCAGACATATTTGAAAAACAGATACAACACTGCCAGCAGATATATATTAAAAACTCTTGCTTATAACATCCCTCAGTAGAATGTGTGGGGGCTGAGGCAAGCTAGCTAAACATCTGTGAAGAAACAAAATAACTAGGACCAGTAGGGGTATTGTCTCTATACTGATTCTCCCATGTATTTTTCATCTGGAATCTAATTTATGACTTGATGTATAATGTGTTAAGAAGGCAGTTTTTGCATATGCCACCAGTCTTTAAGTTGTCCTTGTACACCGTCCACCATCCATTCTAGTGAACACTGATTGTGACATCAAAATAAGTTGCCATCTCATTTAAAGCGACAGTACCTCTAAAAATGGATTGTTCTTGTTCACCTAAACTACAGTAAAAGCACTCCTTTTATGAGGTGCAACTCCTTTGATTGTATTCACCGGGAATAAACATTACTCATTTGCAGTGACATTACCCCCCAAAACTGATTATCACAAGTTCTTGTTGATTTAAGTGAAAAATCTGTGGTTTGTTAAGTGTAACAGTCTAAAGTATGTAAAAAGTGAATGCTGTGTACGGATTAACACCCTATATTCTGTTTTAATTCCCTCTTCTCCTCTCCCTTCTTTATACCCCATGGGCATTGACACGGAGGTACAAGCACATCTGTGCTCGAGCCCCCATGAATATCACTGGAGCCTGATTCCTTCCTCAGCTCCCACTATGACAGGTCTTCTGGCTGTGCATGGAGAGAAGCCATGGTCCACAATGCAGTGGCCCCTTCGCGGGAGGATAGGGGACGAGGGGGTGGCGGAGAGGGAGGGATTAATGGGATTTATGTGCGCACCAGTAAAATTTTACAAGGGGAGCTAAGTTTTTTTAAAGTGCTCCAAACTGGCGGTTTTCACATCAGTTGGAGGGGGGGTGGGGGGGCACTGAAGTCATGAAAATTCTGTCAGCGATGGCGATCGGGGAGGAATCTGGAATTTGGGTCGTGTGCAGTGCATGGGGATGAGAACTGGCCTCCCTCACAGTGTGATATGTGTGTGGGGGGCGGGGGGTAGAAAACTATTTAAGGTATTTAAGGGTCTAAACTCATCATGCACTGGATAAAATATTAAAAATATTACCTTGAGTAACTGCTGCAGTGTTAACTGTGGACAATGTGATAATTAATGTTGATGAAGTGGTTACGTTCAAAATTGCCATTTAAAATTGCACTGACACATATCACACAAATTTGGGTTTTCAAAAAGATGCATCAATTATTCAATGTAATACATTCTTCTTGAACATTGTGGTCACTTGTCTGGACTGTATCTCTCCTCAATCTATAAAAAATATCTCTAAAAGAAAGAATGCAGTCCGTAAGCTTAGTTTTATTTTATAGCGGTAAGGTTATCATGTGTCAAATTTTTTTTAGGAATTTACTTTTTTCTCCTCCAGAACTGTCCAGCTCAATTTCTTTAAAAATCAGAAAATATCTCTGTTTGTGGTAATATGTCCATTATTTGCAACTGCCCATTCTCATTCTGCATATCCTCCTCCTTTACCTTGAGGTAACCCTCACATGAAACTGCCAATGAAGACATGAGGAGGGTGGGAGGAGCAGTACAGCCACTGGGTAACAGCTTAGCCAGTGACAAAGCAGTTCTCAAAGCTGCTCTGAAATGGTCTCCATCTCCCTTAGCACAGGTAAATGGTATAGAGCCCAAGGGGAGCAGTAATCCTCATCCCCAGCTCCCTGACCCACCAAGCTGAGAGCACCATAACACCATCACCTCCTACTATGCATGCTCACGTTTCCACAGGGGTACACAGCACAGGCTAGGACAACCCACACACACCACAGCCCTGTTCAGAGGGGAAGAATATCTCCTTCACAGAAATGAAAGGTAATGAAATATATTAAAATGTATTAAATATAAAGATATGCTCAGTATAAAAAGCTTTTATACCAGTACATACGTTTTATTTATTATTATTATTTAATTCTCTCCTTAGTTGACTCTTTGATTTAAACCTTGTCTTTTTAACTCAAGACATATTACCCACATGAGTAATGACCGCAGATAAAACCAAAGGGCAGGCCGCAGAATACTCCTGGATCATGCTGTTACCCCTGTCAGGGGTCAGTGAAATGTTTCGGTAAGTGTTCCTGTAAACCGTGACAGGGTCCTACCAGAGGGATTGAGCCTTAGGGACCCCACAGAGACTTTTCTCTCTGAACATGTTTTTCCATGAAGCCTGGGCTCACTGACTTCCACTGGCCTTGCTGTGTGTGGTGGGCCTACCTGATGCCCCTGAGACACTTTCATTTTCTTTCCTAGTGCGCTCCTCTACAGCTCAATTCTGCTTTAATATATATTTCACCAAATTGAGCAACTGATAACCTCATGACATGAATAGACACACACACATACACACACACGTGCACGCACAAACGCCAGGCGTGGGTGAAATAATTATTTGCAATACTTTAATCCTTTGCACACCAGTAAAACCTTTGCAGATTACTGAACAACTATTTTCACTAATCATCAGAACTTCATTCTTCTTTCAAATGATTTTATATTTAAGTTATATAGTTTTTCAGTTTTATTGCCTGCCATCTGCAGGTGTGTTTTTAGGTTTTAATAGCATCAAATGAGTAAAAGTATTTAATACTTGTTTGGGTCATGTCCCTAAGAATTGTGTAAAAGGCATGGATTATAAAACAAACACGCTTACTCATATACACATATGCACGCACACAAACACAAATACACGGATATAGACACATGTGCACAAACATACACAAACATACACACACATAGCTACACAAAGAGTATGCAGCACACATACAGCATCAGTCAAACACTCACGCGCACACACACATACACCTACACACACAAACAGGAGGTCAGAGAATCTAATGCGATTTGGATCTAAGATGACTATCACACTCCAGACAATAGCATTCCAGAGAAATGTTTTTTCTGCAAATCTTTTGAGTCGCATTCCTGTCTGTGAGTAATCAGCTGGTACCTCAAACAACCCAGCCCTGGAAAAACCACATCCCTGCCCAGGCAGACAGCTTCAAGCACAAATACATTATTTATCATTTATACTCACTTCTCAAGTTTTTCTGATGAGTTCAGCTGGATGCAAGGGGAAATTACAAGCTCTAATTTATTTCAGTTTAATCTTACTTTTCTTTTTTTCGAGGGGGGGAAACTTACAGGAGAGGGCTGATACGCTAGGGATATATTGATCAGACAATTCTGAAGTCCATCCAGCTTGCAATGCTGTTGCAGTATTGAAAACCAAAAGATAAAATGAGTGTTCCATTTTAAAAAAATGGAATGCAAAAAAAAATTGAAGAAAAGATGATCTTGGCATTGAGAAAGCAACCGTGTGGAATAGTGTGCTCAGCCCCCACCCCCACCCCACCCAACTGACTCTCCAGTATGGTGCTGAGCCAGCGCAGCGACAATGTGGGGAATTCATTACTCGTCCTCTTCTAAAGTAAGACTCAAAGGGTGCGAGAGAGGGTGGGTTGGACACAGTGTTTTGTAGAGGACAGCAGCTCACCCCTTCCCCATAAAAATACAAAAGAGACCTCCCCCCCACCCACCCACCCATATCCACCCTGAGCCCAAGGCCTGCTCCACTAATCCAGAGGGCTTAAAAAAGGGTGACCTGGCTTTTTCAGTACTGGGCTCTAAATCTACAGAATGCACAGGCAGACAGTCAAGTGACTTTTACATTCACGTCTTTGTAGACGCTACTTATCATCCTTAGTTTTATGTGCTTCCATATATTTATTGATCTTGTTTTTGAATTGTTTGTCTTGATGTAGAAATGTTACAAATTCTTAACATATCATTTTTAAATCATTATTTTGTTTTTCTTTTCAAAGTACATAGCTTATTTATTTTACAGCACCTCCACCTGTGAACTGAAAAGTACTTAACAAACTGTATTATCCTTCTAGTTCTTCTTTTTATTACTATGGTATGGAAAATATCTTCATGTGATCAGGCTGCAAATCTTAAACAGGCAATCACATGCCAACAAAAAGTGGACAGAAGTTCAAAAAGTCCCTCTTTTTGAACTTCTGCATGTGCAGAGTGCCCTCTGGTACAAATACAACTATGCTTCAGTAATGTCATAAACATTCTTATCTAGAGTAACTTACATAGTATGCAGAACTAAGATAATTAATACAGCAATGTTCAACAAACTTAACAAGTAATTCCTTTGTTCTAAAACAGCTTTCAGCAGCAGTAACGTTGTTCGTAGGATACATAAGACATACAAAAGTTTTTTTTTGTTTTGTTTTGTTTTGGTAGTTGGCCGCATCAAGTGAGCAAGACCTAGAGGGCATGGTAGATCCATGGGAAGTGTAGTCAAAAGTCTTGGGATTTCAGTAGCCGGAAGACAGCCAGTGTAGATCCAGTCCCTCCATGTTACTCAGCAGTTCAAACCTTTTGAACTCTACTGAGAGAGTGAATATAATGACTCACCTCATATTCAAATTTAGTCTGACAAATGCCAAAACACTGGAATGTGCTGTAGCACATAATGTGTAGAGCAGACAAAGTGGTTAAATTAACTACAGTAGTGTGGATGAGTCAATGCTTATGAGACAGTTTATATATAGTATTTATTTTTTAAGGTGTCACCTTTGAATCACGCCACCCCCCACAGAGCCACCCCCACAAGTCCCGACCCACATTTAGGGGAACTATGCTGGTTCACTGTAAAGATGAAGACTTAATTCACACACATCTTTTACGTAAACCACAGGAGTAGTGCTAAGATATCCGATTCATCCTCTGTCAGGACGAATACCCTGGAAAGAGACGAGACAGGAAATACACTGCAGCTGTTATTGTGCTGGACGCCAAATGAGACCGAGCGAGACACAGAACCCTTTCGCCTTGTGTTCAATGTTCTTGACTCCAGCATCCACGTCTGGCCGTAACGCTTCACTGCATTCCTACGCAAGCCTTGGCTCTGGCCAATCCATAATTGTCTAAGTGGTTTTGGATAGCGGGGGCAATTTAGTCATTAAGGGGCCCTATTAAATCATTAAAGGCGGTTGGACTGTAGTTTGTGCATTGGGTACAGCCAGTGCACAAACTGTTTGCTTCCTTGCAGTTGTGGTGCATATATGCTCTTGGATTGATACTGATAGTCATGTAATGGTGGAGTACCCACACATACATATGTCATTCGGACCAGAGTTTCCTGGGACAGGGGGCTAAAGTTGTGGAGTGGGACGGAGGGAGGGAAATGAATTTTTACATGATCCCTCATTTCTTCACACCAAGGATGGGCTGCATCACTGGAAGAACCAGTATGTACACAGGTTTTAGTTTCCACCAGTTACCCTGTCCTTAATTAGCTGATCAGCTGCATACATTGATGCCCATTTCAATTCAGTAGATCGGACCACCCGTAAAACGTTGCATATAGACACAATGAGGACAAGTCCTGACCTGTCATTCATGAGACCACATAATTCCTTGGGATAGTCAAACAATTTAAAGCAATAGCAAGTGTGAACATCCAGGAGGTGATACAACTAGTTTTGCCCACCCTCATGCTCTACATAAATTGCTCAAGTTGGAAGGGGCACAAGCCGTGAGGTTACAATGTCCAGAGCTGGAAGGTGGCTGCTTTTTCCAGTACTCAGCCTCTCCACCACCCGAGAGCTCCCGATGAGCCTTACACACAGTGGATGGAATGTAAATATTTGGAAAGGGAGAACGTCAGAATTTCTTTTTTAAATGCTCTGTATTTACTTAAAATCGCTCCAATTAAAACAATTTGAAGTGTTATGTCCTAATCTGACATGAAATATTGGCGATGTGTATTTTTTAAAACAGGAAAATAGCCTCATAGTCTCTGAAATGCTCCCTTGTGAGATATAGAGGGAGACTTATTTGGGCTGCCATTTGCTTTAAGTTCAAATCTATGGGTCTTGCAGAAAGACAGACTTTGCATGTGGTGTATAGAAAATCATTAAGGAATGGTCTGAACTACACTGTGTCAAACGCCACTGTTGATCACAACACACTAAATGCCCCTCAGCTGCCACCACCAAGTGCCCTAAAACTAGCAATGGGTGAATGACATGAAAATAGGTGAACGTATCACCAGGAAATTTGTTTTGAAACCTGTCACAGACCGTATATTACTCTTCACAAGCTCTGCTGGTCCTGCACCCAAGGATTACGTGTCACATGCTTTAGGAATGTCCCAAAATGTATATGTTTTGGGGACATGTGACTGAGATCATGAAAAATGGAATCACCAAATTGGCTGGCTTATGATAGCCCATCTTTGCCCACTTCTGCTTGGTAATGATTTGCAAATGGTTATGATTTCACCCTGTTATATGTTCACCCAGTTTAAGAGCAGCAAAAAAAAGGAAAAAGATTGTGAAAAGATGGCTTACTCCTCATGAATTGCCAGTTCGGCTATGGCTGTTCAATTTTAGAGAGCTTGAACAGTAAGAATCAGAAAGGCTAAGTACCCCACACTGGAAACATGGAAGGAAGCTGCAGAGACATAATCTGAACTTTTGTACAGACCTGATTGTATTAAAGCTGCAGATTGTTACTGCTTAACATATCAGGATGAGTTTCTTGGTTTCTCTATTCTCTCCACTGTGGTCTAAAATAAATTGTGTGAATAGTGTGAATGTTTTATTTATTATTTATGTATGTAAATGTGTATGCAAAACATATATGTGCTACCAGCATTGTTTGGAATGCCTTAAGGAATATCTATGGGGGATGGGGTGCCATGATGTATTATAAAAATTAAAACTGAATGAAAAGTTGATCTTAAACAAAATTGATGAATCTAGAATTAACTGTCAATCACTCACTTCAGCAAATGAAAACGTTTTGCTCTGTATACCCAGAAAATTAATGTTTTTGAAACGCAATGTTTCTTTTCTGTTTTCTGGTGCCATGACACCTCATGCTCCCATCGCTACCCTGACGAAACGTCTTCATGTGGAGGGAGGAATCCATGTCCCTGCACCAGGCCCCCTGTTAAAATAGATGTCTCTGTCACTGTAATGACCCGGCCCCACGCCCCAACGCTCCATCTCTCCAGCGGACAGACACTGGATCCACCCCGAGGTGACAATACTGTGAGTGCCTGAGCGTGTTGAGACGGCCATCATGAAAATAGCAGGGTAACCCTGCCCGCCCTCCAGGTTCTAAGCACCCAGGCACGCAGATTCCCGTCTCTCTCCTGTCACTGTCTGACCCCTGACCTTTGACTCTTGACCCATTATTTCCAGTAGCGGGTGGACCAACAGCACCGTGACTCTGCCTTGATAAAGGGCCTTGAAAATTCCTGCCATCATGTTAAAATAAATAAATACTTGTTTTAGTTCATACATGGGGAATGCTGAGGATGAAGTTCTACAGGCTGGTCTTGGTACAAGGATGGGGTCATGTGGTAGGTGGCAATGGTGAAGTGTCAGTCACTAAGTTCCTTGAACCAAAAAAAAATGTACTCTCCAGAAAGAACACTGTAATTGGTTCAGTTCAGTACTCAGGTACTGGCAGAACATGGCAGCTCAGTTGCATTTGTGGGGTAATGAGACAATATTTTCTCATTACCATTTCTCATCCACTAGAGACTTTGCTTCTCCAGTAGGGGTAGGGGTGTTGATATGATTTGGGATGATGACCAATTATTTGCTTTTCAACCAGTTTTTTATTTCTCTTATGACTAACACTTTTTTTGTTTTAATGTACACCTGTTCTTTGCTTTGTAAAACACAGTTAACGAAAATGTATCACAGGCACTTTAAAAATAATTTATGATGCACACAGTGATGATGATGATGATGATGATGATGATGATGATGATGATGATGATGATGATGATGATGATGAGGATGATTATTATTATTATTATTATTATTATTGTGTGAATACATATTCACTGATCCACCCCAAATGCAAATTTAGCCTGAAGTATATCCAAACTCCTGCATGCACTGTACAGTGTTGAGGCAGCACTTGTAACAGGCACAGTGTTTAAATCAACTACATCACGTGTGAATGTGCGAATGAAAGAGTTTTATAAGCAGTACGGTATTTTTCATGATATGTCATCTTGTAAGCCCAACTCACACCCCTGTTTTCAGAGCAGAGATTCTACAGCTTGCCCCTCAGCATGAAGTACGTGCTTCGGGGACGTTTGGTCACTGGCGCAGCCGCACCCAGCTGTTGAGCCGTGTCACTACCCAGATGCTGCTGATGGAACACCCACTCTCTCTGGCCTTGGTTTCAAAAGCCACACACCCTGTTGCACTGTTGGATTGAGAAATAAACTCCATATCACATCTCAGATGGTCTCCTGTCTGTTTCACACACCATCCCACTTGCACTGCCACCCTTTACTCTATTCAAGGCCACTTCTTGTGAGGTCACAGAGCCAAAGAGACCACAAGCCAGAGTAGCCTTTCTGTGTCACACCTGCACTCCAAAGATACCACTTGCTAAGATGTTCAGATTCCAGGAAACCACTGCTTGTGCGATAACTTAGCTTGAGGTGGTCAGGCTGCTCCAGAGCCCAAGAGGGAGATGTAGGGGACAGCTTGTTTGTCCCTTCCCTGGGGGTCAGCACACATGTGTTTGCATGGTTTACCGCAGCAAAGGACGCCTGCGGCATGCGGGCGGGCCCGTGGCAAGTGATGAATCACACACATCCGTGTTTCCTAGGCCTGACTTGGCCAGGCGAGAGCAGCTAGTTTCAGGATATTGTAAGCAGTTATTTTTATTGGGAACAAATAATATGCGGGCCGGCTGGGCCCTGGAACAGATCCCAAAGCCAGATCTCCAAACGCTGCGGCACTCATGTTTCAGATTAGGGTCTGCATTTGATGTGGTTCAATTCCCTCCCCTCTTCTGTTGTCTGTCTATCTGTCTGTCTGTCTGTCTATCCGCAATGCCCATTCTTCAAATGTTGTTGACCACAGGGTTCAAATTGTTTCGTGACAAGAATTGATTTGTTGGCCCTGACACTTTTGTTCCTGGTTACTTTCATGTATACACACCCATTTTTCCACACCATTTTGAGTGAGAACTGCAACACTATAACTGGCCAAAAACTTTAAAATATGTCACCTGAAATAAAAAATGACCTCAAACGATCTCTGATTGTCCACAGAGCTGCTGCTTTATCAATGGAGTGATCAGGCCAAATGCTACCAGTAACACACAGATTTTAACTATGAATTTGTTATTGTTCTAAAGAGAACAACTCTTTAATTTGGTTCAAATAACTCAGTGATTTGACTGCTTTTTGAATGATATTTATGATATATAATAGAATATCATCTACTGACAAAACTGAGCTGTATGATTTCTGATGGGTAATTAATTCTGATAGTGAATTTTAGGAACACTTTAGGAACACACTTTAGGTAGCACTTCTGATACTAAACTTACTTATAGTGTCACCAAGCGTCACTTATGACGGACATTTTTCTACTGATTCATGATTTACATTTTAGGGAATTAGCATGCACTATCATCTACAGTGACTTGGTTCACATACTTTACAGACAGCAGCATTTATATGGCTGGATATTTTAGAATCAGTAAAATTACCAATAAAGGCACAGGCAGTGTCCCACAGGAGAACTGAACCTGCTTCATCTGAGTTACAAGCTCAGTTCTTTAAACATTACACCACACAGTTGCTCACACCCTAAAAAGTGGGTATAGTACCCAAGGCAGGGCATCATTTCTCCCATATTTTATGCTTTTTTTCTATATTGTCACCATATGCATGTATCAAAAATGTATTTAGTTTAAATTAAATTAATGCAAATATTACCACTGCTAAGCTATCATCAATACCCCAACACCTACACCCCTCTCCCCCCAGGGTGCAGCCTAGCGTGCGACACTGCACAGTGTCCTGTGTTCATTCAAGGCAATATGTCTTTCACTCAGCCAAGGCAATGTGTCCTGTATTTGGCCAAGACAATGTTGGCAACCCTACAGTAAGTGAGGCTTCCATTACAGAATCCCACATACAGCATGAGCGGAGATGAGCTGTTTTCCTCATTATGCATTCTTATGCACTCATACAGAGAGAGTCCTCACTGTCCCCCACAATTCAGTCATCACAGCAGTGCCACTCCATGCATGCAGTGTTTCCCACAATGCACTTTCCCAGCCAGGGGTCCCAGCATTCCCATGGGTCCCTGCTGCGACTCTGACCCTAGCATGTGGGGAGCACGTGGGCGAATTTGACAGCGTAGTTAGGAGGTGATGATGAAAGAGGAGAGGCTATGTGGGCCAAGCACCTCTCAAATTAGCACAGAGGCCCCCATGCCCACCATGGAGAGGCCAGGGTTCACAGATACTGTTACACTGATGCTGGGGACTTTGTGTGTGCCTGTGATTGTGCAACTGTGTGTGCACGCGCCAATTATGACAAAATGTGCCCACTTTGTGTGTGCGTGAGTTTGTTTGTTGTGTGTCTGCACATGTGTGTATGTCTTTTTTTAGTTGTGCACACGTGTGTGTGTGTGTGTGTGTGAGAGTGAATTTTGTGTGTGTTTGTACGTGTGTGTGTACATATAATGCCATCTATTAAGTTTGTGTGCATGTATGAATGTTGGTATGTGAGTGTTTGTGTGTGTATGCCTGTGTGTGTGTGCCTTCATACATGTAAGGACATCAATTAAGCAAAAATTTTCTCCCCACTGCTGGAACCTCCCCAAGCTCTGAAAATGAGACACTGCACAACATCTATATTTGACCTCCTTCCCCTTCAGTCCAGAGCACCTGACGCCCTGCCCTTTCCCCCCTCCCATTACTCATCTCTGGGGAAGAAATAAAAGACAGATATTCCTCATGTTTGTGTCATCGAGTAATTAGGCTATTTTGTCCATCTTTCAAGCTCAGGTTCCAACAAGGGTGGTGGAGCTATATCACTGGGACCCCTGGCATTCGGACAGCACGGTGACACAGCTGAGGTAGAGGAAGGGAGGGGGAGCAATTGAGAGAGAGAAAGTTGTCCACACTTTCACACCTCTTTTTCTATATCCCGCCAATCAAATTGTTTCCAGCAAGCACTAACCACATGGCCACTGCAAAGACACAGGCTAGGTATTGTGCAATCTCTGGTCTTCTTTCCAATAGATCAGCCAATTGGAAGCTGCTTGCATCACACCGCACATCATTTCACTATTTCAATAACAGCAAAAAATTGGTAATTCTATGCATTTACAACATGACATTAAGGTTTAGAGGCATGTCACGAACCATCTTTAGTAAATCTTGAGTGGTAGGCAATTCATTGTTAAGTGTGTGCTTCAATGTGTGCTTAAAAAAAAACTAAATTACAAAAATTGTACAAGCTCGATCACCTTTCATGCTATTCTTTTACAGCTCTCACCTGTGAGATGTGAGATGGATTTTTTCCAGCTCTCACCTATAACACTCTTCCCTTTCTACTCTCACATAGTAAAATGCTCTCTGATAAATCATCACCTCATATAGTGTATTTTATTCTGATGGAATCCTACTGGTCCCTCTTGGACTCAAATAACCTCTGTTGGACTTAACACTGAACATTTTACTGTGCACCTGTGAGGCTGTTCCCTGATCACTCTCACCTGTGAGAAGTTCAGCCCATTGAGGGGGTGGCACTGCTCCTCAACCCTCTCCACAGCACCGGTCCTCTTCCCAAGCCGCTCAGCCTCCTGGGCTAGAAACAAGTCGAGCACAGGGACACCGCGAGTCCGGACATCCCACTCGGTCAGTGAGTTGACCATCAGCATTACCCAGACGGGCCTCTTGCGTTCCCAGTTCCCGGCAATGGCGTTGAAGAGGTAGTCAGCATACAAGCCCCGCCCCCGCTGGTCTGCTGTCATCCAGAAGGGCATCATGTGCTTTACATAGTCCAGGTGGCGCTTGAGCCGCCGGTAAAGATCCTGTGGCAACAGTGACTGCAGGTTCTCGCCCTGTGGGAGCAGCTGGCAACTGGTCAGCTTGGAGATGGTCAGAGGGTCGGTCAGGTCCAGCTCGAAGTAGACACTTGTGCTGCTTTGGAAGGCACGCTTGGAACTCTGGGGGATGTAGTCCCATACCCGGGTGTAGGGCACATGGATCGTCCCAAACAGGTAGGAAGGAGGGGAGGTGGGGTCACGTCTGACTGTCCACAGGAAGGAGTTCATATTACTCTGCTATGGGGGGGGGCGAGGGGAGGTAATACAGGTGAAAAACAGAGAGAGGTAAAAAAAAAAACATAGAATAAAAGGGTTGATAGAACAATGCATGCCAAATGAACGCAAGGTCAATACATGGAAGGTTAATATCTATAATATTAATTCCAAACAATACAAAGCAAAGTCTTCAGTTCATATTGAAGGGACCATGAATTTGTATTGGTGGACTTTATTTTTATGTACTAGCTTTTTTTAAAATTACTGACAATCAGCAAAGAAGAAATAGAGGCTTCAAAAAAAAAAAAAAAAACAGTAAAATTCGCATGGCTTAAACTGTGCGTCTTGAAGTTCGGGTTGTGATTTTATGGCGTGTTTCTCGCAGTAAAAAGCGCTGTACTTTGCCGAGGTGCTTTCCCACTTCTACCCTTGGCGCTCCGAGGGTGGGAAGCATGCGGCGGTCTCACGAGCAGTAAACACGAAGTGTCGAACACCAGTTTGCCTGTGTAAAGAAAACTACCCACAAACCTGCGTAAGATGCGTATGGGCGTATGGGCATATCGGATGGACTTTCTTCATTTCATAGGTCATCGAAAATAATATTCATCATCGTAGTAGTAGTAAAATTACCGTCTTAAGTTCTCGTTGTATGGTCGATGTTCATTCGCATATTGCACAATGTACAGTCAGACTGTGATGTAGATTATGCACAGCTTTTGAAAACCCTCAATGATTTATCTACTTATCACAGCTATTTCTTTATTGTGAAAAAGACTTTTATAGGTGCCGCAGTTATTTCACTGGTTTTTCAGTCGGAGTTGTCTTCATTTTTGTCCTCAAAATCTGCCTATAGATGTATAAACATCAACATTACTATTATTACTATTATTATTATTATTATTATTATTGTTATTGTCGGCTATATATGGCCCACACACATCAAAGTAAACGTTTCTTAATTGGGTCATTTGCTTTTCTTTATTGCTTTTTCTGTTCGTTTTGTTTGTTTGTAAAAAGTGTTACTTGGCTATTCGATCTGTTCCAATTTATAGCCTACAGCATCAAACTTGCAGGAACCAGACGATTCCTTCTTCTCGCGCAGTGTTTTGTACAGCGGTGCACGCACTGGCTGGGGCACTGAAGCGAACCGCTCTAGTTTATGGGGTAATTACTTTTAACAGAAAACAGACAGGGTTGTACTGACGTCTTACAAATTATAATAATGGAATAGCAAACACGACCTTTAACTTCGACCTCATTATCATAATACTATAGTACCAACAGTGGTATTTAACTGTGCTGCAGATAGATAAAAATATATCATTTGCGCATTATATTAGTTATCAATAAAACACTTATTGATGTGCGGCAGTTGTCTGTGTTTGTCCTTATTAATTTGCGAGCGTATTCTATTAATGCAGCTCACCCTTGGAGATCATTAATTACATTTTATGAGAGTTTTGCTATTGCACTTGGAACTTTTGCCAGATCTGCAGTTAAGGACGTGTGTGGCTCGCGTTTCTGCAGTCGTGATTCTAATTAAGTTCTGATTCATCTCTGGTGTTCGTGATAAATTCTCGCTGAATGATAGACAAATGGGACAGACATCTTCACTGGCGCTAGGAAGAAATAAGAAGCAGGGTATTAGTCTGCAGCATTTTAATTTAATTAAAATGCATAAAGTTTTAACCATTTGATCATTTTAAAAATAGACTCTGTCTATCCTTTGACTAACTGTCAAAGGAACCACAATATTTTCCAAATAAAGGAATAATTCAAGGGTTGTTAGTCGCTTTGCTCTGTCACATAAACAGAAAAGTGTTTTGTCAGGGAAATAAATATTTAGTTTGGCTAGTGTCTAGTATTGTCCTTTAAAGCGTGACTCGTCCTTGAAATTCGACCATTTTCAAAAGAAATAAACTATTTTTGATCAAACAGACCACTACCTGCCTAAGTTTCTATGATACAACATTATCAGTTATAGCAAATAGCTGTCGCACAATACGCAAAACTTAGAGTTTTTTTTATGTTAAAACGTTTTATGTTTTTCAGGGTATTATTAGCCTGTGCTTAAGTTATAATGCCTATTATTATGATCATTGTTGTTATTAGTAGTAGTCATGTTGATAATAATAATAATAATAATAATAATAATAATAATAATAATAATAGGCATGATTACTAAAGCGCGGGCTAATAATACCCAGTAATATACCAGCCTATTTTATATTTATTCCAGTTGTTTATATACTGGGCAAATATTATATAACATTTTCTATTTATTGTATCAGTCTCATTTAAAGTGGACACGTAATATAATTTATATTACCGACTGAAACTACCACTTTTATATCTTTACATTTAACCTATTATAAGGCCATAAAAGATCAACACTTAGGACTAATCTATCTGATAGATCGGAACTCGTCAAAAAGTCCAGATCATTTTCGACTTTGTTTGATTTTAATACCTTTTGGGACTTTCCAATGTAAATTCAGAATTTTCAAAACTCAGATTTGCAGCAAACAAACGGTTAGTACAGCATGAACCGCCAGCGGTAGACCCAATAATCTCGCATCTAATCCCGAGTCTCTATTGACAGGCAAATTGACAGTTATATTTCGCCGAACTCACCGATGTAGGTGTAGCACATGGTTTTGGCCGTCCGCGGGCCTCCTTGGTCGAGACCGTGTACAAAAAAGCACCTAGGAGTACCCATCGTAGTACTGTCTGACAGAACATCTCGAGATGAAAGGCGAGCGGTGTCTCCTCAGCGCTTCCCCTTCCTGCACTTTCTCTTCTGTCTTTATTTCTCTCCGCTTTTTCAGACGGAACGATGTCCCTCTTCTGAATATTCTCGGCTTAAAAATGCCGTTCTGAAGAAGCGCAGGAATCATTCCAGCGCTCCGCCATTCTTTGACCCCCAACTTGGGTTCTGTGCTATCTCCGCTCCTTTGCGTCCGTTTCGCCCTAACTTATCCAGCAGTTGCAATATGAACACTAGCTGAGCGCTGCAGAAGTTTGTAGTTGACTGAGCTAACCGTTAGGAGGAGGTGGAGAGGGAGGAGGAGGTGAAACGCTGGTGAAATGTTCCCCTTTAAGATAGGAGAGAAAGGAATTGTACCGAAGTGAGTACTCCAATTTTGCAGAGTAATAACCTAAACTTTTGCAAGTGTGATGGAGAAAAATGCCTCGCTGCTCATCAGAATTTATCCGAGTCCAGAATTTCAACGAAGGCAGACTACCAAACTGAAACCTTGAGATGGAAAAAGCAACCTTACGCCTCTACCGCATGGCGTAGTCGAACATTTTTTAAGAACACTTTACAATTACATCGACAAATTAAGGAGTGTGATTTTATAAAGTTGCGGTTTTACTCAAATCTAAACATTTAAAAGTTTCTCACGTAAACCATTGTTACCACTCTTGGAAACACTTGCTGTTTTTCCATGCTAATTTTCTTTTTAGTATTTTACTTTTTTGTTAAATATTCTATTCATTTATTGTGTTTGTTTTGTTGGATGAATTTGATTTGTTCGATTATTCTCTCAATCAGATGAGTAAATATAAAATTTGGACAAACTTAAATACCTAACTAGCGTTTATAATCGTCGTTTTTAGATAGTAATCAGACTTTCAATAAATTCGTTGTTCAATAGAATGAATGGACAAGTTGACGGTTTTTTTTTTTATCTCACACTGGCTAAGATGCCAGAGCCAACACTGTCTGTGCACTTAAATGACCCAAGTTATTGTCGGGGTGGCAGACAGAGTGACTGAGTCAAGTAGTTGCCATAAATCATCGGAATCCTTCAAACCTCAGTCACAACTGTTCCTTCAGATGAGAGAGCACAAGGAGAGCATTACAAAACTTCCTTTGTGTTCCCTCTCCTCTGATTCTCACAGTTTTCCACATAATTCTCTATGTTCTCTAGCTCTTACTTTTTTCCCTGTCCTGTTATCTTTCTTCATCTTTTCCTGTCTCTGTATTGCAGTCTTTCGTCTGCCCTGTCGAGCCATTTGTCTCCCGAAGGTCAGCCTCACATTTTAAAATTCCAGAAAAAGGTCATCTGATGTATTAATGTAGTAGTCTCACCATGAAATTAATTTTACTTAATCCAACTTAATCCAATATGTGTTTTCTCTTGGGTTTGCCCTATTTTGTTGTGTTCAATGTTTTGGTTCATACTCCACCATGATGTTTGGGGTGAAAGCCCTTGTTTTTTCATGGCTTGTAATTACGGAAATAGGAAGTGTAATTGTGTTGAAAAGGTTGCCATGGTCTAACCCATTGATGTCATGCAGTTAAATTTCTATCCATTGCATGTGTGCAAGACAGGTGTATTATTTTTAAATCTTACCTGTGATTATATGACCACCTGCAGACAAGGTTACCTTTTTTTAATCACACCTTCCGAGTGTATTCCCACTGAAAGAGATTTCCACATTCTTGGCTGGTGAGAGTAGAGGCTTATGGCAAGGCTACGGGATAATCCTGGCCTGACGCCAGGATTTACAGCACATATATACCACTTATGGACAGAGGGAAAGAAAAGACTTTAAAAGTTAATGTTCTGTTTGCGAACCACAAAAACACACACCACCCCAAATGGATGTCAAGGGACATGTTTGTGCGTGCGTGCGTGTGTCTGTGAGACAAAGAGAGAAAGTGGGTTTCACAGACACAGAGGTAAAGGCACTGTGTTGTAGCTTTCCTATCATATGAATCTTTTTGAAATACTTAATATGAAACATATAATTTTCATTAAATGATAAGCCCCACTGTAATCCATGACTAAATACATAAATGGATACACACAGACACAAACACTGGTACACACATATAAACATACAGGAATTGCAGTGGGCCAAGATGATATCTCTTTTGCCAGATAGAGTGATGTCCTCTATGACCAGCGCTGGTATGCCAGGATTTCAAGTAAAGGTTTCAGCCTCCAATTCACCCAAAAATATAACTAAGACTGTTAATTGTGTAAGATTTCATATTTTTCTTTGGCTGTATTATAATGTATCTAATTTTGTGCATGTGTTTGGCTGGAATGTATTCCTTACACTAGGAGAGAGAAGTACATTAAATCTCTTCCATCTCTTGTTTTTTCTGTCTGCTGCTTTATTTTGCGCTGATGCTGTCTTAAGGGAGTGATTGTATCTGAAACTTGAGAACAGGTGGGCAGAGAAGAGTGCAGACTGCAAGACTGAGGGCCTGTGACACCATGAGAAAAATAAAATATGATAAGCAGCGAGATCTACTTTCATTTATTTATTTATTTATTTATTTTTTATTTATTTATCTTGCACACCTGGTTAGATGACAAATGACAACTAAGGTTTTATAATTTTTACTCTCATGTATATTTATTTCATTTTAATTATTTATTCAATTCATGCCCTCCTTCAGAATGACTCATGGAGCTTTCATTTTTTCCTGGATTTTTCCCCTTCATCCCACTCAAACAGTCAAACTGTTTAGCCTCATGCAGCAGACCTCTCCCGCCAACTCAGAAGGAGGCATGTGACACCTAAAATTCATGACACTACAAGCTCTCCAACCAGGAGTGGCTGCTGAAGAGCAACAAGACTAATGAATTTAACCATCTTAACCAATATCTTTCCCCAGCAAGGCTGGGTCAGTTGATGCCTTGCCACTGTGAACCTTCATCCATATCTGGTGATGGTGCAGACAGGACTCAAGCATCCGGTCACAGGACTCACATCTGCTTCCCAAACAAATGTATTCTGCATAAGCCCCCACAGCTGACATTTTAGCATACAATTCATTTACACTCCTGGATGTATGTTGAGGAATT
Organism: Albula goreensis; assembly: GCA_022829145.1. Taxonomy (NCBI): domain Eukaryota; kingdom Metazoa; phylum Chordata; class Actinopteri; order Albuliformes; family Albulidae; genus Albula; species Albula goreensis. Next base: position 17,889,052 of record CM040753.1, on the reverse strand, counting down.
TCAGGATAAGTACCTTGCTCAAGGGCACAAACGCAATGTCCTACCTGAGATTTGAACCTGCAGTGTCTAAGGTACAACAGCGTTGCAGAAGTCCAGAGATAATTCAAAAATGGCAGTGCCCAGCAGCTGTTGGTTAGACATAGCTGAAGATATTTCCATATCCCTCCCATTAAATCATTGTGTAATATGTGATGTTTCCTGTGTCTCTGTGTCACACTCTAATCCACTGCTTTTTGAGAAGGGCTTGTGTGTTTTGGCACACATCTGTAGAAGTGTGTTTCTTGGTCTTATAAGAGAGTGACAGGTGTGAATTTTTCCCCCTTTGTTAAAGCACTGAAAAGAAACCACAAGGCAAAGACTGAAAAATGTACTTATCCACTGTGACAGAAGGATTAAAGATAGTTTTGTCTTGTGAGGAGAGCCCCCTGTTGGCTGGATTCTATATGACAGGGGTGTTCAGCCTCAGGCTTTCAGCTCAGGACTGAAATGCCCGATTCAACAAATCAATTGTATATGGTATTTTTAATCTAATTTAGAAGACCCTTGGCACAGGAGATTAAAGAATAGATGGAAGAGCCTGAGAGAGGAAGATAGATATTTAGAGACAGAGAAGATGTCAGAGAAAAATACAGTCATCATATTTACCTATAAACTAATAATGTAATTAAAATTATACTTATTTAAACAAGTTGTAAATATTGACTTGTTTTGTTTGTTAAACTATTTCTGTTCAAGATGGGGTGTTTGTGTCTATTGAGGGGTTGCTTCCTCTTATCTAAAAAATTTCCAATGTTTAAATTTGAATTAGAGCAAGAGATAAATAATTGAGAATGAGAGGTAGGGAAAGAGATTCAGAAATAGCGTGAGAAAGAGGGGGAGAGAGCAACAGGGAGTGAAAGAGAGAGAGGAAGCTATGGATGGAGAGGTGAAGAAAGAAGAGCAGACTGTGGGCCAGACATTTACTCCTCCTCACAGTTGAGACACAGCGGTCAGTGTAACTTATTGTCCCGGCCACCGCTTCCCCCCAACTCTCTTCCTGTACTTTAAACACAAAATAATATTTACCCAGAGGTGCTGGCAAAATATTGTTGTGGTTCCCCTTTCCGGATTTCCTGGGATAGTGGGAAATGAGAAAAGGATTGCAGGAGGGGAGGGGAAAGTGGGATGTCGTTTTGGGGTCTGTAACACAGGGACGATTAGCCTAGGTTAAAGACATAGGAGAGGACAGAGGCAAGTGGTAGGGGCCATAACCACATGTGTGTTGAATATTTCACCCTCAATGTGGTCAAAAATATCCTCTAAACTCAAGTCTGTTTTCTATTCCCCACTATATGGAGTGAATATAAAATGCATGCTGTATTAAAAAGATTGTCCCCATTTCTGTGAAGTTACATTACTTTTGCTCTCCCATGTCTACTTTTATTTCATCGTTTAAATGCACAACTGGTGAATATTCAAAATATAAAAAGGCATTCCATTGTGCACAATGGTTTGACAGAACCTTTCCAGTCCAGAGTCCAGTCCCTTAGTTGAAATACATTAACCCTTTAGACATGAGCTAATATTTATTTTTCCAGATTTTATAACAACCAAAAATTACATGTTTATTGGTGAGTGGAAAGGCCCTAAGTCTTAGGGATATCTCATTAAAAAAATTATTTTGTTTGACCTAAATCTTTGGAGTTAAAGTATTTAATAAATTTGACCAAGGTCTGGCTGGTAAAGAGAAGGAATGGCGTACAAGGAAGGGGAGGGCAGCACAGTCACACTTGTCATTCTCTTTGTGAGTTCCTGCAAAGAATCTGTAGCACAACTCACATACTCACAGCAAATTATAGCAAAGATGGATGGCAGTGTAGTGTAATAATTATGGAGCTGAGATTGTAACTCAAGTGGGAGCAAGGTATACATCACTTTCATCACTTAATTAGGTATCTAGCAATGAAACGGGATAGTGAGATAAAATATAGCCTGTTTAAGTCACAGAGGATAAGGGCGATCCCTAAATGCTTGTAACGTAACTCTGCTGCTGGATGTGCTGAAGGTTATCTGTGTTACAGTGCTGCTTAATGACATTCTCTGAAAATTATCCTTGCAAAGCTAAGGTGCTGAGGTTCATGTGTGAGTCTGTGTATCTGTCTGCAAACAGTTTAACTTTTCAGTGCTAATTACCTACACACCCACTGTATTAAAGGATTCACCGATGCACAATATCTTCCACCAACATAATCATGTTTTTCATTCATGCAAGGCACCCTTGTCTCATGAATGATTTTCACTGACTTTTGTCAGTGTGTGATTGTGATCGAACTTTCATTGCTGCCCACCCCCCTTCACCCCTCTCCTCCATACCAGGGCCCCCTGTAGGCTGGGAATGAAATATGGACAGCATTTCCTGCCATTGCGTAAATCTTATTTGCATTGGAATTGTTGAGAGCATGAGAAAAGGATTTCTTTGACTCTGATTTTAGTGAGATATCAGGTCTTTTCCACGCAAAAGAGAAGTTTTTTCTTTTGCAGTGGATTAGGAGGTCTAACAGTGATATGGATATGATGATATTGGAGTAGTTGTAACTATAAGCTATTATAATCATTCTTGCATTTCCTAAAGCTAGTTGTACAGGTTTCAGCCTTTTTTTACTTTTTTTGAAGTGTGGAGTGTACTTTCATGGTATGGTTTGGGTATGCAAAGACCCTTAGGAGGCAGTGGTACTGAATGATTATCTTCACCCCATGTAGAATAATTTCCTTCTGCATAATGTTGTTCAAGCTGACAATGGTTTCACCTGCAGAGCACAAGTAGTCACCCAATGATTTGATAAGTTTGACAGCAGCAGTATGCTCAGTCATATCCTCCTCTTTGGGGTGTCTCCTGGTCGCTCATGTAGTAAGATTTTCATTTGGGAAGCAGGCATGAGCCCTGCAACTGGGTGGTCAGGTCATAGCCACACAATAACCAGCAAGGGCCAGGGGTCTGCTTCGGCAAGACAATGGGCTCAGCCTTGTCAGGCAAAGAAAGTGGCTGAACTACTTAAGTTGAGCCTTAAGAGAACTCACTGTTCTCCCGTTGATACTCCCTACAGACCAGATCCCTGTAGATGCACAATCCAAGTATATGCTGACTTTGTCATCCTCTGATAACATAGGGAGTATGTAATTGATGGTGTGCCTGTAATGTGGAAAGAGGCAAGGGCTCGTTGTTACGTGAATCAGAGATGTTCACATCTGCCTCCTTCAGAGATGGCCTGAGAGGGCTCCTGTGTCAGGCTACACAGTTCAGCTGAGTTCAGGTGGGGAAAATGGGAAAAATACAAAAAAGTTGTGGTGTTCTCAGTTACTAGATCTGAGTTCCAATGAAGAATTATGAGATTCTTTTGGAGTAATGTCTGAGACAGCATCTTCCAGTTCCATTCAGTAAGCTGGAGCTGATTGACTTTCTTGTGGAAAAGTGGTACTGTGGTCTTCTTGCTAAATTCCTGACATTAGTAGACTATACTGCAGAGCATGCAGCCCCTACTGACCACAGCCAGTGGCACAGTTTTCTCATAGGTGAATTTACATTTGCATTTCCATTTTTTCACCATGTGTAGCAACACTTCATTCCACCCAGTTAAGTGAACTGAGAACTCAGTTTCCTTTAGCACTGATTACTTAAGGAATAATTGCGGGTAGGGACTGCAGGGGATAATATAGTTGATCAGATGTAATGGTTGTTGCTAGTACCAGGTCACTGGGTTTACACCTCTACTCTTTCAAAAAGTGCCATGGGAACTTTAATTTCCATTGTAATCATCACTTCATGTTCAATGTCTGAAGGGACAGACTGCCCCCTCACTGTGGTAGGGTATTGGAGTTCTCTTCTAAAGAATAAAAAGTGCCCCTTACTGGCGCAACAAAAACTTTAACTGGGATAACTTTTTAGTTTTCTCAGGTTTCCCATCCAAGTGCTATAAAGGCCCAAACCTGCTGAGCTTAAGAAGTTAAACATTATAAGAATTCATGGTGGTAGAATTCAATGGTTGGAAGAGTGGAATATTAGGAAAAGCCAGGGTAAGGAAGTCTGAGAAACACAAAGCCTCATAAAACAGTTGGGCACAAGGATTCCTAAGGTTGCATCCATGCAAAAGTAGCCATACTTCTGTTACAGCCAAGGAGTTAGGGCAGCACTTGCCCTTTTGGAGGACACTACATCATGCAGAGAGCTCATCTTCCAAGACAGTTAAGTCTTTCTCACCCCAAAAGGATGAGTGACTCATGAGCCATTATGGCTTACCAAGAGCAGCCCTATGGACTTCCAAAATCTGAACCTCCAAACCACCTTCTGAGACATTTTTACCATTTTTCTACAGTTCCCTCGTCATTGGCATTGAAAACTGACGTTGAGTCATTCAAACCACTTTAATATAACATAACACCTTAACATAGCAGGGTGTGTTATTGTCGGTCATTAGGTGGGGTTGATCAGCTTGTTCATGTGCAAGGAATTTCAGAGAAGTTTGCATTTAATGAACAGACCATATGTAGAAAGGATTTACAATCATATATTCATGCATATGGACAATTAACAAATCGTTATTAGGCAGATCTTTATGGCAATCTGCCATTAAGGATAAGCAACAGTTCACATTTAGGATTAATTTTAAGAGAAATATATCGATTTTATTGACTGATCTTTGGCTAAATGCCACAGGTCAAAGTTCACATGTCAAGCAAGGACAGACAATCTTTGTCACAAAGTCTCTCTCTTTCTCTTAAAGAAATACATGGGATGTTGTGCCAAATCAAAGTATGGCAGTGTCAGACAGTACCCACTCAAATATAAATATTACTTTCCTGTACTGGCACAGGAAAGACCTCCACATTGCCTTCTTAACAGACTCTCTTTCAACAGATGGGCCCTTTTTTCTATTTTTTTCTTAATTTCTGTAAATCTCGATGACTGTGACCTGGCAGACATCTTGGTTGAATAAACAAGAGGTCAGATGGCCAGAGTCTGACAGGAGGCGGGTGATGGCAAGACATGGTGTGCTGGTCAGTTTTTGACACGCCAGGTGTAATGCAAATACAAATTCACTTTCATTGCCAGGAAAAGTGGGATCTCCCTACACCCAGCCAGCACATGATATTCCCACAACTTTCCCTCAAAACTGCAGGTCTAAACTATCACATTTCTATAGCATTCCAGAGATGTTAAGCAAATGTGTTGTTATGTGTTTGATTAGCCTGTTCCACTGAGACTTTTGAAACTGGGCACTGAAAGAAAACAATTGGGAGAGAAAGATACTGGATGAAAATGACCAGGATTATCTTGGCTTTGCATCTTTTGATATCTTAGAGAATACTATCCATTCCTTAATCCCTTTGTAGTTGTGTTGATATGCACTGTAACATGCAAGATATGAAATTAAGGTTTTACTGTCAGATATTATATATCAGATATTAGATATATTGTCATCGATTTCCATTTAGAAATTATACATGGTCATTTCCCTTGTTCAGAATTCTCGGTTGGATTTGATACATGGAGAAATGCTCACATTACAGACTTAAAACCAGTCTCTATATAATAAATTACCTGTAGACATATTTGGAGAATTTACACTTTGAATATCTCTTATTCCAAATCCATAAAAATAGGGACAAAGAAATCCCTGTATATTGGTCTTTTACCAGTGAAGGCTCATGTGATCATATTCGATGTCTGAGTGTTTAACCACCACCCCTGTTGTGGATCCTATGTGAGGGTGTGTTTGCCCCTTTCCTCCTTTCTCTCTCAGGGTCAATGCATGGATCAGTGAGAGGTTTAGGTTTTTCCTGGTTCCCAGTATATTTGATTCCAAGCTTCTGGAATCATTAGATCAGGGAAAACAATGACTAGAGGGACAAGCTGTAGCACACAGCTCTAACAAGTGAAGGAACAGTGTTGAAATTCTCCCTAGTCCCGTTTTGTTTATCTGCATTTTTCCCGCTCTCAACTAAGCCTATCCCCACGTGAGTGGGTGTCAGCAAAGAGGGAGAAGGAAGAAGGGAAGGATTTTTTGGGGGCTGCTGGAGGAAACAAAGGGGGTCTTGTTCTCCAGCAGCTGCGCACTGCGTGGGGCTGACAGGTTTTTCTGGAGGAGTGAAACCCATAACTGTGTTTATCCAGCGCTCATCCACCATTTATACAGGGTTTATGGATGTTGTCACAGTGCCTGAGTGTGGATCACCTGCTCTGTGGTGTGGGTGGTGTGGATGTTGGGGGGGGTTCCTTCTCTATCCAGCAGAGGCTGCTATTTTTTGTTTGCTCGTGTGTGTGTGTGTGTGTGTGTGTGTGTGTGTGTGTGTGTGTGTGTGTGTGTGTGTGTGTGTGTGTGTGTGTGTGTGTGTGTGTGTGTGTGTGAGTATGAGTGTGTGTGTGTGTGCATGTGTATGTATATCTCTATGTGTGAGGGAGAGACCCATGCACACCTGCATTCATGTATCCTTGTCTTTGGATGTCATGTTTGTCTACCAATTAATTTTACCATAACTGAGGGCTGACAGACAAGCAAAGGGTTGCAGTATTTTAAGGTTTTGTGGTTTCCTTTAAATTACCAGCTATTTTGGACCTTGGAAATATTCATGGATAAGCCAGTCAATGACTTAGATTAATAATTTAAGCACTGAAGCACATAACAACCAGAAGATTCCACAGCTGTCCAGGACAGGAGTCCAGTGCATTTCATAATTTTTGTCTGAGAGACTATTTTCATCTTTCCCACTGCTATTCCAGTCTTAGGCTTCATACTACTCAACTCAGCTGTGATTGATTGCTTGCACCCATATGATCAAAAGTGTATCAGACCCTTCCTTAGTAGATTCTCTCTAGACGGTGAGTCTTTTAGGCGTAAGGTTTTAGATAACTGCGCCAGTGAGAGATATGGTATTCAGAGCACACCTTCTGCTTGGCTTGCTAGTCACAGGAAGAACATAAACACATCCTTGTTTTGTTGTAATCTACATGGCTTTTCATTCAGGTTTTTTGTTACACTTCTTGGAAAGAGGGCGACTCCACTCTGGGTTAACACATTTACTGTGGGGAGGTTTTATTTTTATCTGCAAAATAGTTGACATGTAACAATTATTTTCATTTGTTTGGACCTGTTAGTTTTAAACAATTTCCTTATAGTGAAGAAAATGTCATTTACTTCTGAATCGATTCAGTAGCACTACTAACAGTGTTTCCCACCCTTACAGTCAGGGGTCTGTCTCGAACTATTATGTGGCACGTACACCTCCAATTACATATGTTACACATTATGTTACATAATATGTAGGTTCAATTGTGACATGTCACACTCATATAACAACTGTACACATTCCATTCTCTCCATCATAAACAATGAGGGACAAAAGTCACAACCGCACTTTTCTCTTTTCTGCCTCAGCCATGGGCAGTAGGTTTGGTGCTGCGTCACCGCTACCATTGGATGAACTCTGTATGGGCACAGGGGTGCGTGCCTCTGCTTCTGTCATCAGGTAATCCGATCACTCACTCACCTGCACAGAGATAAGAGCTGCAAGGGCAAACTCGTTAACTCAGACGCCATGACTGATAGCGCACCAGAGGAGGCTCTGTTGAGAGAGAGACGCTACGGTATACATGATTTACGATCCCTAGATAAAAGAGGGAAAGGGGCATGGGAGACAGAAACGGGATATTTCAGAGCATGATGGAATGCAATGGCCTCCGCTAAAGGTCTGTAGCTCTAACGTGGCTGTGGAAACTTAAAGAGGGCAAATAACTTTCTCTTGTATCGTCCTCTCATTTTCCAGCACTTCCAAATCCCCTCTCATGTAGTCTCCTCCTTTCCTGTAATTTTTTTCCTCACCATGATTTTTTCCCTTCCTTTTTCTCCACTCTGTCTAGCATCAAAGCAAGTCTTTTCTGACTGAGCACAGCAAGCAGACTGAACTCTTCCATGACCCAGAAGGACAAGCCCCATTTATCTTGGACAAAAATCCAGTTGCCCACTCCATGACAGACTACAGGGACTGTGACAGAAAAACCCCTGGCTCTGTCAGCCAGACTGTCAGTCTGTCGGGATCCTCCAGCTCATCCTTTATGGAGAGCTGGAACTCCACCCTGCCCACAGGCCCGATATTCTGGTTCAGATAAGCTTGCTTTTCACCGCTCATTCACACAGACTCTTTTCTGTATGACTAGCAAATGGCTTTAGGACATATTTTTCACAGTTTCCTCACTCTCTCTCAGTCAAACTGCTCTCCTGCATGACTTAGAGCAGAAGGCCTGTCAACAGGGACTGTCCCAGAAAGCCTTCAGAGTTCAACCTCCCCAACCCCACCCCAAAACAGGAGGAACACATGAAACAGCAAAAGCTTTATGACAGAGCTCTAAAACACACACACACACACACACACACACACACACACACACACACACACACACACACACACACACACACACACACACACTCACACACACACAAACACACACACACGTACATACACACACATACACACAAAGTGAAGTTTTCCAGAGAAGGAGCAAAGGTAATTTTCTGTCTTGAGCTGATCCTGAACATGTGTCAAGGGTTTATACTGTAATCTACTATACAGCTCAGAAAAGCAAACATGCTTCACTGTCATTTCTTTTCTTGATTTATTTATTGTCCTGGCATGGGCCATGTTTGTGTTGCTTAGAGACGTGTATGCATGTCTGTGGACCTCAACAGGTCAGTGTGTGTTCATGTGAGAGTGTGCATATGTGTGCATGCAAGTGCGTGTGAGTGTGTGTGCATGCATGAAAGAGAAAGAGAACGCGTGTCGATATATATATATATATATATACATCCATGGGCATGCATATACTTGCATATCTGTTTGTGCTTTTCATCCAAAAAGCTTCTGTTCTATCTCTCATTTGATGTATTAGGATGTTTGCAAGTGAATGACGTATGTTTGAGTGTATACTGATTTTAGGTGTGTGAATATGTTTAGTTCAAGTATGATCTATGAATTCACATGTGTAAGTAAAAGTATGTGCACTTGTTGTGCTGTGTGTTTTTGTGTGTGTGTGTGTGTGTGTGTGTGTTTTGTATAATTCTACAGTGGCAGACAAAATAATAGAAAAAATATATGAATATTTGTTAACTAATAAGAGGTTGGCTGCCCTTCGCCTTCAGAACAGCTTTAATCTTTCTTGGAATGCTGCTGTACATGTTTATAGTGGGATATTTGAATATGTTCCAAGAAAGAGAGGTTTTTTTTGAGAGATGAAGGAGGCAGAAATCTACTCTTCACTCTGCATTCCAGAATGTTTATTGGGTCATTTTTGTTTTGGAATATGGTAATATCTTCAGGAAATTATTTTGTTATCCACGTGTTTAATAAAGATATCTTAAATATCTTAATTTTGTATTTTCATTTTATTTACTTTATTGTAATAAATACAGCACAGCATGATAATCCACATGTGAAATGGTTGCCCATAACATAATACATCTTCCACCACGGTTAACTGTTGGAAACAAGCAATGTTGTTGCAAGGCTTCCTTTGTCTTTCTCAAAATAGAAATCCATCTAGATGTAGGAGAAAGACCAAAAGATAACTCATCAGAGCATATATTGTTCCATTGCTTCAAAGTCCAAGTTCATTGAAGTAAGTCATGGTTACAAGATGGTTCTAAATGGCATCTGTACCATAAATAACAGCTTTCCGAGGCTCATGATAAACAGTGTTTGTTGAGATTCGGTGACAGTGGTATGGATTCAGTTCTGGGGCCATTTTTGAGGCTGTTGCTTTGTGGTTTTTGGGAACTATCCTGTCAATTGTCTGTCAATCCCTGTCAGTGTCTTGTGACCACTGTTTTTCTCTGAAGCAGATTTCCCTTGCTCTCCACACTGTACTTGAAATGAAATATGCGCCTAAAATTTAGGCACCGACCGTTTGACCTCTTCAAAAATCTGATATGTTGCATATTAACTCATATATTAAAGCATTTGTGAAATAATATGAAACAGATGGATTGACTCAATTTAATTACAGTTAGCCACTTAAAAATAAAAGTCATTCATCATTTGCTGTTTCTACTGTTTTTGTCTATCCCCTCTATGTGGCTCACTTTCTGTCTGAAAAAGCTGTGTAAGCCGTGTAGCCATGCATCTGTGTCAAAGGGAAATGCAGACAGAAAGACTATTGATTACACCATCCATAGTCCTCTCCCTCCTCCTCAGAGACAGGGCTCCTCCCATCTTTACATCAACACATTAATAACAACTTTGCTGACAGCCCTCCGTTTCCATCAGCCCTGCTCACTGGGTACCCCTGAAAAGCCACCCTGAAATGGACCTTTTCAGCTCTAATCCCAGAGCTGTTCGTCTGTGTCAGTCAGTGCGTTGCAGGGGCTATGTTTCATGAGTAAGGGCCATTAGAGCTGTGGATTGTGGGAGCTATGGACCCCCGTCTGCATTTGTGATTTTGAAGGAAAGCGGCGCTTTGAAGGAACCAGCTCAGTTGTGAGTTCCTCCCGGGTGGTTCACTCAGACCCAGGTAACCCGTGCCTACCTGAACAGGGTTTCATTAGCACAGTTTTTGAGAAGAGAAGGGCTGTGGTGGGTTACAAGTAAGACACATGCACTATATGCTGGGATGTTAAAACATAAAAATCACCTTAAGACTGGTGACCAATGTGATTTATGAGTGTAAGAACCAGTGAGCAGGCTCTTGTGCAGAGAGGGCCACTCCTCAGTCTCATATGTATGAGACTGTACCCATGGTTATCTGTCTCCATAGTTTACAGATATGTCTTTATGTTGATCTTGATTATTCCCACATGTTATGTTTGTTGGAAGTGTATACTGTGAGAAACAGACCTGTCTTGTTTGTGCCACTGCTATGTTGCAAAGCTGCCCCAATCATTTGGCAAACAAACAGGCCCATCCCTGAAAATGGAACTCTTACACACATCATATCCAAAGACTTACAGATAATCTTCTACTAAACGTGTCCTTACATATTTTTGGTCTTGTTTGTGTTTTGTGCATCGTGGACAAGTCACAGCAGTGTAAGATTTGTAGCTTATCACTAATCTACAAAGTGCAAATAGGACATGGCTGGTTGACAAACATGGACACCCCAGTCTCCCAACACAGATAAAACAGAGCATTTGTTTTTATTGGATTTGTCCTTTGAAGTATGCAGACGTTGATATGAATGCTAAAAATGTCAAATACCAAAACTAAACTTCTTAATAAGGGGGAAAATGACCCCTTGCTAATATTAGTGGAAGATGGGGGACATACAGTGGTGAACTCGGTAAGTATAGAGATATCTTCTTTAAAATCACAACTAGTGGCTCCAGTCTTATCTCTGCAACAGATTAGACTGTGAGTGTGTGTGTGTGTGTGTGTGTGTGTGTGTGTGTGTGTGTGTGTGTGTGTGTGTGTGTGTGTGTGTGTGTGTGTGTGTGTGTGTGTGTGTGTGTGTGTGTGCATATGTGTGTACATTTGTTGCTCGTTTGAAGTAAATGTGTGCTTGTTAGCCCCCCATACCTCTTTGATTCAGATTGTATATCTTTTCACAAATGGGAAAACGCTGTCAGTGCTGTCCCACCCAAATGTATCTGTCTTCTGTCTGCAAGTGATTTCTTACCCCATAAGAAGCAAGGTCTCTCTGTCAGCAGATTTGTGAATTGTTGAATGAGAACTGTCCCTGGGAAAGTTATATGGTGTTCTGGGGCCCTGGGGTGTTATGTCTAAGGCCTCAGATGTTGACCTTTGAGTTGTGAATTGTTTCCATTTAACCAGACTTGCTGGCACTTTGGAAAGATCAATTGAAAACATCATTATCACTGGGGTCAGGGTGCACTGAAAGTTATTCAGTTTTTCAGTTTCAACTGTCTGATGGTTTTTCCCTATTAACTAAAATACTTGGGCTTTTTGTGTATTTAATGTGATCAAACCAGTGTGAGTGGCTGACTAATGTTCCATAGTTGGATATATTTATTATTTTACACCTGCTCAATTATCTCCTCAGACCACAGATAAAAATAAAACAGAAAAAGATCAAATGGAAGATGCAGGTCTTGGCTGCATCATTCTTTTCAAAGAAAAAAATAAGAATGTCTTCCTGTAGATTATGATTAATTCATCTCCCCACTGTCAAATAGCACTGGCAGCAATTATAATGTGGAAAAATATTATAGGAGCTTCTGTATATCATTAGACACCAGTAAAATTCCCTTCTGACAGTTCTACAGGAAACATCTATTTCAACCATTTTGGCTATGCATTTAAGTTAGCACTTGTCAATATGTTTTATGTAAAATTATGAGGGATGTGTAAGATTGATTTCAAACTTAGTCTGCATCTAAAAAGGTTTCACCTTTCAAATAATTACATATTTGAAATATTGTAGTGAGCAGCAAGACACATATGTTCATCTGCCTGTGATAATCACCTACTGCAGTGCTGTTTCTGTACCCTGGAGCAGGGTGTGGGCAGGAGGAGCCACCCAGCAGGTAACTGGAGCCTATTTATGAGTTTGCTTGTTGTCCACCAACTATAGCAATTTCCCAAACAGTTACAACTGGAATGGTTGAACTTATGGTGCTGCTGTAATTCATAATAGGATAGTAAGACATGCACTGCCTTGCACCTACTTTGTAAGATCAACTATATATCAAAATTCTTTACATTCTGCATCACCTTGTACAGAAGTGGACAAGAGCTAGTGTCTATCAGTGACCTGCATTTACCCCTTTTTCATTTGACTGTTTGAAATGCTATTTATACATATTCTATTTGTCAGTTCTTATCTTTAACCCTTGTATTATGTTTTTCCCCCCTTACTATGGTGTTCCCGGTCAAATTTGACCAGTCTGGTTTAACAGTTTTTACATTAAACAAAAAACATAATTCAAATATAATTATCATCAAATTTTAAATGAAAATGAGAGCAAGGCACAAATAAAGGTAAATAAATAGGGTGTCTGTGAGAAGATCTGATACATAGTTTATTCTGTGACGTGATTCACGTGAGGGGATTGGGCACAAAAGCACAGGAAAAGGACAGGTTCACCCAAATTGTTTAATCATTTAGCATTTAGCGTAGCTGTGGGGGATGGTCACATAAGCATGAGAAAGAGACAGGTTCCCATAAATGACACCTAGTTCTTCAATCTGAAATGTGTGGTTCACATGGATGTGTGTGTGTGTGTGTGTGTGTGTGTGTGTGTGTGTGTGTGTGTGTGTGTGTGTGTGTGTGTGTGTGTGTGTGTGTGTGTGTGTGTGTGTGTGTGTGTGTGTGTGTGTGTGTCTGTGTGTGTGTGTCTGTGTGTATGTGTCTATTTGTTGATGTGGATGGCAAGAAATTAAAATAATCTAGTATTACCCATTCATTATCTATGCCGGTCACTTTTGACCGGGAACACCACAGGTGCTACAAAGTTGATTAAACCACTGAAAATTCAGTGAATGTGGTGATCAGAAATGTATGTATATGTTCAACTATATTGTATGGAGGATATCATCAGGCCTTGGGGTAATCGGAGAAAAAATTAATTTTTTATGACCTAATGAAGTTGGTAAGAAATCGGTAAGATTTGACCCGAACATCATAGGAGGGTTAAGAAGGTGGAATCAGTGCTTTGGTTTAATGGGGACAGTCAGCTCTGTCACAGGTATAGGAAAAAAAACAGGATTAAAGGAACATGGAAAGTTAAACGTGCTTGGCAAAGCTGAGAGATCCTTTGTCCAAATGTGGTTCTCATTTCATGCCATTATCATATTATTGCACATTTATATAGAGCATAATACTCTTATATTTTCAAATTGCTGGATTTTAAGACTAAATGAGCCGCAACATCTTTAATTTGAGCAATAATCCCCCAAAGCCTCTCAATTGCATGGAAACATTTTAGACCCCAACCACTAGCCACCATCCAAAAATAAAAAAAAGAGCTTGATAAAAATTGCAGTAATCCCTGAGCTTCTGTTGGTGTTGGCTATAGCTGTGTCTGTCTGAGGGAGGGGGACTGAACCTGATGCGGGAGGATTCGTTTTGGAGAAGATAAGTGCGCCAGGGCAACATTCAGGAGAAGAGATATTTGCTAAAGTTTGAATGGAGTGTTATATTCGCTGCAAATTATCTGCACCATTTTGCATCAGTCTTTGAGATGGGTTGGCTCCCAGTTTGTGGATATGTTGGAGTGGCATGGTGTAACTGTGGAGGTAACTAGAAGAGTGACAGACATTTTATCTATTTCCTGTTAATGACAGCATGGTAACAGTGCTCTGCAACAGGTATGCAATATGATACTGTTAGGGTGTATAAAAGTTTGCAACTTTTTTCTCATCTTTGAAGCAGCCCAGTTTCATAAGTTTGTTCCTTTTTCTTTTCTCTCACTCTCTCACTCTCTAGAACCACAGATAGAGCTTAATATGTGCATATTTTCCACAGTGATTAGACGGAAGGGGCTGGGTTCCCCCTACTGTGTTACTGACTTATCACCCAGTGATCCCTGTTGCAGTGGTTCACTAAGCCCAGTCTTCATATTGACACACCACCGCTGAGCAGGAATACTTTTCTGAGATTAGTCTTCCTTCTGTTAACATCCCAGCCTTATACAGAAAGAGCTAAAAGCTAAAGAATCTCCAAGTGGAAGAGCTGATCTAGGATCACCTCCTGAGCCAAACCATATCCATGATGAGCTAAATGGTTAAATTGATCTTAGATCATCTCCCTGACATGCTTAATGAATACAGGAATGTGTTCAGTGTGACCGTTTCTTCGAACAGAAACAAACACATCAATGCACACTCAAGAATACAGACGGACACACATGTATACTTATAAAGCCTAATTTTTCATACTTTCTGTATATGGCAGAAAATATTTACAACCTAAATGCAAAGAATGACCTAAACATAACCTAAAATAAACCTTGATTTATTTCATCTATTTATTCAGTATGGAGAGAGGGTACATTTTTAAAACAGCTTATAAACCATAAAAATGGATAAGACATCTTATAATGAAATACAAACACATAACAGTTGTGCTTGGCCACTTGAACATTACTCTGGGCCCTGATTTACAAGTGTGTCTCTCCTGTTTTTTCAGTCTGGGACTCTGTCATACTGCAGCTGAGGAGGTATGTTTTTGTGGCAGGACTCAAGGGAATGAGGCTGTTCTCCCAGGGCCCTTGTATCCCCATAACTTACCACTACAGTGCATCATCCTTTCACATGAGTCTGTTTTACTGGGAAGTGGGCCTGCTCCTCTCAGTCTAAATCTAAATCAACCCCTCTCCCTTCCCCAAGTGTAGGCATCCGAGTGTCACTAGAGGGGTTGGTATCAAGAGAGAAAAGCACGTATCTGACCCCAGATAAAAATGAAATGAAGCACAGATTTTTTTAATAAGGGGGTCGGAAGGCTTTATATAATTTTGGATAGGTTGCTTTCAGGACCTGTATTGTTAGAGAGGGAACGTTCATTTGATGACACAAACACTGCCATGCAAACTGTGACTAACTTGTCCATGTGTCTCTCTGTTTTCATTGGAGCTGTGTGTTTACGGACTGTAAGGAGTGTAGAGTTCCTCCTAAAAACACACAGCTGCCAGACACACAGTGTGTCTGAAAGGCTAAAGTTCAGATACTGGTCTACAGAGAGCTGTGACATTCATTCTAAACAGAGACATCTCTTTCCACAAATACATCACCCACTGCTGTCACATGATGTCACTTCCTGTATATGCAAAAGAGTTCTCCATTGACCTACCTATTTAAATGAATGCTAGGGCTAATAGTGAACTCATGACATACCATCTAGCCTATTAGCTTGTAAGTGTTTGAGTATCGTAGGCATTTGGATGAAGGATGTGGGTGTGGGGATGTGCTCAAAAAGCCATCCGGGTGAAACCTGTGAATCAATAGAAGGCACAAAAGTGAAAGTCACTAGCTCCAGTACAGGCACCAACAGACATCCATGAAAAACACTGGAAGCAAACATGCAAATTTGGACAAATTGTCTGTATTTGAGCAAACAATGTGCCTTTAGAAAACCCAAGTGAGCTTAAGTATGTAATCCACCATAATAAACAACCCACAGACAAAGAAGTAGAAATGGAGGATAAGAGAGAGCGAGAGAGAGAGAGAGAGAGAGAGAGAGAGAGAGGTACACAGCACAAAAATGCAAAAGTTTGGGGGCAACAGAGAGGGAAAGAGGGAGAGGAGGGGAGAGAGAGAGGGGAAAAACGTGCCGGCAGCTGTAGCCAAGGACAACAGGAAGTTCTCCAGTACAGAGGACCTAGTCATTAATCAGGTGTGGTACCTGCAGTCTGCCACCATCATGCCAAGGAAAACACAGGTAGAAGAGGAAAAAGTCCTAACTGTGAATGAGAATGTCTAATTAATTTCTGTGCTTTTAGTTACGCTGCATGTTACCTGGAAGTAATTAGAGAGGTGTCGAAGTTGTCACTTTTCTTCTTCACTTACAAAACACATCTATACTCCCAGCAAAAAGGGGGGGAGGCAGAGGATTGGGTGGAACACTAACAGAGCATATACTGAGTTTCATAAGCATTGTCACATCATGGGGACTTCCAGTTGATTGGCATAGTAAATATATCTTATTACCTGTTATAATATCAGCCTTTAACTTTTGTCAACAGACAGCCAAACC